>OZ012740.1:397465341-398162841 GCA_963859935.3 Lathyrus sativus
ATTATCACATACAATCCATATGCATTCACAGCAATTATGTCAAACGGCAATCGAACGCTCTAATTATTTAAGCCTCGCTTACTTAAAATAATTAATCTTGATTAATCGGTAAAATTGGCTAAATGTCGAATAAAAATAATATTTCTTTTCACCAAGTTATAGAACATATTATTAGCTTCAGTTTGATATAAAGAACGACAAAATCCGATAAAAGGTGAAGAAGTTATGAATTTTCAATGTTTTGAAAAATAATATTTTTCTCACACTTACAGTGTTAACCGGTTAACACATTCTGTTAACCGGTTAACACACCCAGATTTTCGAAATCCTGGCGCATTAACACTCTGTTAATCGGTTAACAGATATGGTTAACCGGTTAACGGCTCCAAAAACTCAGTTTATAGGCCATTTTTATACCGTTAATCGGTTAACCCAAAGCGTTAACCGGTTAACACCTGAAGGTTTTGAAAAACAAGGTTACGGGTTTATGCCAAAAACCCCCAAAAATCCGATCGATTTAATTATTTTCTCCCGATTAAATACCTACTCATCATTACCAATCATATAGTAACAATTTAGGATCATAAAGCGCAAATTCTACGACTTCCGATTTCCATCCAAAATCTTAACCTCCAATTATCCAAAAATGTCAAAACTCACAAATTCAACCAAATTCAATCAAACAAAATTCAATAATCACGGCTAGACATTATCCGACTAAACTACGTAATTTATTTCGAGTTTCATCCGCGAAAACATCGGTTTTTATCGATTTTTTCCTAATTCAACCTAAACGGAAATGTGTCGAAAACAACCAAACAATTCCAACCAAAACATACATAATCATACACAATGATAAGAGAATAAGATTTCACACCCTTACCCGATTAAATCGAAGCCTAGATGTTGTTCTTGATGATTCTCCAAGTTTTTCCTCTTTTCTCCTCCTCTCTCTTTTTTCTCCTCCTTTTCTCTTCTTTCTCTTTTTCTCTCTTATCTCATTCTATTTTCTTTCCGTTCTATTTCTCTCAAAACATCTACCAAATCATTTTCTCACAAAATATCCAACTTAGCATTAAATATTAAATGTCTAAAATACCCTCCAATCTATTTTCCCCGAAAACTCTCCAGACTGGTAAGATAGCATAACATACCATATTAACACATCAAATTCACAATTAATACAATTATTACTCAAATTAAATAAAATACTTAATAAAATGTAATAATCAAAATCGGGGCATTACAACTCTCCCCCACTTTAGAAATTTTTGTCCTCGAAAATATTACCTGATTCAATCAATTCCGGATACGACTCTCGCATCCCACTTTCCAATTCTCAAGTCATATTGCCTTCAGAAGCGCCTCCCCACGCTACTTTCACAAGCGCAATATCCTTGCCTCTAAGTTTCATAACTTCACGGTCCAAAATCCTAACCGATTAAACTTCTACCGTAAGGTTATCTCTCACCTCAACCTCGTCCATAGGAACAACATGTGACGGATCCAGAACATACTTCCGAAGTTGCGAAACATGGAACATATCATGCAAATTTGAAAGATTCGGAGGCAACGCCACACGGTAAGCTACAACACCAACTCGTGCAGTAATCTGATACAGACCAATAAAATGAGAAGTCAACTTCTTCGACTTCAAAGCACGACCCACACCCGTAACGGGTGTAACTCTCAAAAACACATGGTCACCTTCTTGAAACTCAAGATCTTTCCTTCGCTTGTCATGATAGCTCTTTTGTCTACTCTGAGAAGCTTTCACCTTTTCCCGAATAAACTTCACTTTTTCCGTCGTTTGTTGTACCATCTCCGGTCCAACTACCGACTTCTCACCCGTTTCATGCCAACACAAAGGTGTTTGACATCTCCGACCATACAAAGCCTCAAATGGTGCCATACCAATACTTGAATGAAAACTGTTATTATAGGTGAACTCAATCAATGCCAAATAACTATCCCAAGCACCACCTTGTTCTAGCACACAAGCACGCAACAAGTCTTCCAATGATTGAATTATCCTCTCGGTTTGACCATCCGTCTGCGAATGATAAGCCGAACTCAATCTCAACTTAGAACCCAAAGCACTTTGCAAACTTTCCCAAAATCTTGATGTAAATCTAGGATCTCTATCCGATACAATACTCTTAGGAACTCCATGTAACTTCACAGTCATGTGAACATAAATCTCGGCTAACTTCTCCAAAGGATAACTAATATCAATCGGAACAAAGTGAGCAGATTTAGTAAGTCTATCAATAATTACCCAAATAACATTATGACCTCTCTGCGTATTCGGCAATCCCGTAACAAAATCCATAGATATACTATCCCATTTCCATTCCGGAATGTCCAACGGTTGCATCAATCCACTAGGCTTCTGATGTTCCACCTTAGACTTCTGACAAGTCAAACACGAATACACAAAACGAACAACATCCCGCTTCAATCTGGACCACCAAAAGATTTTCTTCAAATCTTGATACATCTTGTTCGCACCCGGATGAATACTTAAGTTACTTCGGTGTCCTTTTTCCAATATCATGTTTTTCAACTCCGAATCATCGGGAATACAAATACGACCACGAAATCTCAAAAATCCAAAATCATCAACCTTGAAATCCCTACTCTCATTCATCATCAAATCAACGAACTTCAAATCCAACTTTTTCTTTTCACAAACGGTTGCAAGAAAATCATTCGTAACATGTAGCATACCAAGTTTCACACTACTCGGCGTCATTTCACAAACCAAACTCAAGTCTCTAAAATCTTCCAAAAGTTCCCATTCTTTCACCATCAATGCGGACATATGTAACAACTTCCGACTTAAGGCATCGGCCACCACATTCGCCTTACCTGGATGGTAATTCAAACCAAAGTCATAATCTTTCAAAAGTTCTAACCATCTTCTTTGCCTCATGTTCAATTCTTTCTGATCAAATAAATACTTCAAGCTCTTGTGATCACTAAAAACTTCAAATCTTTCACCATAAAGATAGTGCCTCCGAATTTTCAAAACAAACACCACGGCTGCGAATTCCAAATCATGCATAGGATAATTCTTTTCATGCACTCTTAATTGTCTCGAAGCATAAGCCACAACTTTTCCATCTTGCATCAAAACACCACCTAAACCTATCAATGAAGCATCACAATACACCACAAATGGATCCATAGGAGTTGGCAAAATCAAAACAGGCGTCGTCGTCAACCGTCTCTTTAGCTCCATGAAACTCTCTTCGCAATGAACATCCCAAATAAAAGCTTTTCCTTTACAAGTCAACTGCGTCAAAGGAAGTGCCAACTTCGAAAATCCTTCAATGAACCTCCGATAATAACCCGCCAATCCTAAAAAGCTTCGGATTTCCGTACCCGACTTAGGAGTCTCCCATTGTCTCACTGCATCAATCTTGGATGGATCAACACTAATACCACTACCGGAAATAACATACCCAAGAAAACTTACTTCCAACAACCAAAACTCACACTTAGACAACTTAGCATACAATTGTTTCTCTTTCAAAATTTGCAACACAATCCTTAAATGCTCTTCATTCTCCTC
Organism: Lathyrus sativus; assembly: GCA_963859935.3. NCBI lineage: Eukaryota > Viridiplantae > Streptophyta > Magnoliopsida > Fabales > Fabaceae > Lathyrus > Lathyrus sativus. The sequence goes on from OZ012740.1 coordinate 397,468,919, forward strand.
TTGAGACTTAGAATAAATCAAAATATCGTCGATGAACACAACCACAAAATGATCCAACTTCTCATGAAAGATACGATTCATGTATTCCATAAACACACCCGGCGCATTAGAAACTCCGAATGGCATAACGAGGTATTCGTAATGACCATACGGTGTCCTAAAGGCTGTCTTTTGAATATCTTCCTTTTTCACACGAATCTGGTGATAACCTGATTTCAAATCAATCTTGCTAAAAACACGTGCACCAACCAATTGGTCCATCAAATCATCGATCCTTGGAAGCGGATACTTGTTCTTAATCGTCACCTTGTTCAATTGCCGATAATCAATGCATAACCGCATACTTCCATCTTTCTTCTTTACCAACAATACCGGTGCACCCTAAGGAGAAACACTTGGTCTTACAAATCTCTTTTCCAACAAGTAATTCAATTGCTTCTTCAACTCTACCAACTCCGATGCCGACATACGATACGGTGCCATCGAAACTGGTCTAGTACCCGGAACTAGATCAATAGAAAACTCAACTTCTCTTTCCGGTGGTACATCCGTAATATCCTCCAGAAACACTTCTAGAAAGTCACACACCACTGGAAAAACATCAAGTTCCATCTTACTCTCCACTGACAATGATTCAAACAAACCGAACAATTGAGCTTCGTCCGCTAAAAGTTTCTTCAACTCTTTATTGGATAGAAAACTCACATCTTCAGCATCTTCCAAAGAAGGAAACCTCACTAACTTGTGATAACAATCTATACGAACTCTATTAAATTGCAACCAGTTCATACCCAAGATTACGTCCAAACCTTCCAAAGGCAAACACACTAAATCCATGACGAAGTCTCTACCATACATGGTCAGAGGTCAACTTACACACACCAAAGACGTAGTTACCGACCCTGAAGCAGGAGTCTCAATAACCATCTCACCACCCCAAGAAGTCATAAACAAATTCAAACACTTAGCGCACTCATGAGAAATAAATGAATGAGTCGCTCCCATATCAATAATAGCAATTAAAGGCGTACTATTAATAAAGCATATACCTTTAATCAAACGGTATGCACTGGTAGTATCCTTCCCAACTAATGCAAACACCTTACCACCTGCCTGAGCTTGCTTCAGCTTAGTACATTTAGTACTAATGTGTCCCACTTCTCCGAAATTAAAGCATTTCACTGTATTCCTTCTACAATCAGTAGCAACATGACCAAGACCTCCATAATTAGCACATTTCATCACGGTCTTTCCACACTCAAAAGACTTATGTCCCATCTCGCCACACTTGTAGCACTTTACGGAACCAGAACTTCCTCCTCCAGATCTCTTCTAAAAGTTTCCCTTATGCTTGCCCTTATCAACAGGTGTCACATAAGGTCCATTCCTAACTTGTTGCTTTCCTTTCCTCTCATTCAAACTCTTATAGTGTGTAGAACGAGCCTTGCTATCTTCGAATATTCTACAACATTCCGTCAAATCCATAAACCTCCTTATTCTTTAATACCCTATAACTTGCTTAATCTCAGGACACAAACCACTTTCATACTTAATACACTTAGAGAACTCATCATCAACTACAAAATAATGAGGATGAAATTGAACCAATTCCACAAACTTAGCAGTATACTCAACCACAGACATATTACCTTGTTTCAACTCAAGAAATTCCATCTCTTTCTTCCCTTTCACACTTTCAGGGTAATAATTTCTCAAGAACTCATTACGAAACAAATCCCAAGTGATTGCTTCCTCATTCACCTCAAGGATTCGACGCATACCGACCCACCAATCATCGGCCTCTTCTTTCAGCATGTGAGATCCAAGCCTCACCTTATTACTTTCCGCACAATCCATGACTCTAAAAATTCTTTCAACTTATTTCAACCAAAGCTGAGCACTATCAAGATCAAACCTTCCTTTGAAGACCGGTGGTTGATTCTTCCTAAACTCATCATTCACATTCACATTCGGCGCACCCTGTACTGCCCTAGCCATTGCTTCCATGGCAGCAGCCATCACAACATCATTTCTACCAGCCATATTCCGATTAACCCAGAAACAACAACAAGGTTAAACCACAACTTAACCGTTAACAACAATAAGACAGACACAATTGACTCAACACTGGCTCTGATACCACTTAATGTAACACCCCCTTTCTATACCCCCAAATAATCAAATAAATCATTAGGCACATATAAAAATTCATTTATCAGAGTATATTTAAAACATGGTACAAAAGAGGTATGTCACATTATCCATGAAATTAAAACATCCAACACCTGCTCAACAACTGATATGCAACAATGGGGTAACTTGCAACATAGGAACTTAGTCCTTACACCCACATCTCAATCATGGATAACCAGCATGTATATACATATATACATATTCACATCGTCCAATATAAGTCATCAACACCATTCATTTTTATATAAACATGCATCACCAAAAATACATATACAAATGTATCACCGCAAGAGCCAAAGGCTTCCTAGCTACCCGGTGTTACATATCAGAGCCATCTGACCAAAACAATGAAGACACGCTTCACAAAAAGGAATCACCAGCATACGTAATCTGCAATGCCTCAAGGGCACCATAAAACAGCAGAAGGGTGAGAAATATTATCATAATAACATTGCATATAATTATATATCTCAATAAAACATATACACATATCCCATTCTCACCACAACTCTTCATCACACCTCTCATATACATCGCAACGTATATGTATATATATATATATATATATATATATATATATATATATATATATATATATATATATATATATATATATATATATATATATATATATATATATATATATATATATATATATATATATATATATATATATATATATATATATATATATATATATATATATATATATATATATATATATATATATATATATATATATATATATATATATATATATATATATATATATATATATATATATATATATATATATATATATATATATATATATATATATATATATATATATATATATATATATATATATATATATATATATATATATATAAATATTCATGTTTCTACACTCATTCATCAATACAATGATGCTATTCTCATCATTCCATATCAACATATATACATATAAATGTTGATTCAATCATCAATGCACACATACAAGGATGACAAATGCAAATCATAGAGACCGACTCACGACTATATGCAGATGCAATGCGGTACCGACTCATTCAGCAGGTTCAATTGAAGAACCAAATGGAACCATCGCTTGCTACCGAAGTAACTCCCCGTCGGGCCTACGATGTTCACCCACCGCTCACACCCCACATGGGCACACGATGTTTCAGGATTGCTCACACCTCACACGGGCACACAATCTGATCACTCACACCCCACACGAGTAACATTATGTGATCGCTCACACCCCACATGGGCACACGATCTGATTGCTCACACGCCACACGGGCACAGAATCATTCAGCAGATTCTACACGGAATCAATCAGCACATGAATGTATATCATGATGCTTCACATGCAAAATGACTCCATACACTTCTTGAAATGCATACATATACATAATATTTTCATGCATTCATCTCATATTATCACATACAATCCATATGCATTCACAGCAATTATGCCAACCGGCAACCGAACGCTCTAATTATTTAAGCCTCACTTACTTAAAATAATTAATCTCGATTAATCGGTAAAATCAGCTAAAAGTCGGCTAAAAATAATATTTCTTTTCACCAAGTTATAGAACATACTATTAACTTCAGTTTGATATAAAGAACGACAAAATCCGATAAACGGTGAATAAGTTATGAATTTTCAAAGTTTTGAAAAATAATATTTTTCTCACACTTACAGTGTTAAACGGTTAACACATTCTGTTAACCGGTTAACACACCCAGATTTTCAAAATCCTGGTGCATTAACACTCCGTTAATCGGTTAACAGATATGGTTAACCGGTTAACGGCTCCAAAAACTCAGTTTATAGGCCATTTTTATACCGTTAATCGGTTAACCCAAAGCGTTAACCGGTTAACACTGAAAGTTTTGGAAAACATGGTTACAGGTTTGTGCCAAAAACCCGACCGATTTAATTATTTTCTCCAGATTAAATACCTACTCATCATTACCAATCATATAGTAACAATTTAGGATCATAAAGCGCAAATTCTACGACTTCCGATTTCCATCCAAAATCTTAACCTCCAATTATCCAAAAATGTCAAAACTCACAAATTCAACCAAATTCAATCAAACGAAATTCAATAATCACGGCTAAACATTACCCCACTAAACTACGCAATTTATTTCGAGTTTCATCCACGAAAACATCGGTTTTTATCGATTTTTTTCCTAATTCGACCTAAACGGAAATGTGTCGAAAACACACAAACAATTCCAACCAAAACATACATAATCATACACAATGATAAGAGAATAAGATTTCAAACCCTTACCTGATTAAATCGAAGCCTAGATGTTGTTCTTGATGATTCTCCAAGTTTTTCCTGTTTTCTCCTCTTCTCTCTTTCTTTCTCCTCCTTTTCTCTTCTTTCTCTTTTTCTCTCTTATCTCATTCTATTTTCTTTCCTTTCTATTTCTCTCAAAACATCTACCAAATTATTTTCTCACAAAATATCCAACTTAACATTAAATACTAAATGTCTAAAATACCCTCCAATCTATTTTCCCGGAAAATTCTCCAAATCGGTAAGATAGCATAACATACCATATTAACACATCAAATTCATAATTAATACAATTATTACTCAAATTAAATAAAATACTCAATAAAATGTAATAATCAAAATCGGGGCGTTACATACAGCCTCGTGTACAACGCATACCGCCCCCAACACCTCCAACCTGAGCTCCACCCTGATGACCTCCGCCCGGAGGATTAATAATTATTGGAATACCGTTGCCATGAGGAATATTATTGTCAACTGGAGGAGGAATAGCGGAATCCCCTCCATGTAGAAAACCATTACCATCAACCCGTGCTATTAACGGCTGAACCAGGGTTCTCAACTGTTCTTGCCCATTGGCCATAATTTGCATTGTTTCCATAAATTGTGTCATTCTGTCCCTGACCTCTTGGAGCTCTTGCTGGACTTGATCCATAATTCTTTGTTGAATTCCTCTCCTAGAATACTTGTGGAAATCTGTATCCGCAATTGTGTTAACTATTGAAGAAAACCAAGCAGAGATATAAGATTGAAAGCTCCAGGAACACCTATTATGCAAATGAAAATGATAATGCAAGATGCAAACAAGTATATGTGTTTCAAGGAGATCTCCACCTCGATTCTAGTTTCACAGATAATAACAGGACATTAGAGATAAACAGAAGGATCAAAACCCATCTCATAAATAAAATGAGAACATAAGTCAATGTACACAAATCACCAACAGGAAATACAACTGCATACAAGCCTATGACCCTATCCAACAGATCTGGTGATGGTCAAAATAAAATACAAGAAAAGAGAAAAGACAATCACCAAACAGCTTTCAACTACTGTAGGACTTGTACCAAGTCTGAGCTTCCTCTAGCAACTCCTTTGTGTCTGGATATTCAGGCCTAGCAATAAGTCCCTGGATGAGGAGATCTCTTCTACAAATGACATCTTTTAAGCCCTAAACATAGTCCTCCCAAGAAACTTATCCAAAGGCATATTCAAGTCTTAGTCTCTTCAATTCTTCTCTCACCTTGAGCTTCTCAAATGCTGACAAGGTTTTTTGTAGATTTTTTTCACTTGCATACCTACGGGAAGATTCTGCTGAAACTTCTTTCCCTTTGACTTTGAGTTGTACCTTTAAGTTGTCAGTCTTCTTATGAAGTTCATCCTCTCTTCTTTTGTTGGCGGTCACTATAGAGTTCCATTGGTCATTGAACTTAGATATTTCAAAATAGGCTCTATGTAATTCTTTCTTCTTATGCTTTAGGACGCTATTAATACTCTTCAAGTTGTGACCAACTCGTTCCCTCACCCGAATCTCTTCAGCTAACTCCTTTTCCGTCTTATCCAAGGCTTTTGTCTTTACCTTAGCTAGGTAAACAACTTCATTCTTGTCACGTTTCAATTGACTGATCTCTCTTTTCAGCTCTTCATTTTCTTTATGCAACTCTTCTTTCTCTCCCCAAAGCTTATCATATGTCAGCATATCAACTATGGTAGGCTCTTCAATCATCAAGGGATATAAGGCTTCTTCAACAGGAAACAACAATAATATCTTCTCAACCCTTTTCTGAATCCGTTATATGTAAGGGTCGTAAGCTCTGCAGTCGCACTTTCCCAAAGGTATCTTCCCCTTCCTGTGAATCTTTCCCCGTGCTTCAAAAATCTTGGTTAAAACATCAGTATTAGCTATACCAGTATAGTACAAAGATTCTTGTACTTCTTCATCCTTCAGATGTCCTCTCAAGGCATACCCAAATTTCCTAACGGCGAGAGAAGGGTTATAATTAATTCCCCCTTTTCTCCTTATTAGAGGTACATTGGGAAAAGTACCACAACTGAAAATAATCTCCACACCAAGTAGATCACGATTGAACCAAGTAATGTTTTTAGCAGTTAAACCCATAAGCCTCTGAGACAACTCATGTGTATTCCTCAAGTCAAAGAAAGCTCTGGTGCGAGGAAGATGATCTATGAACCATTTATGGAATAATGGAGTACAACAAGAGACAACTTTCTCACATCTCTTTTCATTCTTGTAATGTATTGAGTGGTATAAATCTCCCAAGAGAGTGGGTGTAGGGTTCCTGGATGCGAAGATACTAAAAGCGTCCATAACAACTATCATACCCTGAATTTTGCCCCCTAGATTCCATTATCATTCTAGGTGCATCAAGCATGTGTTATTTAACATTAAACTTTTTTAAGTTAATATTTGTCAAGATGCAGATGAATTAGGATTTTACACTGCCAAAATCAAGGATCCTGTGAACTGATCAGTCAAGGTGTTGGATTGATTTTCTACAAATAACGTCTTTATGTCATCAAGTATCTTGCCAAGGACAAGTTCTATTTGAGGTTGTTACCAAAAGAACAGAAGCAATGCAGTGCAACACCCTGATTAGGGTTTCCAATGGAAGAAGTCAACTGAATTTTGACTTTTGGCTTAGATGGTTTTCCAAAGCTTGGATCATGGATCATGGCACTCCTATAACTTATTAAAGTCTCCCAAATAAGTTTGAAAGTCTCAAAGAACCTATAACACTGAGGATTGATCCTGAAGATTTCAGCAGTTCAGTTCGTCTGTATGGAAAGTCAACCCTTTGAATTTTAGGGCTTTGGCCCCAAATTGAAGTCAACCTTGTCTCCAACATCATTTCGCATCTAATTATGAAGTTTGGTAGATATTTAATCAAGAATTGATAGATAACTTGCCCTCCATTGAAAGTTTCTCCTATTCCAAAGGAAAGTTTCTTCATTGACCCCCAGGGTCATATATATCTAATTATCCTCCCTTTGACTTTGTTAAGTCATCTTGAATCCTAGCTTAGTTAAGTTAGAACCTACTAGCCATTAGACTTTGCTTAAGTCTAAAAGACCCATCTTTACTAGGAGTGTTCTACAACTAGAACCCTAGGTTAGAGTTTGTCAACTCTATGTAAGGATCATTGTCATGATTACTTACTCCCCTCCTGGCTTTTGTCAAAGTCAATCCCTTTGAATGTACAACTTAGAATAGAGAGTTTTTTTAAACTCTATACAAGAATTATTATGTTTGTTCCCATTTGAACTTTAATCATAATCAAGTGTTCATCCACCCTCAGTGAGGTGAACTATGATTGCTTTGATTCTATGCTTGTTAGGATATGTAGGCAGAAGATGCGAGATATTTGTGAGCAAACTTAGAAACATCAACCTAGGTCTTTACCTCAGAACCCCAACCTTGATCCCAAACCATAGCAAGTAGTATAGCATATAAACATACAAAAGGTTCCTGTAGAGTACTACAGATGTTTAGGATGTGAAATACCTACCCTAAGCATAACCAACCCTCGATCCCCGAATCTCTTAGTTTTGTTGTTACATCGTGCAAAAGGTTTTTCTTTCTTTAACCTTTCCTTTGGATAAATCAAATTCCAGTGGTGAATTTCAATGAATTAAGATTCAAGTTAATCAATAGCTTGATATCTGATTCTCACTGCAACATCAACCAAGTCAGGTATGTTTGGGAACATCACAATACCATAGATGCATAGAGCCAAGATAGCACTAAAGACCACCCAACAACCTTCTTTATCGTACTTCTGGGCTTTGTCTACCAAGAAAGACATAGTAAGTCTAGAAACCCCATTCCTAATAACCATATTGCCTACCAAATCAATGTGCTCAAATAAAGAGCGACTACAAGCTTCTCAAGATCAGGCTCCTCTTCTGAATGAAAGAATGGTACTTTATCCAAGATTGGGATTCCCAGGATAAAAGTGAACTCCTCCAATGTAGGAACTAATACGTAATCTGGGAAGGTAAAGCAACATAGTGGAGGATCATAGAACTGCAGCAAAGTAAGGATGGCACCCTGCACGTAACTCGTGACTTTACGAACAAGACTCAAAATTCTCCCATAGTCTCTTCTAAACACCTCAAGAATACCCGGATCAGCCATCGAAATTAGACCAAATATAGGTCCTAGCTCTGGTGAGAGAAACTTGTACAAAGTGACTTTCTTCCTCTCTACTTCCATCTCCAAAGAATACCAAAACCAGAATCTAAGGGAAGATTGAAAACCTGAAACACATACACATGCAATGTAAAGATGAAAATGGATATGCCAATACAGACAAGGATCAAGGTATCAAAAGCTATTGTGTTGCTTATTGAATTAGACTAGAGCTCTGCTCCAATAAGAAAAATAGAAATCCAAAATACCAAGGTAATAGAATACATCCAGTAACATAAGTCCACACTAACGAGAAAACTAGAAAACTGGGTTGGTTGAAGGTTTAAGTTTCCTGCAAAAACCCTTCCCTCTCACTGGTAAGTTTTAGTCTTGAAAGGTGCGACATCCTATGCAGGTCATCAGTATCATGGACTCTCAGGCCGAGTAACGATGATACGTTGGTTTGGTATCATGGTCAATCAAGGAGGTCTCAACTGACTTCCCAATGAATGGTCTCCAGAGTCGTTAGTTTTTTAATTCAACATCCCCTCAACTGCCTTAAATGCGCAGGAAAGGATGTCTTCAAAGAAAACCTCGTATGGACGTGAATTTTGCGTGAACTCTCGCGTGACTAAATGCCACACAAGTCCACACTAATCCTATGTGTATACTCAAGCGTGGGTATTGAGCTTATCTCTCATGGAACAACCCACCCAACAACACAACAATAGTAGAATATTAGGATAACAATAAAAATGCAGAAAGTAAAATACTGATGCCCTAATATACAGCAGTACATATACACATGCAAATAACTGCACAAAAGCAAACACCCCAAATATATAACACAAACAAGCTCTAGTATTGACTCGCATAGGGAATCAGGGTCCCAAGTAGAGCCGTCAGCTGTCGCAACTGCGAAAAACACCCGGCGGAAAAAATAGAAGAGTCTCCACCAAACTTTATTTATCCCAATAAGAGGGAAAGGAAAAGGTCGAAGAAAACCTAAAATAAAGGAGAAGACAAGGTCATTACAACCAAATCTTGGGTTCAGGAGTCGGTTACGCAAGAGGATGGTATTAGCACCCCTCACGTTCGTTGTACTCAACGGGATCCACGCTTGTTGTCTGATCAAAAGGGGTGTGTTATCTAAAAGTTACTGCTAAACAGGGATGGGGAAAGAAAAAGAAGACTCGATAGGACATCGTCGCCCTATACCTACGTATTCCCTCGTGCAATAGGAAAGTCAGAGTCAACGTAGTTTGGAAAACTATGGGTGATGGAAGGAAGGTTGCTCACCAAGACATCATCGTCTTGTGCCTACGTATCCTTATCTGGTATGAGAAATCAGAGCAAACATAGTTCGGGTAAACTAGACCACTGGTTGGTTAAGTGTTTTTTATTAGTGACGTAAAGTTCTCATTCCAGCAGTTAGGGTCGATGCCTGTTTGCGATAGAACATAAAAGTAACGTACTCTTTTCTGAAAATGATTTTGAGAATAATCCCGAAGGATAAAAAGGTTTGAATTTGGTTTAATAGTTTTAAAGAAGTGAATTAAAATGGTTTGAGATTCACGTTGCACTAAAGACTATGATATAGGAGCGAATGTGTCGCATATCGCCCAAAGGGCGTACACTAAACACTCTAGACAAGTGAGGAGAAACCCTTCACTCATCATTTCCCATATGCTTAAGGCTCGTGGTACACAATGTTCATCATTCTTTATTAAGTGTCTTAGATTGTTTGAGATGAGAAGAGAAGACACAAAAGAAACACTAAAGGGAAACTGAAAACCCTAATGCTATCATGCAAAGTGGTCCTAAGGTTAGGGTAAAAAGAAAATCTACCTAATGTTAGCATACAAATGATGGGCCTAGAGTTAGGATGAATGCGACTATCCTAATTGTTATCATGCAAAGGATTGAAAGTCTAATGTCTCTCCTACTTCCATGTTAATAAAAAATTAAGAGGGACTAGGAATCCTAAGGGATCATGTGAGCAAACACAAGTAAATACCATCCAATTTAATCAAAAATAAAAACAAAGATGAGATAAGTCTAAAAAAGAGAGAGAGAGGAGAGAGAGAGAGAGAGAGAGAGAGAGAGAGAGAGAGAGAGAGAGAGAGAGAGAGAGAGAGAGAGAGAGAGAGAGAGAGAGAAGATGTTGAAGAAGAATGCATAATAAACCAAATGCAAACAAGATGCAATCATCAATCACAAAGCAAAGGCATCAAACATATTCATATCAATCTTATATAAGGTGAACACCAACATCATGCCAACATATCACATAAGCATTCACATCTCCAAATCACATCAAAGACTTGCAAACAAAACACAATGGCAAAACAAAGTGCCCACACACAATCAAATGACCTAAACATCACACAAGAAGCAATATCAATTACAAGGCAAGGTGAAATGAAATCAAATGACACAAGGAACATGTTAGGGCAGTAGCACAACATATCATACTCAAGTCATATCAATGATCAAGGAGATGGCACAAGACCACAAGTCATGAATACCATTCATACACAAGTCAAAATCATACCAAACAAACATGCATACAAACAATCCCCAAAGAGAAAAGCATATGAACATGATATGAACGTAAGAAGAAAACACAACATCTAACATGATCAACAAGTTTGACATTCAACCATGAACACACAAGAGGGATCATGCAAGTGGAATCACGTAAGTGGGTATCAAGAACATGCTTCAAGAAGAATCAAACCCCACAATCATCCATAAAAAACATACCACAATTAAGCGAGCATCAAGGGCTCAAACGACTTGAAGAAAAACAGAAAGTCACCTAATCATGGATTAAAAATAAAACCACATTATTTTGCAATTTTAAAATCAAATAAAAAGGCAAATAAAAAGTAAATAAAACTTATAAAAAGATGGAAAATGGTTAATACACAACACAAATCCAAGAAAGTCACCATAGGTCAGAAACCATCACAGGATCATGTATTAATTTTTCCACAATTTTAAATGGCTCACAAATAATTTTAAATCAATTAAAATTAACCAAACAAATCCAAAAATGCATGAAAAAATAGCAAAACCAGAAATAAAAATCAAAGCAAATCACCATAGGTCCAAGACCATCATATGATCATGTGTTAATTTTCTCATGATTTTAAATGGCTCAAAAATAATTTTAAATCAATTAAAATTAACCAAATAAATCCAAAGATGCATGAAAAATATCAAAACCAGAAATAAAAATCCAATAAAATCACCACAGGTCCATAACCATCATAAGATCATATAATATTTTTCTCAAAATTTTAAAATGCCTAAAAATAATTTTAAACTAACTAAAATTAGCTCAAACAAATTAAAATTCAAGAAAAATAGCAAATGGGAAAATAAAAACGCACAAAAATAAAAATCAAAAATCAAAAAATAAAAGGAAATTTTAGAAAATATTTTGTTATTTTTATGATCAAAAATGAATTTTCTATGAATTTCTATAAAAAATGAATTTAAAACAAAATAGAAAAAGAAAATAAAACAGAAAAAACAAGATGCGTTAGATCTAGCTTCATTAAATAATGTGGCTAATCCAAGGGCCAGAAAGCGCGCATCCACGGCGGATCTGAGTCAACCTCATCATTTCCAAACAAAAAGGTCAAACTACGCAAGATTAAAACAAGTGGCATGATGGACGGCGAGATCATCATCCTCAACCTCCAGCCACTTGAGATTTTCATAGATTTGCATAAATTCATAGGTCCTTCAAACCATAACCATTGGAGCTCATATTGGTTTTATCTGATGCGTCTTTTCAAGATGATCTCAACCATATCATCGCGCCATATTTCTTTAAACTACAACTCACTTGATTTGAAAAAAACCAAAAGAAATAGCAAACACGAATTTAAAAGTTGAACATCAAAACTCAACCAAGACCAAAATTTAACAATCCTAGCAGTATCAGCGCATCAAGGACTGCATCTTAGCAACAAATTTGAGTCAAAATGGTTGAGAATTGTACATGTTGAAGTTCAAATTCAAAGCTCTGAAAATGGAGTCCTCAAGCTTGATTCAAGCCATGATCCTTCAAGTTCTTGAGCTGGCTAGCTTCACTGAATATTGGTGAAGCTAACTGAATGGAGAATTTGAGTGATTAAGATGTAGAAATGAAAATTCGAAGTTCAAGCTTAAGAGTTCAAATGGGACCTCTGCAGGGTGATTCTAGCTATCAAAGCTTATGAAAATGAGTGGAATGGATCCCTTATTTATAAGGGAAGCTTTTTGAATGCTGAGGGAGGATGAATGATGCAATTTGTGGCAAATTCGTGCACACCTGCATCATGAGCAAAATGTGACTTGAAAACTGGTAAAACTCACTCAAAACTTGTGTTTTAAGGCTCTAATCAACCTAGGAAAGTTTGTTAATCATGTTTAGATTGAATTTGTGGCTTAACTTTGTGATTAGAGACCAATTCAAACAAATTCAATTCTGACTTGAAGTGGATTTTCAGTCTCGCCACCATTGTTCTCACAATGTAGGAAGCTTTTTGAGATGATTCTTCTTGCATTGGATAAAGGATGATACAATATTTACAATCTGAAAAGAAATTATTGATTTGGCAATCTGAGTTGAGAGGTATGATCCTTCAAAGCGGCTTGCATGAGTAGGTTCAAAATTGCAAAACACTTAGAAAAATTTCAAGTCTTTTTAGGGACTAAAAATGACCTATAATATTTTGATAAAAACCAAGGCCTTACATGGGTTTTTTGCTCTTCCTCATTGAATCAAATTTGTAGATGACATCTTCAAGTTCATTTTCTAAAAAGAATAGGCTCTAAATGATGAAAATTGACCAAGTTATAACATTTTAAAGTTGACTAGAAAATTCTTCCAAAACATAAAATGACCTATAATGTCCTCAAAATTTTGATGACTTTCCAAGCATAATTGGATCCTTCCTTGCAAAGAGAACTTATTGGGGATGATAAGAAGAATTCATTAGAAAAATAACCACCTTAATATTTTGAAAATTGAAGGAGTTATGCCTAATTGATCATGGCATTCACAAATTGCTAAATTAGGTCAACCACCTTGAACCAACTTGGAATCTCTTGATGATTTCTTGCAAACCAATACATGATAAACCATATATGATATTGAAATGATATTGCCATGAATCACACTTGATGGTGAAGGGTCTTTAGGGCTTGAGAATACCATAAAGTCAAGAAGAAAACCTTGCTTGAGGTTGAAGAAACAAGCTCCCCTTCTTGAGAAACAAACCATGATACCTTGATCCCTTGTTTAGAACTATGCTATGCAAAAATAAGAATGAGAATACAATGAAACATAAGCCGAAATACAAAAGAAATATGGGCAAAATTTGGGGTGATACACATACGTCGACACAAAACAGCCCAGTTTTGATAATAAGAGATACAAACAGTATGAGTCGATCGGAGGGTCGACACGAGCTCTCCTGAGAGCAAATCACAAACATTCACTCTGTATGAGTCGACCTAAGCATGTTTTGAGTCGACTCAAACACTCAAAACTTGCAAAAGTTCTAATTTTGATATGCCTTGCTATTTCTAAGTGCTTCTAATGCATATTTAAGTCAACTAACATGACCAAACTCACATAGAACACATATAATGATTCTCTACATGAACGAACACATGTTTTTGAAAATAGCTTGACACGAAAGAACAAAGAATACATATGTGACTCGATGATACTGTCCAAAGTACACAGTACTAATAACATATGTTTTGACACCATTAAAACAAGTATTGAGACAACTTGCCCTCAGAAAATTGAGCATCATAAAGTTTATAAGCATGCTTCAAATAGAAGTTAAATGACTCATAAAACATCCATAAAAATAAATCATAACAATCCATGGGAGTTGAATGAGAAAAGAATGTCAAACATACTTGAAAATGCACAAAAATGTCATTTTGGAGAAGTGTTAATCACCGAAGAAACTTGGAGTAATCACTTGAGATGAATCAAAAGCCAATAAAACTCCATAAAACAAAGTAGAATTGCAAGATGATGATGGTTAAACTCAAGAGAAAAACACTTCCAATGTAGAAGTTGCTACTCTTTAATGGAGATTTTGAGATATATTGTGGTTTGGGAAGAAAGTGGAGATGAATATGTGAAAAAGTTGCAGAAAATTCAGAGAGAAAGTGATAGAATTGAGAGTGAAAATGATTGAAAGTGAGAAAATGATCAAGGGTTTAGTTAAGGTCCTTTTATGAAATGGTGGAACTTTGTTTATATAGAAAAGAAGTTTAGGATGAGCTTTGGAACTAGCTGGACTCAACTCACTGAGTTGGAAGTTAACTTAGTTAGGTAGTTGACTCGGTAGCAATCCTAACGCAAGTTCAAATCAAAGGGTTCTCATGCTTGCAAATGAAGTTACATGGTGGTCTTAATCCAAATTGATGTATTGTATTAAATACCTTGAAGTGTTTAGAAAGGTCTTGAAATGTCTAGAGATGTCTAGAATGTTCCAGACAATGCTAGAACCAAGTAGACCCCAAAATAGTAGAGGAAAAATTGTTGTCTTGAAAATGCAGCAAAATTTGCATTTTTTACAAGGGTTAATCGATTAACCCATTTGCACTAGCAAATGGTTAATCGATTAACCAACCCAAATTTTGCATAATTTTCCTGAAAAATGGTGTTATGGACACGACTCCAATTTTCGACCTTTTTCTTTGATGAATTTGCACAAAAACCCTTGTTTTTTGCTTGCATTAGTGATGTGATGTCTTTGTGAGGATGTGATTAATCGGGCTCGAAAAACCTGAATATTCCTGCAATAAAAAACATAGAGAAAAAGTGTGAATGCATATGTCAGCCATGCGAATGCACCTGTTTATGCAAAAGGCAAAAAGGGAGGTCAAATTTCGAGTTACTACATATAGCAATCAATGTCTTCTAACCCTATGGTGTGTTACTCTGAATTATGATCTGGGTTGGATGGTGTTATGAACTTTGAAGCATGACGCTTGTTCCATGCCTTTTCCAAATTATGGCAAAAGTGGGAGTAATGGTATGAAACTTATCTCTTGATGTGTAGAAATCACTTGGAGTTTGTGCTACTTTAGTAGCTGCTATTTGCTCTATTAATTCTATTGGGTGATATGATGTATTATTTGTACTACTTCATAAAGAAAACATCTTGTATTTTTTTAAGCCAAAATTTGCTAATGTGATGGAAAAACATCTAGGGGTGATTGTTGTTACTTTTGGGCTGCCTAAAGTGTTGTCATAACAACATATGTACAAGATGTAATTTAGGCAACATGTCGAGCAAGATGTCTCAGCATCTAAGCTTGTTTCCAAGAAGTTTTGTTGGCTAAAGTTTTTAGTATAACTAGTTAAGCAAGATTTATTTGGCTAAAGTGCTTGACGTAACTGGTTGCAAGAGTTGTTTGGCTAAAGTGCTTGACAGAACTAGTTAAGCAATATGCTTAAAGTTTGAGTTCTTATTGTATTTTGATGCTCTTCAGAAGTGTTAGGGTGCAAACTTTTTAAGAGTTTTGCTTTTGGGAAGAAGTTTGTGTTGATAATCCAAAATCAACTAGAAACGATTTGGATTTGGTCCAGCCAAATAAGATTTAACTGAATGTACCTTAAAGAAAGGTTTTGTCCAAGAACTACTCTATAAAGAAGACTTATATGAAGAGTCATTTTGGATGCTCTGGTGTAACATGTGGAACACGATGTTCTAATTGTTTTGTTACAACTTCTGGTTTTCATCAACAAGAGAGATGTTATTATATGCTGCAACATCTAACAACTAGTGTAGTTGTGGTTCAATATTTTTCTATCCAAGATGCACTCTACACCAAAAGATCTTTAAGTTATGGAAAGGAATGAATTTGGATGAATTGTTGCAACATGTGGAACACGATGTTCCAACATGTACAGTGCAACATCTGGCCCTAGTTCGGCAGGTCAATATTTTTGCATTTTTTGATAAAAATTTGGTTTAGATTCGATCAGATTTGTTGTTATATTTGTGCAATGCATTTGTGTGATTTTTTTACAGTTATCGAAGATCAAATCAATTTAAATGGAGATTTAAATTTGAATATGAATTAATAACAAAGCATATCTTATGTTGGAGAACTTTATGAAGCAAATCAAATCCAACAAGATAATGCTATTATTTTGGACGAAATTAAATTAGAAAACCAAGAAGAAAATCCCAGGATTACATTGTTATTTAAGGAGAATCAAACCTCATTTTCTAGATGTGCATGTTTAAGAAGTACCTAGTGTTAGGGTTTATCTTTTAAGTCTTTGTAAGTGCACTAGTCTAGAATCTCCTTTTATATCATAAGGCATAGAGTTTAGTTTGAACCCCATAGGGTTTGTTGGTTCTTGTAAGACTAAGGGTACTAATTCAAAGTACTTGATTTCCTATCTTGCGTAGATTTCCCCCCATACATAGGTGTGTTTTCACTGAACTAGGTTACCAATCTCTTATGGTATTTATTACTTTTCTACTTCCATCTCTTGTAAAAGTTATTTTGTCATATCTTGCAAACTGGTTTTTGTTTCTGGTATACAATGACCCAGACAACGTGTATGACATATGTCCCTATAAGTGAAGGTGGTGAGAAACACAAGAAAGGGGTGGGGGTTTGAGTTAGGTTTATAAAAGCAAAATCTTTTTCAAAAACAATTCAATCAAGCAAAATAGGAACAATAAAAATAACAAGTTTTTTTATACTAGTTCGCTGTTAAAAAAGCTACCTCCAGTCCACCATCCCAAGGTGATTTTGCATTCTCAAGAAGGACTTAATCCACTATAACCAAAACTTATTACAAACACCACAAAGGCAAAACCTCTTTGTGTTCTTTAGTATATATGACTAAACCCTGGTCACTCAAGGAAACCACTCAAACAATATTGAGATTTTACAAGATGTGTTTACAAAGAATGCTTCTTAGAAAGCAGATTAGCACAAGTTAATACAATGAAAATATCACACAAATAACTAGCAAAAACTCTTTGTGTGTTTACAAAGAATATACATATAAAATATTATTTACTTCAGCAAGGTTTGTGTATGTTCAAAGCGTGAGCAACTAGCAAAATTAGCAGCTTCTTCCAATCTTTAAATCTTCTTTATATACTCAGTTAAGAGATTTTTTGGAGGGTAGAATTGGAATAAAAAACTGCAACTATCTCTTTTAAAACAATTTGCGAATGGGAGGCAAAATGGTACAATGGTATTGTCCTTAGCCCACAAAATCAAGGTAGTGGGGGGAAGGGTGATCTTATACTGTGTACTATTTTCCTGATGCAAAACCTTCTGATCTTATGTTCTAATCTTCAGAGGCTTCTGATAAAATAATGTTGACGCATGCTTAAAAGGATCAAGAGACATTTGAGAGAGTCTTTAGACCCTTGGTCTTCAGAGTCTTGACACAGTTCCTTAAAACCTGGTCTTCAAAGTCTTCAGATGCTATTCTTCAGGATCTTCAGAACTTGAGCACAGAATCGTGAAGGTGGACAATCCTCCAGAGGCTCTTCAAGGAACTCTGCTCTTGTTAGGGAGAAGAGAAAACATGTTTCTTCTTGGGGAAATGAAAGGTAAACAACCCTTCCAAAGAACCATAATGGTATCAGCTGGGGATCAAACATGCAATGGAAATTACCAATCATCCCTTAAGGATTTCTGGTAAAGTATGCAATGCATAATGCTTTCCTGGTTGACTTAGCTTTTTATTATTCTTAACGCTTTATAGCATTATGTGATTACAAATAATCGTTTATTTTGCAAACAAAATACTGAAAAGAGACAAATGAGAGATAAAAATGTTTAATTTTATTGAACATGAAAATATTTGTACATAAGGTGTGTATAAGGATGCAAAAATCCTTTGTGAGGAAATTTACAATAAATTAAAAAACAAAGTAAATGGAAATGAGAAATTTGATTTTGCATTGGCTACAACATTGGCCACCATCCACTGTAAGTCTTGATTCCAACACTTTACGTCCGTTGATGATAATTTGACTGATCATTTACAGTATGAGGTCCAGCTATAATGAAGATAGGCTCAAGTGTTCACAGTCAAATGCCTTTATCCATAACTTTTGCTTGTACATTTTCTATTTTTTTTTGTCCACCGGGATACCCATTTTTGCCTAAGTATCCCTTTCGGGTTTTCAACTTAGCAGACTATTATTATTTTTTTGCTTTGTCCCTAACTTTTGCATGGACATTTCTTTTCTTTTGTTCATCGGGACGCCCATTTTTGCCTAGATTGTCCTTTCAGGTGCCAATCTAGCGGGCTTTTTCTTCATCATTTTTTTCAAGCATAATATTTTTTGACTACGTCGGAGTTCATGCGTAGTGGCATCTCCTCCTCGTCCATAGTGGTGAGAACCAGGGCTCCGTCTAAGAAGACCTTCTTGACAACAAAGGGTCCTTCATAGTTGGGAGTCCACTTGTCGCGTAGATCCGAGTGAATAGGAGAATACCTCCTGAGCACGAGTTCTCCTGCGTGGAACGCTCGAGGGAGAGCTTTCTTGTCAAAATATCATTTGAGACGTCTCTGATAAAATTGACCATGACAAATGGCTGTTAGGCGTTTTTCTTCGATGAGATTCAGCTGGTTGTATCTAGATTTGACTCATTCATCTTCATCAAGATATGCTTCCATGATGACTCGGAGCAAAAGGATTTTGACTTCAATAGGTAGAATAACCTCCATATCATATACAAGTGAATACAGAGTTTCCCAAGTGGAAGTACGAACTGAAGTTTTGTAGCCATGTAATGCAAAGGGAAGCATTTCATTCCAATCCTTGTAAGTCTTGACCATCTTCTAGACAATTCTCTTGATGTTTTTGGTTGCTGCTTCGACGACACTGTTCATCTTAGGCCTATATGGTGAAGAGTTGTGGTGCTCGATCTTAAATTCTTGACATAACTTCTTCATCATCTTGTTGTTCAAGTTGCTTGTATTGACAGCGATAATACTGTTAGGAATACCATAGCGACAAATTATCTCTTTCTTGATGATCCTGGCAACCACTTGTCGTGTAAATTTTGCATAAGAAACAACTTCAACCCACTCGGTGAAATAGTCGATAGCAACTAGAATGAAGCGATGATCATTGGAAGCCTTCGGCTCGATCATTCCAAACATATCAATACCCCACATAGAGAAAGGCCATGGAAAAGTCAGAACATTCAATAGAGTTAGTGGCACATGGATCTTATCACCATAGATCTGGCATTTGTGACATCTTTTGGCAAAGTTGTTACAATCTACCTCTATTGTTGTCCAATAATACCCAGCTCAAAGAATCTTCTTAGCCATAGAAGTCCCTTTGGCATGTACACCCTTACAACCTTCATATATGAATCTTCTGATTGTGTCTGCTTCGTGTCTATCCACGCATCTGAGTAATGCAGAATCATAACTCCTCTTGTACAATATACCACCACTCAAGAAAAACATGGTGTAGATCCGTCTGAGAGCTTTCTTATCAGTGATAGTGATACCCTCGGTATATTCCTATTTTTCCATATACATTTTAATGTCTTAGAACCAAGTCTTGTCGTCAGACTCGTCTAGATTACTAAGCAGTGTACTGATTTGTCCAAATGATCAATGTAGATAGAAGGAGTTTTGTTCTTCCACTTGACTTTGAACATGGATGCCAGGGTGGCAAGAGCATCAGCTAGTTGATTTTCTTCCCTAGGAATATGATGAAAAGAGATTTCATCAAAATAGGATATCAATTTCGCAATGTGCTTTTGGTATGGAACCAACTTGGAATCCCAAGTTACAAAGTTCCCTCCGACTTGGCCAATCACCAGGGTTGAATCTCCGTAGACCTCAAGAATCTTAATTCTCATGTTAATTTTCGCTTCAATACCGTAGATGCATGCTTCGTATTAAGCCATATTGTTGGTGCATTCAAAGCATAATATGGTGGTGAAAGGAAGATGAAAACATGTCGGAGAGATGAGGATATCACCAATTCCATGACCTTTAGCATTAGCAGCACCATCAAACACTAGCGTCCATCACGCCCCTGGTTCGTGTACTATATCAGGGTCTAGAGTTTCATAATCTCTTATGAACAAAACATCCTCATCGGGAAAGTCAAACATCATTTGGTAATCCTCCACATGTTGATGAGTAAGGTAATCAGACAAGACGCTCCCTTTTATTGCTTTCTGGGTAACATGTTGGATTTCATACTCAGTTAACAGCATTTGTCATCAAGCAATTTGTCTAGAGACAACAGGCTTTTCAAAAATGTACTTTATCGAATCCATTTTGGATATCAATAAAGTAGTATGACAAATCATATATTGTCGCAGGCATCGAGTAGCCCAAGTTAGAGCACAACAAGTTTTATCCAATAGTGAGTATCCGGTCTCACAATCATTGAACTTCTTTCTCAGATAGTAAATTGCATGTTCTTTTCTTTCAGTGTCGTCATGCTGACCAAATACACATCTCATTGATTCATTGAGAACAGTGAGATACATGATTAAAGGTTTATCAGGAACCAGAGGTACTAAGATCGGTGGTTCTTGCAAATATATTTATTTTGTCAAAAGCTTCTTGACAATCATTGTTCCATTCAACCGATTGATTGTTTCTTAGTAATTTGAATATTGGCTCACAGGTAGCCGTCAGATGAGAAATGAATCTGGATATGTAATTAAGTCGACCCAGAAAGCCATAAACTTCTTTTTCTGTTTTGGGAGGCGGCATGTTCTAAATTGTCAGAACCTTATTAGGATCATCTTCAATGCCCTTCTGACTCACAATGAAGCCCAACAGTTTACTAGATAAAACTCCAAAGGTGCACTTTGCAAGATTCACCTGTAATTTGAGCTTTCGGAGTCTGTCAAACAATTTCTTCAGATGTTCCAGATGATCATCTTCAGTTCTGGATTTGGCAATCATATCGTCCACATAAACCTCGATTTCTTTATGGATGATATCATGAAAGAGGTTTGTCATGGCATGTTGGTATGTTACCTCTGCATTTTTCAAACCAAATGGCATGACTTTATAGCAATATATACCCCAAGGTCTGACGAAAGTAGTCTTTTCCATATCAGTTGGGGACATCTTGATCTGATCATATCCTGAGAAACCATCCATAAATGATAAGACAGAGAACTATGTAGTGTTGTCTACCAAGACATTAATATGATGCAGAGGAAAATCATCTTTCGAACTTGCCTTATTGAGATCTCGATAATCAACACACATTCTGAACTTTCCATCTTCGAAACCGGGACAATGTTAGCAATCCATTCAGGACATTCGGAAGTGGCTAGGAACCTAGCGTCAAACTGTTTCTTTACCCCTTCTCTGATTTTAAGTGTCATGTTGGGTCTGGTCCTTTTGAGTTTCTGCTTGACAGGAGGTCATTCCTGCTTGAGTGGTAAGTGATGTTCAACGATGTTGGTATCCAAACCAGACATATCTTGATAATACCAGGAGAAAATATCAATATACTCTTTCAATAACTTGACCAACTCGGAGTGTACATGCTTAGTGAGGGATGCCTCAATCTTGACTTCTCTTTTGACATCATCGATACCAAGATTGATAACTTCTACTGGCTCTTTATGTGGATGAATCTCTTTCTGCTTGTGCTCAAGGAGCCTTGCTAGTTCAGCCAGTAATTCACAATCTTCCTCACTGTCATACCCCAAATTTTGACCCCTAGATTTCACTACCATTCTAGGAGCATCAAGCATTGTTCCCTAACCCTAACCTTGTTCAAGTTTGTTGTTGTTGAGGTTCATCTGAATTAGAATTTTGCACCTGTGGAATCAAGAGGATTATTGATTGATCAGTCAAGGTTTTGGATTAATCATCACCAAATCAAGTCCCCATACATTCAAGAAGCTTGTATTCAACAAGAATAAGTGTTAATTGATCTCACTAAAAGCAATTGATGCCCAATTTCATCTGGCCCCAAATTGGGTTTTGTCAGGAAAAGTCAATTGTGCCTTTGACTTTTGGTCCAAGCATTATCCCAATCCTTAGGACATGATTCAACATGATCATATACATCATTGAAGCCTACCTATGATGTTTGAGAATTCTCAAGATGCAAATTCATTGGAGATCACACAGTGGAATTCAGCTGACAAAGTCAACTCTTTGACTTTTAGGTTTTTGGTTCAAATTAGAGCATCCAAGCCAAATTTTCATCAAGATATGTTCAATAAATGAGTTTGCTCATGAGAAATCAAGATTTGAGGGGTTTCTTTCAAAATAAGAAAACTTAGACAACTTGAAAATTTTCTAAGTGTGGAAAAACCCTAGTTTTGGTGCCAACTTTGAAAGGCCATAACTTCTAATCCACACATCCATTTTGTGAGTTTCAAAGATCAATTTGTAGATCTCCTCATGTACTACAAAAGTGTCCTAGTGAGCTATAAGAAAAATATGCTTAGAGTTGGAGTTATAAAGCTTCAAAGTTTGGAAGAATTTCAAAACACTTAGAAAATTTTCAAGACAACTTTATTACTCCAATTTTTCAGTCAACTTCAAGGCTGATTTTCACCATGATCTCTTGAGATTCAAGAAATTCTCAAAACCTGAAAGTTGTAGGGCATGTTTAGGTATTTCCAAAAAGTACAATATATCCTTCATAGAATTTGTGAGCTAGGAATTTCGAAGAGAAGAAGTTGGAGTCTAAAACATGATTTCTAGGTCATGACCTCATGGATTCACTCTTGCAAAACCACTCAAGTCTCCAAGATTTCATGTGGCAGACCCTATTACTTGCTAATATCGTTTAAATCAGATAAGTACACATGCTTTTGGTGCATTATCCAAAAGGTTGAAGCTTGGTTTCAAGGATTTTTCCATTTTGGCATAAAGGCATGACTTCCATTTTGATAAAGGTAACTTTATGCACAAAACCAGCTTCTTGAGCCTCCAACTTGTCCTCTCTGCACTCAAGCATTTTCAAAGTCAGAAGCAATATGTCAACCACTAAAGATCTCATTTTACTTTGCCTTGAAACCATGGAGAACCGCAAATCACCAAGTTGGAATCCAACCAAACTAAGCAAATCAAGTAAACCTTCCAATTTGTTATGCTGCAAGACAATAACCTCAAATCTTTCCCTATAAATAGAGCATTCCATCATGCTTCAAGAGAGAAAAAAACCCAGAGAAAGCACCCTTAAACTTCCAAAGATCAACATTTTGTAAACCAAACACTACTTTGTGCCAAGAATCTCAATCTTGCATAAACATAGCCAATTTCATTTCCAAACACCAAACCACTAAAACACTTATTCAGACACACCACAAAACACATTTTGAAGGTGTATAAACCTTCATTTCCATCCAAAACCAGCTAGAATAGAAATTCAACCTTCAAAACCAAGTTTTGTTGACTTTTTGCATCATCTATCCCAGAACTTCACTTTGACCACATTCAAGCACTTTGATCACACAAACTCAACCTTTAAACATGTCTTGAGGTGTCCATAACATCATTCCCCAATTTTGTGACCATTTTCACTTGAATCAATATCCTCACATTCATTATTTTGCAAGAAAAAGGTACCAACTTGTTCTAGGTATTTTCAAGGGAGTTCAAGCATTGGAAAAGTTCCTAGGAGGATCATGGAAACAATCCAAATCATCATCTTGGTTCTGTAACAACTCTGGTAGATTTTGCAAGTTTGACTTCAAGAGGTAAGTTCCCTCAAAGTTGGAAGTTTTTGAACCATGCTATGCTTTGATGTGCATTAACCATAAACATGATTGCTATGTTGTGTGAGATGATTTTGAACCATTAAATGTTGCTTAACATGATTACGTGAGACTGTACCATTGAATTTGCAAATATGAGCTTGATGAGGTATTTCTATCGCGTTTTAATTTAGAAACATTTTTAGACAGTTCCAAGTGTATCACTGGATTCCTTGTGAAAAAATAGACAAGTTTGGTTTTTATTTCATCAATTTTTATTGAGTATACACAAAGATATGGTTGCTTTTGCAATTGATTGAAACTCCAGAAAATTCTGAAGCAGAAGCTCCAGAAGAATCTGAAGCAGAAGCTCCAGAAGAATCTGAAGCAAGCAGAAGCATCTGAAGCAAGTCAGAAGCATCTGAAGCAAAGAAGAATATTGTATGAAGAGTTTTTCAAAGCATAGTTTCTACAGAAGATTCTGAAAGTACTAAAGCTGCCAGTACTGAAGTTCTGTTTCAAATATGCTCTGATATTTAACACGCTAAAAGCACACATGCTGCAGAAGACTCTGATACAACAAAGTTTTGATCATCATTAGAAGACTCTGACCCAATCAGACTCTGATGAACTTGCTGAAAACTGAAGAAGAAATATTCAAAGATTATATCCGTTGGAGTAAATCAAACGTCTCTTTCCTTATTTGTGCTAGACACAAGAACACAGACAAAAAGGATTTTTCTGTGCTTTCTTCTTCTAGGAAAGGTCACTTGATGTGAAGACAAAAAGGCTCAGACCTTTTGGACACTCTTCTCAACGTGCAGCTCACCTTGGATCAGCTGCCTATAAAAGCAAGTCTCCACCAAATTCTTCAGTTAGACATTTTGGTGAAAAGAAATTAAAACATTCAAGCTCTCATACTTTCATATTCATTCTTAGAATTAATTTCATTGTACTTAAACTTAAGAGAAATATCACTGTTGTGATAAAAGCTTTTTAGAAGCATTCTTACTCTTGTATTAGATTTACATTGATTGTAAAGGATTTCCTTAAGAGGATTCAGTTGGAATCAGTAGCTCTTGAGAAGACTAAGAACAGTTGTTCTTAGGTGTTACTATTGTAATCTGTTTGATTAAATAGTGGATTAAGTCCTTGTTTGAGAAAGACAAATCACTCTAGGAAGGGTGGACTGGAGTAGTTGAGTTCAACGAACCAGGATAAAAATAATTGTGTTTTAATTCTAAGCTTTAATCTTTCATACTTATTCAACCCCCCTTCTAAGTATTATCTCACCTTCAGTTGGTATCAGAGCTCCGGTTCTGTGTGTGCTACCACTTAACAGTGACAGTAAAGATCCAGAGAGAAATACTTTGATATATATTTATTTGTTACAATGGCTGATAATACAATATCCAACATTAACAATAAATATGAAGAAAGGGGCAGAATCAGCACCAAACCCCCTATGTTTGATGGGGAGAAATTTGATTACTGGAAAGACAGAATTGAAAGTTTTTTCCTTGGATATGATGCTGATTTATGGGATCTAGTCATAGATGGATATGTTCATCCCACAGATGGGAATGGCAAGAAGATAGACAGAAAATCTTTGACAGATGCTCAGAAGAAAGATTTTAGAAATCATCACAAGGCCAGAACAATATTATTGAATGCAATTTCTCATACTGAGTATGAAAAAATTACAAACAGGGAAACTACTTTTGATATGTTTGAATCCTTAAAGATGACTCATGAGGGAAACTCTTAAGTCAAGGAAACAAAGGCTCTGGCTTTGATCCAGAAGTATGAGGCCTTCAAGATGGAAGACTCTGAATCTGTTGAAGCTATGTTCTCCAGATTTCAGATCCTCACAGCTGGGCTAAAGGTTCTGGACAAGGGATACTCTACATCAGATCATGTAAAGAAAATCATCAGAAGTCTACCTACCAGATGGAGACCAATGGTGACTGCCTTGAAGATGGCTAAAGATCTGAACAAGATCTCTTTAGAAGAACTCATCAGCTCACTGAGGAGCCATGAAATTGAGCTTGAGGAAGATGAACCTCAGAAGAAAGAAAAAGGTAAATCTATTGCTTTAAAATCTAATAAATCTGCTAAAGCTTTGCAGGTTATTGAAGAAAGCTCTGAAGAATCCTATTTTGAAGAAGAAGATGAATTATCCATGCTATCCAGAAGGATCAACAGACTCTGGAAGCACAAGGGAAAGAAGTTCAACAATTTCAGAAGATCTGATCATAGAAAGGAATCTTCTGGGCACAGAAGATCTGGCAAGAAAGAAGTTGTGTGCTATGAGTGCAAAGAACCTGGGCATTACAAGAATGATTGCCCCAAATTTCAAAAAGAAAAACCCAAGAAGAAGTTTAACAAAAAGAAGAAGGTTCTGATGGCAACATGGGATGACTCAGATGAATCTGAATCATCTTCTGAATCAGAAGAAGAATATGCCAATGTTGCACTGATGGCCAGCACAGAAGATCAGGAGGAAGGAACCTCAGGATATGAATCAGATTCTGAATCTGACGATGACGCTGAAGAGGTAATGGCTAAACTTACTAAAGAAGAACTGATAAAAGTTTTATCAGAAGTTCTGAAAAGTTATAACAATATCAAACTCAAATACAAGAAGCTGAAAAGCAGTCTTGAATCTGAGATTGATCTTCTGAAGACAAAACTTGTTGAGCAAAAAGAAATTAATCTGAAAATCAAAAATGACTTTGAAACAACTCAACAAGAATCTGAATCTGAGACTAAGTCATGTGAAAACATTTTAGAAAAATATGACTCTAGCTTTCAGAGATTCCTTACTAAGAGCATAGACAGAAGCAAGATGGCTTCTATGATCTATGGTGTTAGTGGGAACAACAGAAGAGGTATTGGATATGAATCTTCATCTGGAAGTAATCCAAAATCTGTTGACAAACTTTTCATCAAGAAGACACCTCTTTACTCTTAATTTAAGTTTGGTCACTTAAATGACATTAAACACACAAGCTCTGAGAAGAATACTTATGTGTTTAAACCTAAGGCAAGTCAGAATAAACATTATGTTGAAAAACAGAAGTTTAGACAAACCTACAAATCAACTAACCTCAAAGGACCCAAGAAGATCTGGGTACCTAAAAGTAAAATAATTCCTGTTGCAGATGTTCTTAGCAGCAAGGTCAGGACGCCAATCATGGTACCTGGACTCTGGATGCTCACGACACATGATAGGAGAAAAGTCTATGTTCCAAAGCCTGGAACTTAGATCTGGAGGTGACGTGAAGTTTGGAGGGAACCAGAAGGGCAAGATCATTGGATCTGGCACCATTGGAAATGGTAAACTTCCCTCTATTACTAATGTCTTACTTGTTGAAGGGTTAAAGCATAACTTATTGTCCATAAGTCAATTAAGTGACAATGGTTATGATATTACCTTTAATAAAAAATGTTGTAAAGCTATTAGTCAAAAGGATAGCTCTATCCTATTTAGTGGTAAGAGGAAAAACAACATTTATAAAATAAATCTTTCAGAACTTAAAGTTCAAAATGTTAAATGCCTCTTGTCTGTTAATGAAGAGCAATGGGTCTGGCACAGAAGATTAGGCCATATTAATATGAGACGTATATCTCAGATTAATAAACTTAATCTTGTCAGAGGACTCCCCAATCTGAAGTTCACTTCAGATGCTCTTTGTGAA
This sequence comes from Lathyrus sativus, assembly GCA_963859935.3. Classification (NCBI taxonomy): domain Eukaryota; kingdom Viridiplantae; phylum Streptophyta; class Magnoliopsida; order Fabales; family Fabaceae; genus Lathyrus; species Lathyrus sativus. The sequence continues at coordinate 397,496,998 of OZ012740.1, forward strand.
GCATGCCAAAAAGGGAAGTTTTCAAAATCATCTTTTAAATCAAAAAATGTTGTTTCTACTTCCAAACCACTAGAATTACTTCATATTGATCTGTTTGGACCAGTGAAAACTGCATCCATCAGAGGCAAGAAGTATGGATTAGTCATTGTTGATGACTATAGTAGATGGACATGGGTAAAGTTCTTAAAACACAAGGATGAGTCACATTCTGTGTTCTTTGACTTCTGCAAGCAAGTCCAGAATGAAAAGGATTTCAAAATTATAAAATTCAAAAGTGATCATGGTGGTGAATTTGAAAATAAATATTTTGAAAAATACTTTTATGAAAATGGCATTGCTCATGATTTTTCCTGTCCTAGAACCCCACAACAAAATGGGATTGTAGAGAGGAAAAACAGAACTCTGCAAGAAATGGCCAGAACCATGATCAATGAGACAAATCTGGCAAAACACTTTTGGGCAGAAGCAATCAACACAGCCTGTTACATTCAGAACAGAGTGTCTGTAAGACCTCTTCTGAAAAGGACTCCATATGAACTGTGGAAGAACAGAAAGCCCAACATTTCATATTTTCATCCTTTTGGATGTATTTGCTATATGTTAAATACTAAGGAAAATCTGAACAAGTTTGATTCCAAAGCACATAAGTGTTTCATGCTTGGATATTCTGAACGCTCTAAAGGCTACAGAGTATACAACACTGAGACACAGATTGTGGAAGAATCCATTCATGTCAGATTTGATGATAAGCTTGGCTCTGAAAAGTCAAAGCAGTCTGAAAACTCTACAGATAGAGAAGTAGTCTTCATTGACTCTGAAGTCCCAGAATCATACAAAATTCAAGTGAAGGAACCAGAAGCAACACCAGATGCTATTCCTTTAACTTCTCAGATGAACAATCTAAACATTTCTGAAGAATCAACTGTTAGAGGATCATCATCCAGAATTAAAGCCTCTCATCCAGAGGATGTTATTATTGGAAAGAAGGATGATCCCATCAGAACAAGATCCTTTCTAAGATCATCTGAAGCATCACTATTTGGACTGGTGTCAGAAATTGAACCATCTTCTGTAGATGAAGCTCTGCAAGACAATGATTGGATTATTTCCATGCAAGAAGAGCTAAATCAATTCACCAGAAATGATGTATGGGATCTAGTTCAAAGGCCACAAGGATTCAATATAATTGGTACAAAATGGGTCTTCATAAATAAGCTGAATGAGAAAGGAGAAGTTGAAAGGAATAAGGCAAGGCTTGTAGCTCAAGGGTACAGTCAACAAGAAGGTATTGATTACACTGAGACATATGCTCCAGTGGCAAGGTTAGAATCTTTACGCCTTCTTATTTCATTTGCTGCACAAAATAACATCACTCTGTATCAGATGGATGTTAAAAGTGCCTTTCTTAATGGTATTATAGAAGAAGAAGTTTATGTCCACCAACCTTCTGGTTTTGAAAATGAAAAATTTCCAGATCATGTTTTCAAACTAAAGAAATCTCTATATGGCTTAAAACAAGCTCCCAGAGCTTGGTATGAGAGATTGAGCAATTTTCTTCTGGAGAAAAATTTTATCAGAGGCAAAGTGAATACAACACTCTTATGTAAATCAATTAAGAAAGATCTTCTAATTTTTCAAATTTATGTAGATGATATTATTTTTGGATCAACAAATATTATACTTGGAAAGGAGTTTGCTACATGTATGCAGGCAGAATTTGAAATGAGCATGATGGGAGAACTCAGATTCTTTCTAGGAATCCAAGTCAATCAAACTCCAGAGTGCACTTACATACATCAGACCAAATATGTTAAAGAACTTCTGAAGAAATTTAATATGTCTGATAGTAAGCTGGCAAAGACTTACATGCATCCTACTAGCTCACTTGGTAAGGAAGAGGTAAGTAAGAAAGTAGACCAGAAGCTCTACAGAGGTATGATTGGTTCTCTTCTTTATCTAACTGCTTCTAGACCTGACATATTGTTCAGTGTTTGCCTATGTGCTAGATTCCAATCAGATCCTAGAGAATCACACTTGACAGCTGTCAAGAGGATTCTAAGGTATCTGAAAGGTACTTCTAATGTGGGTTTGTGTTACAGAAAATCTGATGATTTCAAATTAGTTGTATTCTGTGATGCTGACTACGCTGGAGATAGAGTGGAAAGGAAAAGTACTTCTGGAAGTTGTCAATTTCTAGGAAGAAATCTAATCTCCTGGTACAGCAAGAAGCAATCCACAATTGCACTTTCAACCACAGAGGCAGAATATATTGCTGCTGCTGGATGTCGCACACAGATGCTCTGGATGAAAATTCAACTAGAAGATTATCAAATTTTTGAAAGTAACATTTCTATCTTTTGTGATAATACTTCTACTATATGTTTGTCTAAAAACCCTATTTTACACTCTAAGGCAAAACATATAGAAATTAAGCATCATTTCATCAGAGACTATGTTCAGAAGGGAATCATAAATTTAGCCTTTGTTGATACAGATCATCAATGGGCAGATACTTTTACAAAACCCCTTGTTGAAGATAGATTCAAATTTATTCTGAAAAATATTGGTATGGATTTTTGTCCAGAATGATATTTGTCAGAAGCAAATTTTTACATATGCAAAAATGCCTAATGCTCTGAGTAATTCTTCTGATTGCTTATTTATTTTATTAATTTGGTTTTGTGAAACTCTGAACTAACAATCCTTAGAAGATCTGAACGTTGGTTAATGTTTCATTTCTCAAGAGAATTCAGAACACATGCAAGCAAACACGTGTCACACCAAATCTGAAGAGGTGGCGTGTACATTACTGAAGAGACGTTTGAGGTGAAGTTTGAATAGTGAAAATCTTGATTTCCCCCCCCCCCCCCCCCCAATTTGTCAGAAGCAATAAATGTTTGAAATGATTATTATTCCTTGCATTTAATGCTTGCTCAAACGTGCAAAAAAAAATTCTGACTGATGGTATGCCTAAATGTTTTAGTATAAATACTTGACCTATCTTCACTTTCACACTTTTCACAATCTCAGAAAATTTTATGCATTTTCATCTTCTCTTCTCTCTGCATAAAAACCCTAAGCGTGTGACAAAACAATCTTCAATGGCAACTTCATCATCAACAGCTGCTCAATTCCAATCTTCAATGGCTGCAGTTACTTCTGCAAACATGGGTGTTGCTCCTTATTCTCCTCCCAAAAGAACTCTTTTAACCCCTGTTAAAAAGTTGGAGGTTTTGTGTGAATCAATGGTAGAATTTGATTCACTTGCAGAAAATGGCTTTGAGTTTCGTTCTATCATTGGTGCTCAAGGATGGGTAAAGTACTTTGATAGACTCTTTGGACCAGTTTATCCCCTCCTTGTGAAAGAGTTCTGGATCCATGCCTCAGTTTACCCTAAGTTCATCCTATCTTCTGTACTAGGAAAAGAAATCATTATAACAGAAGATCTGATCAGAAAGTTAATTGGATATGAAGAAAGAGATGGTGTTTCACACTTGCCAGCTGGGCATGTGGATATGGATGAGGTGTATGAAGAAGTGATGACTGCTGGTCAAGCTTCTAACAAATTCAAGGATCTGAAGCCTGACTATAAGATCTGGGCCAAGATCTTCATGGGATGCATCCATCATAGAAAGTCAACAAATTCTCCAGACTATGTCAATAATGAACAACTCTATTTCATGTATTGCCTCAGTCAGAGCACCAAGGTAGATCTTCCATATATTCTTTTTATGCATCTGTGGAACCATATAAATGCATCTAGAGAGTATGTGAAAGAAAAAGGACAGAAGATCAGAACCTGGATCCCTTTTGGAAGGTTGATCTCAGATCTTCTAACTGAAAATGGATTGGTCACTGCTGTGTACGCTGCTGGAGTTACAGAGGAATTGGAATTCATAATGGGAAAGCCTCTGAATGCCAAAAGTCTTCAGAGACTCAAAATAGTTGATGAACTCACAACAGCTCCCAAGAAGCTGAATGTGTCTGAACTGAGTAAGAAGAGGATTCCTGTAGATGACTTTCCACTGTTCTTTGCTGAAGAGCCAAGACACATTGTTGTTATGTACATTGATGAATGTAAGAAAGAAGGAAAGCATGTTCCTGTAAACGTAATACAGCTAGCAAGACAACCCCTACCTAATGTTGAAGAAGAAGAAGAAGAACAAAAACTACAGAGAAAGAGGACTCAGCCAGAAGCAGAAGCTGCACCTGCTCAGAAGAAGGTCAAGATTGCTGAGAAGCCACAGAAGCTCTTGAAGAGAAAAGAATCTGGAGACACTTCTTCTGTACCAGCCAAGAGGATCAAGATAAAAGGTACTAAATCTTCTGTATCTTCTGCAAATAAAATTGCTTTAAATGATTCTAATATTAAGTCTGTTCCAAAACCACCCTCTACACAAACTACTTCTGTTACTGCTCCAAGTTCAAAATCACCACAAAAACAAACTTCTGTTCCAACACCAACAACAACAAAAACCATTCAAACACCAAAATTCTCTGTACCACAATCATCTCAACCAAAAATCCAAATCAAATAGTTTGTTCCACAAAAACAATCTTCACAGAAACAATCATCAGAACAACAACCTACAGAACAACAACCACAACCTTCTGTACAACAAAAATCCTCTGAAAAATCTAAACAAAAGCAATATGAACAACAAAAGCACCCACAAGAAAAACAACCAGAAAAACCACAAGAATCTCAACCAGAAAAAACCTCTGAAAATTAACCACCATCAAATAATCCACCATCAAAATCATCTGAACCCACTGCATCTGAACCTACAAAAATAACACCTGTTCCAATTTCATCAGAACCAATCACAATTCCATCTGATTCACCTACCTCAGAACAACCAACAAAACCCTCTTAAATTACTTTAGAACCAACCAACACTTCTGAACCTCACATTCCTGAGACAGTAGTTCTTGATGTCACACCCTTAAAAACTGTGTTTCAAGTATCTTCTACTTCCTGCACACCAACCACCTCCTCAAACTCCTCAGAATCAGACATCCACCCAGACTTTCTAGTCTCTCCATCTCATAGAGACTCTGAGGTAAACCAACCTGAACCCATTATACCTTCAAAAGCTCCCATTCCAGATCCTATTCCCACACCTGCACCATCATCTGAAATATTGATCCCAAATTCAAACCCAAGATCATCTATATCTTGTGCCCAAGTATCATCTCTATTCCATAATCTGGCTTATGGTTTCAAACTCAAAGACTTTTATGACAGAGTTGAACCATCTGATCCTATCAACCCTCTGAAACCAAAACTCACCATGACCCTTCCATCTGTGATTCTTGACTATATAAAATCCATGTCAGATGTAGGATCCTTAGCAACTATATCCTGTTCTGCAAAATCTGATAAAGCTGTTGCTTCAGCTCTACCAATTACATCTGATAACAATGTTGCATCTGATGAACCCCCCAAATCTGCCTTCCAAACCTACTCAAATAAACCTTTTGATGTAGTTACCCTTCACACCAGAGCAAAACCTCATCTGTTAAATGCCTTAATCAGATCCAAAGCAAAAGCTCCTGAAATACCATTCATTCCATACTATCCTCCTCCTCTGATCTCCATCCAAAAATCAATTTTTCCACCAACTCCCCAACCAAAACCTGTAACTCTGGAAACTCTGTTACATCCAAAGCCCAGACTTAATATTAATCCTTTATTTCAATCATTTTTGCAAGAAATACAGTTGTATTTAGGTACTGTACAGAAGAAATGCTCAGCAACAATGGATGCCAAAGAATCTGACATCATCTGGAATGGATTCATCAACAGATTCAACTCTGTGGCCTCAAATCTGAAGAACATCTGTTCTGATGATGCGAAGCTCAGATTTGCTGAGGCTGCAAGAACTCTATTCTGGACGGTCAAGAAATCTGATCCTCTGCTTCTTACAGATGCTCCTCCACCTTCAACAGAAACTACTGACATTGCATCTGAGGAAAATCCGTTGGCTATGACTCTGGTAGACCCTCCTTCTAGCTCTAATGCTCCAGACTCTACAGAACCCATGAAAATTGACTCTGTTCAAGCTCCAGAACCTGATCATACTTCTTCATCTGAGATAAAGAAAGAACATCCAGATTTTGAAGATAAGATTGCTGCTCTGGAAGCTGGCCAATCAGAGATCAAGTCCTGGATGGCAAAACAGGATAAGAAGTCTGAGGATATGACATAATGGATGTCAAAGCAAGATCAAAAGAATGAAACTACGACTAAGTGGATGTCCAAGCAAGAGCAATCATCCTCTGAGATTACAGATCTATTGAAGATGCTTTTGTCCAAACACTCTTAGATTTTCATTTTTTTTCATTCTAATGTTTTTGCATCTGATGTTGCCTATGTACTTTATTGATATATCTTCTGATGCACGTACTCTTGATCTGCTCTATTGAATGAATCAAAGTTTTTCTCCACTGAATTATCTTATTTACTATTTCCTTTTAATTGTCTTTTTAAAGTTTTTGCTTTTTGCTTATGACAAAAAAGGGGGAGAAAATATAGATTTGAACTGTTTAATATAACTTCACCAGAATGAAACTTCAGACATATTTATTCTATCTAACATTTAATCTGAGTATTTCAGAACATTTGATAAGTACATTCTATAAAAGAAACTCTGAGTCTCTCAGATCATTTGACTATTATCAAACTCTGAATCTTAAATCTGCAAGACATTCTGACTTTCAAATGTTAAAAGAACAAACAAGATCTAACTCTGAAGATTACTCAAGACAAAAGGGAAGTTTCTATTCCTTATTTGTATTTAACTCAGGGGGAGATTCATCATCTCAGGGGGAGTTATAATTTAAATATTTTCAATTAAACAAAATTTCTGATGTTTTTGTCATCATCAAAAAGGGGGAGATTGTTAGAACACATATTGGTTCTTAATAATATCTCTATGTTTTGATGATAACTATTAGGAAATTTTGTATTTAAGAATTATATACTCTAAAATTTGCTTGAGAGTTTTTACTGCAGATAGTAAATAAATTAACACTCCAGAAGCAAATCAGAATTGAATACAAGAAACTAGCTAGAATCTGTAGCGCCAGATGCATACAATAGAAGATTCTGATTGCTGCTAACAGAAGATCCTGAGCGCAGCCTCCAGAAGGATCTGAGGCAAGAAGCTCCAGAAGATTCTGAAGCAGAAGCTCCAGAAGAATCTGAAGCAAGCAGAGGCATCTGAAGCAAGTCAGAAGCATCTGAAGCAAAGAAGAATATTGTATGAAGATTTTTTCAAAGCATAGTTTCTACAGAAGATTCTGAAAGTACTAAAGCTGCCAGTACTGAAGTTTTGTTTCAAATATGCTCTGATATTTAACACGCTGAAAGCATACATGCTGCAGAAGACTCTGATACAACAAAGTTCTGATCATCATTAGAAGACTCTGACCCAATCAGACTCTGATGAACTTGCTGAAAACTGAAGAAGAAATATTCAAAGATTATATCCGTTGGAGTAAATCAAACGTCTCTTTCCTTATTTGTGCTAGACACAAGAACACAGACAAAAAGGATTTTTCTGTGCTTTCTTCTTCTAGGAAAGGTCACTTGATGTGAAGATAAAAAGGCTCAGACCTTTTGGACACTCTTTTCAACGTGCAGCTCACCTTGGATCAGCTGCCTATAAAAGCAAGTCTCCACCAAATTCTTCAGTTAGACATTTTGCTTAAAAGAAATTAAAACATTCAAGCTCTCATACTTTCATATTCATTCTTAGAATTAATTTCATTTTACTTAAACTTAAGAGAAATATCACTGTTGTGATAAAAGCTTTTTAGAAGCATTCTTACTCTTGTATTAGATTTACATTGATTGTAAAGGATTTCCTTAAGAGGATTCAGTTGGAATCAGTAGCTCTTGAGAAGACTAAGAACAGTTGTTCTTAGGTGTTACTATTGTAATCTGTTTGATTAAATAGTGGATTAAGTCCTTGTTTGAGAAAGGCAAATCACTCTAGGAAGGGTGGATTGGAGTAGTTGAGTTCAACGAACCAGGATAAAAATAATTGTGTTTTAATTCTAAGCTTTAATCTTTCATACTTATTCAACCCCCCTTCTAAGTATTATCCCACCTTCAATATTATCTCGCTTCCATCATTGTTTCACAATGTGCATGTGGTTCAGTTGGCTAATGCTTTGAGCCAATAACCTTGAGTGTGTCGGTTCAAACCCCATTGAGTGTACCCGCTTATTTTTAATACCTTATTTTTATGTTTTTCTTCCCAAATTGAATTGATCATAACTTCTTTGATTTTTACCATTTTGATTCCATTCTTTTTGCTAAATGCTCATGAGAATGTCTATTTTTTGTATATGTTAAGAAATATCCAAAAAGAATTATTCATTCGGTACTTGTGCATGTTCAAAGTTTGTGACTTTTTAGGGTTTCTTAGGCTTTTTCTTGATCTTTTTGATTCATTCCTTTGATTCTCTTTGCTTCTATGCACCCAATGTACTTTGTGTGAACCTCACTTGATGTTTGAATTTGCATACCCTTGTTGCTACATGGTGCTTATCACTTTTTCAAGTTCATTTTCACATATGAATGTATGTTTGAATATCATAAAAGCTTGGTTGTGCCCTTGCCCTTGACATATGATTCTCTTATATGATCAAATGATTTGAATGTGCATATATGTATTTCGTGCCTTGCGTTGAATGTTCATAAACACTTGTTGTTTGTTTTGAAACATGTTTAATATACATGAATCACCTTTGAGATGTTTCTCATCTTCCATGATTGAATTCTTTTACATGATGGTTGTTACCTTCTTGTTTAATATAATTCACCATAATTCACATGTTGCTGTTACACATGTCACACCCTTATTTAAGGATTTTTGGTTGTCACCTTTATTTGTATACATGCTTAAATATTGTCATGATTTATGCATGTTAATCTTGAACCTTGAACTTTATTATAAGTAATGTTTTGACTTATACATGATTCTCTACTTGTATCCATGCTTAAATATTGTTATGATTTATGCATGTTCATCTTTAAAATTTTCCATGATAAGTAATGTATTGACTTATGCATGATTCCACTTGTCTTGTATACATGCCTTAAATATTGTTATGATTTATGCATGTTAATCTTAAGTTGTGAACTTTTCCATGATAAGTAATGTCTTGACTTATGCATGATTCCACTTGACTTGTATACATGCCTTAAATATTGTTATGATTTATGATGTTAATCCTAAGTTGTGAACTTTTCCATGATAAGTAATGTTTTGACTTATGCATGATTGTTTATACTTCAAATTTCCATCTATGATGTTTGTTCTTGTAAGAACCTCACTTCATAAACTTCTTAGATGTTGTAACATCTATGTTCACCATTTTGTTTGATTCTTCTATGGATGAATACTTGGTTGTAACCTTGTTATTATCTATGCTTAATGTTGTTACATGCTTGCTCATATCTCTCTTGGTTATTACCATGTTTTTATATCTTCATCATGTTTGAATGAATGTATATGTGTGAGCTTTGATAATCTCCCCCAAGTGATGTAGCTTGTTAGCTCTCATCCTCAAGAGTTGCCTTGTGTTTCTAAGTCCAAAGGATAGTTTCTCTATTGACTCAATATCATAGATAAATCATTTTTTTAATCTCCCTTTAACCTTGTTAGAGTCATTAGGACTTTTAAAGAACCTTATCCCTTTGACTTTGTCAAGTCAATATCCTTAGCACACCTTGTTAGGAATCCTACAACTTAGAACTTAAGTCTAGAGTTTGTTAACTCTATGTGTGTACCATTGTTATGGGTACTCACTTTTCCCCTTTTGACTTTTGTTAAAGTCAAACCCCCAGATAGTCTTTCAACTTAGACTTATAGAGTTTATTAACTCTATATAAGTATCATTGTTATGGATGCTTATTTCCCTTGAACCTTGACCATAGTCAAGAGTTATCTCCCTAGTTAGGAGAACTATGGTTGCTCTGATTCCATCCTTGTTAGGATACGTAGGCATGAGATGCAATGTCTTGGTGAGCATACTTAGTGTATATACTCCTAGGTCTTTACCTTTGCACATAACCATTAGCAAACAGACATTGATAATAACACAACTACCAAACAAGAGGCTCCTGTAGATTACTACAGACACTTAGGGTGCTAATACCTTCCCTTAGTATAACCAACCGCCGAATTCCCCGATCTCTTAGCTTCGTTGTTACGTAGTTCACTTAGGGTTTTCTTCGATCTTTACCCTTTCCTTTGGATAAATCAAAACTCGGTGGTGAATATTTAAAGATTTGTGGTTCATATTAATTGATAGCTTTATATCCGATTCTCACCTTAACACTCACCGTCTTCTTCGACTTGGTTAATTGGAATCCCAGAATTACAACGAATGCTTGCCATGTTGTTATTAATGCATTTATTTGATTTGCATGTTTATGAATTATGTTTAGAATAAGCTATTTGAAAGGTGAAAAATAAAAAGAAAATTTTTCCCAATTGTGAAAAAGTAAAATAAAGAAAGAAATAAGAGCATGATTTGAATGCAAAAAAAAACTTTTATTTATTGATCATATAATGTTTCAAAAGCGAGAGGCCTTTTACAAGCTATCCATTTGTCTCGGGCGAGGACGAGGGAATGGGAAAGCAAAATGCATTACATGTTTGTGGGAAAAACCACAGGAACCACAGTAGATATCCAATTGTTGAGCTTGAAACCCGGCAGACACTTGCGTACAAAGTTTGCACTTTGATTTCCAGGACCGATATCATCAATAGCTGACACGATATCACCCTCCTGGAATCCAGAGCTTTTGAACTTGATCAAGTTGCACTTTTGATGTGAGCTAGCTTGTTGATCGGGATGGTAACCTAGTCCAAAGCGGTCATGCTTCTCAGCCACATTCAAAATTTTCCCCTAACAATGCAAGGCACCTTTCTCGATGGTCTCTTTAGCACTTTTGACAGATGACAAGGTCACTTTTGGTAATCCACTAGAATTGACAGAAGCAGAGCTGACATCTTCATACATATCAGAAGGATGATAACTTACTTACTAGAGAATCTTTTTCACCACATAAGATGACCATTTGATCTTCAATCATGAATTTCAATTTCTAATGCAACATGGAGGTGACTGCCCCTGCAACATGAATCTAGGGTCGACCCAATAAGCAACTGTATACAGGATTGATATCCATCACTTGGAAAGTAATGGTAAATAAATGTGGCTCGATCTTAATGGGCAGGTCCACTTCACCAATAACTTGCCTTCGAGAACCGTCAAAAGCTCTGACAATTAAAGCGCTTGTTGTCATCTCGCTCCCTTCTACCAGTAGTTGAATCAATGTGCCGTTAGGCATCACATTGAGAGAAGAACCGGTATCCATAAGAACTCGAGATAGCAAAGAGTCCATACAAGTTACTGAGATGTGTAATGCTCTGTTATGGGCAGTACCTTCAGGAGGCAACTCTGATTCGTGGAAACCCAAATATCGACTTGCATTTATATTTGTGACCACGTCATCAAAATGTTCTACTAGAATATCATGCATTACATGAGCAGTGTTCAAAACTTTCAATAAAGTTGATCTGTACGCGGGAGAGCTCATGAGTAATGACAAAAATGAAATCCTCGAAGGATTTTTCCCTAGCTGATCTACAATCTTAATCACTCTTCTTGATCAGCTTGAGAAACTTTTGATCATCCGTTACTTCTTTGATTTTTGTAACATCCATCAATGGAGTGGCTGGAACTGATGCACCAGTAGATGCCCCTTGTTGCACAACAGGGGTTGTTGAGGCAGACTTCTCCTTGGGTGGAACAACAGTTGGAACTTGCACTGGCTTAGATGTGACCTTCGGAGCAAACACTCACCCACTACGAGTCATCCATCTAGTAGCAGTTACGTTCACAATTTCGGATTCTGAAAACTGGGTTTCTCGACCCTCAAAAAACACTATGGAACCATACTTCCAAGGAACCTCTTTTAAATTCTAATACGGGAACGGTTTTTCCATAAAAATAGTGATAGGCGGTATTTTCTTTTTATGAGCTTCCACAGGAAACTTCCTATATATGAATGTGAATGGCTCGATAGTAGTTACCTCTTCTACAAAATTGGATCTGGAAAATTGAACTACACCTTGGTTCATCAAGATCTGAATGCAGCCTTTCAACCTTCGGAAGTGATTAGGATTATCATCACAAATCTAGCATTTCCCATGAAGACCTCGAAGGTGTGAGAAAACACAAGAAAGAGGTGTTTGAATTAGGTTTTAAAAAATGAAAGCTTTTTTTTAACTCAAACAAAGATCACAAATAAACTAACAAGAGAGAAAGACACACGATATATCCTAGTTCACTTGAAAACTATCAAGTTAATCCAGTCCACCCACCAAGGTGATTTTGCCTTATACACAAGGAATTAATCCACTATAATCAACTGATTACACTGCACTAGCAACCGCTAGTGACTAAGAACACAGACTAACTGTCTCTTCATAAGGATTATGACCCAACTGTTCCCTTAAGGAATCTCAATTTGCACTAGCAACCGCTGGTGACTAACAACAAAGACTAACTGTCTCTTCTTGAGGATTCTGACCTAACTGGTCCCTTAAGGAATTACAAACAACTGTTTAAACAAATTACTTCTACACAAGCAGATATAAACACTATTAATAGCTCAAATGACTTAAAGAAACTTTAACAGTATGAACAATATTGTTTCTTTGTATTGTGGTGCTTCAATACTGTTGCTTCAGTTCTTCATAGATCGTTTAATTCTTGTCATTCATTATCTTCCTTTGATAATCATTATATTTTCTTCAAGTAGTCAAGTCCTTATATAGCCAGAAAAAAGATCCGTTGGAGGGCAGATATGGAATATTCTTTAAATAGCTGACGACTTGAAATAATATCATTACGCAGAGATGAAAATCATACACAAAAGTTGTCCTTTGTACCACCAAATCAGGATAGTGGAATGGAATGTGTTTGATATGTATAATATACTATTTTCCTCGTAAAAGTTTGATCAAATCTTCTATACATCAGAGGATTCTAAATAGAGATGATTGAAGCATGAGTAGAAGAGTTGATCACTGGGTGTTCAGAGTCTTGAGTCTTCAGAGTCTTCAGAACTTGTTCACCAGAGCCTTATCTTCAGAGTCTTAAGAACTCTGTTTTTAGAACCCTTGGTCTTTAGTAACTTTATTTTTCAAATTCTTCAGAATGTTGTTCAGTAGAACTTTGTCTTTAGAGTCTTCAGCACTTAATCTTTAGAAACTCAAGTCTTCAGAGTCTTCAGAACTTTGTTCAGTAGAACCTTGTATTCAAAGTCTTCAGCACTTAGTCTTCAGAAGATAATGACTTCAGAAGCTAGAGAGCCTTCAGAAGTAAAACATCAGATTCACGCTTAGAGGCAGAAACCAATATAGGATTGCAGCAGCAACATATTATCTTCTTAGAATCTTTTTGAATGTAAGTAGATCCGAAGCAGACTTGTTTTTATGGCGCAGAAGTGACTTTGGTCAGATTAGAGTGACGTTGTACATGGTCTCTATCAGAGTCAGAGCTTTCTCTATCAGAGTTAGAACCTATTTGTTAATTCTTTAGAAAAACAAACGTTAAAGTACCAAAATTGTTCTCACACAAATACTACTTTGTTATTATCAAAAGTTAGAGATATCTTGAAGAACCAAATCTTGTTCTAACAATCTCCCCCTTTTTGGTAATGACAAAACAATGTATTTTGATGACACAATTTTGTACGAAGATAATCAATAGGAAATGATAGAGATAAGTTTTAGAAATAACTTTCCTTTATCAAGCTCCCCCTGAATCTAAGACTTAAAAAAATATTATCAGATTTGGGATACCAGAGCCTGATTATAAAAATCTTGTTAGATCCAGAATAACAGAGCCTAATTATATACTAGATCTTGATTGGTCTTATAAGATCTAAGATGGTAATGATTGGTTAAATTAGAGCCTGGTTGCCAAAATATCATTTTTTTCCTAAAAAACATTCTGAGAAAAATTTTGTGCAATTAAAAAGTTAGAATATCACAGCTATGACTCAGAGACAAGGTATTCTTATTAAAATAATTTTCTATTAATATAATCCCCCTTTTGTCATAATAAAAAAGGTAAATAAGAACAAAATAAGATACACACAAAAAGACAAAGGAAACTAAGGGGTGGCCTAAGGAGTGTCTAAGGTTGAGGAGGAAGAGGGAGCCTCTAAAGGATCTGAGTAAGTGTATTCTGAATGCTGGAAGTGACTTCGTCTTGCTTGAACATTCTCGTTCTGAACAACTCTTGCTCCTTCTGAATACTTTCCAAAGTCTTTAACACTAGATCAGAGGTAGAGTTTTCAGCAGCTTTTAGAGCTTCTTCTTGAAATTTTCAATTCAGCTTCTCTCTCAGCTTTATCTTGAGCTTCCTTAGCTAACCTTTCAGCATCTTTGTCAAGAGCTTCCTTGGCTAATCTCTCAGATAGTTCCCTTTCAGCAGCTAGTTTTGCTTCATCTTCCCTCTTAGCTTTCAATCTCTTTTCAGCTTGTTAGACAAAATAATCTTTTGTCTGAACAGAGAGATTTTGAATCTTCTGAAATTCTTCTGACATCCACTGATTGAATTGATCCCAGGGAGCCCCCAAAGCAAACGGGTCTTCACTAGAACTTGATTCATCAGAGAGTGTCTTGAATCTCATAACTACATTGTTCTTAAAAACATAAGTAACTTCTTATAGGTTAGGAGGGGGAAGGTCAGAAGGTTGATTCTCAGGGAGTGATTGGGTTTCTTCAGCAGAATCACCCAGATTGGTGATATTATTATTTTCAGAATTTGATTTTGGTGAAGAAGGTTCAGGATTGTCTGGTATGGTTTCTGGGATTATTTGTGGAGAGGTTAATGGTGTGGGTGATAGAGAGTTGGTTGTTTGAAGAAGTTCAGTAGGAGGTTCTTCAGAAATGGATTGAGTGGTTAATGGTAGGGAGATGGTTGTTCAGAAGATGGAATGGGTGAATTTGTCACTATTGTTGAAAAAATTGGTGGTGTTGAAAATAGTGGAGGTGGTCTTGGAAGAGATGAAGATACATTTCTATCAGAAAGAACAAATGCAGTTAATGAAGAGGATTCATAAGACTTACTTAGCTCACCAGCAGGAGAAGCAGATGTAGTTGTTATCTTCATCTTCTTTTTTGATGGCTCTTCACCATCATCATTTTTCTTTTTCTAGCCTTTTCTGTTAATCTTTAAAATCTCTGGAAGAGTATCTGGAAGATTACTCATGTCAATCCATACATCCAGTGCTTCATCTTTGCATCCAGCAAGGTAGTGTGTTAGTTCATTGGGATTATAAGTTCTTGAAAAGAGTGGAAATCCAGAAATTGGAAGCCTTATAGCGTTAATGTCAGCCTTTGTTGGTAGAGCAGCTCGATGAGATATATTTTTAATAAGCTTCATATTCATCAAATTCTTTTCCTAGAAAATGTTTCCAGAATCCTTTACTAGTTCATCAGTTTGTCCAACAATTAATAGAGCTTCAACAATTCCAGACTCAACAAGAATATCAGAAATGATTCTTCCGTAAGGGATATGATTCCCCTTTTTAATAGATCCAATTCTTGAGGTCATTATTGAGTCTCTTAGGAATCTGAACAGGATGTCAGGGAGATGTATCTTCTTTCATTTCATTAGGAAGTATAGAACATACTTCTGAGACAAATTCATGTAATCTGAAGAATGAATAGGATGACAGTGGTAAATACTTCCCAATATCATCTTGAACCAAACTCTTAAATAGTATTTTAAGAATGAAGATGAAGGATCTTTCTTAGAATCCAAAACAGTTCCTTCTTTGAAGATAGATTCATTTACTTTTGCTTCCCTTTGTTTATCCGCTTGAACATTGTAGATTCTCAGTCCCTCTCCGTCATGAGAGATTATATTACAAATGGTCTTTTATGTGATGATGATATGTTTTTCAAACACAAAGGATATAATGATGTTTCTGCTTGCAGTTGCATGAATCCAGAAATCTTTCACCAATATATGAAAGGTGGGTCCTTGCAATCTTTTAAAGAACCCGTTCCAGCCTTGGAAATCAAGTGTTTGAGTAAGATCACACACGTTATCCTTTAGGTTTTTGAAATCCACCATGGTTTCACAAAGAACATGAAGGTCAACTACCGGCATGCTGAGAGTGATAGTAGGTTTCTCTGGAATACTAAACTTATTTCCTTGTTGTTGAGGATCCATTGAATAAGATGATGGAGTCACAGAGCACAAAGGGTTTTAGGGTTTCTAAAAAAACTGTGGGAAGTGAAAGAGTAGCATAGTGTATGATTGGGAGAATGTGAGTATTTAAAAAGAATTGAGATTATGAAAAGGTGGGGCTAATAGGAAATAATTACTTGAAACCTAGTCTCACGAAATCACAACGCTCGAGTTGTCTCTTCAACAGTATGATATGATTTGATTTTGGACAAGTGTCACAAGTAAATCACATTCGTCTGCTTAAAATAACACATTTGATGTTCCCTAAGTCAAGAATATCAAGAGGTATCTGACTAGACAAGTTTATGATTAAGACATATTCTAACATGTAGAAGTATCGTTAATCAGAAGAATATTAAATAAAAGAGAAAAAATATGCTTAACGTCAGAATCTTATCTCATAAATTCTAGTGACTTGACACATCAAAAATTTCATCTACTCATTATGGACAGGGTTTTATAAATAAACTTTCCAGAATGAATACAAATTTATCCTCAGCAAGGGGTTTTTTTGAAAATATGAGCCCACTGGTGATCTGTATCCACAGATTTTATTGAAAAACACCCTTCTGAACATAGTCACATAAAAAGTGATGTTTTATTTCAATATGTTTAGCCCTAGAATGCACGATAGTATTTTTGGATAAATAAATAACAGAAGTATTATCACAGAAGATAGAAATGTTACACTCATGTATCTAAAAATCTTCTAGTTAATTCTTCATTCAGAGTATCTGAGTGCTGCATAGTGACGCTGAGATATATTCAGCTTCTGCAGTTGAAAGTGCAATAGTTGATTGTCTTTTACTAGCCCAGGAGACGAGGTTGTTACCCAGAAACTGACAGTTTCCAAAAGTGCTTTTCCTTTCTAATCTGTCTCCAGCATAATCTGCATCACAAAAACCAGAAAGCTTGTACTCTGATGTTTTCTTATACATCAAGCTAAGGTTAGTTGTTCCTTTTAGATACCTTAGGATTCTCTTAACAGTTGTTAAGTGAGTTTCCCTTGGATCTGATTGGAAACGAGCACAAAGGCATACACTAAATAGAATATCTGGACGAGAAGCAGTTAAATACAGAAGAGAACCAATCATACCACGATAGAGCTTCTGACAAACCTTTTTACTTACATTTTATTTCTCCAGAATGCATGTGGGATGCATAGGAATCTTTGCATGTTTACTATCTGACATGTTAAACTTCTTCAGAAGTTCTCTTGCATACTTGCTATGAGGAATGTATGTTCCTTCTAGACGTTGATCAATCTGAATTCCCAGAAAGAATCTGAGTTCTCCCATCAAACTCATTTCAAATTCTATCTGCATTAACTTAGAAAATTCCTTGCACAAGGAAGTATTATCAGAACTAAATATAATATCATCAACGTAACTTTGCACAACCAGAATATCATTTTTAAAGGTTTTGCAAACGAGTGTTGTATCCACTTTTCCTATAGTAAAGTAATTTTTCAAGATAAAGTTACTTATCCTTTCATATCAAGCTCTGGGAGCCAGTTTCAGACCATTGTCGCTACTCGAAAAAATGCAACGACGGAGAGGCAAAAGTAGAAGAACAGGAGAGTCGCCATCGAACTTTATTTATCCCGAAAGGGGAAGGGAAAACATCGAGAAAACCCCAAGAAAGAAATGAATAAGATGGTCTCGCAACCAAAAGAAAGGGTTCAGAAGCCGGTTATGCGAAGGGAAGGTACTAGCACCCCTCGCATCCATCATACTCGATGGGTACCATTTGCTTGTCTGTGTGTGAGGGTATTTGCTAAGGGATATTTCTTTCTAAGAGTGTTCTAAAGGGAGATAGAAAGGTATGAAAAAGAATAGATAAAAAAGAAGGTTGATAAGGGGAGGAGACTCGATAGGACTTTGCAGTCCTATGCCTACGTATTCTCAACAAGTATGAGAAAGTGAGAGTCAACGTAGTTCAGAGAACTATGGATAAAAGACGGGAATCTGCTCGCCAAGGATTGGGGCCTTTGTGCCTACACATCTTTACTTAAAAGAAATGAAGAATCAGAGCGTCCGTAGTTCGGACTACGGTTTGTTAGTATTTTTTATGGACTATGTTAGTGTGCGCATTCTAGCAAGTAGGTGTATTGCAGCTCACTTGTGGAGTCTTAGGCGTTACCTGTTTGCGATAGAACGAATATAACATGTCCCTTTTGAAAAGAATTAGTTTTCACCATGCCGGCAAGATGTCACATTTGATTTGTGGAAGGTTGATTTTTAAAGGTGAAATAAGTCCTCGGATAGTAACCCCTTACGGGTAATACCCAATTCTTTATCTCAAAAGACTTATTGTGAAAATGGTGTGGCGAATATAGTCACGTCTTCATATTGAAAGATGAGTATCGAGACCACACACTCTAAAGTGAGTATCCTAATACTAGGAGAGGAAGATGTCTTCACTCAATCCTCACTCTTTAGTTCAATGCAAAATGAACTTCATTCTCTTATTAAAGATATTTTGATTTTGAACGGTAAGTACTTTATGACAGTGAACCCTAAATGTAATGTCAAGAACTCGGGATAGAACAAGGCCTTCGCCTAACCACTCCACAACCATCCAAGCTTATTAAGGAAAGAGTTTTGAAAATGCACTTGGTACAAGACCAAGATTTTTAGACTCAAGGAGACAAAAAGAAAAAGAGAAAAGTCTTTGAAAGACAGATGGTGAATATATCAAGGTAGGTTGATGGCGATGTGTGAAGCAATTGACTTACATAGGTGGAATACATACAAGGTTAGTGTGGATTTCATGAAAGAGGTGAGAAAAGAGAATGAGAAGAGAGGAGAAACCCTAATGTAATCCACGTTAAATGAGCTTGAAAAGGACTTGACATTGGATCAAGTCTTATTTGTTCTTTATTTTGAAAATATGTCCTAATCCTAAGTTCATTTTTCTTTCTTAAACAATAAAGCAAACACAAATAAAAAGTCAAAAGAACTAAATCATTACATTTTAATGGGGAGAGGGAACATAATACCCATCAAAGGGGGAGATGATATATGAAATATGAAAGAGGGATGAGTAAGAATGAATGACACAAGATATGAAGGGGTCAATTTAGACAAACCAAGCAAGAGACAAAATCAAGTTACTTAGAATGAAACAAACTGATGTACAAAATGATATGCTTCAAACTTGAATCATAAACAATAAGAAAATATCAAAGAAGAAGTATACACATTCAAATCATAAAATCAAGCTGAAAGGAGTCAGTACAACATAATTCAAACAACTAGGCAAAGCCAAAAGAGTCAAGGTGCAAACATTTATATCTTAGGGAATCAACCTCTCATACAAAAGTGAACAGATCAAATCAATATGGGTCTATTCAGTTGGAAGAAAAATGAGATTAGAATTAAATCTAAGCATTTCAAATTATATTCAATAATAAAGACATCAAAAGAAATCAATAGGAATCTCCCTCAAAACATAAGCAAAGAACTAGGTCAAGAATCACAAGGAAGCATAGCCAAAACATTACCAACTTGATATAGCATCCAAAAATAGGAAAAAGATCAAATAAAATCCAACAAAAGACTCAAACTCATGTTAACATCCTCAAATGTGTGTGTGTGAAAGACATCTAAAATCTAGGCTCCAGAACTAGGGTACTCCATAAGTTGGACATAAATCGAGGGTCACAAATTATCAAGTGAAAAGCACACCAAAGCATATTATCGAACCTCCACAAAAGCATCCAAACATCCCCTCATTATAAGTCAAAACATAACAAAAATTTGGCTCAAGAAAATGTGTTTAAGGCATCAAAGTACAAAACCCTAAACTAGGGGCAAATATGAAAACCACTACCACAAATAAATCCAAATAAAATAGTAAAAATAAATGGAAAATAAAATAAAAATATGAAAAATAATTTAACATGTAATTTTAAAATGATTTTAGTTATTAAAAATATTTTAGTTATATTTTTTGGTAATTTTAAAATGATTTTAGTTATTAAAAATATATTAAAATGAAAAAGGAATGAAAATAAAATAAAATGAAAGAAATAAAGGAGGGGGTAAACTAGTAAAACAGAAATGAACCAAGAGGCAGTTAAAGTGTGTATTGGGCCTAAATATGAGGGGTGTGGAAATGAAAAGTACTAAGTCCATGTTCAACTCAGAAACAAAAACCAAAGCCACGTGAGATTCATTAAACATGCTGGACCTGACTAGGCTCCATGCAACACACACACACACAAACAAAGTCAAAGTTTCAAAACATAACACATAAGCAGACGCCGGAGCTAGGGCTCCGGTGACCTTCGCCGGAGTTCACTGTAAACTCCACCAAATCAAACAAGAAACGACACTATCTTGCTCTATTTTCCACGTAGATCTCATATATGGCATCAAAAACAATTAATGAACAACGCATCATGAAGAAATCAAGCCACAAAGGTTTTATACATAAACTGACACTTCCTTAAACAAGAACAACAAGGGTCCAAATATCATCTATATTAGTTCAGGATTTTAAATATGTGGGAAATGCATCTAAAACACATGTAGCATGCAAGAAATCAGAAGGAGAGAGTTACCTCAAAAACAAAGATCCTCAGCTGATGTTCTTATCTTAAACTTTAAGCAACCCTTCTCTCTTGCTTCTTTCCACTCTGAGGATGACAATAGTGATAAAATAATGGAGGAAAAAGCTCTGAATTCTCAGATTCGAAAGGTGAGAGATTTTTGAATAATAGTGAGAGTGTGAAGGCTCTTGGCTACTGAATGATAGTCTGACCCCCTTCTAGGGTTTCTTCAGGTTACATATCAGAGTTTGGTGGGGTTAAAAATGAATTTAATATGGTTAGAAATGTGGTCATTTAGTTTTTTTGTGAAATTTGAAAAATGAGAAAATAGGAAATAGGGTGGCTCGGGTTGCATTCTCAGTGGCATGATAGTGGTTAACCTCTATGCAAGAGCAGTAAGAAAAAGGTAGAGTTTGAGGCACATTCTTTAGTGACCAAGTTTGCAATTCCTTGTCTTCTTGCTCCCTTTGGTAATTTGTTCAAAAATTGCACACACATGGTACATGAAGTGCTTGGCTATTTGAGGTAATGTTTTGGTATCCAAAGTGTGGCAAATGCGCATGAAACAAGCATTACATGATTTGCTGCATGAGCATGCTAAGAACATGTCAAGAATTTCAAACTTGAGTTAATTCCTATGCTGCCTACTTTGAGCTATCATATCTTGGTGAATTTGAACCCTCTTAATTGCATCTTGGGCTTAAAGGAAAGCTCTCATGACATGGAACATTTCTCATGTTGATGAGGACTTGATTTGAATCTTGAAGAATTTTGAAATTTGAACTTGAAGATCATTCTTCAAGATCTACCTCGAGCCAACTTAAAAAAGTTTAAGTTAGAGATTTTGACATACTTGAAACCCCACTTTTGAATCCTCATAACTTATGAATTTTTAATCTAATGGGAATGATCTCGCAATGGTTGGAAAGCTTGAAGATAGCTCTTCAACTTTCATGTTTGAAGGAGATTGAAATACCTCTTGAATAAATGAGAAAACAAGGGTGGAAGATGTGTTCCCAAAAATGTCCAAAGTAACTTAGAAAAATTCTAAGTAACTTCATTTTTAACATAATTGAAACCTCATCTTTGAACCCTCATAACTTAAGGAGTTTTCATTCAATGGAGAAGTTCTAGTAATGGATGGAAATCTTGAAGAAATATCTTCAACTTTCATGTTGTAGGAAAAATCGAATGAAGTCAAGAACTTGGTGAAAAATGTCTTGGAAGTTAGGTTGAAAACTCTGTCTAAACACTGATCACTTTTGACAACTTTGAAACCCTAAGTTGGGCGCATCATAAATTGAGCTCTACACATCCAATGGAGATGATCTAGTATCCAAAAGAAAGCTTAAAGGATGCTCTATAACTTTCATATTATAGGTAAATTCAAATGAAGCTTGCATCACCACGAAAAACGGGCTTGAAAGTAGGTATTCCAAACTGAATTTCTATACATAGAAAAATTTCTAAGTGTAGAAATGTCATAACCCTTTTTTCTCAAATTTGACTCATCATAACTCTTAAACCATGACTCTTTTGGACATTCTTACTTTTCCAAACTTGTAGTTCATGATGTCTTCGTCAATTTAATAGCTAGTTTGCCTTCATTGGATAAAAAAGAGAAAGTTATGGAAGTTGCAAGATGACTAAAATTAGGGTTTTTCACACCTAGAAAAATTTCTATCAAAATCCTAATTTAGTCAAACTCTTGATTTTATGTTTCTCCTTGATTCTTCTTGTTCCAAAATCATGAAATCATTTGAAAACAAGTATCATGCCCTTTATTGGCTGTGAAATTCAAGATCTTGTCCTAATTGAATCACAGTTGACTTTTGTTGACCAGATTAAACCCTAGGATCATTTCCAATGATCGAGGCTCGTGTGATAGCTTGAGATGATACATAATCCATGTAGGACAACCCCATGGTGTGTGTTGAGCTTTGGAATCAATTTCTTGCCCAGGGAACTAGCCATAAGCCTCCTTTGAACCAAAATCTTCACTTGTTATCCATGAGATAGAAGCAGATGAATCAATGCTTGCATCCTTGATTCAAATGGTTGAGTGGCATTCCTTGATGGTGGACGATGCCTTGTAACTTAAGATTTCCAAAAATTTGAACTTAAGCTCTTGATTGAGCTCTGAAGATGAAACTCTTCCCTTGATTGTTAAGTGAGATCCCTCAATCCCTTGCCTAAGACCAATGCTAGGTGTCAATGCCAATGCAAATGATAATGATATGGGGTTAGAGGTTAGGGTGAAAAAGAGGGTGTGACAACCATATAACGATTTTTTAAGTTTGAAAACAAAATCTAAGTTTTCAAAACTTTCAAAACCAGGAGGTCGGTGCACATACACTTCTACTGAAATATACTCGTTTAAAAATGAACTTTTTACATCCATCTTATATAAAGTGATGTTATGATTAACAAAAAAGGAAATTAAAAGACGAATAGTTTCTAACCTGGAAACTGGTGCAAAGGTTTCTGTATAGTCTATCCCTTCTTGCTGACTATAACCTTGTGCTACCAGTCGTGCTTTGTTTCTTACAATTTCACCTTTCTCATCAAGCTTATTTCTGAGTACCCATTTTATTCTAATGACATGGACACCTTTAGGTTTCCGAACAAGATCCCAAACATCATTTATGATGAATTGATTCAGCTCTTCTTGCATGTCCAGAATCCACTTATTCACTTGAAGAGCTTCATCAATTGGTGTTGGCTCTATCAGAGACACCAAACCCATAAGAGTTTCTTCAGATGGTTTGAATAATGAACAAGTTCTAACTAGATCAACTTTGTCTCCTAGAATCAATTCTTCAGAATGAGAAGTCTTTAGTTTATTCTTCTTCTAATGAGATGGAATATTTGTTGTTTCTGGTAACATTATATATGATTTTGTAGTTTCTACATCTTTGTCCCATTCTTTAGAATCTTCCTCCATGGATTCTGATAAGGTAATCTTCAAATATGCAAACTTTTCAACTAGCTTTGACTTTTTTGAGTCAAGCTTATCATTGAATCTGACATGAATTGATTCCTCAACAATTCATGTTTCTGTGTAAAAGATTCGGTAGCCTTTAGAGCATTTAGAGTATCCTAACAATAAACACTTTTGAGCTTTTGAGTCAAACATGCCAAGATTCTCTTTAGTTTTCAGCATAAAGCAAATACAACCAAAAGGATGAAAATATGAGATGTTGGGTTTTCTATTCTTCCACAATTCATAGGGAGTCTTACTGAGAATAGGTCTATTAGAAGTCCTGTTCTGAATATAACATGATGTGTTTACTGCCTCTGCCCAGAAGTGTTTAGCCATGTCAGTTTCTTGGATCATCGTACAAGCCATTTCTTGCAAAGTCCTATTCTCCCTTTCCACTACTCCATTTTGTTATGGAGTTCTGGGATAGGAGAGATCATGGGAAATGTCATGGGAATCAAAAAGATTCTCAAAGTATTTGTTCTCAAATTCTCCACCATGATCACTTCTAACTCTGACTATTTTGTAATCCTTTTA
The DNA here is from genome assembly GCA_963859935.3 of Lathyrus sativus. Taxonomy (NCBI): domain Eukaryota; kingdom Viridiplantae; phylum Streptophyta; class Magnoliopsida; order Fabales; family Fabaceae; genus Lathyrus; species Lathyrus sativus. The sequence continues at coordinate 397,521,369 of OZ012740.1, forward strand.
TGTTTGCACTTGTGAGCAAAAGGTAGATAACAGATAATGTGACTCATCCTTGTGTTTCAACAATTTTACCCATGTTCAACGACTATAATCATCTATGAAGACTAATCCATATTTCTTACCATTGATTAAGGCAGTTTTCACTGGACTAAACATATCAATGTGCAGAAGTTCTAATGGTTTTGAAGTTGAAATAACATTTTTCGCTCTAAAAGAGGTTTTGGAAAACTTGCCTTTCTAACATGCTTCACAAGAAGCATCTGAATAAAACTTCAGATTTGGTAAGCCTCTAACTAATTCAAGCTTATTTAGCTGAGAAATATTTCTCATGCTAACATGGTCCAAACGTCTATGCCATACCCATTACTCTTTATTTACAGACATTTAACATTTAACATTCTGGTCCTTAAGATCAGAAAGTCTGATTTTGTAAATGTAGTTTTTCCTCTTTTCATTAAAAAGGATTAAGCCATCCTTCTGTCTAACAGGCTTACATGAATTTTGATTAAAAATGTTATCATAACCATTGTCACTAAGTTGGCTAATTGACAATAAGTTATGCATCAAACCATCAACCAAAAGAACATTAGTAATAGAAGAAAGTTTACCATTACCAATAGTTATAGAGCCAATGATTTTACCCTTCTGGTTTCCTCTAAAATCGATGAAGCCTCCAGGCTTAAGTTCCGGACTTTGGAACATATGTCTTCTTCCTGTCATGTATCGTGAGCAACCACTATCCAAATACCATGATTGGTGTTTCAACTGAGCTGCTAAGGAGATCTACATCACAAATTATCTTATCTTTAGGTACCCACTTTCTGGGTCCTCTTTTGTTAGTTTTCCCAGAGTATTTAATAACCTTGGGTTTATGTGCAATAGGATAATCAAGTGGAATTTGTACATGATATTTAGGTTTAGAAATAGATTTATATGCTAGTGAAGGTGCTTTCACAAGCTCAGAACAATCAAGCTTAATATCATAAGGCACAAAATTATCATAGAGAGGTTTTGGTTTTACAGGTTGACTTTCGTCATTTTCAAATGTTTCTGTACACCCCAAACCTTTCTTTCCATTTCTACTAATTCCATAAATCATGGAAGCTATCTTGCTTCTATCTATGCTTTTAGCCAGAAAGTGTTGGAATTTTCTATCATACTTATTAACACAATTAGTGTCAGAGATGTTTGAGACTAATTCTTCTTCTTATTTAGAAACTTTGCTTTTCAAAGCACAGATACTATTTTTTAAAGAAAAAGTATTTTCATTCAAAGAAGAATTATTTTGTTCAAGCTTATCTCTGGCTTCAGAAGTAATTACATGGGATTTTTTAAGATCCTTTTATTTACTTTTAAAAGTTTGATATCTTTCCAACATTTCTGAAATACACGACTCTAATTCAAAACGAGAGAGTTTAGATAATACTTCTGAGTCTGAGTCTGATTCTGATTCTGATAGCATTTTGTCTTCTAGTTTTCCAGTGACTTCAACATTAATTTTTGTTGTCACTAGCGCAACATTTTCCTATTCTTCATCAAATTCTTCTTCTTCTAAATCAGAGTCGCCCCAAGTTTCCATGAGTCCCTTCTTGACTTTGGTGAAGTTCTTCTTAGGCTTCTTGTCTTTCTTAAGCTTTGGTCAATCGTTCTTGTAATGACCTGGCTCATTACACTCATAATAATTGACTTCTTTTCCAGAACTCTTCTTCTTCTGTCCAGATGATGAGTCAGTATGACTTTTGTTTCATCTCGATCCTCTGAACTTCTCGTGCTTATGTTTTTAGAGTTTGTTTATCCTTCTAGAGATAGGTGATAGCTCATCTTTGAAGTCTTCATCAGAATCTTCTGATTCTTCCTCGGCTTAATAAGCCTTTGCCTTTTCAGGTTTAGTCTTAAGAGCAATAGTTTATTCTTCTTCTGAGGTTCATCTTCCTCCAGCTCTATCTCATGGCTTCTTAAAGAACTAACAAGTTCTTCAAGACTTATACTATTCAGATCCTTGGATATTTTAAGAGTTGTTACCATAGGTCTCCATTTCTTGGGAAGGATTTCGATGATCTTTTTGACATGATCAATAGTTGGGTATCCTTTGTCCAGAACTATAATTTCTGTGACTAGCATTTGAAACCTTGAAAACATATTCTCACATGTTTCATCATCCTCCACTCTGAATTCCTCATATTTCTGGGTTAAGGCAAGCGCCTTTGTCTCCTTAACTTGAGCATTTCCTTTATGAGTCATTCTTAGAGAATCAAAAATGGACTTGGTAGTATCTTTGTTTGTTATATTCTCATACTCAGTATAAGAGATAGCATTTAACAATATAGTTCTTGCCTTGTGATGATTCTTGTAATCTTTCTTTTGTTGGTTGGTCATAACACTTCTTGATACTTTTACTCTTTCAGCACCAACTGGGTGAGTGTAGCCATCAACTACAAGATCCCAAAGATCTACATCGTAAGCAAGAAAGAAACTTTCAATTCTATCTTTCCAGTAGTCAAGCTTTTCACCATCAAAGACTGGTGGTTTAGCACTGTAATGATCTTTCTCTTCTTGAGTAGGATTAGAATTAGCTACAACCATGATATCTCACATAAATACTTGATCGGTACTGAATACAGTAAAGTGTTGATAAAACTTTTTATCACAATCAGAACCAGAGATCTGATGCTAATTGAAGGTGTGAGAAAACACAAGAAAAAGGGTTTGAATTGTGTTTTAAAAAATGAAAGTTTTTTTTTAAAAAGTCAAACAAAGATGAAAAATAAACTAACAAGAGAAAAAGACACACGATACATCCTAGTTCACTTGAAAACTATCAAGCTAATACAGTCCACCCGCCAAGGTGATTTCACCTTATAAACAAGGATTTAATCCATTATAATGAATTGATTACACTTCACTAGCAACTGCTAGTGAGTAACAACACAGACTAAATGTATCTTCTTAAGAATTATCTCCCAACTGGTCCCTTAAGGAATCTCAATTTACACTAGCAACCACTGGTGATTAACAACAAAGACTAACTGTCTCTTCTTAAGGATTCTGACCTAACTGGTCCCTTAAGGAATTACAAACAATTGTTTGAACAAATTTTTTTACAATGAATTACTTCTACACAAGTAGATATAAACACTATTAATAGCTCAAATGACTTAAAGAAATCTTAACAGTATGAACAATGTTCTTTCTTTGTATTGTGGTGCTTCAATAATGTTGCTTCAGTCTTCATAGATTGTTTAATTCTTTTTATTCATTCTCTTTCTTTGATAATCGTTGTATTTTCTTCAAGTGGTGAAGTCCTTATATAGCCAAAAAAAGATCCGTTGGAGGGCAGATCAAGAATATTCTTTAGATAGCTGGCGACTTGAAATAATGTCATTACGCAGGAATGAAAATCGTACACAAAAGTTGTGCTTTGTACCACCAAATCAGGGTAGTGGAATAAAACGCGTTTGATATGTACTATGTATTATTCCCCTCGTAAATTTCTGATCTTATCTTCTATACATCAGAGGCTTCTAAATAGAGATGATTGAAGCATGAGTAGAAGAGTTAATCACTAGGTCTTTAGAGTCTTGATCTTTAGAGTCTTTAGAACTTGTTCACCAGAACCTTGTCTTCAGAGTCTTAAGCACTCAGTCTTTAGAAGCCTTGATCTTTAGTAACTTAAGTCTTCAAAGTCTTCAGAATGTTGTTCAGCAGAACTTTGTCTTCAGAGTCTTCAGCACTTAATCTTCAGAAACTCAAGTCTTCAGAGTCTTCTGAACTTTGTTCAGTAGAACCTTATCTTCAGAGTCTTCAGCACTTAGTCTTCAGAAGATAATGACTTCAGAAGTAAAACATCAGATTCGTGCTTAGAGGCAGAAACCAAGAGAGCATTGCAGCAGCAACATATTATCTTCTTAGAATCTTTCTGAATATTGGTATATTAGAAGCAGACTTGCTTTTATGGCGCAGAAGCGACTTTGGTCAGATCAGGGTGACGTTGCACATTATCTCTATCAGAGCCAGAGCTTTCTCTATCAAAATCAGAACCTGTTTATTAATTCTTAAAAAAACAAACGTTAGAGTACCAAAATTGTTCTCATACAAATACTACTTTGTTATTATCAAAACTTAGAGATATCTGGCAGAACCAAATCTTGTTCTAACAGACCTTTCAATAATCTTTGTTCTTTCAACTTCTTGATCACAACAGTCATCAGAGTTTTCACTTTGTAGACATCTCTGATCAACTCAGCCCCTTGATCATCCTCAATCATATTAACCATAGGTCTACCATGAATAGGCAAGGGATTAGTTTGTATATTAGGACGCTCTTCAGAAAATGTCAGGATTTTCTCGTCGATATGCTCTTGAACCTTGGTTTGAGAACTATGCAGTCTTCAGTAGCATGTTCTATGTACCCAGAATGGTAAGCACATGATGCATTCGGATTATGCTTCGGACTAAAAGAAGGAATTGCGGGCGCGATCTCTTTGGGAACAATTGCTCCGTGATGAATCAGATAAGGAAACAACTCTGTATAAGGCATATGAATTCTGTCAAAATTCATCCGTTTGCAGTTGTTTTGATTATTGTTATTCTGTTTGTTTTGATAATGCTGATTTTTGTTGTTTTGTTGAGACTGTTGATGTTGCGGTTTTTGTTGATTCTGAGAATTCTAAACTTGTTGTTGCGGATGGTACTGATATGGCAGTCATTGATACTGAGCAACAATAACATAAGGATACGGATAATGCGGCATGAGTGCTATAGGAACTTGATACGGAGGAGAGGCATTTTCCATCACAGCATTCGCTTCACCTTCTTTCTTCTTTGAATGACTACTCTGAGGTTTCTTCGTTGGTTGCTAACATGCAGTACCAACAATCCTACCAATTTTCAGCCCATTCTCAATTCTTTCACCAATAGTCACAATATCAACAAAGTTTGACGAAGAACTGCCCATCATTTTCTCATAGTACAACCCTTGCAAAGTGCCCATAAAGATGTCAACCAACTCATTATCAGAAAGAGCAGGTCGCACACGAGAGGCCATCTCACGCCACCTTTGTGCATATTCCTTGAAAATTTCAGTTGTACGCTGAGACTGATTCTGTAATTGCAATCTGGTAGGAGCTAAATCGAGATTATACTTGTATTTCTTCAAGAATGCTTCTGACAAGTCTCTCCACGAGCGAATCTTGCTACGCTCTAAACCCATATACCAGTCCAAAGAAGCTCCAGAAAAGCTATCTTGGAAGCAATGAACCAACAATTCATCGTTGTCAATGTAGGACGCCGTCTTCCTACAGTATATGGTCACATGACTACGAGAACAACTTAACCCTTTGTACTTTGGCAGTTCTAGAATCTTTAACTTATGCGGCAGCATAACATTGGGAACCAAACACAAGTCTTTGGCTTCAATGCCAAAAGTAGAATAATCTTCAATCGCTCGAATTCTTTCATCCAAAAATTTATAGTTAGCAGGTCTGTTATAATCAACAGGTCTGACAAGAGTTCGTGGATTTGGAAGTTGTGATGCAGCTGGAGCAGGTATTTGAGGAGAAGCAAACTGAGATGGATACACCAAACTATAATTAACAATCTAACTAGCATTCTGACCCATCTGTAAACCACACGGATAACCGGTAGGAAGTATTGCAGCAGCAGAGGAGGATGCCCCAGGGTAGGGCATTCTAGCATGAACATTCTGAACAACACTTTGATCAGGTTAAGACAAAACTGGAACATGAATAGGAGGACCTCTATACACATGTTCGCCTTCATCAGTAGTTTCAAAATTAGTCGACACAGGAGTCTGGCGAATCTACGCCTGAGGAATCTCGTGATCATCATGACTCACCACAGGAGGTAAAAGCAGAGTAGGCATGCCCCAAGGGTATGCAGCAGAATTACCATTGAGCATGGGTGCAACAAAAGGTTGATACGGAACAAAGGCACTACCACTGGCAATCTGAGGAGTGAAATTCGGAGGCATTCCCCACGGGAAAGAAGCAGGCATCCTATTCAAACTAGATTGAACACTTGGTAGGTTAATAGTAGTTTGAACAACAGTCTCAACCGGCGCTTCGACAACAGCAGGAGAAGAAGTAACAACAGGAGGAGGAATCACCACAGAGTAACAATTGTTGCATCAGTAATAGTTGCAACAATAGAAGTAGCAGCAACGACGTCCTTCTGAGCACGAAGGAACTCCATGATAATATCCATGTTGATTTGGAAATGATGCATTCGACCCTGAAACTGAGCCAAAGTCTTCTTGTATCTTGAGCGAGTGAAATAGCGATGTCGAGTCGTCGTATTGCTACAAGGTGGAGATGGACAATGTAAGCATTTTGGTTTTCTGGATGAAGGTCATGCTTATGAGTATGATTGAATGCGATGTATGCAAAAATAAAGTTTTTAAATTGTAGGAATTCGTGAGCTTTTATCTTTGTTAGCAATAATCATAAAGCATATAAGTAAAGGCACAAAGATAAACTGGAAAGAAAAACTCTTCATTCAATCCATGAGGTAAAGAAGTACAAGTTCAAATACAACTCAAATATCTACCTTTTGGGCTACAACAAGATCAACATGAATCCTATAAAAAAACACCCTACAAACAGACAGGAAGTGAAAAATAGTCCAAGGAGTCTTGTGCGGCAGCATATCAACATATGCATACCTCAACAACCCTGATAAGTCCTCTAGTGCGTGCTTGGAAAATCTGGCTAGACGACCATGTCTCTCACTCTAATACTTTGCATCCTTCATGAGGTTACGGAACAAAGAATGATTAGGTCCCTGAAGAAGATCCTGTAGAAATGTCTCTTTCTGATCCAAGAGGACTTGTAGATGGCGGGTCTGATGCTCCCAATGAGTACTCTCCAAGTGGGACTGACTGATCTCCTCCTGGTTCTGATGCACTTGATCCTGTAGCTTTTGAACATCACTGAAGACTTTGTCAAGCTTGACTTGATGTTGAGAAAGGTCTTTCATAAACTGGTCAGTACAGTCTTGTTCATTTTGCAGCTTTGTCTTGTACTCTGATAACTTTTCTCTAAGATCTGCAAGTTACTTTTTATAGCTCAACTCATCCTTATGGGCTTGATATTAAGTGTCGGCGAGTTGTCTCTTCTTTGAGGCAAGTCCATCATAAGTACTCTTCAAAGCATCCCTACTTTCCTCCACTTGTTATGTTCAAACTCCACCTCTTTGACCATGGGCTCCCTCTTCTGGCGAAGATCCATCTGTAAGCTTTCCTTCTCAGATGTAGCTTCATCAAGATTGAGACGAAGATCAGCGTTCTCCATCTTCAACATCTCAATAATCTGCTTGAGTTGATCAACTTCAGACTGAGGAACAATGGCAAGTTCAGGAAGCTTTGCATTCATGGAAGGCTTAGAAGGTAATGGTAGCAAGATCACTTGGACTCGTTCCTTAACCCATCGGGTGTAGGCTTATTTTTCTATGCAGTTCTTCTTACCCAACTCATCTCTTCCTTCACGACAAATTTATACCCATGCAGCACTAAATCTCTTTAGTAACCCCATGTCATCAACCCCTTCATGAAAGATGAATTCTTCCACTACCTCAGGATCTGGTTTGTTAAGCATAGGATACCCTAATTGATGGAAGGCAAGCCTCGAATTGTAGTTAATTCCACCTTTTGTATCCAAGAGAGGTACATTGGATAATTTACCACAAAGAATAATGATTATGGTACCGTCGTAGGCTCGAGAATACCAAGAGATGTCATCAGCAGTAAGAAACATGATCCTTTGAGATCATTTGAGATTTCCATTATTCTCAATGAAAGGACCTTTCTACGGGAGATGAGACATCCATCGGTACAACATAGGCGCACAAATACAATAGTTCCTTTCTTCTTTTCATTCCTCGAATGAATAGAATAATAAGTATCAGCAAGAAGTGTAGGAACAGGATTCCTAGACAAGAAGATACTGATGGAAACTTGATCAAGGAAATCTTCCATGTTTGGAAACAAAACGATCTCATAAATCAGTAAAGCAAACATGGCATTGAAATCCTTCTTGTTTCCAACTTCGACAAAAGAAACGGCCTTGTCTACTAGAAACTTCGAAGCAAACCCTCGAATACCCTTTCTTTTAGTCTTGAGATTGTTTTCCACATCCATCTTACTAATGCAAAGAGCTTCAGCAATAAGAGGAAACTTTGGACAACTGCTGGTGTAGATGAAAGGAACATGACTCTTGAGCTATGTTGCTACTCGAAAAAATACAACGACTGAGAGGCGAAAGTGGAAGAACAGAAGAGTCGCCATCGAACTTCATTTATCCCAAAAGGGGAAGGGAAAACATATAGAAAACCCTAAAAGGAAAAGGATAAGATGGTCTCGCAACCAAGAGAAAGGGTTCGGAAGCCAGTTATGCGAAGGGAAGTTATTAGCACCCACACATCCATCGTACTCGATGGGAACTATTTGCTTGTCTATGTGTGAGGGTATTTTCTAAAAGATACTGCTATAAAGAGTGTTCTAAGGGGAGATAGAAAAGTATGGAACTAAAATAGAGAGAAAAGAGAAAGGTGGAAAGGGGAAGGAGACTCGGTAGGACCTCGCGATCCTATGCCTATGTATTCTCATTAGATATGAGAGAGTCAAAGTCAATGTAGTTTGGAAGACTATAGGAAAATAGAATGAAGTTTACTCGCCAAGGATTGGGGCCCTTGGGCCTACGTATCTTCACTTAAAAGAAAGTGAAGAATCAGAGTATTCGTAGTTCAGACTACGACGGATTGATGCTTTTATGGACGATGATAACATATGCATTCTAGAAGTTAGGTGTATTGCAGCTCGCTTGTGGAGTCTTAGGCGTTATCTGTTTGCGATAGAACGGACGTAAGATATCCTTTTTGAAAAGAATTAGTTTTCACCGTCAAGGCAAGACGTCACATTTGATTTATTAAAGGTTTATTTTAAGGGGTGAAATAAGTCCTCGGATAGTAACCCTTTGCGGGTAGTACCTAATTCTTTATCTCAAAGATTTTTTGTGAAAATATTATGGTGAATATAGTCACGTCTTTATATTGAAAGACGAGTATCGAGACCACACACTCTAAAGTGAGTATCCTAATACTCAGAGAGGAAGAAATCTTCATTCAATCCTCTCTCTTTAGTTCAATACAAAGAGAAACTTGTTCTCTTATTAAAGATGTTTTAATTTTGAACGGTAAGTACTTTATGACACTGAACCTAAAGGTAATGTCAAGTACTCGGGATAGGACAAGGCCTTCGCCTAACCACTTCACCACCATCCAAGTTTATTGGGAAAAGAAGTTTTGAAAATGAACTTGGTACAAGACCAAGGTTTTTTAGACTCAAGGTGACAAAAAAAATAGAGAAAAGTTTGAAAAGAAAGTGTGATGAATAGATCAAAGTAGGTTGATGGCGATGCACGAAGCAATCGACTTACAAAGGTAGAATACGTACAAGGTTAGTGTGGGGTTGATGAAAGAGATATGAGAAGAGAATGAGATGAGAGAAACCATAAGATGTAAACCAAGTTAATGGGTTTTGAAAATGACTTGACATTGGATCAAGCCTTATTTGTTCCTTTTATTGAAAATGTGCTCTAACCTAAATTCATTTTATCTTTCTCCATTAACAAGCAAGCACAAAAGCAAAATGAACTAGATTATTACATTGTAATGGGGAAGAGGGATACATAATGCCCACCAAGGGGGAAATGAGATGCAATGTATGAAGGACTAAGAAAATGGGGTGAATCAAAGATCCAAGAAAATGCCATTAAATATTCAACTTAAGCACCACACAAGGCAAGCAGATTCAACAATCAATTCATAAGTGGCAAACATTCATCAAGACAAGACATGTTTAAAAACTTGAATCAAGGAAACAAAGATGTATGAAATTAAACACTCACGCACACACTTCAAATATTATGGGTCATGCTCAAAAGGAGTCGCACATTAAAGTTCAAGAACTCAAGTAAAGACAAACAACTAGTGCACACATACATGCCTTGAAAAATTAACCACATGTCAATAATGGACAAACCAAAATGGAATGAATCAATCAAGATGAAGAACAAACAAAGTCAGAACCTACACCATCTCATGATCAACACATATTAGAAATGAGAAGAGATACACAAGAGCATATATCATGATCCAACATAAAGGGTAAGCATTTATTAACAAATATCTCATAAAAGCAACTCAACAATGACCAAGGATAGGTAATTATGGCATGTGAACATGGAAGATCAAAATCAAACACATAATCATCAATTCAAAATAAAACTAATGATATCAAAGAAGAAGCATCAATCATCATGTTCAAAGCATGTATCAAAACTAGACATGTATCAATCCTTATCAACCTCAAAAGGATTCAAACATCCACATAAAAACATAGTAGTTCAAAATAAAAGCCATACAAAATGAGTCAAATGAAATCACAAGCTTAAACATAGCCTTTCATTTCAATTAATATCATCAAGCATCAAATGAATCCATACAAAAGCACCAACTCACAAACTAGGTGAAAACATGCAAGCCACATGATCAAAACATCCATCAACTTGAAACAACAATCAAAAATATAAAAGTGATCAAATAGAATCCAATTAAAAGCTCATGCTTAAGGAAAAGTATTCAAGAATAAGTAAGGAAAAGATACCAAAGAGAATTGCACAAGTGCATCATCAAAACCAATCAACAAGTCAAGTAAGTTTCACAAGTCGAGCACAAATCAAGGGACAATTTAATCTATAAGAAAACAAATCAAAATATATCATTCAAGCACCAAACCAGCACCCAAACATTGCTCATTTATGTATCAAAAGATTATCAAAACAATGGCTCAAGAAAGCTCACAAAAGGCTTTAACAACATAAACCCTAATTCATGGTATTCAAGTAAAACACTCTTCACAAATAATTAAAAATAAAATAGAAAAACTAATAAAAATAAAATAAAAAGTATGAAAAATATCTCAAGTCATCAAAATATTTAAAACTATTTGTTTTGTATTTTTAAAGTAATATGAACAATAAAAATAAAATCAGAACCAAAGGAAAGAAAATAAAAATAAAAATGAAAGAAATAAAGGAGGGGGTGCGTTAGCAGAAATAAAATAACATGAACTCAGGTTTACATGTGCGTTGGGCTCAAATGGAGTGGTGCCAATATCCAAATGTCACTAAGCCCAATCCAATAACAAGATTAGAAACAAAAAACACGCTTGCATGGCATGGTAACTTACACACATCAGATCCATGCAAGCACACGGTAGCAACACGCAGGCAGAGTCAAAACTCAAACAAAGTCCACGCCACCTTAGCTTTGAACCTCAGGCGTTGGAGCTCTAGCTTCGGTCGTCTTCCCCGGTGAGCTTCATTGGCAACGAGTGCAAACAACACCAAAACCAAATAAACCTTATACCATCTTGAAGCTCTTTTCACGTAGAGTGCAAATCCAGTCCCCATTTTCATTTAAAACAACTCTAACAATAAGAAAACACATCACGAATATTTCACACTCAAACTGACACATCAACCAAGAAAAACGAATAGCATATGAACATGACCTATAACCATCCAGAAGATCAAACATGTAATTAGCAAGGCAAATGGAAGAGTATCATGAGAGAAAAAGAAAGAGAAAGATACCAAAGTAGAGAGTTGTGTTATTCCTTCAAACACTGGCACAAGCTTCAAGAACCTCACCAAAACGATTCACAAGCCCCCAGAGATGATAAATAATACAAGAGAATGAGAGGAAACTTGAAGAGCAGAGCAACCCGTGTTGAGAAAATTTCTTTTTCATGTGAGCTTTCTTTTTTAGTTTCTACCCAAATGAGGATGATTTCCCTCTCATTAGGGTTTTAGTTTATATGTGGAGGGTTTTTCCAGGTTAAAAACCTTTACTGTGGTTAAAAGTAACATAGTGAGAGTTTTTTTGCAAAATTTGAAATGAGGAGGTGGTGGTATGAATTTGTATGCTTTGTGGTTGTTTTCTTCGTGTAGCAAGGGAACCAAGAGGGCCAGAATGGTGTGTAGTTTTTGTTTCAACTTTGTCTCTTTTCTCCTTTTGGAAAAAACTTCAAAATATGGTGCATGAAGAGTGTGTATGTGTGTGTGTGTTTGGTCATTTGGGGCAAGGTTTGTGACATATTTAGGTGAGGTATGCACATGAATTGAGAACAAAAATGTTGCTGCCAAATGACTTGTGATAAACATGAGAAATGTAACAACATGAAAAGCATGATTACCTATCCATATGGCTCACTTTATCCAATCATAGCTCCATGAATTTTGGTTCAAAATGTGCAATCTTGATTTCAATGGAAAGTAGGGAGTAAGATGATCACATTCTATGTTCAAAATGAAATGAAGCAAGGCTTGGATTCATGAGAAAATTGAAGTTGAAATCATGTCCAAAATTCTTCCCCAAAGTAACTTAGAAAAATTCTAAGTTATGAACATTTGGCAACTTTGGAACCCTATGTTTGACGACGCATAACTTGATGAGTTTTGATCCAATGAGAGAGTTCTAATAATGGATGGAAAGCTTGAAGAATGATATTCAACTTTCATTTTGTAGGAAAACTCAATTGAAGTTAAGAATTTGGTGAAAAATGTCTTGGAAGTTGGGTTGAAAAATCTGTCTAACCACTTGCCACTTTTGACAACTTTTAAACCCTAATTTGGGAGCATCATAACTTGAGTTCTGCACATCCAATGGAGATGATCTAGTACTCAAATGAAAGCTTGGAGGATGCTCTATAATTATCATGTTGTGGGAAAATTAAAATGAAGTTTGTATCAACATGAAACATGGGCTTGAAAGTAGGTATTTCAAACTGAATTTCTATACTTAGAAAATTTTCTAAGAGTAGAATTGTCATAATCTCCTTTTTCAAAACTTTGACTCATCGTATCTCCTAAACCATGAACCTTTTGGACATGGTTTCTTCCACAAACTTGTATTTTATGATGTCCTCTTCAATTTGGTAGCTAGTTTGCCTTCATTGGGTCAAAAATGAGAAAGTTATGGAAGTTGCAAGATGGCTAGAATTAGGGTTTTTCACACTTAGAAATTTTTTATCAAAACCCTAATTTAGCCAAACTCTTGATTTTATGTTTCTCCTTGATTCTTATTGTCCCAAACTCATGAAATAATTTGAAAATAAGTAGCATGCCCTTGATTGACCTTGAGATCCAAGATTTGACCTAATTTAATCACAATTGACTTTTGTTGACCAAATGAAACCCTAAGACCATTTCCACTGACTGAGGCTCTTGTGATAGCTTGTGATGACATATAATCCATGTAAAGGGCCCTTAAGGTGTGTGTTGAGCTTTAGAATCATGTCTTTCCCAAGGAACTAGCCACAAACCTCCTTTGAACAAAACTCTTGACTTGTTATCCATGATATAGGAGGAGAAGAATCATTGCTTGCATACTTGATTCAAGTGGTGGAGTGACATGCCTTGATGATGATAGAGTTGTAGGAGTTGTAGACTTGGTTCCAAGTCATTGGAGTCATAGGAAGTTATGTTGAGACATCTAGAATGTCATTTCAAGTTCAAATCAAGAAGAATCAAGGGTTTGAGAAGTTACTAAATTAGGGTTTTAGAGGATGTTAGTGTAAAATCCCTTATTTAGGAGCTAACTTCAAGGACACGTTACCTCAAGATTAAAGTTGAATCTCATTTTATTATAAACATGATACTTATAGGGTATGTCCTAAGCTTTCTTATGAGTACTAGAACTCATCCATTGGGTTTGTAGAACTCAAGTTATGATGCCATCAAATTATGTGTCTCAAATGAACATATTTTTCAGTCAACAAAAGTCAACTCATTTCCAAGGCACTTTTGACCTAGAATCATGTTTCTTCTCAACTTGGAGTGAACATGAAAGTTTTTAGTCATGATTTTAGCTTTCCAAAAAATTCTAGAAGTCCTTCATATCATTTGTGGAACTCAAGTTATGAAGTTTGCAAGGCAGGGGTATTTTGGGAAACTTTGATTATAAGTCATTTTGGTTATAGGTCATGTTCATGCCTTTAAGTACTTCAAATGGAACTTCAACCAACATGAAAGTTGTCCCAAATGACCTCATTTCATCATGAAACTCAAGGTTGGTGTGAATTATTCTTGGATATGAACATTGATGAAGAAATTTAAGTGAAATTTGAATTTTTAAAGGTGATATGAATTGAATTAGTTTTAGGACTTTTTCATGCCATGTTTTCTCCAATTTTGTTCACAATGCTCCAATGTACAAAATGCACAAAACAATTTTGGTTTATGGGGTGAAAATCACGTGGAAATAAAGCTTACTTCAAGAAGAAGATTCACTTCCAAACTTCTTAATTGGACCATATCAAAGCCCAAATTCAATCCTAATGTGCAATTCAGGTGGTCAGCGGAAGATGCAAATCAAATTCAAGAGTGTAGCATGCCATAATCACGTATGCATGAGAAATCACAAGATTTGGGAATTTTCAAATTACACCACAACCAAGCCTCATGGGCCTCCAATTCACTCATATATCCATAATATAAAAGCTCAAGGTTCATTTGGAGCTCATACAATTGGAAATTCGTGGAGAAAGCATAAAGTTCAGTTTTGGAAAGTGAGAGCAAAATTCAAAGTCGTGAATCAAGATCTGAGGCATTTTAACTCAAATTAAAGCAAGATTATTCTTCCTCAAGTGAATTAGAGTGGATCTGCACACTTTGGATCAAGCTTAACCTTAATTGAAGCACCAACGGAGTGTCTCCGTTAGGTAATCTTCAATTCCATATTTCTTTCATGTTAGGAACTGAACTTATGTCATTATGGTTGCATCTGAAGCCCTACACCATGTAGGCAATGTTTGCATGTTTAATTGTGATGTTTGATGAGATTTTTAGTTGAGCACTTGAAACTTTCTTCGTTCGAATCTCATTATTTACACATGATAAATGAAATTGGAGCCTGGATTTGGATACTACGTGACTAGACTTTTAATTTCGTATAAAATTTGATGAGTTTTGGTGAAGTTTAGGAAACTGAACTCCGGCCACCTCGTCGGAGAAGACGATCGGAGAATTGACTGCCAGGTCAATTAAATGAAACGGTGTGTTTGGCATTTGAACTGAGCTGCTTGTGTTTTGGGCTTTTAGTGATAATTTCACCTCACTTCTGGTCAACCCAATGTTTTTGAACGTGAATTGTTACTATTTGCAGCACTTTCCTTTATTTTGTTTTATTTTATTTTATTTTCATTTCTGTTTTGTTTTTAATTCATTAAAAATACTTCCAACCAATTAAAAATTCCACCAAATATATTTTCTGAAACTTCAATGTGTTATTTAATTTTCTCAAATTTTTAATTTCATTTTTCTTTTATTTTTCAATTAAAATGGAATTAAATGATTGGAAGGGTTTTTAATTGTGTTTTATTTGTTCTCCTTTGTTTCTTGCTTGATACTTGACCAATTTTAATCACCTATGAATGAGGCTTCTTCCTAATTTTGATGATGAGTTGAAGTGCCTCTGAGGATGGTTTTGTTCAATGTTTGACTTGTATTTGGTTGACTTTTATGAGCTTTTTTTTGACCCTCGACAACCCTCCTTTAAAATGGGGAACCCTAATGGATCATCTCCTTTGGTGATATTTTGAATGGACCTTGGTTGTGATGTTTTGGCCTCTGGTTGCCAACATCTCTATGAGCTTTTGGTAATTTATTTGGATTTATTTGAATCATTTTCCTATTTTTGGTGTGCCTTTCAAATCAAGCCACTCCTAAGGATGGTTCACACACACACTTGACCTAGTTTTGATGGGAAATGACCCTTATGGATCCCATATGCTTCCAACTCTTTTTTATTCATATTCCTAACAAGTTGAATTGATTTATTGCCAATGCTTAGGTCATACACTTGTTTGTTTCATGTTACAAGTTGCATTTGTTTAAGGCTTTCCATTTAGTGTTGAATTTTGAAAGTGTTTAGAACCTAGGTTCTTTACCATGCCTCATCTTGCAACTTGTGTTGGCTTGCTTCCTTCTTGAATTTGCTTATCTTCTTCTCTTGTTCTCACTTCTTTCCTAGGACCTTGGAGACTCATCCAAATTGATTTGGTGCCTCTTGGTTGCACTTTTAGTTTGACTTGGGTGAGAGGCCATTTTGAGAATTTCTTTTTGTTCTTTTCTTGCATGATCATGGTAATGCCTTTGGTTGAGTTTCATTTTGTGTTGCTTGATGCCTAAGCCTTATCTCCCATCCTCACTTTTATCATGCCTTCTTCTTATTATTGTTTTCTTTGCCTTGGTTTGTGATTGATGTACAAGTGGTTGTAGGAATTCTATTTCTCCCACTTCATCTCAGTTTTGGCTTGAACTTGTTTAAGTTTCTTTTGTGTGCACTTTCATTTTGTTTTGCATCATCTTGCTTGAATTCTTGAGGTTGATATGTGCTTGTGGTGGCTACTAGCCCACACTTTGTTCCTCCCTCTTTCTTCATATGTGTTTTGCATTGCTTGTTTGCATTCTTCTTTCACTTATGCTTTCTTCTCCTTTCTTCCTTTGCCATGTTCCCTTAGGACCTCTAATCTTTCTTGTTTAAGATTGATTATGATAGACATTAGGCTTTAAACCATGCATGATAACATTAGGGTAGTCTTCCCTTTTCATCTCAATCATAGGTGTACTTTGCATGAGAACATTAGGTTGAGTATAGTCTCCCTTTTAGAGTGTGTCTTCTCTTCTCATCTTCAAACTCTTTCAAAAAAAACTAATAAAGGATAATGAGTGTTGTACGCTACGAGCCTTAAGCTTTTGGGAAATGATGATTGGGGATCCTCCTCTCAATTGTATAGAGTGTTTAACATATATCCTTTGGACGATATGTGACGCATTCGCTCCTAAGTCATAGTCTTTAGTGCAACAGGAATTACAAACAAAATTCAATTCACTTATGTCATAAAAGACTTCAAAAACAATCATCAAATCTTTTTTATCCTTTGGGATTAATTGGAAACCTTTTTCATAAAGAGAGTTTTGTTAACTCTTGGTTCTACCGCAAACAGGTAACTCCTAAGTCTCCAATGGTCGAGCTGCATACACCTAACTGCTAGAACTAAGTTTTAACCCTACTCGGGTAAAATACTTGAACCAACTTGTGGTTGTGTCAGCCCGAACTACGTTTGCTCTGATTTCTCGTACCAGATGAGGATACGTAGGCACAAGACGGCTATGTCTTGGCGAGCAACCTTCCCCACCTTTCACCTGTAGTTTTCCGAACTCCGTTGACTCTGACTTTCCCATTGCACGAGGGAATACGTAGGCATAGAGCGGCGATGCTCTATCGAGTCTCTTTTCTTTTCTTTTGTCCTGTGGCATGTAGCCTAGATAGTTTAAACACCCTTTTAGATAGATAACAAGCATGGATCCCGTCGAGTACGACGGACGTGAAGGGTGCTAACACCTTCCCCTTGCGTAACCGACTCCCGAACCCAAGATTTGGTTGCGATGACTTGTCTTCTCCCGTTTTCGTAGGTTTTCTCTGATTTTTTCCTTTCCCTCTTTTGGGATAAATAACGAACGGTGGCGACTCTTCTGTCTTCCGTCGGCCCTCTTCGCAGCGATGTGACAGCTAGAGACTCTTTTGGGGACTTCTTCCTGATCCTCTATGTGAGTTAATCCTAGCGTTTGTGTGTTTATCTCTGGGTGTGTATATATGTGTTGTACTTTATCTGCATTTGCATTTTACTTTCCAGCATTGTACATTATCATTATTGCTGTGCTGTTGGGTGGGAATGTTCCATTGTGAGATAAGCCAAACCCAGGCTTGAGTACAACCATAGCATTAGAAGCGGAAAGTAGTGGTGAACCTGTATGTTTGGCATGCACTAGTTCCCACGAAATTTGTGCTCAGACGAGATTCTCTTTGATGACTTCCTTTCCAGTCCGTTTCGGATAGTTGAGAGGTTGTTGGATCTCAGGATTGTCGACTCTGGGGACCGATCATTTGGGAGTCAGCTAAGCGAGGCCGCTTCGTTAGACTATGATGCCAAACCGGAAACGGTGAGCATATCATCGTTTCTCGAAAGTCTGTGACACTGAAGACCGCATAGGATGTCGAACCTTTATCAGAGATAGGTCCATACCTATGAGTGGGTGGGTTATGCAGGAAACTTTGACCTCCAACCTACCCGGTTTTCTCGTCAGTATGAACCTGTGATTTTGATACAGAGGATCTTTATGATGGTGCTATGTTCTTTCTAAAGCGAAGCGCTGGTTCTTCTCAATCAACAGAACAATAGCCTTGATCTCCTATTGCATTTGCATTTTTCATTTGCATATTAACATTGACATGTATTTATGTTGCAGGTGTATATTTTCCCTTCGATTCTAGTGATCTGTTTCCTTTGCTTATATGGAGCCTAGTCTGAAGAAGATAGTGGTATATAAGTTCCCTACTCCTGACATTGGGTCTCTACTCAGTTTGATTTTTGTGGCTGACAGGAAGGTGATGGAAGATTTCAAGCAATCATATGGGAAGCTTTTGAGTTTTTTCTGCAAGTCCTTAGTCTATGAGTTGGGTGGTCTCCATACTCTGTTGCAGTTCTATGATTCCCAGTTACGATGTTTCACTTTTCCAGGTTATGTATTACTGCCTACTCTAGAGGAGTTCTTTGTGCTACTTGGATTTCCTATCTTGGATCAGATGCCTTTCTATCACACTGATGCTAAGCCTGATCTGGCTAAGCTTGTTGGTTCCCTTCATTTGGATGCTTCTGAGCTAACAGGGAAGTTGGTCAAGAGAAATGGAATGCTTGGGTTTCCATTATCTTTTCTGGTTGCTAGAGCTCGGCACTTTGTGAAGGAGGGTTGTTGGGTTGTGTTTAATGCCATCCTGGCACTGTGCATTTATGGTATCATGTTGTTTCCTAATATCCCAGATTTTGTGGATGTGGATGTCTTTCACATTTTTGCTTCAGGGAATATTGTACCTACGCTTCTAGGCGACGTCTATCATTTTGTGCATTACAAGAATGAGAATCGGAGAGGGAAGAACGTATCTTGTTGGGTACCTTTGTTGTACAGGTGGTTTGTTAGTCACCTTCCCAAATCCGGTCCTTTTGTTGTTATTGTCGGTACCTCAGAGTGGTCAGAGAGATTGATGGGATTGATATCTTAGAATATCATTTGGTTTGATAGAGATCAGCTAGGTATGGAGATCATCTATAGTTATGGTGGTTTTCCTAACGTCTCGTTGGTCGGAAGGAAAGGATGCATTAACTATAACCCATCCCTTGTAGTAAGGCAGTTTGGGTATGCCTTGAGAGAGCCTCCGAGAGAAGAGGAAATACAGGAATCTTTGTATTTCACTGGATTGCTGGAGAATGATACTTTGACTAGAGTTAAGAAGGCCTGGAACAAGATTCATCGCAAAGGGAAAGCTTCTTTGGGGAAGAGTAACAGTCGAGCTTACGATCCTTATGTGACCTGGGTTCAGGGGAGAGCTGAGAGAGTGTTGATGCCTTTTCCACCTCGTGAGCCTTTATATCTTATGATGATTGAAGAGCCTACTACTGTTGATATCCAGAGGTATAACCAGTTGTGGTCCGAGAAAGAGGAGTTTCGCAAGGCAAATGAAGAGTTGGAGAAAGAGATTGTTCAGCTCCGAGGTGAAAAGATTGAAGCTACTTATTCCTACAAGAGGAAAACTGAGTTGGTAAACAAGCTAGGTACATATCTTACCAAAGATATTCACGCCCATGAGCGTCTGGGTTTAGATTTGAAGGCTGTCAGTGATGTCCTTACTTCTAAGAAGAAGGAGTTGGATAGAGTTTATCTAGAGATTTCCAGGTTTAATGATCAATGGAATGCTACCCTCACCAATAACAAGGAGCGGGAAGATGTGCTCAAACAACAGATTGCAAAGTTAAAAGCTCAACTCCAAGTGAAGGATGAGAAGACTGCAGCTGAAGCCTCACTCCGACGTGACAGCGATTGTAGACTAAACGAAGCGCTTGCAACGTTGGATGGTTACAAGTCTAGAGATGATGTGAAGAGGTGTAAGCTTGAGGAGGCTTTTGGTGAGGGAGCCTGGGAGGATTATGCTCAGGATCTGCAGACCACTATTAGCTGGAGAGAGCTGCTCATTGGGGGATTGCTTGGCAGGCCTGACCATCAAGAGACGAAGGAGCTGTTAGAGGATTTTCAGTCTAATTGTCGTACTTGATTGTATTTCTTTTCACTCTGTTGTTATGATGTATATATTGACCATCACCAGACCTGTTGGCTGAGGTCATTTTGATTCCATTGTATTGATGTATTTGACTCTTGGCTCTCATTTTATTTATGAGGAGTTTGCTTATTGTTTATCTGCTAGTTCCCCATTGTCGTGCTGTGCTCTTGAAACTAGAATCGAGGGGGAAATTTCCTTAAAGCTTATATACATGTCTTCATACTGCATCATTTTTCATTTTTGCATCGTAGGTGCCTGGGATCCTTAATCTTATTTCTGTGGTTTGTTAGTTTATTTCAGGATTGACAACCAGACTACTCACGGGTACGCGACTCGAGGAAATCAGCGTAAGATCATGGAGCAGATGCAAGCTGAGATGCAAGAACTTCGGGACAAGATAGCTCAATTTATGGATTTGATGCAGGGTGTGGCAAATGGTCAAGAGTGTTGCACCCCAAAATTTGACCAACATTTATTTACCCATCAAGTGTTTGAAGGTTGATACCTTTGTCAGAAAGCTCAAGAGATCCTCAGAGGAATTGGTTGAAACCAAGGTTGTGTGCCTCATAACTTGAGAGTTATGGGAGCTCCTCAGATGATTCTGAGACTATGAGGATGAACTTGAAGCTTTGAGAAAGCTCATGAGATGTCTTGAAAGCCATCATGAAGCCTAGAGAGGTCATTGTACAAGAATTCAGAAGATTCAACCATGAGTGGTAGAATTAGGGTTTGACTGGGTCAACCCTAGGTCAACTGATGATTTGGAGAGGGTTGAGACCTAATCCAAGAGCCATGTGATCATGGAATGATGTATTGAGATACTATAAGGATGATTCCTAGACCAACTCATCATGATTGAGGAGTTTGAGAAGTTTCAAGCTAGGGTTTCTAAGGATTGACAGTGTAAAATCCCCTAGTTTGATCCCTATCTTCAAGGCAGTTTAGCTCAAGATGTGATTGTCATGTAATCTTCCCCACAACATGAATGTTGTAGAGCTTGTTATTAGCTTTAATTTGAGTGTTAGAAGTCCTTGATAGGATTTGCAGAGCTCAAGTTATGGTTTTGACAAATTACAGGTCATCTGAGGTATGTGAATCTGGGTCCTTGAAAGTCACCCAACTTGCAGACAACGTTTTCCCTAGTAGGATGATTCCTATGGATTCTTGGTCAACATGAATGTTGAAGATAATCTTCTTATCTTTCTAGAGAGTACTAGAAGTCCTTGATAGGATTTGTAGAACTCAACTTATGGCTTTGACAAGCCAAGGGCATTTTGGTCATTTGGAAGTTATAGGTCATTTCAAGCATAAGGCCATATCTCCTACTTCCAAGCTTCAAATGGAAAAATCTTCAACATCAAACTTGCTTAGAATGATGTTTTAAGGCTAGTATGGAGGTCATGAGATGTTGAAAAGGCTCATATCAAAAAGTGATAAAAATGGCCTAAAAATGAGGCATAAGTTAATTCAAGTGAATTTGAAAAATGGAAATCCCAAATTATAAGTCCAAACCATGTCATGTAATAGGTCATTTTGACTCCAAATGACATTCTAAGAACAATGGTTCAGCCACAAGTTTGATTTGAGGCTTACATCATAGGGCTACTTTGGAAAAGTCTTGCTTGCATAATAATATACCAAACCAAAACAAGGAAAAACTCAATAAACAAGGTGTTTAAGCATTGTATCTCATCCAAGATCTCATGTAAGGAGAAATTCAAGTCAGTTACCAAAGATTACAAGGGTTTGGCATGAGATACCATATTATGAGAAGTGAGAATTCAAAATACCATTGCATGAAAACTTCAAATTCTCATTGGATTGTTCTAGGGGGTTCTAGACTGTTCTAAACCTCTCTATATAATGTTTCTAACTTGCATTGATGTAAGGTTGGTGTTAATTATGGTAGAGAAGAGAGAGTGAAACCCTAAAGCTTCATTTGCAAGTTGCTTTCAATCTCTTGATTTTCCTTCATTGCCATCTCTTTTTTCTTCACAAACCTTCTCCATAAACATTTCCGAGTGTGTTCATATTGATTTGCAACTCCACTGATGAAGATTTGAAGGTATTCACATTGAATTTGTAAGAAGGCAAGTTACATTGGATCTTGAAGTACAAAGCCCTCTACATCTAATCTTTTGCAAACAGAAGAAAATTCATCATCTAGGGAGCATTGTTGAAGAGTTGCAAGGCCTGAAAGCAAGGATTTCATCACCTACCAATCCAAGAAGCCAGGTATGCAAAACCATTTCTACACCCTATTCTAGGCATGGCTAGGGTAAATTATTAGTGTAAAGCTGTTAGAGACAATTAGGGGATCAATTCTGATGAGTTTGGGAGCATTTGGTGAAGTTTCAACTATGGAGGCCAACTCTTGGAGGAGCAAGATCGTGTTATATATTGAGTGTTAAGGCAAGATTAATGGCTGATTTTAATTAGGGTAGCATAAGGATCATTTTGATACCAAGATAGCTGAGTTTGGTTGAGGTCGAAAATGGATCATATTTTGAGATTGGTTTGGTTATGCATTCGGGTTGCTTGATAGAGTTCATTTCAGTGTGTTCCGATGCCATAGTCGTATTCAGGGTGAAATTCTAGTCAAGTTTGGTTTTTACATTGTGGATTTTGGACGATAAATGAGGGAGAACGAGCTGGTCGAAGTTCTGTGCATGGCATGTATTTTCATGGTGGATTCTGCAAAACCCTAACCCAAGGTTAGGGATGATGTCATTACCGTTGGATAAGGTGTTGACTGGTTGACTGGGAAACAGATCGGATGGCCCAGATTTAAACGCGAATTGAGAGGGAAGAAACAGCAGCGAACGCTGCGTTTCACTTAAGCAGCAGTCTGGGCTTCGTGTAATAGTTCTATTCCCACCCCTCATATCAGGCCCATCATGTTTTACACTATAATTTGTTTCTTTTCGCACCGCATATTTCTTTATTTTCTTTAGTTTTTTTTATGGTTTTTCTGACTAAATGCTGGGCCCAAGCGCGTTTCTCATTGCACCCCCAGTTTGGGCCCACGCATGGAATTGAACTAGGATATCTTACTAGCTGCACCCCATTTGCATATTGTCATTTTATTTTTCACCATTTTATTTCAAATCTTTAGAAATTCATAATAAAATGAAAATTCAATATTTTCCCATGGGAGTTTTTTCTCCCTTTTCATATTTTTGTCTAGAAAAATATAAAATAAAAATATTTTCCATACCATGCATTTTAATATTTTTTGCATATTTTCTTCCTTTAATTGCTTTTTAATGCTTTTAGGTTGATACCTTAATTTGTAGATTTAGTTTAGGTAGCTCCCTTAGTATTTTTAGGTCATTCTTTTTAGGGTAGTTAGATGTATGTTTTAGGTTTCCCCTGGATTAATTTCATATTTTTGTGATGATTTTTAGGATAGTTTTGATTAGGTAATTCTAGGTAGTGTAGAATTAGGTTAAAACTTCAACATAGATCCATAACAATTTTAGATTTTGGGTTTTAGGACAATTTAGACTATGGGGCATATATGGGTATTAAGGGTAGGTATGTAGGATCCCCTTAGAAATTATATTAGGATTTAATATAATAGTATGCTATTTTTAGTTGATTTTTGTATTGGTTGATTATTTGTGTTGCCTTTAGGGCATGTTTGCTTTTGTTTGCTTTGCTTTGTGGTTTGTTGTGAGCTTGGAGAGCTTGACCTTGATCTAAGGAGCATTGTGGAGCATGGTAGAAGACTTGAAGGAGCATTGAGGAGCTTGAGAGCTTGTTCTTTTTTTCTTTTTAGTTGTTTTAGGGTTAAGGATTAGGAAGAGCTTAGATGTAGATAATTTCTTTCTCAAACATGGATGGTATCATTCACCTCCATTCCTCCCTATGGTTCAAAGTCCTTCCATGGTATACACCTCTCTCCTTTGGAGGGATAAGTGTTATACTTAGGAAGTAGAACTTTTGAGGGAACCATTCCCTTGATGTTGAACCCTTATAGGTCACCTTTGGTGATCAAATAAGCAGTTCAATATCCCCTAGCTTATCCAGTAAGTGATATTCTCTGGTTTTGATTGTCTTGAGAGATGTTGAGCCTGAGCATGAAGATGAAGACTTCATTGAAGACTGTTGAAGAGGATGAATCCTAGAGTAGTGCCATTCCAGCTGAAGCTTGAAGAGCATAAAGATCAAGTTGATACTTGAAGATCCCTGAAGATTAGGTGAGGCCTGAAGGTGGAGCTGATCAAAGAAGTTGAAGCTTAAGGGAGAAGATAAGTTGAAACTCATGTTGTAGGGTTGAAACCTGGAAAAGCAATTGATGTTTGGCAAGAGTGATTGAAGTCTGAAGACTGAGTTGCTGTTGGAGAAGCTGAGGCTTGGAGTTGAGAGGAGTTGGTATGTCTTCTTTTTCTTTTCTGTATTGTGTGTTTTGTTTGACTTGTTTGTTGCATTAGAATAAGTCCATATCTAGAATAGGTAGAATCTAGGAGCATGATTGCATTAGAGGTCGAGTTGCTCCCTCTGCTTGTATTGTTACTGTGTGGCTTTGCTTGCGGGTATTCAGTAGAGCCCAGCTCCCTTGCCTATGTGGTTTGTTTGCTTGATGGCATTTCATTTTATTTCATTTTATCTGTATGATTGTAGTTTACTGTTTATTGCTTGATAGCATGTTGTTTATATTTCAGTATGATTACTGTTATTTCATTCTGGCTTGAGGTTGAGATGAGCTTGTGGAGGCTGAAGCCCTACACACATTTCCTCCCTCACTTGCATTGCATGCATTTTACTGTTAAGCTGATGCTTTGTCTATTTTGGTGTATCATTGGCATGATCCCTTAGGACTCTCATTTCCTTTGATAAGGATTTGATGATAGACTTTTAGGTTGAAACCTATGCATGAAAACTTCTAGGAGTTCCCTGTTCAAACCTCAACCATAGGATGAATCGATGGCATAATAACAGTAGGACTTGATAGTCTCCCTCCTAGTTGGGCCTGTTCTCTTCTCATCTCAAAACAGTTTAAGATACAGTAATCATGAATGATTTCTTTCGTACGTTACGAGCCTTAAGCTATCTGAGAAAGGGTTGTGGGAGAGTTTCTTTTCCATAGTCTGGATGTTTAGTATGGTACCCTTTGGGTGACATGCGACGCATTTACTCTCAGGTCATAGTCTCTAGTGCGGTTGAAATCGCAAACACAATAAAAAACACTTCTTTCGTAAAAGATAGGAAATAAACCGTAGTTTCCCGAACTACGTGAGCTCTGATCTCTCATACTTGTTGAGAGTACGTAGGCACAAGATGGCGATGTCTTGGCGAGCTACCTTCCCCCATAACCCTTCGTAGGCCGAACTACGTTGACTCTGATTTCTCATTCTCTGATGAGAATACGTAGGCATAAAGTGCGACGCTTTGCCGAGTCATTTTTCTTTTCTTTTTCAGCCAGCCTTGATAGGTAGATAGAATAAAGCCAACCCGTCCAAGTAAACACAACAAGCGAGGATCCCGTCGAGTACGACGGACGTGAGGGGTGCTAATACCTTCCCCTAGCGTAACCGACTCCCGAACCCAGACAATGGTTGCGATGACCTTGTCTTACCCTTTTCCATCAGGTTTTTCCGATCGTTTCCTTTCCCGCTCTGAGGGATAAATAACGAAAGGTGGCGACTCTTCTGTCATGCCAGCACCTTATTTTCGCGCAAGCGACAGCTGGCGACTCTGTTGGGGATCGAACCCAGAGTCTCTGGTTTTCTGGTTCCCTATGCGAGTCAATCCTAACGTTTGTGTGTTTACTTGTTGGGTTGCGTTTATTTATCGCATTTTACTTCTCGCACTTTATTTCCCGCATTTTATTTTCAGTATAATATGATTATTTGTGCTGTTGTGGGATGGGAGTTCTGATGAGTGAGAAGCCAGACCCAGGCTTGAGTGCACTATAGACTTAGAGTGGAAATTAGTGGGCGCGTGCTTGCTTTGCAGGCACTAGTGTCTCATGAAATCCACGCTCAGACGAGGTTCATCCGGTTGGCTTCACTTTCAACCCTTTGGGTTGATACGGTTGCTGGTTTGATGGATTGTCGACTCTGGGGACCGATCATTTGTGATTCAGCTAAGTGAGGCCGCTTCACGAGCTGGTGATGCCACACCTTCTGGGTATCGTATCACCCCTCTTGAAAGTCTGTGACGCTGATGAACGCATAGGATGCCGTACCTTGAGTCAGTTTAGGTCCATACCTATGAGCGGACTGGGTTTATTGCAGGAAACTTTGACCTTCAGACTACCTGGTTTTCTTGACAGTGAACCAGTTTTGTTGGTACCAGGGCTTCTCAGTTGCAGATTTGTCTGTTCTTGATAGAGCAGGTTTTGATCAGAGGATCTTATCATCAGGTGTATGTCTGTTCTTGATAGAGCAGGTTTTGATCAGAGGATCTTATCATCAGATGTGTGTCTGTTCTTGATAGAGCAGAGTATTGTCATCAGTTGTTTGTTCTTGATAGAGCAGTTTTTGGGGTCTGAAGATCTCATCAGCAGATGTTGTTTGTTATTGATAGAGCAGGTTTTGGGGTCTGAAGATCTCATCAGCAGCTGTATGTTTGTTCTTGAGAGGGCAGATTTTTGATCAGGGGTCTGAAGACTTCATCAGCAGATATTTCTTGATCATACATCCGAGTTCTTTATCATCAGACTTTTGTTCTTGACAGAGCAGAATTATGATCCGGTGTATATGGTCCTATCAGATGGTTGTTCCCGACGGATCAAATTTGTTGTCCTACGTCGGGGTTTTCTTCTTATCAGTGGTTGTTCTTGACAGAGCAGTGTCATGGTTTTGTTGATACAAAATCTCCACAACAGCAGTTACCTGGATATATTATTGCATGACTGCATTTTGCATTAGTTTGCATATTCATTTTGCATTCCATTAGCAGGTGTCTGTGCTGCAGGCGTATTTCGTACCCTGATTCTGGTGTCCCGAGCAATATGAGATATTTTCTTCCATGAATGGATCCAGTCTTATCACTGCATTGACACTATGTTGGCACGTTGACACCAGAATTAGGGGTGATCTCCTAAACGTACAGACACCCATGGCATTAGCATAATTCATCTTGCATGACAGAAGTCGGGGCTTGTCTTCTAACCCTTGTGTTTGCAGGTTTGACTCAGAATCGAGCAACTCAGACTAATGGAGCAGGTACAAGCTGAGTTGGGGAAAATCCAAAGCCAGTTGGGGAAGGTCATGAATGACATACAGGCAGTGCGCCTGGACCAGCAAGTACTCAGAGAAGAGAATCAGCAGCTGCAGAATCAGTTGAGCTTTCTCATGGGAGTGGTGAGAAGTATGCTAAAAAAGGAGAGTGGTCAAGCACCCGAGGTGGAGACCAAAGTGCTTCCTCCATTGCCGTCAGTGCCACCTGTGCTGAAGCCAAGTGGACCTCATGGATCCTCTACACAACATGAAGCTCAAGACCTGTCTCGTCAGCAGCCGCACCAGGCATCTCAGAATAACCCTGAAGGTCATAATCAAAAGAAGAAGCTACTTGATAGAGCTGTGGACCCAATACCTGTGAGTTATGCCCAGCTATTGCCACTGTTGGTTCAGAACCATGTTCTCAAGCTTCGGACTTTGGATCCACCAGATGACGTGTCATCAGACTTTGATCTCAGCACACATTGTGATTTCCACTCAGGAGTACCGGGGCACCATGTTAAAACATATAAGGCTTTCAAGAATAAGATTCAAGACCTTATTGACTCAAGGACAATTAGGTTTGTGCCGGGAGGCATGAGAGCATCGGGAAAGTTTATCCCGTACCCTGCAGAAGAGGTGAATGATTCCACTCCTTTGTCTGAAGCTGAGAAAGATCTTGAATATATCCCGCGACTTTTGGTGACTGAATCGCCTCGCTCGCAGTTTCTACCCGGATCAAGTTCAAGGACGCAAGCGCCTAAACAAGGGACCGTTGCCATTCAGAAACGACGACCTCTTGCTCCTTGGCGGAAAGAATACCGGCACCAGAATCGAAAGAGGCCTCGCAACAACCTGGAAAGAAGGAATGATCCCCTTCATCATGTTCCAGTGCCACTCAACCAGATTCTGCCATGTCTTATTCAGAGCTCGTTGGTGTATTCTAAAGATCTCAAGCCCGAATCAGAACCTTACCCCCCGGGGTATGATTCCAATGTTCAGTGTGAGTATCACGCAGGATCCAAGGGACATGCAACTGATGATTGCGAAGATTTTCAAGCCCGTGTGCAACACCTGATGGGTAGAAGGTACATATCATTCCAAAGAGGGAAGTTGGTTGTACACCGCCCTGCTAAGCAAGTCTGAAGACTCCGAGGGTCGATTCCCCACAGCAAATCATTGTGAAAGCCCGGTTCCGCGGAACTGGCAATTTTCGTTTGTCTTGTTCATTCTCCTTGCATTTGTGATTTCTTTCTTGTTTGAATGTAAATTTCGTTTGTAAAACTTGTTGTTTTTCAATTGATATTGATAATGAAATAAACATGCATGTTTTGAATAAATCCAGTCGTGTTCACTCATTTGCTTTTCATTTGTTTGTTAAACGATTGTTCAAGTAGAATCTGGGGAGGATGATGAAATCCATGACGCGTAAGCTGCCAACAGCGTTGCTTTCGAATAAAAAAACCCGTTGACGATGTACAGGCATTGTTTCAATTCATAAACAGTGGAGATATAAGGAAGAATCCATTGATAACCCCTTTGAGCCTAGTAGTAGGAGTTTCTTTTGAAAAAAAAAGGAAAGAAAAAACCACAATGGTTAAATCTTGCCGACTAACGAGTGAAACGGTCAAAATCCTTTTAACAAGTCAGACAAGCCTGTGTCACACGATTTGTTCAAACAAAAGAATGAAAAAAGAAAGAAGCCTGCTAAGTCGAAACTTGAGAACACGCGACTTAGGCAAAATGAGGCATCCCGGTAAACCTGAAGGTTCGGGCAAAAAGAAAAAAAGAAAAACGAAGAGTTGAAAAAATGAAAAGGATTTGAAAATCCTCAAGCAAAGAACAAAGTCGTGGTGACCCGAGGCTTCCAAAGACGCAAAAGTGAGCGACCGACACTCTGAAAGTGTGTGGTGCCCGAACCATCACTCCTATCATTCAACCTTCGAAAAGGTGAATGCTCATGTCGAATTAACTGAACGTAGGATCGGAGAACATCACGACGAGTGGGTGGGTTAAGATGAATCTTGAGCCTTTATCCCTTTCTTTCAAAAACCGTGAACCTGACCACGTTACAACCCGAAAAAGTCCTAACTGAAACAGGTTTGTTTCGAAAGCATGCTTTGGCAAAGATCGCGTCGAAACTGACTCCCTGAATGGATTCCTCTTGTAGTGTTACTTCAATGTTGACGTTTTAACTGATTGATTCATTATTTGTCACAAAAATCTTTTCCAATGAATTGGCTGGATTTTCAAAACTGTCATGTGTATTGCATTTAATATGTCTTTTATGCAGAAACAGTTTGTTTTACTTGCGAGTAAGCGCATGATGACAGGGAAGTTTTGACAAAGGAAAGTTTGATCAAGATCAAGTATAGAATGCCTGAGTGTTCCGGTGAACCGGGGCAAAACATCAAATGACTATGTTGTGGGAGTCGATTCCCCGAAGAATGTCTAAACTGAGGCCGTTAAGTCAAGGCTCGGTGAATCTCTCGCAGCAAAAAGTTGCTTCCCCACAGTTCAGTCCATCAGGGGAAAAGTTGTTTCAAGGCTGGGGCAGTTCACCCCAAGAGCGCAGAAGTCGTACTTATCCGAAAGTCGTTACCTCAGAAGTGCATAGCCCAGGGTACAAGGCACCCGTAGTCAGGGGCATGAGATAAAATGAATTAGGCGGGGGGCATCCGCCCGAAGAAATCGTTGGTGAAATCAACGCATATCCCCTCAGAGGCCGCCGAAGTATATCCTCGATAGGCGTGGCGCCTTTTCCCCAGATGAGTAGCTAAGGATTGATATCCCCAGCAGTGTTGATACACGAGTACTCCTCATACTTGATTGGCCCATCAGTTGTCCCCAGCAAGGGTCAGTCTCCGTGAGACGTGTGCAAGAGTTATCCTCAGCGTGTTAAGATTGATATCGTCAACAGAGTGTAGCCCTTTTCCCCAGCAAGAGGATAGCACTTCCCCAGTAGCAGGCAGGTAGATTGATATCCCCAGCCGGGCATAGCCATGGTTGGCAGATGAAGTGTTTCCCCCAAGCAGATCCTGAAGGATTGTCCAGCAAGCTGAAGTTTGTTTATCCCTGTAAGTTTGAGGACTTAATGACATGAGTGTCTTGTAGCCTGAAGGCTATGTTCCCCAGAAGGGTCGTTTCCCAGAGAGTCGTTCAGGGCATTTATCGCTTTCCCCATGCAGAGTAGCCTGATGTGCTGTGTTTCCCGGAGGAGCCCGTCGTCCCAAGGTTTAAGCCCAGTTGAGATTGGCGCAGGTTGCAGTTTCCATGAAGGGTAGCTTTTTACTCAGCAGAGTGGTTACTCTCCCCGAGAGGATGGTTCCTCTTCCCAGCATTTATTTTGCTGGGGCATATCCTTGCATGATTGCATAACAAAAATGTAGTATTTCCGTTTCGCACGGAGCATTACACTCATCCATGCATTTCCCAGCATGTGCATATTGAAACATGAACCAGGTGGTTAGCTTTTCCCCAGGCAGAGATGATTCTCTTCCCCAAGCAGTTGCATCCTGAAGGAACGTCATCTCCTCAGCTGAGTCACGCGCCGAAGCATGATTCATATTCCCCCGCACCGGGTCACAAGTGCAGGTTTCGTAGAAACGTTTGGGCGCCGAAGCTCGTGTTCTTTCCCCAGCACCGGGTCACAAGTGCAAGTTTCATAGAAATGTTCGGGCGCCGAAGCTCGTGTTCTTCCCCCGCACCGGGTCACAAGTGCAGGTTTCGAAGGAAACTGTTCGTACGCCGAAGTATGCAGCGACTGATGGTGCCAGACTGAAGTCTCCAGCGGAATTGAGATTCCCCACCAGAGTCGTGCTCTCTCCCGAAGTCGGATGAGTCCCTCTTCCCCAGTAGAGTGTTGGGACAGTTGATGTTGTATTCCCCTGCAGAGTTGTAATCTCCCCGAAGTCGGATGATTCCTTCTTCCCCAGCGGAATTGAGATTCCTCATCAGAGTCGTACTCTCTCCAGTGAAGCAGTTGGGACCATGAGTAGTTTTCCCTAGCAGAGCGTTGAATAGCTGATGCTATATTTCCCCCAGAGTCGTACTCTCTCCAGCGAAGTAGAATGATTTCTCCTTCCTCAGCCGAGTTTGCAGATCCCCAAGAGAGCTGAATCCTTGGAAGTTGATCAGACCATGATTGGTTTTCCCCAGTGGAGTGTTGAGCAGCTGAAGTTGTTTCCCCACAGAGTTATCATCCCCAGAAGAGTAGCCATGACGGCCATGCAGCTTACGCCTGCGGTTGATATCGCTTTCCCTCAGCAGGTCCTGGTTCTCGTAGAGCTTCGTCCCCCTGCAGTAGTCAACTGAATTTGTTTCCCCCGCAGCAGTCAACTGAAGTTGTGTCCTCTGCGGAGTCCAATTAATATTGGCGTGACTATGTTCTCCTCAGCAGGATGATTCCTCTATCTGAGTAGTTCTTTCTCCTTGATAGGAGGATTCCCCCTTCGGCATTTATTTTGCTGACGGGATCGCATCATTATGCATGATTGCATAGCATGTATCATAAACGCATAGCATTTCCACCGTGTGGAGAATGGCGCCGAAGCATATGCATAATAAACATGATCTAGGTTGCTACCGTTCTTGTTTTGCAGGTGTTCCGCCAAAGGATCAGTTGCTCAGGACGATTCCTGACATTTTCCCCAACGAAGTCACTGGCTCAGGATGATTCTTGAGATCCCCAGTGAAGTCTTCAGTTCAAGATGATTCTTGAATTCCTCAGCAGGGTCGTTTGCTTAAGATGATTCTCAAAGCTCTCCAGTGCAGTCCCCAGTAAAAAGTTGCCCAGGATGATTCCTGAAGCCCCAAGAGAGCCGAATCCTTGGAAGCTGCTCAAGCCATGATTGGTTTGTCCCTGGCAAGAGTTGCCCAGGATGATTCCTGAAATCCCCAACAGAGTGTTAATCTGATGGTTGTTTCCGGTGACCCGGTGTTCGCTTTTATTTAGCGATGGTTTGACCAGGATGTCAAGAGAATAGCAGCGTGATACGTTGCTCTAGTGACGGTGTCAGACATGAAGATCGACTTCGGGAACGCCCGGAGGCGATACCAGCAAGTTCCTGTGGATTCAGGTTCCCCCCGTTGATGACTCAGTGTTTGTCCGAAGACAGTATCAGAAGTTTGCAGGTGCAGCTTCAGTAGGCAAGACGATCTGTGGTGGTCTGACGACCAGATCAGGTGCCCTGAGTTGGTTACTGATTGAGATCGAGCAAATAATGGTTTTTCCCAACTGAATGTTGAAGCCTAAAGGCTATGGTATAACCAAATTAGTTTTCTTCAGATGAATTTGAAGATGTTCTCCGGCGGAGGCGGAGTTGCCGACGGGCAAAATTTATATCCTTGAAGGACAAGGATGCTTATCTTCAGAAGAACTTGAAGATTTTCTCCAGTGGATCTGGAGTGGCCAGTGGCCAGAGTTTCACCTATCCTTGAAGGCCAAGGATTCTCATCTTCAGAAGAACTTGAAGATTTTCTCCAGCGGATCTG
This sequence comes from Lathyrus sativus, assembly GCA_963859935.3. NCBI lineage: Eukaryota > Viridiplantae > Streptophyta > Magnoliopsida > Fabales > Fabaceae > Lathyrus > Lathyrus sativus. The sequence continues at coordinate 397,554,278 of OZ012740.1, forward strand.
GAGTGGCCAGTGGCCAGGCTTTCATCTATCCTTGAAGGCCAAGGATTTTCTTCTTCAGATGAATTTGAAGATGTTCTCTCAGCTGATGCGGAGTGCCTGATGGCAGAGGTTTAGGTGTTCCCAGTTGGCTCATGATTGACCAAGAATTCTATTCCCGACTTGCTGACGAAGTCCGGCTAAGGCCCGACAAGGTCTATAGAATGCCTGATGGCATGATCAACCTGATGGTTGAAGTCCGGCTGATGCCCGACAGTTTCTTTGGATGCCTGATGGCATGATCGACTATGTACTACCAGTTACCGTGTGACCAATTCCCCAATGGAGTTTCTTCACCCTGACGGTGAGGTCACGTTATGTTTGGTTCCAGCGGCGATGTTGGATGTCTGTTTCTGGCGGCGATGTCAGATGATTTAGTTTTCCAGCGGCGATGTTGGATATTTGTCTTTGACGGCGAGGTCAGATTATGTTTGACGGCGATGTCAGACTCTTTAGCTCCCCAGCAGAGATTATGTTCGTTCGACGGTGATGTCGAGTGTCTCTCAGAGTGATGATTGTCTTGACGGCGAGGTCAGATTATGTTTGGTTCCAGCGGCGATGTTGGATATTTGTCTTGACGGCGAGGTCAGATTATGTTTGTCTCCAGCGGCGATGTTGGCTGTTTGTTTCCAGCGGCGATGTTGGCTGTTTGTTTCCAGCGGCGATGTTGGATGTTCGATGGCGATGTCGAGTGCTCTCAGAGTTATGATTGTCTTGACGGCGAGGTCAGATTATGTTTGGTTCCAGCGGCGATGTTGGATATTTGTCTTGACGGCGAGGTCAGATTATGTTTGTCTCCAGCGGCGATGTTGGATGTTTGTTTGACGGTGATGTCAGATTCTTTGGTTGTCCGACGACGATGTTGGCTGTTTGTTTTTAGCGGCGATGTCAGTTGATTTAGTTCTCCAGCGGCGACATTGGGTGTTTTTTTTCCAGATTATCCTTTAGTTTTCCAGCGGCGATGTTGGATGTTTTTTTTTCCAGATTATCCTTTAGTTTTCCAGCGGCGATGTTGGATGTTTTGGTCAGACTATCCTTTAGTTCTCTAGCGGCGATGTTGGGTGCTTTTGTCAAACTCTTTATCTTTCCAGCGGCGATGTCGGATGTTGGTGTGCCAGCGGCGATGTTGGGTATGTTTGGTTCTGGCGGCGATGTCAGGTGGCTCATCTTTCCAGCGGCGATGTTGAGTATTTTGTTTCCGACGGCGATGTCAGGTTCTTCATTTTTCCAGCGGCGATGTTGGGTATGTCAGATTCCTCAGTTCTCCAGCGGCGATGTTGGGTATTTCGGTCGTTTGACGGCGATGTCAGATTCTCTAGTTTTCCAGCGGCGATGTTGGGTGTTTCCGTTGTCTGATGGCGATGTCAGAGGAATTTAATGTGGATAACTGACGGCGATGTCAGATCAGTATTTCTCCAGTTAGTTGTCGTGCAGCTAGTACTGCAGTGTTCGAAGATTTGTTCCCCTCAGAGTATCGTGTGCTCATGCCGTTGGCAAATTTCCAGGTTTATCGGTATTCAACCTTCTCGCACCTTGCTTGGCTGAGAGCCGTTCGCTTCTCACCCAGTCATGTTCAAGCCGTTTGAATAGGGACAGCTGTTGCACCCCAAAATTTGACCAACATTTATTTACCCATCAAGTGTTTGAAGGTTGATACCTTTGTCAGAAAGCTCAAGAGATCCTCAGAGGAATTGGTTGAAACCAAGCCTGTGTGCCTCATAACTTGAGAGTTATGGGAGCTCCTTAGATGATTCTGAGACTATGAGGATGAACTTGAAGCTTTGAGAAAGCTCATGAGATGTCTTGAAAGCCATCATGAAGCCTAGAGAGGTCATTGTACAAGAATTCAGAAGATTCAACCATGAGTGGTAGAATTAGGGTTTGACTGGGTCAACCCTAGGTCAACTGATGATTTGGAGAGGGTTGAGACCTAATCCAAGAGCCATGTGATCATGGAATGATGTATTGAGATACTATAAGGATGATTCCTAGACCAACTCACCATGATTGAGGAGTTTGAGAAGTTTCAAGCTAGGGTTTCTAAGGATTGACAGTGTAAAATCCCCTAGTTTGATCCCTATCTTCAAGGCAGTTTAGCTCAAGATGTGATTGTCATCTCATCTTCCCCACAACATGAATGTTGTAGAGCTTGTTATTAGCTTTAATTTGAGTGGTAGAAGTCCTTGATAGGATTTGCAGAGCTCAAGTTATGGTTTTGACAAATTACAGGTCATATGAGGTATGTGAATCTGGGTCCTTGAAAGTCACCCAACTTGCAGACAACGTTTTCCCTAGTAGGATGATTCCTATGGATTCTTGGTCAACATGAATGTTGAAGATAATCTTCTTATCTTTCTATAGAGTACTAGAAGTCCTTGATAGGATTTGTAGAACTCAACTTATGGCTTTGACAAGCCAAGGGCATTTTGGTCATTTGGAAGTTATAGGTCATTTCAAGCATAAGGCCATATCTCCTACTTCCAAGCTTCAAATGGAAAAATCTTCAACATCAAACTTTCTTAGAATGATGTTTTAAGGCTAGTAGGGAGGTCATGAGATGTTGAAAAGGCTCATATCAAAAAGTGATAAAAATGGCCTAAAAATGAGGCATAAGTTAATTCAAGTGAATTTGAAAAATGGAAATCCCAAGTTATAAGTCCAAACTATGTCATGTAATAGGTCATTTTGACTCCAAATGACATTCTAAGAACAATGGTTCAGCCACAAGTTTGATTTGAGGCTTGCATCATAGGGATACTTTGGAAAAGTCTTGCTTGCATAATAAGATACCAAACCAAAACAAGGAAAAACTCAATAAACAAGGTGTTTAAGCATTGTATCTCATCCAAGATCTCATGTAAGGAGAAATTCAAGTCAGTTACCAAAGATTACAAGGGTTTGGCATGAGATACCATATTATGAGAAGTGAGAATTCAAAATACCATTGCATGAAAACTTCAAATTCTCATTGGATTGTTCTAGGGGGTTCTAGACTGTTCTAAACCTCTCTATATAATGTTTCTAACTTGCATTGATGCAAGGTTGGTGTTAATTATGGTAGAGAAGAGAGAGTGAAACCCTAAAGCTTCATTTGCAAGTTGCTTTCAATCTCTTGATTTTCCTTCATTGCCATCTCTTTTTTCTTCACAAACCTTCTCCATAAACATTTCCGAGTGTGTTCATATTGATTTGCAACTCCACTGATGAAGATTTGAAGGTATTCACATTGAATTTGCAAGAAGGCAAATTACATTGGATCTTGAAGTACAAAGCCCTCTACATCTAATCTTTTGCAAACAGAAGAAAATTCATCATCTAGGGAGCATTCTTGAAGAGTTGCAAGACCTGAAAGCAAGGATTTCATCACCTACCAATCCAAGAAGCCAGGTATGCAAAACCATTTCTACACCCTATTCTAGGCATGGCTAGGGTAAATTATTAGTGTAAAGCTGTTAGAGACAATTAGGGGATCAATTCTGATGAGTTTGGGAGCATTTGGTGAAGTTTCAACTATGGAGGCCAACTCTTGGAGGAGCAAGATCGTGTTATATATTGAGTGTTAAGGCAAGATTAATGGCTGATTTTAATTAGGGTAGCATAAGGATCATTTTGATACCAAGATAGCTGAGTTTGGTTGAGGTCAAAAATGGATCATATTTTGAGATTGGTTTGGTTATGCATTCGGGTTGCTTGATAGAGGTCATTTCAGTGTGTTCCGATGCCATAGTCGTATTCAGGGCAAAATTCTAGTCAAATTTGGTTTTTACATTGTGGATTTTGGACGAGAAATGAGGGAGAACGAGCTGGTCGAAGTTCTGTGCATGGCATGTATTTTCATGGTGGATTCTGCAAAACCCTAACCCAAGGTTAGGGATGATGTCATTACTGTTGGATAAGGTGTTGACTGGTTGACTGGGAAACAGATCAGACGGCCCAAATTTAAACGCGAATTGAGAGGGAAGAAATAGCAGCGAACGCTGCGTTTCACTTAAGCAGCAGTCTGGGCTTCGTGTAATAGTTCTATTCCCACCCCTCATATCAGGCCCATCATGTTTTACACTATAATTTGTTTCTTTTCGCACCGCATATTTCTTTATTTTCTTTAGTTTTTTTTATGGTTTTTCTGACTAAATGCTGGGCCCAAGCGCGTTTCTCATTGCACCCCCAGTTTGGGCCCACGCATGGAATTGAACTAGGATATCTTACTAGCTGCACCCCATTTGCATATTGTCATTTTATTTTTCACCATTTTATTTCAAATCTTTAGAAATTCATAATAAAATGAAAAATCAATATTTTCCCATGGGAGTTTTTTCTCCCTTTTCATATTTTTGTCTAGAAAAATATAAAATAAAAATATTTTCCATACCATGCATTTTAATATTTTTTGCATATTTTCTTCCTTTAATTGCTTTTTAATGCTTTTAGGTTGATACCTTAATTTGTAGATTTAGTTTAGGTAGCTCCCTTAGTATTTTTAGGTCATTCTTTTTAGGGTAGTTAGATGTATGTTTTAGGTTTCCCCTGGATTAATTTCATATTTTTGTGATGATTTTTAGGATAGTTTTGATTAGGTAATTCTAGGTAGTGTAGAATTAGGTTAAAACTTCAACATAGATCCATAACAATTTTAGATTTTGGGTTTTAGGACAATTTAGACTATGGGGCATATATGGGTATTAAGGGTAGGTATGTAGGATCCCCTTAGAAATTATATTAGGATTTAATATAATAGTATGCTATTTTTAGTTGATTTTTGTATTGGTTGATTATTTGTGTTGCCTTTAGGGCATGTTTGCTTTTGTTTGCTTTGCTTTGTGGTTTGTTGTGAGCTTGGAGAGCTTGACCTTGATCTAAGGAGCATTGTGGAGCATGGTAGAAGACTTGAAGGAGAATTGAGGAGCTTGAGAGCTTGTTCTTTTTTTCTTTTTAGTTGTTTTAGGGTTAAGGATTAGGAAGAGCTTAGATGTAGATAATTTCTTTCTCAAACATGGATGGTATCATTCACCTCCATTCCTCCCTATGATTCAAAGTCCTTCCATGGTATACACCTCTCTCCTTTGGAGGGATAAGTGTTATACTTAGGAAGTAGAACTTTTGAGGGAACCATTCCCTTGATGTTGAACCCTTATAGGTCACCTTTGGTGATCAAATAAGCAGTTCAATATCCCCCAGCTTATCCAGTAAGTGATATTCTATGGTTTTGATTGTCTTGAGAGATGTTGAGCCTGAGCATGAAGATGAAGACTTCATTGAAGACTGTTGAAGAGGATGAATCCTAGAGTAGTGCCATTCCAGCTGAAGCTTGAAGAGCATAAAGATCAAGTTGATACTTGAAGATCCCTGAAGATTAGGTGAAGCCTGAAGGTGGAGCTGATCAAAGAAGCTGAAGCTTAAGGGAGAAGATGAGTTGAAACTCATGTTGTAGGGTTGAAACCTGGAAAAGCAATTGATGTTTGGCAAGAGTGATTGAAGTCTGAAGACTGAGTTGCTGTTGGAGAAGCTGAGGCTTGGAGTTGAGAGGAGTTGGTATGTCTTCTTTTTCTTTTCTGTATTGTGTGTTTTGTTTGACTTGTTTGTTGCATTAGAATAAGTCCATATCTAGAATAGGTAGAACCTAGGAGCATGATTGCATTAGAGGTCGAGTTGCTCCCTCTGCTTGTATTGTTATTGTGTGGCTTTGCTTGCGAGTATTCGGTAGAGCCCAGCTCCCTTGCCTATGTGGTTTGTTTGCCTGATGGCATTTCATTTTATTTCATTTTATCTATATGATTGCAGTTTACTGTTTATTGCTTGATAGCATGTTGTTTATATTTCAGTATGATTACTGTTATTTCATTCTGGCTTGAGGTTGAGATGAGCTTGTGGAGGCTGAAGCCCCACACACATTTCCTCTCTCACTTGCATTGCATGCATTTTACTGTTAAGCTGATGCTTTGTCTATTTTGGTGTATCATTGACATGATCCCTTAGGACTCTCATTTCCTTTGATAAGGATTTGATGATAGACTTTTAGGTTGAAACCTATGCATGAAAACTTCTAGGAGTTACCTGTTCAAACCTCAACCATAGGATGAATCCATGGCATGATAACAGTAGGACTTGATAGTCTCCCTCCTAGTTGGGCATGTTCTCTTCTCATCTCAAAGCTGTTTAAGATACAGTAATCATGAATGATTTCTTTCGTACGTTACGAGCCTTAAGCTATCTGAGAAAGGGTTGTGGGAGAGTTTCTTTTCCACAGTCTGGATGTTTAGTATGGTACCCTTTGGGTGACATGCGACACATTCACTCTCAGGTCATAGTCTCTAGTGCGGTTGAAATCGCAAACACAATAAAAAAACACTTCTTTCGTAAAAGATAGGAAATAAACCGTAGTTTCCCGAACTACGTGAGCTCTGATCTCTCATACCTGTTGAGAGTACGTAGGCACAAGATGGCGATGTCTTGGCGAGCTACCTTCCCCCATAACCCTTCGTAGGCCGAACTACATTGACTCTGATTTCTCATTCTCTGATGAGAATACGTAGGCATAAAGTGCGACGCTTTGCCGAGTCATTTTTCTTTTCTTTTTCAGCCAGCCTTGATAGGTAGATAGAATAAAGCCAACCCGTCCAAGTAAACACAACAAGCGAGGATCCCGTCGAGTACGACAGACGTGAGGGGTGCTAATACCTTCCCCTAGCGTAACCGACTCCCGAACCCAGACAATGGTTGCGATGACCTTGTCTTACCCTTTTCCGTCAGGTTTTTCCGATCGTTTCCTTTCCCGCTCTGAGGGATAAATAACGAAAGGTGGCGACTCTTCTGTCATGCCGGCACCTTATTTTCGCGCAAGCGACAAAGAGCAACTAAGGACTCTGGTGCAGCCACTAACTGCAAGAGTTGATGGTAATGGTGTACTTCACGGGGGAACTGCTGCTAATCCTCCTCGAAATGATGGTGGTACGCCACATGCTAATGTTATTCCTCCAGTTGTGATCCCTCCGGGCGGAGGTAATATAGGTGGAATCCCCATGCCTGAAATGGCGTATGTTACGTATGGCAACAATGTTCCTTAGTGGGATGAAGATCAGCAGGAGGATGTTTTCTCTATGTGAGATATTGGTGCAGGATTGCCGTCTGAGGCAGATAAGAGGTTTAAGATGATCGAAGAGAAGATGCGGAGCTTCGAGAATCAGAACTCCATGGGATTGGACATGGCTAATCTAGGGTTGATACCTGACTTGAAAGTACCTTTGAAGTTCAAACTTCCTGACTTCGAAAAATATAAAGGCACTACTTTTCTTAGGGTTCATCTGTGTTCTTATTATCGTAAGATATCCGCTTACTCAGATGATGAAAAATTGCTGATGCATTTTTTCCAAGACAGCCTCTCTGGTCCTTCTCTTAAGTGGTACATGAGCTTAGAACCAGTCAATATCCAATGCTAGAGGGATTTGGCTGAGGCCTTCGTTAAGCATTACCAGTATAATAGCGACCTTGCGCCAAACAGGGTCCAATTGTAGAATCTGTCTCAGAAGAATGGTGAATGCTTCAAAGAGTACGCCCAGAGGTGGCGTGAGCTGGCAGCTAGGGTGCAGCCTCCCGTGGTTGAAAGGGAGTTAATTGATATGTGTGTTACCACGCTACCAGGGGTATACTATGAGAAGCGGATCGGTAACATGTCTGGAAGCTTTTCTGATCTGATCATTACTGGGGAGAGGGTCGAGAATGACATTAAGCTAGGAAAGATTCAAGCTGGCAAAGGGTCCTCGACAGGAGGAGGAAATAGAAAGGTTTTTGGTAACAAAAAGCGAGAAGGAGAAGCTAATACAGTAGCTAGTTCCCGGGGTAGGAACAGGAATCAACATCAACAATATCGTCAGCAGCAGCAGGTTGCAAGTATCATAATACCTGCAGTACCACAACAACAACAACAACAACAACCACAACAGAATCAGCAGAACTATGCTCCTCGTCGTTTTCAGGATCGGGGCAGGGCGGTAAATAGACAGTTTGACGCGCCTCCGATGCCGTATTCTAAATTACTCCAACACTTGCTACAGTTGCAGTTGATACATAAGAGGACGTTGGCTCCTTTGACAGGTGCACCACCTCCTGGTTATGACGCTAATGCTTGCTGTGAGTTTCATTTCAGTGCTCCGGGTCACAATATTGACAACTGTAAGGCGTTTAAGCACAAAGTCTAGGATCTCATAGACAGTAAGGCTATAAACTCTTCTCACGACGCGCCCAATGTCGTGCAGAACCACATGCCTAACCATGGGGCAGCTGGGGTCAGTGCTATCTTAAATATGAGAGCTTGAATTTGGTGTCAGATGTCGATGAGTTGAAGACGCCACTGAGTTTTATAAAGAACAAGTTGTTGAGGGGAGGGGTGTTCCCAAGGTGTGGCGAGGCTTGTGCTGAATGTTTGAGCCATCCCGAGGGATGTGAGAAGCTGAAAAACCATATTCAAAAGTTGATGACTGATGGGGTCTTGCAATTTGATAGGGTTGTTGAGAAGAAGACTGAGGAATTAATGGTTGAAGAGAGGTATGAGGTTGCGACAATCTCGATTCTGTACAAGACTATTACTATTTCTGCGCCGCCTAGGCCACCAACCATCATCATTACTAAAGTTGGCCATGTACCGTATGAAAGTACCAAGGTGATTCCGTGGAACTACGGAGTCGAGGTATACTGTAACAGACAGAAGCAGGAGTTGAAAAGTTTACCGGTGGATTTTGTGGACAACTTAGTTGGAGCTGGTGGAATTACTCGGAGTGGAAGAGTATTTTCGTCACCTGACGTGGCTGCTGAGAAGTCTGACAAAGGAAAGGGTAAAAGAGTGGTTGAAGAGACTTCTCAAGCTGGTGAGAAGGATTCCTTGATGAAGGAGGCGGAGGAGTTCATGCGCTTGATAAGAAAGAGTGATTACAAGATTGTTGATCACTTACAACAGACTCCATCCAAGATATCTATTTTGTCCTTGCTATTATACTCGGAAGCACACAGGAATGCTTTGTTGAGAATCTTTAATACAACTTATGTGCCACATGAGATTTCTGTGAATCAACTCGAGGGAGTGGTGGCACATGTAAATGCAGGTAATGGACTGGGATTCACGGATTTGGACTTGACGCCCAAGGGGAGGAACCATAACTGTGCGCTGCACATTTCTATTGAATGCCGAGGAGTCGTTCTGTCGCACGTGCTTGTTGATACAGGGTCATCCTTGAACGTGCTTCTGAAGAAGGCGCTGATGAAGTTGGATACCCGTGGTATATTGTGTATGCCAAGTGATTTGGTAGTACGAGCTTTTGATGGGACTCGAAGGTTCGTATTCGGGGAGTTGAATTTGCCAATTCAGGTAGGTCCTGAGGTGTTTGATGCAGTGTTCTATATCATGGATATTCAGCCAGCTTACAACTATCTACTGGGACGTCCCTGGATACATTCGGCAGGCGCCTTAACCTCTACGCTGCACCAAAAGTTAAAGTACATGGTGGGTGGCAATGTCGTCACTGTTTGTAGGGAGGAAGATATAATGATTAGTCATTTGTCTTCATTCAAGTATGTCAAGGTTGTTGGAGAAATCCATGAGACTTTGTGTCAGACCTTTGAAACTGTGCAAATCAAGGATAAAGCACCGGTCGTGAGTAAAGCGCCTGAAGTAGCCATGTCATCCTTTAAGGAAGCCCAGGAAGTGGTGAAGGCTAAAGCATCACAAGGTTGGGGTCAAGTGCGGAATATCCCCAATAAGCAAGACAAATTCGGATTGGGATACAACCCATCTTCCTCTTCCCAGAGTGTGCCGCGCTATAAGGGGCCCGTCAAGTTTACCAGTGGGGGTGTAATCTTCGAGCAGATTAATGCCATATCTGATGAAGACGGTGACAGCGACTACGACATGGATGCACAGATTCGGCCATGTACTCCAGGCCAAAGCCTAAACAACTGGTCTGTCGAAGAAATCATCCAAGTGACGACAGAAGAGTAATGATTTGTTTTTATGATTATTGTATCGCCCTGTGTTCTACCCGGAGCATAGCGGTATTTGTCTTCAGGGCCTAATTGTTTATGTCTGAACAATCTTTTTATCAATCAATCAAAGGGCGTTTTTCTGCATTCAAATATTGTGATCTTTGTCTTTCTTGTTTTTATTTTTAACAATAAAATGGAAATGTGGTTTGTTCTTGTTTGCATATCATTTTAAGCATTAAACCATCATTATTTCAGGTTTCGCATTGCAGATGACACTGCTCTAGAGTCATCTATGACTCGCTTTGACTTTGATAACCCGATATTTCAAGCTGAAGAAGAGATTGATGAAGATGAAGACTTTCTAGAAGAGTTAGCCAGGCTTTTGAAACAGGAAGAGAAAATCATTCTACCTCATCAGGAGGAGATCGAGGTCGTCAACCTGGGTACCGAGGAAGTCAGAAGAGATGTCAGGATAAGGGCTGCGTTGCAGAGTGATATCAAGCAAAGATTGGTTGAAATGCTCTGAGAGTATAGTGATATCTTTGCTTAGTCATATGAAGACATGCCCGGTCTTGATACTTATATCGTGGTTCATCGCTTGCCTTTGCGTGAAGAGTGTCCGCCAGTCAAGCAGAAGCTCAGAAGGACTAGACCAGATATGGCTGTGAAAATCTAAGAAGAAGTCCAGAAGCAGTTGGACGCAGGATTTCTTGCTATATCAACTTACCCTCCGTGGGACGCTAACATTGTACCTGTACCAAAGAAGGACAGTAAGGTACGAATGTGCATGGATTATAGGGATTTGAAGAAAGCGATCCCGAAAGATGATTTCCCGCTCCCCCACATTGACGTATTGGTTGATAATACTGCACAATATTTCATGTTTTCCTTCATGGACGGTTTTTCCGGGTATAACCAGATTAAGATGGCGCCAGAGGATATGGAGAAAACAATATTCATTACACCGTGGGGGACTTTCTGTTATAAGGTAATGCATTTTGGGTTGAAAATGCAGGGGCAACCTATCAACGGGCAATGGTCACTTTGTTTCATGATATGATTCATCACAAGATTGAAGTATATGTTGATGACATGATATCAAAGTCGCAAATGAAGGAGGAACATCTGGTAAACCTTCTGAAGTTGTTTGAAAGGCTACGGAAATTCAGACTGAGGTTGAATCCAAATAAGTGCACTTTTGGCATCAGGTCGGGAAAGTTGTTGGGGTTTATTGTCAGTGAAAAAGGAATCGAGGTCGATCCTGCAAAGATAAAAGTTATTCAAGATATGTCAGCACCGAAAACAGAGAAAGAGGTTCATGGTTTCTTAGGCAGATTGATCTACATTGCTAGGTTCATATCTCATCTCACAGCCACGTGTGAACCCATGTTCAAATTACTAAAGAAAGATCAGGCGGTTGTCTGGAACGAAAATTGCCAAAGGGCATTTGATAAAATAGAAGAATATTTGCAGGAGCCTCCGATACTGATACCTCCAGTAAGTGGAAGGCCATTGTTATGTATTTAACGGTTCTTGAGAACAACATGGGTTGTGTTCTCGGTCAGCATGACGAGACTGGAAGAAAAGAGCATACAATATACTACTTGAGTAAAACGTTCACAGATTGTAAATCCAGGTGCTCAATGTTGGAGAAAACGTGTTGCGCACTCGCTTGGGCTGCCAAACGCCTGAGACAGTATTGTTAAATCATACAACCATGCTGATTTCGAAGATGGATCCGATTAAATACGTCTTTGAAAAACAAGCACTTTCGGGGAGAATTGCTAGGTGGCAGATAGTTTTGACAGAGTATGATATTCAATATGTTTCCCAGAAAGCTATCAAGGGGAGTATTCTGTCAGAGAATCTTACTGAACAGCCGATTGATGACAATCAACCTATGAAGTTTGAATTTCCCGATGAAGACATCATGTTTCTGAAGATGAAGGATTGTGATGAGCCATTACCCGATGATGGTCCGAAGAAAGGTTCCCAATGGCAGATGATATGTGACGGTGTTGTCAACTCTTACGGTAGTGGAATTGGAGAAATTATCACGATGCCTCATGGTTCTCATATCCCCTTCACTTCCAGGTTAACATTCCCTTGCACCAATAATGAAGCCGAATACGAAGCGTGCATTATGGGGTTGGAAGAATCCATTGATCTGATGATCAAGAATCTAGATGTATATGGCGATTCAGCACTAGTTGTCAATCAGATTAAGGGAGAATATGAGACCCGGAAGCCTAATTTGATACCTTACATGAACTACGCAAGGAGGATGTTACCTTTCTTCGACCGGGTAGAATTCCACCATGTGCCTAGAGCCGAGAATCAGATGGCGGATGCTTTAGCCACTTTATCCTTAATGTATAAGGTAAATTTTTGGAATGATGCTCCAAGAATAGTCATCTCGCGCCTTGATAGGCCGGCATTCGTATTCGCCATTGAGGAAGCTTCTGATGGCAAGCCGTGGTATTATGATATCCAGAATTTCCTCAAGAACCAAGAATATCCGCCAGGGGCGTCGACCGGGATAAAAAGACTCTGAGGAGGTTGGCTGGAAATTTTTATCTGAACCAAGATGGTGTACTCTATAGGAGGAACTATGAATTAGTGGTGCTAAGATGCGTGGACGAAAAAGAAGCGAGTCTGCTTATGGAAGAGGTCCACGAAGGTGCCTTTGGTACACATGTCGGTGGGCATGCCATGTCTCGAAAGCTGTTACGAGCAGGGTATTATTGGTTGACTATAGAGTCAGATTGCTTCAAGCATGCAAAGAAATGCCATAAATACCAAATTTATGCTGACAAGATTCATGTACCGCCGAGTTCGTTGAACGTCTTGGCGTCTCCTTGGCCCTTTTACATGTGTGGCATTGACATGATTGGCAACATTGAGCCCACCGCATCTAACGGACATCGTTTCATCCTGGTAGCCATTGATTACTTCACCAAGTGGATGGAAGCCGCTTCCTATGCTAATGTCACTAAGCAAGTGGTAGCCCGGTTTATCAAGAAGGACATCATCTGTCATTACGGAGTGCCCGAGAGAACCATTACTGAAAATGGTTTGAACTTGAATAACAAGATAATGAAGGAATTGTGCCAGAATTTCAAAATTGAGCATCACAACTCATCTCCCTATCGTCCGAAGATGAACGGCGCTGTCGAAGCGGCCAACAAGAATATCAAGAAGATAGTGCAGAAGATGGTTGTAACATATAAAGATTGGCATGAGATGTTGCCCTTCGCTTTGCATGGATATCGTACTTCGGTACGCACCTCAACTGGGGCAACTCCTTTCTCGCTAGTGTATGGTATGGAAGCGGTCTTGCCCTTAGAAGTCGAGATTCCTTCTTTGAGAGTCCTGGTCGATGTCAAGCTTGATGAGGTAGAATGGATAAGAAATACATTGAATCAGCTTAGCCTGATGGATGAGAAAAGGCTGGCCTCTATTGTGTATGGTCGCTTGTATCAGAGTCGGATGAAGAAAACTTTTGACAAGAAGGTGCGCCCTTGAAGCTTTCAGACGGGCGAGTTAGTATTGAAAAGGATTTTCCCTCCATAAACAGATCACAGGGGCAAATGGACTCCCAACTATGAAGGTCCATATGTCGTGCGAAAGGTTTTCTCCGGAGGAGCCTTGTTGTTGTCAACCATGGATGGTGAAGATTTCACATCCCCTATGAACGCAGACGCAGTTAAAAAATACTTTGCTTAAAGAGACCCGCTGGAAAGAAAAAATAATATCCAGGCAAAAATGGGGCATCCCGGCGAACCATAAAAAGAATGGGTTCGGGCAACAGTTAGGGATATAAAAGAAAAGATGTAAACCCGCAAAGTTGAAAACCTGAAAAGGCGACTTTGGCAACAAAAAAAAAAGGGTATCCCGATGAATTGAAAACCCGAAAGGGCGATTCAGGCAAAAGTTAGGGATTTGAAAAGCAAATGACTGCGGTCTACGTTGATCTTCAGAGTAGTGGATTGAGGGAGAACCTGAGGGCCATTTATCCAAATCAATCTCTTCAGAGGACGAAGCGTCGGGGAATCATCGAAGTCAGGCGAGTCATAGATGGATCAGCTCATGGTGTTTGCATGTGCCACATTGTCGACATCCTGTATATTTCTGTGCATTTCTATAAATTTTTACGCAGCTTCCTCTTTTCAGGGGTTGCATCTGTTGTAAAATCTGCCTATTTACAGGCCTTTTGTCAATAAAACATATACTATTCAGTAATTTGTTTGTCTTACTTTAACCTTTACTGTTTTGTTTGCAAAAAACGCTTGATGTTTTTGATAAAATTGCACATACATAAACTTGCAGGCTTTGGCTAATAATCATTAAAATGGGGCATCCCAGTGAACCATAAAATGAACGGGTTCGGGAAAAAGTTAGGGATATAAAAGAAAAGATGTAAACCCACAAAGTTGAAAACCTGAAAAGGCGACTTTGGCAAAAAAAGGATATCCCGGTGAACTGAAAACCCGAAAGGGCGATTCAGGAAAAAGTTAGGGATTTGAAAAGCAAATGATTGCGATCTGCGTTGATCTTCATAGTAGTGGATTGAGGGAGGACCTGAGGGCCATTTATCCAAATCAATCTCTTCAGAGGACGAAGCGTCGGGGAATTATCAAAGTCAGGCAAGTCATAGATGGATCAACTCATGGTGTTTGCCTGTGCCACATTGCCGACATTTTGTATATTTTTGTGCATTTCTGTAAATTTTTACGCAGCTTCCTCTTTTTAGGGGTTGCATCTGTTGTAAAATCTTCCTATTTACAGGCCTTTTGTCAATAAAACATATATTATTCAGTAATCTGTTTGTCTTGCTTTAATCTTTAGTGTTTTGTTTGTGAAAAACGCCCGATGTTTTTGATAAAATTGCGCATACATAAACTTGCAGGCTTTGGCTAAAAATCATTAAAAATCTGATTTATTTGAACAATGTCACGGATGATGACCGAGATAGTTCCCTTTGTGCAAGATATCTTGTCATTTTTTCTTTTGCAAGGTTGTTACCCTTGAGGCAGATTTCCAGAGGTGTATCCCTAGTAGGATCACTGTCCCCATAGGAAAAGGCGTGTAGTAGAGACTCATTTATCCCCATCAAGTGGATGTGGTACATCTCTCTCCAGCAAGAGTCTGTTTCTACAGCAGAGATTTGTGCAGGTTGAGGGTATACACTTCTCCCCAGCGGACTGTTTGTATACACTCATTCCTCGGCAGTTCAAGATTGGTTCTCCAGCAGGTTAGAATCATCCCCAGAGAATCAAGATTGACACCCCTCGTGCAAGCCAGGTATGTGCTCGTATCCTCAGCAGGTTGTAAGTACGCATTTACTCCTCAGCGAGTCGGGATTGGCTTTCTTTCCACCAGGCAGGTTTGGAACTGTTTTCCCAGCAGTGGAGCAAGTTCAGATTTCGGATTCCCCCATAGGGTCTAGGCATATGATCTACTATCCCCTCAGAGTCTTAAGTGGTGATTCGTTCCCCAAGCAGAGGCAGAAGAGGTTTCCTCTCAGTTGTCCAATCCCTATCAGAGTCAGCAGAGCGGTTATTCTTCCCCGCAGGGTGAAGATATCCCCTGAGAATTTTTATACTTCCTCAGCAGAGAGAGTTGGGGATCGTTTCCCAGCCAATCTTATTTGGTTATCCTCAACTGAGAAATCCCCGGTAGGTCGGACTTTTGATCTTCAACGGAGCAGGATTGTTCTCAAAAGTGTGTTTTGTACCCTAAGAAGGACTTCGGTGTTCTAGGAGGCTGTCCAGGGCTGATTTCTCGGTAAAGTGAAGTTAATTTCAGTGGTCAATTGTTATCCCCTGTAGAGTCGTTGATTTCCCCAACAGGTTAGACTTATCTCCAGTGTTTGGTTGTCTTTCCTCGGTCGGGTCGTCTATTCCCCAAGAGAGTTGTATCTTGGAAGGCTATTCAGGACATGTTCTCTTAGTAGGATTTGATTTGATCTCTGACAGAGTTATGGTTTAGCATGTTGTGCTATTTCCCCAGTGGAGTGGATTTGTTCTTCCCAGCCGAGTCGGTTGTTTCCCAGAAGAGTTGTACTCTGGTAGGCCATTCAGGGCGTTTTCCCGGGTAGAGTCTGAGTTGATCCCAAGCAGGGTGGATTTTTAATCTCGTCAGAGCAATATTATCCAAGAAGTTCTTTTTCAGAAGGCCATCCAGGGCTTATTTCCCAGCATAAGTCCAATCGTAATTGGCATGTTCTATCCCTCCCCAGCAGGGTGACCTTTGTCCCTTCAGCATTTATTTTGCTGATTCGATTCTGGTGCATTTTGCGTTTTATGCATATCATTCTCAAAAACGCGTAGCATATGCATCTCGTATGGATAATTACACCATATTCAAACATATGCATGTGAAACATAAGCCAGGTTGTTACCTCTTGTTTTTCAGGTGTATTTCCAACAGATGGATGATCTCCTTTGCCCGTGTGGTATCCAGACCACGGCAAATTATGATGCAATTCCTTCGCCCGTGTGGTACTCAGACCATGGCAATTTGTGATAATAATTTTCCAGCCTGTACAGGTATCTAGACCTCGGCAAAAGAATTCTTGATGGATGTGTTTCATCTTATCAGGTGCTCCCCGCCAGAGTTACTTGTTCAAGCTTCTCTTTCCCCAGCGGAGTTCTTTTGTGAATTATCATTAGATGTTTATCAACTGCGTGTTGATCCGGCCTTCGGGTTTGATGCTCGCTTTTATTTAGCGAATGCCTGCTAGTTAGCAGATGTTATCAACTTCGTGTTGATTTGGCTTTCGGGTTCGATGCTCGCTTTTATTTAGTGAATGCCTGCTGGTTAGCAGATGTTATCAACTTCGTGTTGATCCGGCCTTTGGGTTCGATGCTCGCTTTTATTTAGCGAATGTATGCTGGTTAGCAGATCTTATCAACTTCGTGTTGATCCGGCCTTTGGGTTGGATGCTTGCTTTTATTTAGCGAATGCCTGCTGGTTAGCAGAAGTTTATCAACTGTGAGTTGATCCGGCCTTCGGGTTCGATGCCTGTTTTTATTTAACAGATGCCTGACGGTGATGTCAGATGTTTCTTCTCAGCTGCGTGTTGAGTCGACCTTCGGGTTCGATGCCTATTGTTTCAATAGATGCCTGATGGTGATATCAGATGATCTTTCCGACTTAGTGTCGTTGCCTACGCATTAGCAGATGTTTCCTCCGACTACGTGTCGATGCTTTCTGGTTGGTAATCAATTGGTTTGTTGTCGTTGCAACTATCAAATTTCATTATTTTCGGAGATTTTTATCCCTAGGATGGTTTGCAGTTCTATTTCTACGGTTGGAAAATTTCCGGGTTCTTTGGTATTCAACAGTCTTTTACCTTGATTGTTTGAAAGCCATTCCCTTTGCACTCATTCAGGTCCAAGTCGCTTGAATAGGGGCAGCTGTTGTACCCCAAGATTTGCCCAACCTTTTTCTTTACTTGGCTTATGTTTCATTTCTTTCTTTAGCATTTGGATTTGCATAGCTTTTTTCCTTTCAGGGGATCAAAAAAGATGTTCCTACTCAAGAGGAGGTTATCAAGGGTACCAAGCTCAATCAGGAGTGCTTACTCAAGGTATCTAATGCTTACAATCATCAAGAAGTGGTCAAGGTTCTCTGAGGGAGAAGATTGACAAGTGTGGCTTACCTCCTATCTTGGAGGTCAACTGAAGATCATCAGGGGTTCTCAAGGCCATGGTTATGGACAAGAGATGTTGGAGAAGCTCATTGATTGATTTTGAAGTCATTAAGGAGCTTATCTAAGTGTTCATTTCACTTGCAAGAGGTCACAGTCAAGGGTTGTGCACTTAGGGTTTCATCTGCTTAGTGCAAAGTCAACTATTGGCTTGAAGGAGTTGTAGACTTGGTTCCAAGTCATTGGAGTCATAGGAAGTTATGTTGAGACATCTAGAATGTCATTTCAAGTTCAAATCAAGAAGAATCAAGGGTTTGAGAAGTTACTAAATTAGGGTTTCAGAGGATGTTAGTGTAAAATCCCCTTCTTTAGGAGCTAACTTCAAAGATACGTTACCTTAGGATACAATTGAATCTCATTTTCTTATAAACATGATACTTATAGGTCATGTCCTCAGCTTTCTTTTGAGTACCAGAACTCATCCATTAGGTTTGTAGAACTCAAGTTATGATGCCATCAAGTTATGGGTCTCAGATGAACATAATTTTCAGTCAACAAAAGTCAACTCACTTCCAAGGCACGTTTGGCCTAGAATCATGTTTCTTCTCAACTTTGAGTGAACATGAAAGTTTTTCCTCACGATCTTAGCTTTTCAAAAAGTCCTAGAAGTCCTTCATATCATTTTTGGAACTCAAGTTATAAAGCTTGCAAGGAAGGGGTATTTTGGGAAACTTTGATTATAAGTCATTTTGGTTATAGGTCATGTTCATGCCTTTAAGTACTTCAAATGGAACTTCAACCAACATGAAAGTTGTCCCAAATGACCTCAATTTCATCATGAAACTCAAGGTTGGTATGAATTATGCTTGGGTATGAACATTGGTGATGAAATTCAAGTGAAATTTGAATTTTTAAAGGTGATATCAATTGAATTAGTTTTAGGACTTTTTCATGCCATGTTTGTATCCAATTTTGTTCACAATGCTCCAATGTACAAAATGCACAAAACAATTTTGGTTTATGGGGTGAAAATCACGTGGAAATAAAGCTTGCTTCAAGAAGAAGATTCACTTCCAAACTTCTTAATTAGACCATATCAAAGCCCAAATTTAATCCTAATGTGAAATTCAGGTGGTCAGCTGAAGATTCAAATCAAATTCAAGAGTGTAGCATGCCATAATCACGTGTGCGTGAGAAATCACAAGATTTGGGCATTTTCAAATTACACGACAACTAAGCCTCATGGGCCTCCAATTCACTCATATATCCATAGTATAAAAGCTCAACGTTCATTTGGAGCTCAGACAATTGGAAATCCATGGAGAAAGCATATAGTTCAGCTTTGGAAAGTGAGAGCAAAATTTAAAGTCGTGAATCAAGATCTGAGGCATTTCAACTCAAATTAAAGCAAGATTCTTCTTCCTCAAGTGAATTAGAGTGGATCTGCACACTTTGGATCAAGCTTAGCCTTAATTGAAGCACCAACGGAGTGTCTCCGTTAGGTAATCTACAATTCAATATTTCTTTCATGTTAGGAACTGAACTTATGTCATTGTGGTTGCATCTGAAGCCCTACACTGTGTAGGCAATGTTTGCATGTTTAATTGTAATGTTTGATGAGATTTTCAGTTGAGCACTTGAAAATTTCTTTGTTCGAATCTCATTATTTACACATGATAAATGAAATTGGAGCCTGGATTTCGGTACTATGTGACTAGACCTTTAATTTGGTATAAAATTTGATGAGTTTTGGTGAAGTTTAGGAACCTTAACTCCGGCCACCTTGCTAGAGAAGACGACCGGAGCTAGGGCTCCGGCGTCTGGTTCAAAACTCAGGCATGGCTGATGTGTAATTGTTTGACCTTTTGACTGAGCTTGATGAATGTCCAGGATTCACTTAACTAACACGCGTGGATAATTGACTGCCAGGTCAATTAAATGAAATGGTGCGTTTGGCATTAGAACTGAGTTGCTTGTGTTTTGGGCTTTTAGTGCTAATTGCACCTCACTTCTGGTCATCCCGATGTTTTTGAACGTGAATTGTTACTATTAGCAGCACCTTCCTTTATTTTGTTTTATTTTATTTTATTTTCATTTCTGTTTTGTTTTTAATTCATTAAAAATACTTCCAACCAATAAAAATTTCCACCAAAAATATTTTCTGACACTTCAATGTGTTATTTAATTTTCTCCAATTTTTAATTTCATTTTTCTTTTATTTTTCAAATAAAATGGATTTAAAAGATTGGAAGGGTTTTTAATTGTGTTTTATTTGTTCTCCTTTGTTTCTTGCTTGATACTTGACCAATTTTAATCACCTATGAATGAGGCTTCTTCCTCATTTTGATGATGAGTTGAAGTGCCTCTGAGGATGGTTTTGGTTAATGTTTGACTTGTTTTTGTTTGACTTTTATGAGCGTCCTTTTGACCCTCGACAACCCTCCTTCAAAATGGGGCACCCTTATGGATCAATTCCTTTGGTGACGTTTTGAATGGACCTTAGTTGTGATGTTTTAAACTTTGGTTTCCAACATATCTATGAGCTTTTGGTATTTTACTTGGATTTATTTGAATCATTTTCATATTTTTGGTGTGCCTTACAAATCAAGCCACTCCTAAGGATGGTTCACACACACAATTGACCTAGTTTTGATGGGAAATGACCCTTATGGATCCCATATGCTTCCAACTCTTTTTTATTCACATTCCTAACATTTTGAAGTGATTGGTTGCCAATTTTTAGGTCATACACTTGTTTGGTTCATGTTACAAGTTGCATTTGTTTAAGGCTTTCCATTTAGTGTTGAATTTTTAAAGTGTCTAGAACCTAGGTTCTTTACCATGCCTCATCTTGCAACTTGTGATGGCTTGCTTCCTTCTTGCATTTGCTTATCTTCTTCTCTTGTTCTCACTTCTGTTCTAGGATCTTGGTGCATCTTGGTTGCACTTTGAGTTTGACTTGGGTGAGAGGCCATTTTGAAAACTTCTTTTTCTTCTTTTCTTGCATGATCACGGTGATGCCTTTGGTTGAGTTTCATTTTGTGTTAGTTGCTTCCTAAGCCTTATCTCCCGTCCTCACTTTGATCATGCCTTCTTCTTCTTATTTGATTTTCCTTGGTTAGTGATTGATGTACAAGTGGTTGTAGGAATTCTATTTCTCCCACTATACCTCACTTTTGGCTTGAACTTGTTTAAGTTTCTTTTGGGTGCACTTTCATTTTGTTTTGCATCATCTTGCTTGCATTCTTGAGTTTAAGATGTGCTTGTTGTTTGCTACTGCTCCACACTTTGTTCCTCCGTCTTTCTTCATCTGTGTTTTGCATTGCATGTTTGTATTCTTCCTTCACTTATGCTTTCTTCTCCTTTCTTCCTTTGCCATGTTCCCAGGACCTCTAATCTTTATTGTTCAAGATTGATTATGATAGACATTAGGCTTGAAACCATGCATGATAACATTAGGGTAGTCTTCCCTTTTCATCTCAATCATAGGTGTACTTTTCATGAGAACATTAGGTTGAGTATAGTCTCCCTTTTAGAGTGTGTCTTCTCTTCTCATCTTCAAACTCTTTCAAAACACCTAATAAAGGATAATGAGGGTTGTATGCTACGAGCCTTAAGCTTTTGGGAATTTATGATTGAGGGGCCTCCTCTCAATTGTCTAGAGTGTTTAACGTATGTCTTTTGAACGATATGCGACACATTCGCTCCTAAGACATAGTCTTTAGTGCAACAGGAATTACAAACAAAATTCAATTCACTTCTGTCATAAAAGACTTCAAAAACAATCATCAAATCTTTTTTATCCTTCGGGATTAATTGGAAACCTTTTTCATAAAGAGAGTTTTGTTAATTCTTGGTTCTACTGCAAACAGGTAACGCCTAAGTCTCCAATGTTTGAGCTGCATACACCTAACTGCTAGAACTAAGTTTTAACCCTACTCTGGTAAAATACTTGAACCAACCTGTGGTTGTGTCAGCCCGAACTATGTTTGCTCTGATTTCTCATACCAGACGAGGATACGTAGGTACAAGACAACAATGTCTTGGCGAGCAACCTTCCCCACCTTTCACCCGTAGTTTTCCGAACTACGTTGACTCTGAATTTCCCATTGCACGAGGGAATACGTAGGCATAGATTGGCGGTGCTCTATCGAGTCTCTTTTCTTTTCTTTTGTCCTATGGCTTGTAGCTTAGATAGTTTAAACACCCTTTTAGATAGATAATAAGCGTGGATCCCTTCGAGTACGACGGACGTGAGGGGTGCTAACACCTTCCCCTTGCGTAACCGACTCCTGAACCCAGGATTTGGTTGCGATGAACTGTCTTCTCCCGTTTTCATAGGTTTTCTCTAATTGTTTCCTTTCCCTCTTTTAGGATAAATAACCAACGGTGGCAACTCTTCTGTATTTCGCTGGCCCTCTTTGCAGCAATGCGACACTAATGTTTTCAGCTATTCGGAGTGGAATGTATCAGGATGGAATAACAGGATGACTTTGAAAAAGGCACATGTCAAAAGATAAATGGTAATCTGATGGATTGGTTGGTTATGAGGGAATATGATGATATGCTCGAGATGCAATGCAAAAGAATACAAGTGTTTCACCAGTTCTGAAAAGGGAAGCATCCCTGCAATAATAGATGATACATAGGGTTTAAGAAATATTCCTCCTGCAAAAGGCAGGGAGAACTCAAGTCATATAAAGTTAGATATTTCTTCCATAAAAGGTAGAGAGGGCCTCAAAACAAAAGGTTCGAAGAAAAGATTCCTTACGCAAAAGGCGAGAAGGACTCCAAAACAAAAGGATTGTAGAAAAGATAAATTCCTTCTATATCATATAGAGGAACCCCCTTCTAGGTAACACGACCAAATAAATTTCTATAAAAACAGAAAAGACTCCTTAACAAAAGGTTAGGAGATAGTTCCTCCTACGAAAGGTAGTGAGGACTCCAGAGCAAAATGCTCAGAGACAATTTCCTTCTACGAAAGGTAGAAAGAACCCTAGAGAAAAAGTGGGGAAACAAATTTCTTCTACGAAAGGTATAGAAAGACACCAAAACAAAAGGTTCTGGGAAACGAATTTCTTCTATGAAATGTAGAGAAAGACACCAGAACAAAAGGTTCAGGGAAACGAACTTCTTCTACAACAGCTAGAGAAAGACATAAGAACAAAAGGTTCAAAGGAAGAGGTTCACAAAAGGTAGGATGCTCTGTGGGGGGAAAGACGTAACACGCAAAGGCGAATCGCCGAGGATGATGTGCAAAAGTCACAGGAAGGTACAGAAAAGTGCACAATGCACAAGCCAAAAGTCTTACGATGATGGCATGAACAGGACTCACAAAAGGTAAGTTGAGGGTAATAACTACCCCTGTAAGGTATCAAAATATCATCAATGGAAATGACATTCTTTGTGTGTAACCGTCATTCAATTCTTGGTCACATAGGCATCAAGTGTTCAGATTGATCGAAGATGCCCAAAATAAAGTTTCATCACATGTTAAAAATAGCGAAGACGCTTAAGAAAGGAAAGCGAAGGGATAAATTTCATGCAAAAGGCAGCGCAATACCTTACAAAAGGTAAGGTAACTTCTATGCAGAAAGGCATGGAAGGAGTTACAAAAGTAATTGTCGGAAGAGACAAATGTCCACAGGAATGCTCTACCCTCTATAGGAACTAGATAAAGAAGTGTGCAAATGATGCAAAAATGTATGCAGAATGCTGGGGGTATGAAAGTCTGGAGTGACGGTCGTGCCAAGCGTAACTGGGTTTGCTGAGGAAAAGGTATATGTACGGTGAAAGGTATTAGTCAAAGGTGGTTTTACAGAGAAATGCCAGCCGAAAGCGGCTTTACAGCCAAAATGTGTCAAATATGATTAGGCTTTGGGCTGGATAAGGAACACGCTTGACTTCCCAACATTGTTTCTTCATGATGGAATCAAGTTTTGGAGATGCAAGGACTCCCCAATTTGGTGACGGTTTACTCTAGGATAGATGATTCTTGTATCGGCCATGTCACCTCGTGATCTCAATGGCGTTTCTGCATGTTGCTTTGGGATCACGGTCACCCTATAAATGCTTTAAGAAAAAAAGTAATCCCATATTTTCCCATCACAAAATTAACATGTGTAATACTTATCACCGATAAACAAAACTTGCAAACATATGGTAAGAAATAGAAGAGAAATTTTTTTGATGAAAGTAATCTTTATTGATCAAGACCCATAAACTGGAAAATTACAAGAAGAGGCAATTCTTAAAAGAGGTAATTGCTTTGAAAGAAAATGGATAAAAATAACAATGACAATGTTGAAATCGGTTCTTATCGAGTTTTAATTCTGCTATGACCCATATATATCTAAAGACCCTTTATATCTTGCTTCTGAGCGCAGCGATTGCATTGATCTCTCCTAGTCAGAGCTTAGTGATCAAGGAGGAAAATTCACACGTCTTCTCAGAATGAAGTTTTTTGCCTTTTGAATCCCTAACTTTTGCCTAGACCGCCCTTTTTCGGGTTTTTAGCCTACCGGGATACCCTTTTTGCCTAAGTTACCTTTAAATGTTTTTAACTTAGCAAATTATTTCTTTTGTTTTTGTCCCTAATTTTTTCCTGGACCTTCTTCTTTTTACATGGTCCACCAGGACGCCCATTTTTGCGTGGATATTCTTTTTGGTCCACCGGGTCTATCTTTTAGGCATAATATTTTTTAACTGCGTCTGAATTCATAGGGGATGGAAGATCGTCACCGTCCATGGTCGATATGAGTTGGCTGAATTTTCCTCAAGACCAGATCTCCTGCTTTAATGTGTCGCGAGCGAACTTTCTTGTCAAAGGCTCTCTTCAACCGCTTTTGGTATAATTGACCATGACAGACGGTCGTCATGCGCTTCTCGTCGATGATGTTAAGCTGGTCGAGTCTTGCTTGTATCCATTCAGCTTCGTCTAACTTAACATCTGCCAAAATCCTTAAGGAAGGAATCTCTACTTTGATAGGAAGCACTGCTTCCATTCTCTACACGAGAAAGAACGGGGTTGCTCTAGTAGAAGTGTGCATTGAAATGCGGTAGCCATGTAGGGAAAATGGTAACATCTCATTCCAGTCTTTATATCTTTTTAGCATCTTCTTGACGATCTTTTTTGTGTTTTTATCCGCCGCCTCAAGAGCTCCATTCATTTTTGGGCGATATGGCGTCAAGTTGTGGTGCTCGATCTTGAAGCTTTCACACAACTCCTTCATCATTTTATTCTTGAGGTTCGAACCATTATTAATAATGATTTTATTTGGAACTTCATATTGGCAGATGATTTCTTTCTTAATGAAGCGGGTCACCACCTACTTAGTGATGTTAGCATAAGATACGGCTTCCACCAATTTGGTGAAGTAATCAATGGCCACTAAGATGAAACAGTGTCTTTTGGAGGCGATTGGCTTGATACGTCCAATTACATCTATGCCCCACATGGCAAAGGGCCAAGGAGAATTCAACACATTCAAATGGAGTGGTGAAGCATGTACTTTCTCTGCATAGATTTGGCATTTGTGACATGTCTGAACAGGACAATAACAGTCTGTTTCCATTGTCATCCAGTAGTATCCTACCCTCAAGATTTTCTTAACCATATTATGGTCACTGGCATGTGTCCCAAAAGACCCTTCATGCACTTCATTTATGATATGTTCTGCTTGGTGTCTATCCACGCATCTGAGCAGAACCGAATCATAGTTCCTCTTGTATAGCACATCACTACTGAGGAAGAACTTTGACGAAAGCTTCCTAAGATATTTCTTGTCAGTGATGGTGATTCCTTTTGGATATTCTTGTGTTTCCAGATACAGTTTGATATCATAGAACCAAGGATGATCATCAACTTTAAGCTCTGCGGCGTCAGTTTCCAAGCAATAAGCAAGTTCGTCAAGGTACTCTAAATGAATTATCGGTGCCTCATTCTTCCACTTGACTTGGAACATGGATGCTAATGTTGCTAGTGCATCTGCCAACTGGTGTTTTTCTCTGGGAATATGGTGAAAAGTGATCTCATCGAAGTATGGGATTAGCTTCAAGACATGATCTTTGTAAGGAATCAACTTGACATCGAGTGTTTCATATTCCCCTTTCATTTGGCATATTACAAGAGCAGAATCTCCATAGACTTCTAAAATCTTGATTCTATTATCAATGACAGCTTCAATCCCGAAGATACAGGCTTCATACCCAGCCATGATATTTGTACATTTGAAGTATAATCTGGCAGTGAATGGTAAATGAAATACAGTTGGGGAAGTAATTATTTCCCCAATTCCACAGCCTTTAGCATTTGCGGCACCATCGAACACGAGTGTCCATCGCGATCCTAGTTCGGGTCCATCATTCGGGCCAAGCGTTGTATAATATCTGGCAAACATGACATCTTCATCAGGAAAATCGAAGCGCATAGATTGGTAATTGTCCACAGGTTGATGGGCAAGATAGTCAGATAGCACACTTCCTTTGATGGCCTTCTGTGTGACATACTGAATATCATACTCTATCGTTACCATTTACCAATGAGCCACACGTCCAATGAGAGTAGGCTTTTCAAATATGTATTTGACAGGATCCATCTTGGAGATCAGCAGGGTTGTATGGGTTAGCATATATTGCCTTAGGCGCTTTGCAGCCTAAGCTAATGCACAACACGTCTTTTCAAGCATTAAATATCTCATTTCACAGTCATTGAATTTCTTGCTGAGGTAGTAGATTGCATGTTCTTTTCTACCATTTTCATCATGCTGACCCAATACACACCCCATGGATCCTTCTAAAACTGTTAAGTACATGATCAGAGGTCGTCCTGGAACTGGAGGCATCAAGATCGGTGGTTCTTGCAGATAGTCTTTTATTTTCTCAAAAGCTCTCT
Organism: Lathyrus sativus; assembly: GCA_963859935.3. Classification (NCBI taxonomy): domain Eukaryota; kingdom Viridiplantae; phylum Streptophyta; class Magnoliopsida; order Fabales; family Fabaceae; genus Lathyrus; species Lathyrus sativus. The sequence continues at coordinate 397,580,833 of OZ012740.1, forward strand.
GACAATTGTCATTCCACACAACAGCTTGATCTTTTTTGAGTAGTTTGAAGACGGGTTCGCAAGTGGCCTCCAGATGAGATATGAATCTTGCAATGTAATTCAATCTCCCAAGGAACCCTCGGACTCCTTTTTTAGTTTTAGGCGGCGGCATGTCTTGGATAGCTTTGACTTTATCAGGGTCAACTTCAATCCCCTTTTTGCTTACAATAAAACCCAACAGCTTGCCAGATCTTACACCAAAAGTGCATTTTTTGGGATTTAGTCTCAGTTTGAATTTTCTCAGTCTTGCAAAAAGCTTTTCCAAATGAATGAGGTTCTCTTCCTCAGTCTGGGATTTTGCGATCATATCGTCTACATAGCATTTAATTTCTTTATGTATCATGTCATGAAAGAGAGTAACCATAGCTCTTTGATATGTCGCGCCTGCATTCTTAAGTCTGAACGACATAACTTTATAGCAGAAGGTTACTCATGGGGTGATGAAAGTTGTCTTTTCCATATCTTCTGGCACCATTTTGATCTGATTATAGCCAGAAAATTCGTTAATGAATGAAAAGACAGAGAACTGGGTTGTGTTATCTACTAGTATGTCAATGTGCAGCAGAGGAAATTGCCTTTTGGATTTGCTCTATTAAGATCTCTGTAGTCAATGCACATTCGTACTTTCCCATCTTTCTTTGGCACTGGAAAAATATTTGCTATCCATTGTGGGTAACTGGATACTGCCAAGAAACATGCGTCTAGCTTCTTATGGACTTCCTCTTTGATCTTAAAGGACATCTCTGGTTTTGTTCTTCTCAATTTCTGTTTCACCGGCGGGCAATCCTCCTTAAGCGGAATTTTATGCACTACAATGTCTTCGTCCAAACCAGGCATGTCTTTGTAGGACCAAGCAAACACGTCAACATACTCTCACAACAACACGACCAGCTTTGTCTTCACCTCTGCTTCTAAGGCGACACCTATCTTGATCTCTTTAGCGTCATCTTCAGTTCCGATCTTGATGACTTCAATCTTTTATTGGTACAGTTGAATGACCTTCGACTCTTATTTTAGCAGTCTAGCCAACTCTTCTAGGAGATCACAATCTTCCTCGCAGTCTTCATCAACCTGGTAAATTGGGTTATCAAAATCATACCAGACCGTTGCAGAATTGTTATCAACAAGAATAGGAGAAAATCTGCATGATGGATGATTTCATACTTTTATTTTAAGAAAAATGAAAAATAAAAATGCTAAGAAAAACATTGCCTTTTTATTTATTTTATGTGCAAAAATAAAAGTGAAAGAAAGAGAGCGCAATTGAATGCAAAAGTTATTTGTTGATGATAAGTTCATGCTTTAAAAGCGAAAGGGCCCTACAACATGATCCATATGCCTTGGGCAGAGCATAGGATTTTAGAAAAACAGAAAAGATAGGGAATTACTCTTCCACAAAAGTCACTTCAGGGACTTCCACAATGCTCTAGTTGTTTAGCGTTTAATCGGGTGTTCTTGAGTACACCATACACAGCTCTTCATGCATGCCATCTTCGGTTTCCAGAAATGTGACTTGACCATCATCGAGATTGCCTCCACTAGTAAAAACTAATAAAGTTGTAACTCCTTTACCTCTGTCAGAGGTGTTTTTCTCTTGCGTTTTCTGCTTGCTAGTATAACCTAGACCGGCTCCATTATGGTTGACTGACAGCTCCAACACTTTGCCCCATCCTCGAGGGTGTCCTTCTTCAATAATCGTCTTCACATTTTCAATTGAGGACACAAGTTTCTCATGAATCATCTTAATGTTAATCACTTCAAAGGCTTGGAGCGGAGTCTCGTGCACTTCAACTCCCACCTCAACATACCAAAAAGAAGCTAGATAGCTTACGAGAACATCTTCCTCCCCTTCAATGACAACCATTTGGTTATTGATCATGAATTTGAGCCTTTGATGAAGGGTTGATACTACAGCACCAGCTTAATGGATTCATGATCATCTGAGAAGGAAACTATAGGCAGGATATATGTGTTAGAACACAGATTGGTGTTTAATTATATCTCTATGTTTTGATGATAACTCTAATAAAATTTTGTATTAAGAAAATATATACTCTAATTTTTTTCAAGTGTTTTTGTTTCAGATATTAAAATAAATATTCTTATGGAAGCAAAAATGCATATGAACAGTATTCTACGCAAAGCTCTCAAGCATCAGAAGCAAGTCATCAGAAGACTCTGAGCGCTGCCAGAAGAGACTCTGAAGCAAAAGCTGCAGAAGACTCTGAAGCAGAAGCTGCAAAAGACTTTGAAGCGTAGTTGAAGAATTTGTATGAATAGTTTCAAGCATTGTTTCAAGAAGAATCTGAAGTACTTTACGCTGCAAGTACAAAGGCTTTGTTATTCAAACTCTGCTCTGATTGATATTCACGCTGAAGCACTTTGGCTGCAAGACTCTGATAACATCAAGACTCTGATGTTGATAACTTTGAGATAGAAGCTTGTTGAAGAAAATATTATTCAAAGATATATCCGTTGACATATTCCAAACGACTCTTTCCTTATTCATGTATGGCACAGGAAATCAGACAAAAGGGATTTGTCTGAACATTCCTCTTCTGGGCAAGCTAAAGTCAATAGAAGACAAAAGGCTACAGCTACACAATAGTGCACAGTCTTCAAGCATTGGACTTTCTGCCTACAAAAGGATGTCTTCATCAACATTTCAAAGTTGACACATTTTGACGAATCATTTGAGAAATCAAACTGAAAACTACTCTTAAGCTCTCATACAATTTATTTCTAGTTGAATAGTTTTATTCGTTCTTAAACTAAGTGTAAAAACCACAGTTTGTGATATAGCTTTTTAGAAGTAACTTAAACACTTGTTAGTTTACATTTATTTGTAAAAGGTTCCTTAAGAAGACCAAGTTGTGGTCAGAATTTCTTGAGAAGACTAAGACAGTTGTTCTTAGTGGTTGACACAGTAATCTATTTGAATATAGTGGATTAAGTCCTTGTTGAGAAAGGCAAATCACCTGGGTAGGGTGGACTGGATTAGTTGAGTTCAACGAACCAGGATAAAAATATTGTGTTGTTTTTATTGCCATATTTATTTCAAAACCCTTATTCAACCCCCCTTCTAAGTGTTTTTCTCATCTTTAGTTGGCATCAGAGCTCCAGTTCTGTTAGTGCTCTCACTTCACCATGAACAGAAAAGATCCAGTTGAGAAAAACTCCATATATCTTGTTCTTTAGTCATCATGGTTGCTGAAGCTTCTACTTCAACTTCTTACAACAACAGATACGATGATAAAGATAGAATCAGCACCAAACCTCCTATGTTTGATGGTAAGAAGTTTGACTACTGGAAAGACATAATAGAAATCTTCTTTCTAGGTTATGATGCTGATTTGTGGGATTTAGTAACTAATGGTTACACTCATCCTACCAATGATCAAGGGAAAAAGATTGACAGAAAAGCTATGTCTGATCAACAGAAGAAGGAGTTTAGAAACCACCACAAAGTAAGAACCATCTTATTAAATGCAATATCTCATACAGAGTATGAGAAAATAACAATCAGAGATACTGTATTTGATATGTTTGAATCTTTGAAGATGACTCATGAAGGGAACTCACAAGTAAAGGAGACCAAGGCTCTGACGCTGATCCTGAAATATGAAGCCTTCAAAATGGAGGAGTTTGAATCTGTAGAAACTATGTTCTCTAGATTTCAGATTCTCACAGCTGGCTTGAAAGTTCTGGACAAGGGTTATTCCACTGCTGATCATGTCAAGAAGATCATCATAAGTTTGCCAACCAGATGGAAACCAATGGTCACAGCTCTGAAGCTAGTGAAGGATCTGAACAAGATCACGCTGGAGGAACTGATCGGCTCTTTGAAGAGTCATGAGATTGAACTAGAAGAAGACGAACCTCAGAAGAAACGTAAGTCTATTGCTTTAAAGTCTAACAAATCTGTTAAAGTGTTGCAGGTTATAGAGAAAATTCTGAAGAATCTTCTTCGGAAGAAGAAGATGAATTGTCCCTGCTGTCCAGAAGGATCAACAAACTCTGGAAGCATAAACAGAAGAAGTTCATGAACTTCAAGAAACCAGATCAACGTAAAGAGTCTTCTGGACACAGAAGATCTGGAAAGAAAGAGGTTGTCTCCTATGAATGCAAGGAACCTGGACACTATAAGAATGAATGCCCAAAACTTCAGAAGGAGAAGCCAAGAAGGAAGTCTGATCATAAAAAGAAAGTTCTGATGGCAACCTGGGATGATTCAGATGCATCTGATTCTTCATCAGAGTCAGAAGAAGAATGTGCAAACATGGCACTCATGGCTGACGTAGAAGACCATGCAAAAACATCTAGATCAGAATCAGATTCTGAGGAGGTATTTTCTGAACTCACTAGAGCAGAACTTTCTGAAAGTTTATCAGAAATTCTGGAAAGCTACAGCCAAATCAAACTCAAATACAAGAAGCTTTAAAGTTGTCTTGCATCTAAGAATGATCAGCTGAGGTCTGAGGTTGCTGAGCTTAAAGCAGAAAATCTTAAAATAAAAAATGATTTAGAAAATGCTCAGAAGTCTGACTTAGAACCTATATCATGCTCTAAAAATATTTTAGAAGAGTATGACTATAGCTTTCAGAAGTTTCTGGCTAGAGGCCTAGAGAGAAGCAAGATGGCTTCAATGATCTATGGTGTTAGCAGAAACAACAGGAAGGGTATTGGATATGAATCTTCTTCTGGGAAGGATTTAAATCCAAAACCTGTTGATAAAATGATCATAAAGTATTCTCCTCTGTATACTCATTTAAAATTTGGTCATTTAAATGATAGTAAACACACAAGTTTTGATCTGAACAAACCTGTGTTTAAATCAAAACCTCAGAAGAACAAGGATGCTTATAAGGGAAAGAAATTCAGAAAGAATTTCAAACCTACTAACCCCAGAGGACCCAAGAAAATATGGGTACCTAAAGACAAAATTATTTTTGTTGCAGACATCCTTAGCAGCAAAGTTGAAACACCAGTCCTGGTACCTGGACTCTGGCTGCTCGCATCATATGATGGGAAGAAGGTCTATGTTCCAAAGCCTGGAGCTTAGATCTGGAGGTGATGTGAAGTTTGGAGGGAACCAGAAGGGCAAGATAATTGGCTCTGGAACCATAGGTAATGGTAACCTTCCTTCCATTTCTAATGTGTTACTTGTTGAAGGATTATCACATAATCTATTGTCCATAAGTCAATTAAGTGACAATGGTTATGACATAATCTTCAATCAAAAATGTTGCAAAGCTGTCAGTCAAAAGGATGGCTCAATCCTCTTTAATGGAAAAAGGAAGAACAACATTTATAAAATCAATCTTTCAGAACTTAAGGTTCAAAATGTAAAATGCCTTTTGTCTGTTAATGAAGAGCAATGGGTCTGGCACAAAAGATTGGGGCATATTAGTATGAGACGTATATCTTAGATTAATAAACTCAATCTGGTCAGAGGACTTCCTCAATTGAAGTTCAACTTAGATGCTTTTTGTGAAGCATGTCAGAAAGGAAAATTTTCAAAATCTTCTTTCAAAACAAAAAATGTTGTTTCAACCTCAAGACCATTAGAGTTGCTTCATATTGATCTGTTTGGACCAGTGAAAATTGCATCCATCAGAGGCAAGAAGTATGGATTAGTCATTGTTGATGACTACAGCAGATGGACATGGGTAAAATTCTTGAAATACAAGGATGAGTCCCATTCTGAATTCATTGACTTCTGCAAACAAGTCCAGAACGAAAAAGATTTTAAAATTGTTAAAGTTAGAAGTGATCATGGTGGTGAATTTGAAAACAAATATTTTGAAAAATATTTTAAAGAAAATGGCATTGCACATGATTTCTCCTGCCCGAGAACTCCACAACAGAATGGAGTTGTAGAGAGGAAAAATAGAACATTGCAAGAAATGGCCAGAACCATGATCAACGAGACTAATCTGGCAAAACACTTTTCGGCAGAAGCAGTGAATACAGCTTGTTATATTCAGAACAGAGTGTCAGTTAGACCTCTTCTGGAGAAGACTCCTTATGAACTATGGAGGAATAGAAAGCCCAACATTTCTTATTTCCATCCTTTTGGATATGTATGTTTTATGTTGAATACTAAAGAGAATCTTAACAAGTTTGATTCTAAAGCACAAAAGTGTTTCATGCTTGGGTATTCTGAATGCTCTAAAGGCTATAGAGTATACAATACTGAGACACAGATTGTGGAGGAATCAATACATGTTAGATTTGATGATAAGCTTGGAAATCAAAACCCAAAGCAGCTTGAAAATTCTGCCGATAGAGAAGTCATTCTCACAGACTCTGAAGACTCAGAGGCAGATATAGCAGAAGCACCAGAAGCAATGCCAGATGCAACTCCATTGGCTACTCAGATGAACAATTTGAATATTTCTGAAGGACCAAATGTTAAAGGATCATCCAAAATCAAATCTTCTCTTCCAGAAGAAATGATTATTGGAAAGAAGGATGACCCTATCAGAACAAGGTCGTTTCTCAGATCATCTGGAACATCACTTTTTAGGTTGGTGTCTATCATTGAACCAACTTCTGTTGATGAGGCTCTGAATGATAATGATTGGATACTTGCTATGCAAGAAGAGCTAAATCAATTCACCAAAAATGACGTCTGGGATCTGGTTCCAAGACCAAAAGGTTTCAACATCATTGGAACTAAATGGGTCTTCAGAAACAAATTGAATGAGCAAGGAGAAGTTGTAAGAAACAAAGCAAGGCTAGTTGCTCAAGGATACAGTCAGCAAGAAGGAATTGACTACACAGAGACTTATGCTCATGTGGCCAGGTTAGAGTTTATACGCCTACTCATTTCTTTTGCTGCACAGAATAACATCACTCTGTATCAGATGGATGTTAAGAGTGCCTTCTTAAATGGTATTATAGAAGAGGAAGTTTATGTTCATCAACCTCCTGGCTTTGAAAATGATAAATTTCCAGAACATGTTTTCAAACTTAAGAAATCACTCTATGGTTTAAAGCAAGCTCCAAGAGCTTGGTATGAGAGATTGAGTAATTTTCTTCTGGAAAATAATTTTATCAGAGGCAACATGGACACAACTCTCTTCTGAAAATCATTTAAGAAAGACTTGTTAATTTGTTAAATTTACGTAGATGATATTATATTTGGATCTACCAATATTACGTTGGGAAAGGAGTTTGCTTTATCTATGCAGGCTGAATTTGAGATGAGGATGATGGGAGAACTCAGATTCTTTCTGGGAATCCAAGTCAATCAAACTCCAGAATGCACTTACATACATCAGACTAAGTATGTGAAGGAGCTTCTGAAGAAGTTTAACATGACTGAAAGCAAATTAACAAAAACTCTAATGCATCCTACAAGCACTCTTGGTAAGGAAGAGGTAAGTAAGAAGGTTGATCAAAAGCTCTACAGAGGTATGATTGGATCTCTTCTGTATTTGACTGCTTCTAGACCTGATATTCTATTCAATGTTTGTCTGTGTGCCAGATTCCAATCAGATCCTAGAGAATCTCACTTAACAGTTGTTAAGAGGATTCTAAGGTATCTGAAAGGTACTACTAACGTGGGTTTGTGCTACAGAAGATCTGATGATTATAAATTAGTTGGATTCTGTGATGCTGACTATGGTGGAGACAGAGTAGAGCGTAAGAGTACTTCTGGAAGCTGCCAGTTTCTTGGAAGTCATTGGATCTCTTGGTTCAGCAAGAAGCAACCCACAATTGTGCTTTCAACAACAGAAGCAGAATACATTGTTGCTGCTGGTTGAAGCACTCAGATGCTCTGGATGAAGAGTCAACTAGAAGACTATCAGATCCATGAGAGTAACATTTCAATCTTCTGTGATAATACTTCTGTAATATACTTGTCGAAAAATCCTATTTTACACTCTAAGGCAAAGCATATAGAGATAAAACATCACTTCATCATAGACTATGTTCAGAAGAGAATTATCAATTTAAAATGTGTTGATACAGATCATCAATGGGCTGATATCTTTACAAAACCCCTTGCTGAAGATAGATTTAAATTTATTCTGAAAAATATAAGTATGGATTTCTGTCTAGAATAAAATGTTTATCAGAAGAAAATTTTCTCAGATGAAAATGTTTTAACTCTGAAGTATTACATCTATTTATTTATTGTTTATTATTTTATTTATTGTGTGCAAATCTGAACTAACAAGACTCGGAGGATCTGAACGTTGGCTAACGTTTCATTTCTCAAAGAAGTTTCAGAAGCACATGCAAGCAAACACGTGTAACTCTGAATCTAAAAAGCTGGAGTGCCCATTACTGAATTGACGTTTGAGGTACTATTTTTGAATATTGAGTTTCTCGTTTTCCCCCAAATTGTCAGAATCCTTAATTGCTTGAAATGATTATATTCTTTTTATTAAATGCTAAGTGTAAATGTGTTGAACATGTGACTCTTGTGTGCCCTAATTTCTTCTATAAATACCACAACACTTCACTTTTCACACTTTTCACTCTCTCACACTCTTGTATGCATTTCTGCTTGTTTCATTGCTTTCATCTCTCTCCCAAACCCAAAACCGTTCGTAACCCTAAAAATCTCTCAAGAACAACAATGGCTACTTCTTCATCAACTTCTGCTCAGTTTCAATCAACCATGGTTGATGTCTCATCTTCCAACATGGGTGTTGTTGCCTTCAAGGAACCTGTTAGAACTTTACTCACACCTGTTGACAAACTGGAAGTACTGTGTGAATCGATTGTGATATTTGAATCTATTGTTGAAAATGGGTTTGATCTTCATCCCATTGTTGATGCTCAATGGTGGACAAAGTTCTTTGATAGGCTGATGGGACCAGTTTATCCATGTTTAGTGAAGGAATTTTGGATTCATGCTATTACATGCCCTAAGTTCATTGTTTCATATGTTTTGGGTAAGGAAATCATCATAACTGAGGATCTGATAAGGAAGCTCATAGGCTATGAGGAAACTGATGGTGTTACAAATCTGCCAGCTGGGTGTATTGATATGACTGATGTTTATAGGGAAGTTTGCTCATCTGGAGAAGCTTCTAATAACGTGAAAGATCTGAAGCCAAATTACAGGATCTGGGCCAAGATCTTTATGGGTTGCATTTATCACATGAAGTCTTCAAACTCTCCTTATTATGTAAATTCTTTTCAGATGTACTTCATGTACTGTCTGATTCAAAGCACAAAAGTGGATCTGCCTTATCTACTTTTCAATCATTTGTGGACACACGTAAAACAATCAAGGGAAGAAGTCAGAACCAAACATCAGAAGATGAGGAACTGGATTCCAGTGGGAAGACTCATTTCAGACATTCTGACTGAGAATGGTCTGGTTGGACATCTGACAGAAGCAGGATTAAAGGAAGAATTAGCTTTTGTAGTTGGAAAACCTCTGAATGGGAAAAGTCTTCAGAGGATGAAGGTTGTAGAAGAAATAACTTCTGCACCAAAGCAAATAAATTCTGAAGAGGTCAGTAAAAGAAGGATACCTCTGGATGATTTTCCTATGTTCTACGCTGATGGACCAAGGGAAATTATTTTGAAGTACATTGCAACGTGTCTGAAAGATGGGACTCCTCTACCAGCAAATCTGGTTCAGAAAGCAGGTGAACCTGCACCAGATCTTTATGAGGCAAGACACAAGAAGAAGAGGAAGGTTTCTGAAGAAGGATCTTTAAAACCCAAGAGGAAGGCTATTGGTGAAGCTGCTGCTGTCAAACCCAAGAGGGTCAAGAAGCAAAAAGCTAATCCTCCTGAGTTAAGTTTAGATTCTATCTTGCAAACTGTCAAAGAGGTACTAACATCTGATCAACCTATCCATGAACCTATACCCTCTCCTTCATGTTCTCCTCCTCGTGTTTCTAAACCAAAGAAAACTTCTGAAATAGTTCCTTTTGTACCCCAACAACAAGCAACTCCATCTGAAAAGCAAAACTCTGCATGAAAACAACCATCTCAAATTCCCCCACAAGAACCATAAACTTCTAAACCACTACCAGAAGAACCTATTCCATAACAACCAGAACCCCAACAATCTATACCAGAAGAACCTATCCCATCTGATCCTCAACTAACAATTCCTCAACCATCTGAATCTTATATATCTTATTCAGATATTCTGGACATCCAACCCCTCAAAACTCTGTTTGATGTTTCTTCCACATCCTGTCATTGTTCTGCCTCATCTGATTCTTCTGAATCTGATGTTCCCCCAGAAGTAAACTCACCCCCTCACTCCGTGGCTATGAACCAAGATCATCTGATTTTGTTTCTTTTGCTTCTTTCAAACCTTTACCATCTAATAACCTTCCCTCTGGACTCAAGGTTAAACACTTTTATCCAAAACATCAAGATATTCCTGAATCATATGGCCAAACATCTTCTACACCATATCCTCGTCCTCAGTTCATTACCCAACCTTTACAATACCATCCCCACCAGAACAACCCAAAATGCCATCCCTAGAAAACTTTCTTAAACCAAAGCCTAGAATGGATGTTAGTACGTTATTGGATGGATTCAAGAAGGAAATGAATTTGTGGATATCTTCTGTGAAGAAAGAATGCCTGTCTAGTGTGAATTCAGATGCTTTTGAAGCCACTTAGAACAGATTCATCTCAAGGTTCAACTCTGTTGCTTCAAATCTTCGCACCATTTGCTCTGATGATGCAAAGGTGAAATTTGCTGAAGTTATTAGACAGATTCTTCTGAACATGAGTAGACCTCCAGTTATTCTTCTGGATAATGCACCTGCTGATGATCCTCTGTCTGAAGATACTCCTTCAGAAGCAGTTGTTGCTGAAGAAACTTTTGTGCCTAATCAGTCAGCTCTGATGATTGTGGAACAAGCTTCTACTTCTGTGATTCAAGAACTTGCATCTGCATCTGCTATGGTCACTGATAGTGCTCCAGCTACTGAATCTGCATCTGCACCTGCTTCTTCTGAAATCAAGACTGAAAGACCAGATTTAGAAGAAAAGTTTGCTCTGCTAGAAGCCAACAACAAAGAGATCAGAACATGGATGGTCAAGCAAGAACAAACCACATATGAGATTAAGACTTGGATGTCTAAACAAGAGGAATCTAATTCTCAGATTACAGACCTTCTGAAGTTGATAGCCTCTCTCCAATCTTAGTTTCTTTTCTATTATGTTTGTGCACTTGTTTGCTGTTTTTCTTGTTGATGATTTTGTTTGTTATCTGAATGTTTTTTGGATTTTGTTTATCAATGAAATTGACCGTTTCCTTATCTGTTCTTATATTGGTTTTCTCTGTTATTCTTTTCTGTCTTAAAAAGTTTTTCTTTTTGATTATGACAAAAAGGGGGAGAAAAAGAAATTATGTTTGTTCAAATATAAATAGTTACTAAAATGGAATTCAGACATAATAATGTATAACTAACATTGAATTTTAGTCTTTCAGAACTAACGTATCATCTAACAAAATTCATTGAAGTTACCCTGAGAATCCCCAAACCAGACTTTTACTCAAACCAGGTTCTGATTACCAGGCTCTGATACTAAAACTAAACCAGGCTCTATTCTGGAAAGAAAATCAGTAAAAGTAAACCAGGCTATGATTCTGGAAATTAAATCAAGCTATTACCAGGCTCTGATTCTGGAAAGCAAATCAAGCTCTGATTCTGGAAAGTATATTCTAACCAGGATTCTAATCAGGTTCTTAATCTGAAAAGTATACTCATGCAAAAAGGGAAGTATTTTCTTCTATTAGAGTATTCATTTCAGGGAGAGATTCTTTATCTCAGGGGGAGTTATATATTATCCTTTTTATTGAACAAAATTTCCTATGTTTTTGTCATCATCAAAAAGGGGGAGATTGTTAGAACACAGATTGGTGTTTAACTATATCTCTATGTTTTGATGATAACTCTAATGAAATTTTGTATTAAGAAAATATATACTCTAATTTTGTTCAAGTCTTTTTGTTTCAAATATTAAAATAAATATTCTTATGGAAGCAAAAATGCATCTGAACAGTATTCTACACAAAGCTCTGAAGCATCAGAAGCAAGTCATCAGAAGACTCTAAGCGCTGCCAGAAGAGATTCTAAAGCAGAAGCTGCAGAAGACTCTGAAGCGTAGTTGAAGAATTTGTATGAAGAATTTCAAGCATTGTTTCAAGAAGAATCTGAAGTACTTTACGCTGCAAGTACAAAGGCTTTATTATTCAAACTCTGCTCTGATTGATATTCACGCTGAAGCACTTTGGCTGCAAGACTCTGATAACATTAAAACTATGATGTTGATAACTTTGAGACAGAAGCTTGTTGAAGAAAATATTATTCAAAGATATATCTGTTGGCATATTCCAAATGACTCTTTCCTTATTCATGTATGGCACAGGAAATCAGACAAAAGGGATTTGTCTGAACATTCCTCTTCTGGGAAAGCTAAAGTCAATAGAAGACAAAAGGCTACAGCTACACAGTAGTGCACAGTCTTCAAGCATTGTACTTTCTGCCTACAAAAGGATGTCTTCATCAACATTTCAAAGTTGACACATTTTGACGAATCATTTGAGAAATCAAACTGAAAACTACTCTTAAGCTCTCACACAATTTATTTCTAAGTTGAATAGTTTTATTCGTTCTTAAACTAAGTGTAAAAATCACAGTTTGTGATATAGCTTTTAGAAGCAACTTAAACACTTCTTCAAATTGTACCACCGATATTTCTTGAGGCACATGAGTGGCCTTCAATAATTTCAACAATTCCTTATGGTGAGCTTTCGAACACATCAACAATGATAGCATGGAGATTTTCAAGGGAGTTTGATTGAACTGATCAATCACTTTGTAATCACTTTTTTGTATGATCCTTAGAAACTCCTCTACTTCATCATTAGAGACAACCTTCTGTTTGAAGGACTACCCTTGTTCAGCTATGACCTGCTTTCCAGTATCTTTGTTAACATTACTATGGTTATTGATGGGTGATGTTTTCGGTGCAAAAATTCTACCACTTCTGGTGACGCCACTAGTCCCCACAATGTTTTCCATTGTCTTCTTCTCCTCTAGGATATCCTCCTCTCTAACCTTCTGTCCATTAAGAAAAACAGCTTGGTCGTATACCTAGGGGATAGCTTTGGTGCTCTTGTAAGGAAACAAAGAAGGAGTTGTAATAATAAGTTGGTTCATCGAAGGTGGAGACATGGGTATTTCAATTGGATCATAAGGTATATCTAGAGGCTTTTTGTCTTAATAATAGGGAAGCACACATGACTCAACATAAGAGATCTATAGAGGAATATGAGTATGTCTATACACATTATCCCAGTCTTCTTCATCACAAGGAATTTTTAATGAGGTACATGCCAACTTATTGGGGAGGTTCCATGGTTCATCATCATACGGTATATCCAATGCATCAAAACGAATATCAAGTGTGGCAACTTCTTCAGCTTTTGAGATTTTTTCTACCACTAGCACGCCTTGATTAATAAAATGTTGGATACCCTTCTTTAATTCAGTGCAGTCTTGGGGGTTAATCACGCAAATGCGACAGTCTGCTGGACAACCAGGATGAATATTTTTCAACAAGAGTTGCTCTTTAACAATAGAGAAAGGTGTCTTCGTTTTGTCAATGCTTTAAACCAATTAAATCCCTCTATAGTCCTCAATCATCTTTATGGAGTGATGACGAGACGGAATCGGATTTGTCTTGATGTTGGGAGTGTTTCTGGTAAAATTTATCGCTTTTGAGTCAATAAGGTCTTGAACAACATACTTCAGGGTTTTGCAATTTTCGATGTTGTGGCCTGGGGCGCTAGAATGAAATTCACAGCATGCATTGGCATCATAACTAGGGGGACAGCTGGAGGGTCCCTCATTTCCCTTAATTGCATGAACCCACCTTTCAAAAGGTACGGAAGTAATATGGCATACTTCGATGGAATCAGATCAAATCTTTTCTCTGGCTTTCGTTGTCTCTGTTGGCCTTGGTACTGATTCTGACGTGATTGATATGGTTATTATTGTCGAACTTGTTGTTGAGCCATAGGTTGGCTAGCAGGGATAGAAAGTGATTGTTGAGAAGTAACAACAGCAATATGGTGGTAACTTTGATGAGTTTTTCCTTTTTCCATAGAAGCGGCATTGACCTCTCCTTCCTTCTTCTTTATGAATCCTTGATACAGTTTTTTGGGCCCGCTCAAGGATCCACTAGCATTTTGAATTTTCACAGCCTTCATCAGGCTTTCTAATCTTTCACCGGCCATAATGAGTTTGAAGAATGTTGTAGAAGTGGTAGATGTTAAACGTTCAAGGATCGGACCTTGCAATGTTCCCATGAAGATATCAGTCAATTTTCTTTCAAGCAATGGTGGTTGCACCATTGCAGCTAATCCTCTCCATCTTTGCGCGAAGTCTTTGAAAGATTCATTAGGCTTTTGGGTCAGATTTTGTAGTTGCGTGCGGTTTGGAGCCATATCAGTATTGTACTGATAGTGCTTTACAAAAGCATCTGCCAACTCTTTCCAGTTTTTAACATGAGAGCGTTCGAGTTGCATATTGTTGCACCCCAAAATTTACCCTCGCTTTTTCTAACCTTAATTGGCTTTTGCTTGGCGTTCATTTTTGAATCATCATTAGGTCATTATTCATAATCATACGTTGCATTGGTCTTCTAAGGCATGGGTTTAAAGGTTTTTTCTTGTTACTTATGTTGGCCCTATTCAGATGTGATTCAGTTGGTTCCTACCTCGGTCAAGTTGAGGCAAGGGTTGAATTTGCATCTCCCTATCCAGAGGTCCACCAAGCTCCAAAGTTTTCTCCAGTCGAGGATTCATAAAAAAGCAATGGATTAGCGTTTAATTGGTGTAAGTTGTTGTTTGATTTCTTCATTGACAGCTCAAGCCAATTCATCATTACCAGTGTGCATCTCAAGGTGAATTAGGGGTCTTATTCATGGTTAAGTTTGTGGACTTTTATCAATTGAGGTTCATTGGATTATGGTTTTTATATCAAAGCGTTAAAGTTGGAGAAATAGATAAGGGTTAGAGGTCTTCTTTCTGAAACCTTTACCTTTAATATCATCATTGATGGATTTTGTAAACAATGAGACATGAAATTTGTAATTGGTATGTTTCTTGAAATGCACCGAAATGGTTTAGTACACGATATATTCATATTTAACATATTAGTTGGTGGGTACTGTAAGGAACTTGACATGGTTGGTGTAGATGATATGTTTAGTAGAATTTTCACCTAGGAGCTTGACCTGGATATAACAACCTATAATATACGCATGCAAGGTTATTGTAGTGTTTGAAGAATGAATCAAGCAATTCTCATTTTGGACGAGTTTGTCTCTGCTGGTATTGCTCCAAACACGGTGACATACAACACTATGATAGGTGGTATTTGTAGTGATATTTTAGATCGTGCTATGATTCTTACTGCAGAGCAAATTAAGATGGGTTTCTTTCCAAATATTATTACAACCAACATTTTGGGTCTTTGCAAGAGGTTACTTGAACGAGAAGATGTTGTTGATGCATATGATACTTCCAAATGCACCAAAGCATACGGTTTCTTAGCTACTACTGGAAACCAAGACTTGAAATCGTCGTCATCTTTGACAGTGAAGGTAATGATGATGATTAAAGCATTTCCATGAAACCGGCAAGAGAAGCATCACAAGAATGTCGCAAGGAGATGTGCAATGAAAGTACATAATGATGCAATGGTGATATTTGAAACTCGTAGCAGTAGAGAAAAAAGAATGTGTAGTAGTGGAGTTTTAACAGGAAAAAAAATTAATAGCAGAAGAGAATTGGCAGCAGTGAAAAGCTTCATAACATGGGAGTTTTACTAAAAGAAAATAGAAATTCACAAAAGTTTCCAGCAGTGAAAAACTCGTGGAGTTTTACAGTCTATTCTAATAGATTTCACGTGTGAAAATCCTAACAAATTGTAACAAAATTTCACAGCTCATTTTCTAATAAATCCTAACGGAGACAGTTCCTATTCTACCCTCCAAAATTCTGGTATAAAATGCAAGCTGCAATCAATATTTGAGGATCACTTTTTTACCACTCTTTATTTTCTCCTACAGAAGTCATCTTCATCCTCATCTGTCTACCGCAAAAAACCTGCAGAAAACCAGCATTCTCTTCACTATTTACAAACCCGCAGAAACCAAAGCAAAACACCTCTTCTTCTTCAATGACCCTTCATGTTTAGCAACCAGAATGAAACCCTCTGCAAAATTCATCTTCAACAACGCAACAACTTAACATCACAACAACGCGTCAGAAGAAGTGAATTAAGAAGAAGATTTCGCGACATTCGCATACACTCACGTAGAAGAATCAAAAGTGAAATGGAATTGACGTTACCTCTGGTTTTTTATTCATCACCGATTTGAAGGAGCATCGGACTCTCTCCGGTAGGTAAGTTAACCTTGATCCAAACCATGATGTGGTGATGTAATTTCTGATCATTTTGTTTGCAACATTCTGATCTGTTCGTTTGGCTTAAATGTCTCACGGAGAACCGTGTCGGTTTTGTGCGAATGGAGGAGGACATTGAGAGTGATAAGAAGACCATAATGGAGAGAGAATCTGAGGGCTTTGTTGGCGACGAGTTATGGACAGGAAAGATAAGGAAAACAAAGAGAAGAGGAACATGAAGGAATGGTGGTCGTGTGGGAGAATTAGTCCAGCGCAACATGTTTTTCGTTCCGGCGTCGTTTTTTTTTTGTTCCATGGAGAAGAAGAGGAAAGTTGAGGTTGAAAGGCGCAACTGAGGATATTAGGTTTTCTTGTTGAGATAAAAAAAAACCTGTGGTCCATGGTATTTTGACTTGGACCGGGTTTGTTGGCCTGTGGCTGGCTCATAGGGCTGTGTAGATTCATTTCCACACACCTCTAAATTACTCATGCGCCCCAATGCCTGATCTAAGAAATTGATAGTGGGCCTAGTTTATTTGGGCTCAGCACCCTGCTTTAGCATTTGTACCCTCCTTATTTTAATTGGTTTGTTTTGTTTTTTAATTGGATTTTAAATTTAGTTAATTGATTTGATTAGAGATTATTAAAATTTAATTTCAAAATTAATTTTCATTTAGATCTTTATATTAGAATTGATTTTAATTTTAGAATTAATTTTAATTTTAGAATTTATTTTTAATTTAGAATTAGATTAGGATTTAATGTTGAATTAACTTAGGACTAATCTTTTGTTTAGAACCTAATTAGACTTTGGTTTAGAATTTAATTAATTTACCTTTTAATCTTGGACTAATTTTGTTCTTAACTTTGATTTTAGTTTCGATTAATTCTCTAGTGCGTTTGTGAATATTTCCTCGACGATACTTGTATATATTTTCCCGTGAATATTAATTTAAGTTTCAATACTTGATGTTGTTTATGAGTACGGTGCTTCGTGTTTACTTGTCGTTTACCTCTATATTCACATGATCCTTTAGGATTCCTAACTCGACTTAATTTCCAATTAAGTTCGAGGTAGGAGAGACATTAGGCTTTCAATCCAAGCATGACAACATTAGGTAGATTTTCCTCTTAATCCTGACCTTAGGGCCATTTTGTACGATAACAGTTAAGGTTCAATTTCCCCTAGACCTCGCGTGCGTCTCTCTCTTCTCTCTCAAAATAATAATCAAAACACTTAATAAATACGATGAGTATTGTATGCCATGAACCTTAAGTACATGGGAAATGATGAGTGAGGGGACTCTCCTTACTTGTCTAGAGTGCTTAGCGTACGTCCCGTGGGAGATATATGATGCATTCGCTCCTATGTCATAGACTTTAGTGCGTTACACATCTCAAACAAATTCAATTCACTTATGTTAAGGCGTTTCAGGCCTAGGATCTCTTCTCTCACCCCGTGCGATCGTGATCCCATTTTCCCGTAGTCCCCGAGCTTCGGATGCTCTGATTCCTTATTCCCTAATGAGGACACGTAGGCACGAGGATCCATATCCTTGGTGAGAACACTAACAACAAACTTCCCCTTTTCTCTTGCCCAGTGTAATCGAGACCAACCTGTTAATTCAAACCTTTTCTCTCGCCCCAGTGAGATTGAGACCTTTCCCGTAGTGCCCGAACTACGTTTGCTCATATTTCTCATATCAGATGAGGATACGTAGGCATAAGACGGTGATGTCTTGGCGAGCAACCTTTCCCCCATCACCCGTAATTTTTCGAACTACGTTGACTCTGATTTTCCCATTGCACGAGGGAATACGTAGGCATAGGGCGGCGATGTCCTATCGAGCCTTTTCTTTTCTTTTTCCCTGGTTTAGCAGTAGCTTTTAGATAACTTACCCCTTTTATAGACAACAAGTGTAGATCTCGTTGAGTAAAACAGACGTGAGGGGTGCTCATACATTCCCCTTGCGTAACAGACTCCCGAACCCAAGATTTGGTTGCGATGACCTTGTCTTTCCCGTTCTTTTAGGTTTTCTTTGATCATTTCCTTCACTTTGGGATAAATAAAATTCGGTGGCGACTCTTCTGTTTGTTTTCGCCGGCCTTTTTCACAGTTGCAACAACTGGCAACTTTGCTGGGGACTCTGGTTCCCTATTATCGCATCGCTGCGAAGAGGGGTCGGCAAAGACAGAAGAGTCGCCACCGTTTGTTATTTATCCCAAAGAGAGGGAAAGGAAACGATCAGAGAAAACCTAGGAAAAAGGGAAAAGACAAGGTTATCGCAACCAAATCTTGGGTTCGGGAGTCGGTTACGCAAGGGGAAGGTATGAGCACCCCTCGCGTCCGTTGTACTCAATGGGATCCACGCTTATTGTCTATCCTAATGGGTGTTAATATATCAAAGGTTGGATCTCAGGGACAAAAGAAAAGAAAAGAGACTCGATAGAGCATCGCCGCTCTATGCCTACGTATTCCCTCATGCAATGGGAACGTCAGAGTCAACGTAGTTCGGAAAACTACGGGTGAAAGGGGGAAGGTTGCTCACCAAGACATCATTGTCTTGTGCCTACGTATGCTCATCTGGTATGAGAAATCAGAGCAAACATAGTTCGGGCAGACACGACCATAGATTGGTTCAAGTGTTTTAACTGAGTAGGGTTAAACCTTCGTTCTAGCAGTTAGGTGTATCGCTGCTCAACCATTGGAGACTTAGGCGTTACCTGTTTGCGGTAGAACCAAGACTTAATACACTCTTTCTGAAAATGGTTTTAAATAATCCAGAAGGATAAAAAGTCCCATGCACTAACCCTCAAAAAATTTCCATCATAACGATGATTCGTAAGATGGTAATCCCTTCAAAGGATGAGCACGGAGTTATATTTTAGTAACCGTTGGAATAGGGTTCTACAAAAAGGTCCTCGGATAGTGACTCTCAGGTTGGAAATAAATACGCCATTACAACTACTCGTAAGACATAATCATCCCAAAGGGGCCTCATCTGAGCTATGGAAATCAAACCAGCTCAACGAGTCTTAAGTCTCACAAATCAGAAAACAACCACCTCCTAGCTTAGTGTATACTGGAAAAGCTTGGGTAGAAAGCCTTTCTCCTCACAAACCATCCCCAATAAACCCAATAGATAAGAGGAACACAACATAATAAAACAATAAAAGCAAATAAATCGCGCATACGACAAACAAACTAGGTTTGGCTTGCTAGGTATCTCCCTAGCAGAGTCGCCAAGCTATCGCTACTCGAAAGAATGCAACGACGGAGAAGTAAAAGTGGAAGAACAGAAGAGTCTCCATATAACTTTATTTATCCCAAAAGGGGAAGGGAAAACATTGAGAAAACCCTAAAAGGAAAAGGAAAATATGGTCTCGCAACCAAGAGAAAGGGTTCGGAAGCCGGTTATACGAGGGGAAGGTATTAACACCCTTCACACCCATTGTATTCGATGGGAACCATTTGCTTGTCTATGTGTGAGGGTATTTTCTAAAAGATACTACTATAAAGAGTGTTCTAAGGGGAGATAGAAAGGTATGGAACTAAAATAGAGAGAAAAGAGAAAGGTGGAAAGGGGAAGGAGACTCGGTAGGACCTCGTGATCCTATGCCTATGTATTCTCAGCAGATATAAAAAAGTCAGAGTCAACATAGTTCGGAGGACTACAGATAAATAGAATGACGTGTGCTCACCAAGGATTGGGGCCCTTGTGCCTATGTATCTTCACTTGAAAGAAAGTGAAGAATCAGAGCGTTCGTAATTCAGACTACGGTGGGTTAGTGTTTTTTATGGACGATGATAACATACACATTCTAGCCGTTAGGTGTGTTATAGCTCGCTTGTGGAGTTAGGCGTTACCTATTTGCGATAGAATGGACGTATCATGTTCTTTTTGAAAAGAATTAGTTTTCTCCGTCAAGGCAAGACGTCACATTTGATTTATTGAAGGTTTATTTTAAGGGGTGAAATAAGTCCTCGGATAGTAACCCCTTGCGGGTAGTACCTAATTCTTTATCACAAAGATTTATTGTGAAAATAGTGTGGCGAATATAGTCAGGTTTTTATATTGAAAGACGAGTATCGAGACCACACACTCTAAAGTAAGTATCCTAATACTCTGAGAGGAAGAAATCTTCATTCAATCCTCTCTCTTTAGTTCAATACAAAGAGAAACTTGTTCTCTTATTAAAGATGTTTTAATTTTGAACGGTAAGTACTTTATGACAGTGAACCCTAAAGGTAATGTCAAGTACTCGGGATAGGACAAGGCCTTCGCCTAACCACTCCACCACCATCCAAGTTTATTGGGAAAAGAAGTTTTAAAAATGCACTTGGTACAAGACCAATTTTTTTAGACTCAAGGTGACAAAAAGAAATAGAGAAAAGTTTGAAAAGAAAGTGTGGTGAACAGATCAAGGTAGGTTGATGGTGATGC
This sequence comes from Lathyrus sativus, assembly GCA_963859935.3. Taxonomy (NCBI): domain Eukaryota; kingdom Viridiplantae; phylum Streptophyta; class Magnoliopsida; order Fabales; family Fabaceae; genus Lathyrus; species Lathyrus sativus. The sequence goes on from OZ012740.1 coordinate 397,601,739, forward strand.
GCGAAGCAATCAACTTACAAAGGTAGAATACATACAAGGTTAGTATGGGGTTGATGAAAGAGATATGAGAAGAGAAGGAGACGAGAGAAACCCTAAGATGTAAACTAAGTTAATGGGTTTTGAAAATGACTTGACATTGGATCAAGCCTTATTTGTTCCTTTTATTGAAAATGTGTTCTAACCTAAATTCATTTTATCTTTCTCCATTAGCAAGCAAGCACAAAAGCAAAAGGAACTAGATTATTACATTGTAATGGGGGAGAAGGATACATAATGCCCACCAATGGGGAAGTAAGATGTAATGTATGAAGGAGTAAGAAAATAGGGTGAATCCAAGATCTAAGAAAATGACATTAAGTATTCAACTTAAGCACCACACAAGGCAAGAAGATTCAACAATCAATTCATAAGTGGCAAACATTCATCAAGACAAGACATGTTTAAAAACTTGAATCAAGGAAACAAATATGTATGAAATTAAACACTTACGCACACACTTCAAATATTATGGGTCATGCTCAAAAGGAGTCACACATTAAAGTTCAAGAACTCAAGTAAAGACAAACAACTAGTGCGCGCATACATGCCTTGAAAAATTAACCACATGTCAATAATGGACAAACCAAAATGGAATGAATCAATCAAGATGAAGAACAAACAAAGTCAGAACCTACACCATCTCATGATCAACACATATTAGAAATGAGAAGAGATACACAAGAGCATATATCATGATCCAACATAAAGGGTAAGCATTTATAAACAAATATCTCATAAAAGCAACTCAACAATGACCAAGGATAGGTAATTATGGCATGTGAAAATGGAAGATCAAAAGCAAACACATAATCATCAATTCAAAATCAAACTAATTATAGCAAAGAAGAAGCATCAATCATCATGTTCAAAGCATGTATCAAAACTAGACATGTATCAATCCATATCAACCTCAAAAGGATTCAAACATCCACATAAAAACATAGTAGTTCAAAAGTCAAGCCATAAACAATAATTCAAAGGAGATCACAAGCTAAAACATAGCCTTTCATGTCAATTAATATCATCAAGCATCAAATGAATTCATACAAAAGCACCAACTCACAAACTAGGTCAAAGCATGCAAGCCACATGATCAAAACATCCATCAACTTGAAACAACAATCAAAAGTAAAAAAATTATCAAATAAAATTCAATTAAAACTTCATGTTTAAGGAAAAGTATTCAAGAATAAGTGAAGAAAGGATCCAAAAGATAATTGCACAAGTGCATCATCAAAACCACTCAACAAGTCAAGTAAGTTTCACAAGTCGAGCACAAATCGAAGGCCAATTCAATCTATAAGAAAACAAATCAAAATACATCATTAAAACACCAAACCAACACCCAAACATTGCTCATTTATCTATCAAGAGATGATCAAAACAATGGCTCAAGAAATCTCACAAAAGGCTTTAACAACGTAAACCATAATTCATGGTATTCAAATAAAACACTCTTCACAAATAATTAAAAATAAAATAGAAAAGTTTATAAAAAATAAAATAAAAAATATGAAAAATATCTCAAGTCATCAAAATATTTAAAAATAATTTTTGTGTATTTTTAAAGTAATAGGAACAGTAAAAATAAAGTCAGAACCAAAGGAAAGGAAATAAAAATAAAAATGAAAGAAATAAAGGAGGAGGGTGCATCAGCAGAAAGAAAATAACATGAATTCGGGTTTACATGCGCGTTGGGCTCAAATGGAAGGGTGCCAATAGCCAGATGTCACTAAGCCCAATCCAATAACAAGATCAGAAGCAAAAAACGTGCTTGTGTGGCATGGTCACTTACACACATCAGATCCACGCAAGCACACGCTAGCAACATGCAGGCAGAGTCAAAATTCAAACAAAGTCCACGCCACCTCAGCTTTGAACTTCAGATGCCGGAGCCCTAGCCCCGATCGTCTTCCCCGGTGAGCTTCACTAGCGACGAGTTCAAACAACACCAAAACCAAATACACCTTATACCATCTTGAATCTCTTTTCACGTAGAGTGCAAATCCAGTCCCCGTTTTCATTTAAAACAACTCTAAAAACAAGAAAACACATCATGAAGATTTCAAACTCAAACTGACACATCAACCAAACAAAACAAATAGCATATGAACATGACCTATAACCATCCAGAAGTTCAAACATGTAATTAGCAAGGCAAATGGAAGAGTATCATGAGAGAAAAAGAAAGAGAAAGTTACCAAAGTGGAGAGCTGTGTTATTCCTTCAATCACTGGCACAAGCTTCAGGAACCTCACCAAAACGATTGACAAGCCCTCAGAGATGATAAATAATACAAGAGAATAAGACGAAACTGGAAGAGCAAAGCAACCCGTGTTGAGAAAATTTCTTCTTCTTGTGAGCTTTCTTTTTTAGTTTATATCCAAATAAGGCTACCTACCCTCTCATTAGGGTTATAGTTTATATATGGAGGGTTTTTCCAGGTTAAAAACCTTTACTGTGGTTAAAAGTAACTTAGTGAGAGTTGTTTTTTGCAAAATTTGAAACGAGGAGGTGGTGGTACGAATTGATATGCTTTGTGGTTGTTATCGTCGTGTAGCAAGGAAGCCAAGAGGGCCAGAATGGTGTGAAGTTTTTGTGTCAACTTTGTCTATTTTCTCCTTTTGGAAAAAAACTTCAAAATATGGTGCATGAAGAGTTTGTGTGTGTGTGTGTGTGTGTGTGTGTGTGTGTGTGTGTGTGTGGTCATTTAAGGCAAGGTTTGTGACATATTTAAGGTGAGGTATGCGCATGAATTGAGAACAAAAATTTTGTTGCCAAATGACTTGTGATAAACATGAGAGATGTAACAACATGAAAAGCATGATTACCTATCCATATGGCTCACTTTATCCAATCATAGCTCCATGAATTTTGGTTCAAAATGTGTAATCTTGAGTTCAATGAAAAGTAGGGAGTAAGATGATCATATTCTATGTTCAAAATGAAATGGAACAAGGCTTGGATTCATGAGAAAATCGAAGTTGAAATCATGTCCAAAATTCTGCCCCAAAGTAACTTAGAAAAATTATGTTATGAACTTTTGGCAACTTTGGCACCGTATGTTTGAAGGCGCATAACTTGATGAGTTTTGATCCAATGAGAGAGTTATAGTAATGGATGGAAATCTTGAACAATGATCTTCAACTTTCATGTTATGGGAAAACTCAATTGAAGTCAAGAACTTGGTGAAAAATGTCATAGAAGTTGGGTTGAAAATTCTGTCTAACCACTTGCCACTTTTGACAACTTCGAAACCCTAATTTGGGAGCATCATAACTTGAGTTCTACACATCCAATGCAAATGATGTAGTACTCAAAAGAAAGCTTGGAGGATTCTCTATAATTCTCATGTTGTGGGAAAATTAAAATGAAGCTTGTTTCACCATGAAAAATGTGCTTGAAAGTAGGTATTTCAAACTGAATTTCTATACTTAGAAAAATTTCTATGTGTAGAAATGTCATAATCTCCTTTTCCAAACTTTGACTCATCATATCTCCTAGACCATGAATCTTTTGGACATTCTTTCTTCCATAAACTTGTAGTTCATTATGTCCTCTTCATTTTGATAGCTAGTTTGCCTTCATTGGATAAAAAATGAGAAAGTTATGGAAGTTGCAAGATGGCTAGAATTAGGGTTTTTCACACTTAGAATTTTTTTATCAAAACCCTAATTTAGTCAAAATATTGATTTTATGTTTCTCCTTGATTATTCTTGTCCCAAACTCATGAAATAATTTGAAAACAAGTATCATGCCCTTGATTGACCTTGAGATCCAAGATTTGACCTAATTGAATCACAATTGACTTTTGTTGACCAGATGAAACCCTAAGACCATTTCCACTGACTGAGGCTCTTGTGATAGCTTGTGATGACATATACCCCATGTAGAGGGCCTTTAAGGTGGTTGTTGAGCTTTAGAATCATGTCTTGCCCAAGGAACTAGCCACAAGCCTCCTTTGAACAAAACTCTTGACTTGTTATCCATGAGATAAGAGGAGAAGAATCACTGCTTGCATTCTTGATTCAAGTGTTGGAGTGACATGCCTTGATGATGATGGAGACTTTGTATCTTGAGATTGCCACAAAGTTGAGCTTGAGCTCTTGATTGAGCTTTAAGGATGAAGCCTTTATCATGAATGCTGGATAAGATACCTTGATCCTTATCTAAGACCAATGCTAGGTGCAAATGTCAATGCAAATGATAATGATATGGAGGTTAAAGGTTAGGGGTGATACAGAGGGTGTGAAAATCTCAACCCGAAGATATGAGAGTTCTCCTCAAGTGTAGGTTCTAACTGATAATCCTGAAACGTGAAGCACCTTAGTGGCGAGTCATAGAATTGAGCAAGAGTATGAATGGCAGTAATGTTGACTTCAGTGTTAAGAATGGCCAAAAGATTTCCATAATCATATCTGAAAACACCCATGTTATCTTCAACCAGACAAGATGTCAAACCCCTCAAAGTCTTCAATTTAGGCTCTACAAACATGTAACTAAAGATACCCCTGCAACTAGTACTTATCTTCTATGATTATGCCAACAATGAATAAGCTCTTGAATAACCTGGAAATGCATATGCAAAAAAATGTTAATGGTTATGATGAAATGGCATGCAACACAAGAATCAAGAAGCCAAGCACAATCTGAACAGTCAAATCTGCACAATCTGAATATCTGCATATAATTTTGTGTCGGTGCAAAACTTTGACGTTCGTGAGAGAATAAAAGGTATGAAGAGTCTTGGTTTACTGCAAAAACCTAATATCCCTCTCACAAGTGTGATCTAGACACAACATGGTGGTCTCTAGAAAGGTTTTCCAAACCATAAGACTCTAGTGAAAACCCCCTGCCGTAGTGAAATCTCGCAGGACGGAAGTATTCTCATGCAAACCATAGGACCTAAATTTTGCCCGAGATTACTAGGTTCATTTCGCACGTCATCTCATTCTGCATGGCATTTTAACTAACTGCTAACCAGTTTGTTCAGTCTGTTGTTGTTGCAAGAAAAATCACATTATGCGCTCGTCTCCGAGTCATGGGATTTATTTGATGATGAGCGGGAGTTTACGGTAGTTTCAACGTTAAATCGGTGCGAAGATTTTTCTTTGAGGAGTTTACTTTGACAGACACACATTTTTCTACTTTCCACTGGTCAGCGGTCAATTTTAAGGAAACAACAGAATTTTGGCGAGCGTTGGATGCATAATGAAAATTTGTGGTTTTGATCATGATTATTAGTCAAGCCGACTCAGGTTACTGGTTTAAATAGTCGAAACGTGACTGGAATTTTCAATACGGAAGGCAGTTTTGTTTTACCGTTTAAACTGAGTTTCTCTGCTTATTTGTTAAAGACTATATTCACTATTAATATCAGATATAAATTAACTTGCAAGAGGTTTGTTGAGCTCGGCGGTTAATGGTCAAACATTGTAGTAACCAGTCAGTTTTCGTTAACTGAATTTACTTGATAAGTCCAAGCAGTTGACTTTTGAATTGGTTGAGTTTTTAGTCAGAGGAATTTGATCAGGTGGATTTTAATCAGATGAGTTTGAATCTTTTGAAGTTAGTAAGGTTGATTTGTTTGGATGAGCTTCACCAGATGAATCTAGTCCGTGTAGCACCTCAAAATTTGCTCTTTCATTTTAACCGTAATTGGCTTTTGTTTCTTTTCATTTTGCATTTTTGCATATCATGGCATTTGTTCTCGAGGCATGGGATCAAGGTATTCCTGCGGCTCAGGTTTATTTCGGTGCAAAAGATTGAACAATGAACAGCGAGCATCAGAGGCTTGGGCATTTATTTTGCCCAGCGGTCAGGCGACCAATTTTATTTTGCAGGAGAACAGCAGTTCAGAAAGCAGCACTCAAGCTCATGTCAGGCATTCTTACAGTAATGATGTTCGAGAATGAAATTCAGAAGCTAAACAGAGCTCCAAATAGTCAAAACAGGGCAAATGGACAGATTTCCCTCCAAAAGGCGCCAGATTCAAATTTTTGAAGGTGTTAATCGGTTAACACATATGGTTAACTGATTAACCATTGGAAAATCAGCCCAGATTTGAAATTATAACAGTGTTAATCGGTTAACGCATATGGTTAACCGGTTAACCATAGCAGATTTTTCCCTGTATGTGATTTTACAAGCGAATTGCACTTGGGGTCCAATTTTGATCACCTTGGAATTCAAATTTTCACTTGGGAAAGATCTAGAACATCTTTAAATTTCAGATTTCCCTCCAAAAACCCATTCCACATTCCAAACCTTGATTTCCAATCCAAATTCCCAAACCAAAAGAGTACTTAAGTGATTTACTCCAACCCAAACCATCTAATCTCTCATAATTCAATTCATTTTTCAGAATTCTCTCTTGAGCTCTCAATTTTCTCTCAACTTCTCCATTTCCAAAACCCTCACTCAAAGCTCTTCATCATTTGGATTCATTGATTTTTCGTTGAAATCAATGGATTCTTGCGCATAAACCTCCATTTACAATCATCATTAGATCAATTTTCATAATCAATTTTCATGCAAATTGATATCTGATTCTGGAGCTTGAGTTGGAAGTGCTTATTTGGAGTAATTTGGCTTAAAAGTGTTTGATCTTCATTCCTCTTGCAAGAATTATTGTGGATCTTGAAGTTTTCCGGATAACCTTGTTTTGATTTGCTTAAGTTCAGTTGATCAACATTTACAGAAGCAAATCTCCGCTTCGAAGGTTGGAATTCTCGATCCGATTTGATTTTCGAGCTTATCATTTTAATCTTCATATTCGATTGAATTTGGTTGATTTCGATCCGTTCGAATTGTGATATTGCTGTGTAATTGTGTATCCATGCTGTTAGATCTCTGTTTTCTGTTGTTAATTTCATGCTTAATTGATAAGTTGATCTTTTGGATCCTTGGATAAGTTGTTTTGGTGCTAGAAGTGATTTTATGCTGTTGTTTTTAGCTTTTGGTGCAATGTTAATCGGTTAACCTATATGGTTAACCGGTTAACCATTTCAAACTTTCAAATTTTTTTTCTTCAAACGTTAACAGTGTTAATCCGTTAACACATAGGGCTAACCGATTAACCTGTTCCAAATTCCAGATTTTCCAAACTTTTTAAGGTGTTAACCGATTAACATTGTGCCAGAATGTCATATTTGTTGTTTTGCTTGCTTGTTTGCATACCATTTCGATCCGAATCATCATAGATCAGTGTGATGCATTAAGATTGAAATGTTTTGGGTATTTTCTACTGTTTGTGTTTGGTTGATCATGATTTTGTTGAAATGTGTGTTCATTTTCCACTTGGTTGCGTGCTTGTGTATGTGGTTCGAAGTGAGCATTTGTTTGCATGTTTATTTGCTTTCATCTCTTGTTTTTCCCCCATGTTTGCATCATCTTGCATCGCTGTTGAGGTCGAGACGAGCTTGTGGCGGCTGCTGCCCCACACATTTTTCCTCCCTCCCACCATTCTAAATGTGCATTTTCGTGTTTGCATCTTCTACTTGTAATTGAATTTACTTGGTGTTTTCTTGTGCTTTTTGCCATGATCCCCATAGGGTTCCTAGTCCCTCCATCTAGGATGAGGGTAGGAGAGACATTAGGTGTTCAATCCAAGTATGCTAACATTAGGGTAGATGTTTCCCCTTTTTATCCCAACTTTAGGACCATTTTGCATGACAATGATAGGGCCAAGTTTCCCTTAGACCTTTTGTGCGTCTCTCTTTCTCATCTCAAAACAATTATAACTTATCTAATTAATGCGATGAACGTTGCACGCTATGAGCCTTAAGCTACATGGGGAATGACGAGTGAGGGGTCTCCTCTCGCTTATCTAGAGTGTTAGTGTACCTCCCGTTTGGGGGCGATACACGACGCATTCGCCTCCATGTCATAGTCTTTAGTGCAACGTGAATCACAAACCGAATTAATTCACTTCACTAAAAAACACAACAAAATTCAAACCTTTTTCCTTCGGGATTAATCGGAAACCTTTTTTTCAGAAAAGAGTGTTGTTAAGCTTCGGTTCTACCGCAAACAGGCTTTGTCCCTAACTGCTGGAACAAATGTTTAACCCTACTCGGTCAAAAAACTTAATCAACCTGTGGTTTTGTGTCCACCCGAACTATGTTTGCTCTGATCTTTCATACCAGATGAAAGTACGTAGGCACAAGATGCGATGTCTTGGCGAGCAACCTTCCCCCCTTTCTCCAGTAGTTAGTCGAACTACGTTGACTCTGACTTTCCCATTGCACGAGGGAACACGTAGGCACAGAGCGGCGATGCTCTGCCGAGTCTCTTTCCTTTTTATTTTTGTCCCGTAAGCCTTTAGCTTAGATAGTTTAAACACACCCTTAGATAGACAACAAGCATGGATCCCATCGAGTACGATGGACGTGAGGGGTGCTAATACCTTCCCCTTACGTAACTGACTCCCGAATCCCGGACTTGGTTGCGATGACCTCGTCTTTTCCCTTTTTCGTCAAGTTTTTCCGATCGTTTCCATTCCCTTTTCTTTAGGATAAATAACGAAATATGACGACTCTTTTGTTTTCCGCCAGGTGTTTTTCATAGTTGCGACAGCTGACGACTCTACTGGGGACTTTGGTTCCCTATGCGAGTCAATCCTAGTGCTTGTCTGAGCGTCTTTGGGTGTTTACCTTTTGTACAGTTTTTGCTTTATGTACATTATTTGTTGTATATTATTGCATTGCATTTTTGCTGCTGCTGTGTTGTGGGTTGGGTCGTTCCATCGAGAGATAAGCTGGACCTGGGCTTGAGTATACACATAGGATTAAAGTGGAGATTAGCGGGAGCTTGTGTGGCGTCTGGCTGCGCAATAGCTCACGTGAAATTCACATTCAGACGAGGTTTTTCTTTGGAAGTATTCTATCTTGCGCGTCTAGTGCAGGTGAGGGAATATTGACTTAGAGAGACTGTCGACTCTGAAGACCGTTCATTTAGGAAGTCAGCTAAGTGAGGCCGCTTCGTTAAACTATGATGCCAAACCAGAAATGGTGAACATATCATCGTTTCTTGAAAGTCTGTGACGCTGATAACCCGCATAGGATGTCGTACCTTTCAAGACTAGAACCCACACGTCAGAGGGATGGGTTTTTGCAGGAAACCTGGCCTTCAACCAACCCCGGTTTATTTGTCAGTGCAGAATTTTTGATCCTGAATGGTCCGTCCAGTGTGTTATCTCAGTGTCCTGATTAGAGCGGGGCTCTGGTTGAATTCAGCCAACGGTACAGCAGCGAGTTTGAGCATTGGATACCTTGATCCCATGTGTGCACCTGCATAATCATTTTGCATTTAACATTGCATGTTTATGTGTGTTACAGGTTCTCGTCTTTCCCTTGATTCCGGTACTGGTCTTCCGCAGAGATGGAAGTTAGCAGAAAAAGGATTGTGGTGTACAAATTTCCGGCACCTGAGTTGGGACCTTTATTTGGTCTGATCTCCATGGCTGATCCTGGTGTTCTTGCAGCTTTTAGAGAACAGTATGGTGGATTTCTGAAGTTTATCCGTAAGCTCACAACTTATGAGCATGAAGCTATTCATGCCCTGTTGCAGTTTTATGATCCTCCGCTAAGATGCTTCACGTTTCTAGACTATGTGTTGGTTCCGACTTTGGAGGAATTTGCTTACATCTTAGGTATTCCGATTCTGAACAAAGTGCCTTTCTTCAACTCCGAAAAAGAACCTAATCTCGAGAAGTTGTCCGCCACTCTTTATTTGAGCGCCTCTGACTTGGTAGGTCATGTTATCAACAGAAACGGAGTTTCCGGATTTACTTTACCCTTCCTGGTCGACAAAGCCCGAGAGTATGCTGACAAAGGTTGTTGGGTAGTCTTCAGTGCTATCTTGGCTCTGTGTGTCTATGACATTGTGTTGTTCCCTAATGTACCAGACTTTGTTAATTTCGATGCTTTTCATGTTTTCGCTTCCAAGAATCCCGTACCTACTCTTCTAGGAGACTTGTATCATTCAATGCATTACAAGAACGAGAAAAGAAGAGGGAAAATGGTTTCTTGTTGCGCACCGCTGTTGCATAAGTGGTTTATTGATCACCTTCCTCACTCTGGAGCTTTTATGGATTCTGCAAACTCATCTGAATGGTTAAATAGGCTTATGGGTTTAACGGAGAAGAATATCGTCTGGTTCAACCGAGACTTGCTGGGTCGTGAGCTTATCTTCAGTTGTGGTAGCTTTCCTAATGTGCCCTTGATGGGGAGGAAAGGCGGTATCAATTATAATCCTTCTCTTGCTGTGAGACAATTCGGTTATGCTTTGAAAGGACCTCCAAAAGAAAAGGAAGTGCAGGAATCTCTGTACTTCACAGGGGTAGTTGATCCTTGTCTCTCGGCCCGATTCGTGGACGCTTGGGGTAAGATTCACAAGAAGGGAAAGCTTTCTTTGGGCAAAGGAGATTGTAGAGCCTATGATCCATATTTGGATTGGATTCAGAAGAGGGTTGAAGAAGTATTATTGTTGTTTCCTGTTGAAGCGTCATTGTGTCATACCCCAAATTTGTCCTACCCTGTATAACTTGCCTTTGTATATTCATCCACCAATTGTTATTTAAAAAATAAAAAATATGTTGTGCAAGTTTGAGTTCAAGATGCCGGATTAAGTGTGTATTTGGCATTGAGTAAGATACATGTGGTTAAGCCTAGTTGTGATCAAGCAGGTTTGTTTCAGGAATAAAGAAGAGGTGTGCCCCATTCAAGTGGTGTTTGTGTAGGGGCAACTCATAGTCATTCGCATTTTACCCAAGCCCGTCCAACTCCGTTCTCATGTTCGTTATGTCCATATCCAAATATACAACTTGTGATCCATTTTATTTGATTTAATCCACATCTTTTCCATTATCCATGTCCTTATTGTCGTAAAATACAAAAGAAGAAAAAGTTCATTCAAGAAATTTTGCTAGCCTTCAACAAAGTCCAACAAAATCAATCAAAGTCATTTTACAAAAGGTTTGTATAATGTCAAGCCCATTAATAATTATATGTCATAAGCTCACATTTGCACAAAAAAATATCAAGATTGGCTTGCATAGAAATCAAAAACCATCGCACGAAGATTCATGTTTACAAAAGGGATCATACCAAAGTCTATATTTTCTTCACAAAAGATTTTACAAATTGCAAGGTGAAATAAATACAAGTGGACTATTTTCCAGCCTCCTTCTTACAAGTACCTCGCTATGACAATAATACAACAACCAAGGCCAATGTGATAATAATGTACCTAGAAGCTATTTCTTGCTGAAAATATATAAAAAAAACAAGACACACGGCCACAGTGTAAAATCAGGTGCATCAAGTTGCCCACCACATAATTTTAAAATATGCAGCACTCTGCACAATCGTACAGATACGTAGCCAGGATGATATCCATCTGATAACAGCTCATAACCACAACGCATAGTGTGTACGACATCCTTTCCGCAACAACAACATTATTTCTCAGCAACCCAACAAGACCTTTGTGTGTAAATTTTTGTACCTGCAATTCACAGCAGTAAAAATTCAAGCCAAGAAAATCATACAGCAGCAACAATGTTTAATAACCATAATTCAAAATACCTACACAACCATTGGCAAAACTTGAAAGGGACCCCTCACGAACTCTGCCAAGTTTTCACTCGTACAAATATGAATACATGGTGAAAATAAAACAAAAAGAAAGGTATAGCAGGTCCCATCATCACATATTTTGTGAGTCCCTCATTTTGCAGCAATAACAAACTGTCATTACACAAGGGAGAGAATCACAACCTCATAGCCACACCAGACAACCACTCTACACAACCATACAGCTAGCACCACAAACCTGCAGCCCTGTACCTGCAACAGCAGAAAAAGCAAAAAAAACAATTCACAAAAGTAATTCCTAAATACATAGGAGGCACCACAACCAAAGTGATTTCGTACGAAAAGTGGTTCACAACAAAACCGTATACTAGCACTAAGCCACTAGCAGACAAAATACAACAGGAGCCTGTGAATACCGCAAAAACGCAACAATAAACCACAACAGTTTCTAGAACAACCTCTTCTTAACTTTCACTCTCCCTTTTCTTCTCAAAGATCCCGAACCAACAACAAACCAAGCCTCCAAATTCCCTCTTTTCTCCCTTCACCAACAGAATACCTTATTCCTAAACAACAGCAAACCTTCAAGCCTCCATGAATCTTCCTCAAGCCAGCATGAACCAACTTTCATAGTTCATCTGAAATTCAACCGAAAAACAGCCTTCAAACACATCTACAACCTCATTCGAATCAATCTTCACCATACCAACAGAAACACCATTGCTTAAACCTTCCAACACCAATTTCTTGGACCTCTCTAATCTTCAACCTAAACTTCCACCATAACTCATTTATGACGAACTTCCACTCCTCCAAACTATTTTCAACGAACCATAACAAACCCATACAACCACTTCGTCCTTGAAGCTCTTTCTGAAACCAAACCCAGAAATCCGTCACCATTTCCACCGTCTTCACAAACCCTTGCTTCATCTTCAACCCACCTCTGTTTATCCTCTTAAAATCACAACAGAACATAACCCGACCTTCACCTTCAACAACAACTCCAAAATAGATCTTCAAACACTTGAAGATACCTCCACAGAACCGCATATTCATCCATCTCAGAACCTCAACCACCTTCTTCCTCCTCATTCAAACCACCGCCCAAAACTCACTCATCTCCTATCTTCAAAGTTCCTCTAATCTGATTCAAACCCCCAACCTCCTCTTCAAACTCGATCATCAGTTTCAACAAACCTTCTTCAAAGACCTAAACCCTCACCTTCAGACCTGAAAATTCTTACAACCATAAAACACCAACGATTCACCCTTTAATCCCCTTTCGGTGAATAACAGAAACTCGCCTACCCTCCCTTAAACTTCCATTAAACCAAAAATTCCAAACCTAGCCGCCCTCCATTCCTCCTACAACCCTTCATCACCATAACCGTTTACCGCCTCCTTCAACCATCAACAACAACCTAAACAGAGGCCACCCCAAATCGAAATAAAAAACCTGCATTCTTCCCTCAAATAGAAAATCACAAACCCCAAAAGCTTCACCCTTTTCCATCTTCCAAATTCTTCAACATTCACGACAATAGAACCAAACTCCTCAACCTGCATAATCTCGACAAAACAATCTCAGATAAGAAAACCCAAAACAACTTCCTCTTCTTTTTCAGCGCTTACCTCCAAACCCATCGCTTCATCTCACTAAAAAAACCGCATACCCTTTTGAACCCAATCCTTATTATTCCAATCTCATCTATCTTCAACCTATTCCGAAATTGCAAGCAGCCAACAACAAAACACGTTCATTTACCTTCAACATACCCATTCCTCACAAAACACCGACAACCCAAATCAACCAAAACTTCACCATGAATCAGAAAGACGAGTCGAGAAAATATCGAAGCAAAACAAATCTGATCTGAGGTGGTTGCAAACTCGAATCGCGGTTATGGACCAATGGATTTGAGGACACGAGATCGAGCAAAGACGGTGAGGTTAGGGTCGGAATTGCGAGAGGACAATTTGATGTTGTTGGATGCCATGCCGTTTTTTTGATTTAGTTGTTATCGTGCTGAACTGGACTGGTTTTTTTTTATTCATTTGGGTTTGAGTTTGGTTTAGAAGTAAGCTGTTGGTATTATTTTATTCTGGGTTTAACAGTAGATCATGTGGAGGTTGTGAATATGGGTCGAGAGGCCCAAGGTCGGTGCAACATCTTTTTTATTTATTTATTTATTTTAACTTTTGTTCTTGCTGTAAGGGGTGAATGGGCTGTTAAGCCCATAAGGATCCCTAATCATCTTTGTTTTATTTCTCTTTAAATATTAATTTTTTATCTTGACTATTTTCTCTAAAGTTTTCAGTTTTGTCAAGATTTCTAGGTATTTTACTTCCACTTGATTTTTATTTCTAAAATAATTTTTAGATGAAGTTTTAGTTGTTATTTATTAATTATTTTACCAAAGGAATTGAGGTTTATTACTTTTTTAGATCATTCTCGATTTTACATATCACTTAGTTTTATTTCACTTTCTTCTTTTTTGGGTCTATGACGAGACTTCCGTAAACCGTTATTGGTCAAACTATTGATAAATAACATTGGATATGAGACCACCTTCTTTCTCTCTTTCAAACTTTTCATTTTTGATTTTTATTCATTTTTATCACTTTTTGGTCCATGACGAATTTTAATAATTATTATCGGTCAAATTATTGATAGATGATGATTTATTCGAGACTATTTCATTTTCTATTCCATTTTCATTTTTATTCATTTTTCCGATCGATGATGTCTTCTGATTCGTAAGCATCGTGTAACGAAGTCGATAACCTTCTCGATTTCAAATCTATGGAGAATGACCATTTGTGTCATTTTCTCTACTTTGGGATTGTGATACCTTCGATTAATCGATATTTCGTTTATGATTAAAGACGAGATCCCGTCCGTGCGACACGATTTAATTGGTGAATGATTTTCAATATCATTTCTCCATCTTGTTCATAGCACGAATATCAACTCACACGACCTCCTATAGGCCGACTTTCATTATAACTTGAGCTACGATGGTTTAGCATTACATTCGCCCCGATTTAATTCCTAATCAAACTAGCCACTAACTTTAATTTTTGTCAAATATTGTTGTGGATATTATTGTTATATTATCTTGCCATATTCATATTGTCATACTTATTCATTCTCATTCACATATAATCGAAAATATTAATAAATTATCGAAATCCTAAAAGCCGAATTGGTGGACTGTTGTATCATTGGTTATTTGCAGGAACCCTAATTTTGAGTCGTGCCTGACTTTGCTCAAGGCGTAGTTTAGGACACAATGCACACACACGGCTTTCTCTTGGGCTACCTGACAATGAGACCCCTTTATTTCGTGAAATCTCGTGTAACTTACATGTACCCCTCTCCCATTCCGATGTATGTTTCGTATTTCTTTAATTATTAGTTTATCTCCTAGGAGCACCCATAGGGACTAGAGCGGATCAAACTATTTTCAAACTAATTCTCGATTCGTCATCGAGCCATTTTCAAACACCCTGTAAGTCGAGTGCTCATACGCATTCTCCATCAACCTATTGCACACAACTCGACCCTTGATGCGTAATTCAAGTCGGTTCCGTTTCTCAAACTATGTCCATTACACGTTTTGCACGCGATAATAGGTCAAACCCTTGATTCAACGTCAAGCGGATTTTTGAAACAAATTATCAATTAATTAACAACTATTCAATTCTTTTTAAGGTGTAAAGAGTAGGTTCAAGTCTTTGATCTTGCTTTCAGTTGTTTAGATGCGAGTTATCTTATTCGTGTGTGAGCAATTGATGCCTCTAAATAACATTAACAACTCGACATCATTCAACCATCCTTCAACTACTCATCCTTTCAAACTCCATTTCAAACTCAAACAACTTTCTTTTCACGATGAAAAAGAGAGGGTTCCAAGTCTTTGGTTCGCTCTCCCGACTACTTGGGTCTGAGAAGTCTTTCTTAAGCTTCAAGTAGTCGTCATCTGATCAACCTCACCCATCCAAACAACCTTCTTTTGCGATGAAAAAGAGAGAGTTCCAAGTCTTTGGTTCGCTCTCCCGATTACTTGGGTCCGAGAAGTATTTCTTAAGCTTCAAGTAATCGTCATCAATTCAACTTCACCCTTTCAAACACAACCTTATCTTCAAGATGAAAAAGAGAGAGTTCCAAGTCTTTGGTTCGCTCTCCTGATTACTTGGGTATGAAAAGTCTTTCTTAAGCTTCGAGTAGTCGTCATCCGTACCCACTTCAAACCCATTCAATCCTGTTTCTCTTCGTGGTCGTTACCACAAACTACGAATGCTCTGATTCTTCATTCTCATCTGAATGTAAGATACGTAGGCACAAGATTGCAATGATCTTGGCGAGCACAATCCCCTCCATCTTCCATTTTCCCCCATCCTTCCCCGTAGTCGAACTACGAGAGCTCTGATTTCTCATTCTCGTCCGAATGAGCATACGTAGGCACAAGGTCCCCAATACTTGGCGAGCACCCTATCCTTTAACCATCCCCCTTTCCCCTTAGCGTGTTTATCCCTTTATAGTATCATTTTAGTATTTAGTATTGAGAAGAGAAGAATTAAGCTTAGCTAACTTTCATCATAACTCAAATTAAGAGGTTCCCGTTGAGTACAACGGACGTGAGGGGTGCTAATACCTTCCCCTCGCGTAACCGACTCCCGAACCCAGGAATATGGTTGTGACGACCGTGTTCCTTCCGCGTTTTAAGAGGTTTTCTCGATATTTCCCTCTCCCATTTATTCGGGAAAAATAAAGTTTGGTGGCGACTCTGTCGAACCGCATTTCCGTGCCTTTTCCACGAGGGTCGCGTTTTCGAAAAGAATTTTTCGAGGTGTGACACATTGTATCCTTTAGTCATTGAGCCGCCTACAACCGTCGATATCTTGAGATATACCAAGCTTTGGGCAGAGAAGGAAGAACTGCGCAAAGAGAATGAAGAGTTGAAGCAGGAAATCAGTCAGCTGAAGCATGAAAAGGGTGAAGCTGTGTATTTGGCCAAGACAAATGCCGAATTGTTGACTAAGTTGAAGGAAGAACTTGCTGATCAGGTACAAGCAAGGAAGCAAGTCGGTCTTGATCTGAAAATCACTTGCAGCGTTCTGAAGAGTAAGAAGGAGATTTAGATAGAACCCATCTGAAGATATCCAAATTCAATGAGCAGTGGAATGCTACTGTGACCGCCAACAAGAATAGGGAGGACCAGCTTCGTGTTCAGGTTGATAAGCTAAAGGCGCAATTCAAGGCAGAGGAGAGGGAGGTATTGCTAGAAACGTTCCGCAGAAGTACGATCGAGCAGAAATACCAAGAGACTTTGTCGGCACTTGAAGAGCTCAAGATTCGGGCAGAGGTGGAGAAACCCATGCTTGAGGATGCCTTCGGCGAAGACGCGTGGGAGGACCATTGTCATTATCTTTGGGATGTGATACGCAATAGGGATGTCCTCATCCGAGAATTGATGGAGAGACCAGACCATCCAGATACAAAGGAGCTGCTTGAGGAGTCTCAAGTGTGGCGTAGAGATCATGGCTACTAGGTGTTTTATCTTTTGTAGTTTCCTTTGCTTTTGCATCTTGATCATCACCAGAGATGTGGGATGAGATCAATACCTCTTTGTGTGCGGGTATTTCTCATTTGGTTGTATTGTTTCAGCTTTACTTGATATATGAGAAGATTTATTGTGGTGTTCTTATCCATCTTTGTGGCTCTTGTTTATTGAAACTGGAATCAAGGGGGAGATCTCCCTGTGCATACATAGACATGTTTGCATTTGCATCTTGCATTCTCATTTGCATCGCAGGTTGTTCTTGGTGGCCTTGTGTTCTTATCTCTGCTTGGTTTTCTTCAGTTCAGGATTGAGGAGTTCAGTGTCCACAGGTATTCTACTCGAGGGAATCAGCAGAAGGTGATGGATCAGGTTCAAGCAGAATTGCAGGAGGTCAGGGAGCGCATGGCCCAATTCATGGAGCTGATACAGACTGTTGCCAGTGGACAGGAACAATTGAAGAGTTTAGTGCAGCCGTTGATAGAACGGGTTGATGAAGAGGGTGTTATACACGGAGGAGCTGGTGTTGTTCCTCCACCGATTGGTGGGTCTATTCCTCAAGGTATTCCTACTGTTGTGGTACCTCCGGGCGGAGGAGCTGCGGGCGAGAACGGTAATATTGCTGGTAATGGCAGTGTGTGCCATGTGCACGGGGTTGCTGGGCCTCATTGGGAGGATAATCAGGATGATATATTTTCTGTGAAAGATCTGGAGCGTGGTTTGCTGACCGAAGCTGACCGAAGGTTCAAACTGATTGAGGAGAAGATGAAATTGCTTGAGAATCAAAACTCGTTGGGCCTCGATATGTCTGATCTTAGTTTGGTTCCTGGGATTAGGATTCCCCCCAAATTTAAGGTGCTCGATTTTGATAAGTACAAAGGGACAACTTGTCCCAGAGTACACATTCAGGCGTACTTCAGGAAAATGTCTGCTTATTCCAGTGATTAAAAGTTGCAGATGCATTTCTTCCAGGATAGTCTGGCAGGGGCTTCATTGGAATGGTATATGGGGCTTGAGAGAACCCACATCCGTAGCTGGAAAGAATTGGCTGAGGCTTTTGTGCGTAATTATCAATATAATAGTGATCTGGCACCAAATTGGGTACAATTGCAGAGTCTGTCGCTGAAAAATTATGAGAGTTTCAAGGAATACGCCCAGAGGTGGCGAGATTTGGCTGCAAGAGTGCAACCCCCTTTGGTTGAAAGGGAGTTGATAGACTTGTTCATGGCTTTGTTACCTGGGGTATATTATGAGAAGTTGATAGGCTGCATGTCTGCAGGATTTTCTGATCTGGTAATCGCTGGTGAAAGATTGGAGAGTGGAATCAAGTCTGGCAAGATTTCGAATGATGGTGGATCCTCGTCAAGAGGAACAAAGAAGCCATATTCTGCAAACCCCGAGAGAAGGGAGGGGGATGCAAATGCTATCTCGCACAAGGGTAAGGGTATAGCTCAGTCCCGTTATCCTTAACAAGTCGCTACAGTAGATATCCCGGCTGCAACTCATCAACAAGGCAATGTTCAACGACCTTATGCTGCCAGACAAAGAACGACTAATAGGCAGCTTGCGAATCCTCCTATGCCTTATTCTCAGTTGTTATAACGATTGCTGCAATTACAACTGGTTCAGAAGAAGACCTTGGCTCCTCTCACTGGTCCGCCGCCTGCTGGGTACGATGTTAACGCTCATTGTGATTTTCATTCAGGTGCTCCAGGGCATGATATTGAACATTGCAAAGCTTTCAAGCATAAAGTACAGGACTTGCTTGATTCCAAAGCTATCAATTTCACCAACGAGAGGCCTAATGTGACTCAGAACCTGATGTCGGATCATGGTGTGGCCGGATTCAATGTCATTGCTGACGGTGAGAAGTTGAATTTGATAACCGAAGTTAAGGATTTGAAGACTCCACTGGGTTTTGTGAAGGCCTGTTTGTTGAATAAGGGGGTGTTTCCTGGTTTTTTTGCTGACTGCTCAAAATGTGAAGCGCAGCCTGAGGGTTGTGATCTTTTGAAGAGGGGTATTCAGAGAATGATTTATGAGGGTTGTTTGCAATTCGATAAGGTTGTGAAAGAAGATGTCATGAAAGAGGTGAGTAATGATGGAAATGAAGTTGCCACGATTTCTATTCCATACCCGACTATCAATATTTCAGCGCCTGCTAGGCCAGCTTCGGTTACCATTACTGTACCGGGACCCATGTCGTACGAGAGCACTAGAGTCATCCCATGGAATTATGGGGGAGAGGTGTTCTGTAACGGGCAGAAATAAGAATGGATGGAGTCTGCAAGCGGGAGTTCGTCGGTTGAGAACATAGTTGGCGCTGGAGGTATCACCAGAAGTGGCAATGTTTTCTCTCCACTGGAGGTTAATGTTGATATGAATGACAAGGGTAAGCGTAAGGCTGTGATTGAAGAGAATGTTCAACCCCAGGTTGTTACTGATGATCTTTCAAGAGGTACGGAGGAATTTATGAGATTAATTTGGAAGAGTGACTACAAAATTGTGGATCACTTGAATCAAACTCCATCGAAAATTTATATCTTGTCATTGTTGATGAGTTCGGAGGCGTATCGCAACGCTCTACTAAAAATTTTGAATGCAGCATACGTGCCGCAGGAGATTTCTGTTAATCAGTTGGAGGGGGTAGTCGCTCATGTGAACGTCGGTAACGGTCTCGGCTTTACTGATTTGGATCTAACTCCTGCTCGGAGAAACCATAACCGTGCTCTGCATATATCTTTGGAGTGTAGAGGATCTCTGATGTCACATGTTCTGGTTGATACCAGATTATCCCTCAATGTGCTTCCGAAGAAGGCATTGATGAAGTTGGACATTCAGGGTTTGTTGTGCATGCCCAGTGATCTGGTGGTAAGAGCTTTCGATGGATCTAAGAGATCAGTGTTTGGAGAAATCACGTTTCCTATTCAGATAGGGTCGGAGATCTTTGATGCAACTTTCTATATTATGGATATCCAGCCAACATACAGTTGTTTGCTCGGCCGACCTTAGATACATGCCGTTGGGGCAGTTACCTCGACGTTGCATCAAAAGCTGAAATACATGGTGGAAGGGAAGATAGTCACCATGTGCGGTGAAGAGGACATTATGGTTAGCCATCTGTCATCCTTCAGATACATAGAGATGGATGGTGAGATCCACGAAACGCTCTGCCAGGAATTTGAAACAGTTCAGATTCAGGGGAAGTCTCCTGTAGAAGCCAAAGGCCTAGAGGTTTCCATGTCGTCGCTCAGGGAAGCCCGGGCTATCGTAGACTCTGGCTCGTCTCAGAAGTGGGGCCAAGTTCTTGATTTTCCTGTCAAGCAAGACAAGTTCGGCCTGGGATACAAACCCTCTATTTCTTCTCAGATTCCGAGATACAGGGGACCTGTGAAATTCACCAGCAGTGGTGTGATATTCGATAGGATCAACGTCGTTGAAGACGATGAAGGGGACAGTGACTGCGACATGGATGTGGGGATCTGTCCATGTACTCCTGGCCAGAAGCTGTGCAACTGGACTACCGAGGAAGTCATTCATGTTACTGCTGCAGAGTAATGTTTATTGTTTTGATTATGTTGAGTCATGCGTTCTTCCCAAGACGTAGTGACCCATTTGTGGGGCCTTCTTGTTATTTGCAATTTATCATTAAATAAAAGACGTTTCCCATTCAAATTTTGTGATCCATGTTTTTCTTGTTTTTGTTTTGCATTTATACTTAACAGAAAAATGGCAATGTGTTTTGTTTGTTGCATCGCATAATAAACATAACATCCTCATGCAGGTCTTTTCTATCAGATGCCATCGATTCAGGTTCGGCTATGACTTCGTATGACTTTGATAATCCCATTTATCAAGCTGAAGATGAGACTGACGAAGACTGTGAACTACCCGAAGAGTTGGCCAGACTTCTCAAGCAGGAGGAAAGGGTCATTGTGCCTCATCAGGAGGATATTGAGATTATCAATCTGGGTACCGAGGATGACAAGAAAGAGGTTAAAGTGGGGGCTGCATTGGAAGACAGTGCCAACAGAAGATTGGTTGGAATGCTCCGTGAGTATAAGGATATCTTCGCTTGGTCTTACCAAGACATGCCCGGGTTGGATACAGATATTGTGGTACACCGGTTACCTCTCAGAGAAGAATGCTCGTTGGTCAAATAGAAGTTGAGACGGACAAGGCCTGACATGGCATTCAAGATCAAAGAAGAAGTTCAGAAGCAGCTGAATGTTGGGTTTCTTACTGTCACGAATTACCCTCTGTGGGTCGCTAATATTGTTCTTGTGCCTAAGAAAGATGGAAAGGTCAGAATGTGTGTTGATTATCGAGATCTAAATAAAGCGAGCCCGAAAGACGATTTCCCCCTCCCCCATATTGATGTGTTGGTTGATAACACTGCTCAGTATTATGTGTTTTCATTCACGGATGGCTTCTCTGGGTACAACCAAATCAAGATGGCCTTAGAGGACATGGAGAAAACTACTTTCATCACACCGTGGGGAAATTTTTGCTATAAGGTGATGCCCTTTGGATTGAAAAATGCAGGGGCAACTTATCAGCGGGCGATGGTCACTTTGTTTCATGACATGATTCATCATGAGGTGGAAGTCTATGTTGATGACATGATTGCAAAGTCACAGACAGAGGAGGAACATCTGGTCGATCTTCTGGAATTGTTTGAAAGGTTGAGGAAGTTTAAGCTGAGGCTGAATCCTAACAAGTGCACCTTCGGGGTGAGATCTGGAAAGTTATTGGATTTCATTGTCAGTGAAAAGGGTATTGAGGTAGATCCTGCCAAAATAAAAGCTATACGAGAAATGCCTGAGCCGAGAACGGAAAAAGAGGTTCGTGGTTTCCTGGGGAGATTAAACTACATTGCAAGGTCTATATCTCATCTTACAGCCACTTGTGAACCAATATTCAAATTGCTGAAAAAAGATCAAACAGACAGGTGGAATGAGAATTGCCAGAAGGCATTCGAAAGAATAAAAGAATATTTACAGGAACCTCCAATACTCATGCCTCCAGTTGCAAGGAGACCGCTGATCATGTATCTCACGGATCTTGAGAATTCAATGGGATGGGTCCTCGGTCAACAGGACGAGTCAGGTAGAAAAGAGCATTCCATCTACTACTTGAGTAAGAAGTTCACTGATTGTGAGTCGAGGTACTCGATGCTGGAAAAAAAATGTTGTGCACTCGCCTGGGCCGCTAAGCGTTTGAGGCAGTACATGTTAAACCACACAACCCTATTGATTTCAAAGATGGATCCGATCAAGTATGTCTTTGAAAAGCAAGCACTCTCCGGAAGGATTTCCCGTTGGCAAATGGTGTTAACCGAGTATGATATTCAGTACGTTTCCTAAAGAGCCATTAAGGGAAGCGTCCTGTCGGAATATCTCGTGGAACAGCCGATTGAGGACTATCAGTCGATGAAGTTTGACTTCCCAGATGAAGACGTCATGTTTCTGAGGATGAAAGATTGTGATGAGCCTTTACCTGACGAGGGTCCTGAGAGAGAATCTTAGTGGAAACTGGTTTTCGACGGAGCAGTTAATTCATATGGTAATGGAATCGGTGTGATCATTACTACTCCTCACGGTTCTCATATACCATTCACCGCCCGATTGACATTCGCATGCACCAAAAAGAAGCCGAGTATAAAGCTTGCATTATGGGTTTAGAAGAGGTCGTTGATATGAAGATTAAGAATCTAAATGTATACGGTGACTCAGCGTTAGTCGTTAACCAAATCAAAGGAGAATGGGAAACTCGTCAGGCCAACCTGGTGCCTTATAGAGATTATGCAAGGAGACTGTTGCCTTTCTTCGATAGAGTTGACATCCATCATATGTCGATGGCTGAAAATCAGATGGCGGATGCCTTGGCCATGCTAGCTTTGATGTATAAAGTGAATTTTTAGAATCAAACTCCTGCTATCACCATCATGCATCTTGATAGACCTGCTTTTGTGTTTGCCGTTGAGAAAGCATCTGATGGAAAGCCTTGGTATTTCGATATCAAGCATTTTCTCAAGACTCAGGAGTACCCATCTGGGGCATCCAACAAGGATAAGAAGACTTTGAGGAGGTTAGCTGGAAATTTTCATCTGAACAAGGACGATGTGGTATACAGGAGAAACTTTGACATGGTCTTGCTGCGTTGTGTTGATGAACTTGAAGCAAACTCTGTGATGGAGGAAGTCCATGAGGGTTCTTTTGGTACTCATGCCAACGGACATGCAATGACTAGAAAATTGTTGAGAGCTGGGTATTATTGGATGACTATGGAATCTGATTGTTTCAAATACGCCAGAAAATGCCATAAATGCCAGATTTATGCTGACAAGGTGCATGTGCCACCAACTCCTCTGAATGTGTTGACATCTCCTTGGCCTTTTGCCATGTGGGGAATCGATATGATTGGAAAGATTAAGCCGACTGCTTCTAATGGACATCGCTTCATTCTGGTCGCAATAGATTACATTAAGAAGTGGGTAGAAGCAGCATCCTTTGCCAATGTCACGAGACAGGTGGTCGCCCGATTCATAAAGAAGGACATCATTTGTCGTTATGGTATTCCGGAGAGAATTATTACTGATAATGGTTCGAATTTGAATAACAAAATGATGAAGGAACTGTGTCAGAGTTTTAAGATTAAACATCACAATTCTTTTCCATACCGTCCGAAGATGAATGGTATTGTTGAGGAAGCTAATAAGAATATCAAGAAGATTGTGCAGAAGATGGTTGTGACCTACAAAGACTGACACAAGATGTTACCTTTTTCTCTTCACGGTTATCGTACTTCGGTGCATACATCAATCGGGGAAACTCCTTTCTCACTGGTGTATGGTACGGAAGCAGTCCTGCCATTGGAAGTTGAGATTCCTTCTTTAAGGGTTTTTTCAGATGTAAAGCTTGACGAAGTTGAATGGGTGCGAACCAGGTTGAATCAGCTGAGTTTGATTGACGAGAAGAGATTGGCAGCCATTGCTCATGGTCGGGTGTACCAGAGTAGGATGAAGAAAGCCTTTGATCAGAAAGTGCATCCTTGGTGCTTCCAGATGGATAATTTGGTGTTGAAAAGGATCCTTCCTCCTCAGACAGATCACAGGGGAAAATGGACTCCTAACTATGAAGGTCCATATGTGGTAAGAAAGGTTTTCTCTGGCGGAGCCTTATTACTATCTACCATGGATGGTGAAGATTTTTCGTCCCCTGTGAACGCGGACGTGGTTAAAAAATACTTTGCTTAAAAGAGACCCGCTGGACACAAAAAGAAAAGTCCATGAAAAATGGGGCATCCCGGCGAACCGTAAAAAGAAAAAGGTTCAGGCAAAAATTAGGGATAAAAGAAAAAGAATGAACCCGCAAAGTTGGAAACCTGAAAAGGCGACTTTGGCAAAAATGGGTATCCCGGTGGATTAAAAACCCGAAAGGGCGGTCCAGGCAAAAAAGTTAGGGATTTAAAAAGCAAATGATCACAGTCTGTGTTCGGTCTCTAAGCTTGTGAGCAATTATCTTGAAAGAAAGGAATCAGTCCAGTCAGTCTTGTCAGAAGACGGAACATGGGGAGCATCGAAGACATACAGGTCATAGCCGAATCGACACGTGGTGGTTGTCTGTTTCCACATTGCCGACATTTGTATTTTATTTGTTTTCTCGTTTTTGAGCAATTGCCTCTTTTCAGGAATTGCATCTGAATTGTAATTCGCCTATTTACAGGCCTTTCATCAATAAAGTGTTCACTTCAGTCAAAGAGCTTTCTTTTTCTTGTCCATTTTACTGTTTTGTTTGTGAAATGTCTGTTATTTTGGTAAACATTGCAGGTAAAAGCAAGAGGTTATACATATCATGCCGAAAGTAATGACTTTGCTTGCGCAACAGGTATCATGGATGGTAACTGAGGTAACCATTTCACATGTAGAGTATTTCTGGTGTCTTTTCTTTGTTGCAGGTCAGCAGGGTTATCCTCATCCGAGTGAGATTCCCTTGTCCTCAGCAGTTCAAAATTGCAGCAATTGGAAATTGTTGCTAGCCAGGTATTCCCCGCAGGGTAAATGCAGTCAAGCATGAGCAATGAAGAGGTTTGCTGCCCCATAGCAGAGATTTTGCTTCCCCAGTGAAGTGGTCGTCTCCTCTCTCAGGCAAAGTTGTTTCCTTTCCCCGACAGAGTCCGATTGTCAAGTTTGAAAGGATGTATTTCCAGCAGAACAAAGCTTTGTCTCTGTGAGAAAGTGAGTCCCCAGCTGGGTGGAGTTTGTTCCCAGCAAAATAGAACAGAAATGGGTCCCTCAGCGACAGGGTGGTTTGTAAACCAGTTTTTCTTCTCCAGCGGAGGCAACGTCGGTGGCGCCCTTTCCCAACGGAGTTGATGGTCAGGATTTTCTCTAGCAGAGTGCAGTGCTGATTCCCTCGACAGAGTAAGTGGTAGAACAGGAATGTGGGGTAGCTTCAACAGAGGAACTTAGTCCTTACACCCACATCTCAATATTTAGAATTAAAGGTGGAAAATCTAAACATTGAATCACTTTAAACATGCTAATTATATAAATACATATCATTCAGTTTGATTCACCATATCATTCATGTTTACATAAACATTGTCAACAGATACATATACAAAATGTATCCCAAAAGAATACTGTACAATCCTAACTACCCGGTGCTACATATCAGAGCTAACCGACCAAAAGAATGAAGTTATACTTCAAAAAAGACGTCCAGCAAAACCTAATCTGCAATGCCTCATAGAGCATTGTAAAACAGCACAAGGGTGAGAAATATTATCATAATAATCAATGTATATAATTATATATATATATATATATATATATATATATATATATATATATATATATATATATATATATATATATATATATATATATATATATATATATATATATATATATATATATATATATATATATATATATATATATATATATATATATATATATATATATATATATATATATATATATATATATATATATATATATATATATATATATATATATATATATATATATATATATATATATATATATATATATATATATATATATATATATATATATATATATATATATATATATATATATATATATATATATATATATATATATATATATATATATATATATATATATATATATATATATATATATATATATATATATATATATATATATATATATATATATATATATATATATATATATATATATATATATATATATATATATATACACAAGCATAGAATACACATATCCCGTATTTCTCACCACAATTCATTATCATCATCATATACATCACAATATATGTATATATAAACAAATATGGAATGATCACCAAGCATATTTATCATACACACATCCATAGTTCTCATCAATTCACATAACATACACATATGCATACATTCACACCACATTTATCTCTATACCATGTGACTCAATGCCACTCAATGTAACTCATGCCATGTGGTACCAACACTTGTTATCATTTTTCAGTTTTTACATTTAAACCGGGTCCGTCCTCTAGACCGATAACAACAAAAGCCTGTCCTCTAAGCTTTCAAACCCACTCTTCTAGGTTTGGGACAAGTCACCAGTCTCCACGAAACTAGCAAGCATTGCCTCTTGACTAAATGATGCATATGCAATCAACAACCAAATGCACTTAAGACCGTTCTCGCATCTTAATCTCATGCATTCTCAATAATTCATCACATAAGAATTATAACATGATTGCACACACAACATATTTCACATAATCAAAGTGTTCATAATTTAAATCATCGTCACCATATTATCAAGCAATGCACACATATTCACTAATATGTTCTCATGTATTCTTCACATACAATTTCAAGCAATGCACAAATATTCACAATATGTTCTCATGCATTATTAATAACATCGTGCCAACGGCAACGAACTCAATCACAATCATCATGCACTTTTAATCAATTTTAATCAATGCATATATTTGTCAAAAGACTGCATTTCATAATCAATTCCACAATCTAGGATTCACGTCATACGGCTACCCACCACATATCACACCAAAGTACACAACTATTCATTTCGATAAGGATCAAACACAATCGAACCAAACAATCAACATCGGATGGAATCACAAAGAAAATGAAATGCTGTCATGCTCGCTGGCTTGCTCGCCTAGCGAGTCCCTAGCGAATGCTCGCTACCTATTCGCCTGGAGAACAAGCTCACAAAGGCAAACAAAAGCTACTGACTTCGTTTGCTACCTACTCGCTGCAGCGAGGTCCTAGCGAATCCTTCGCTACCTCACTCGCTACCAGCGAACAAGATCAAATACATTCTATCCAAGTCTGGGACCACTCGCTAGCTTGCTCACTTAGCGAGTTGCTAGTGAACACCTCACGACCTGCTCACCTAGCGAAGGTGCTAGCGAACGTCTGCGATGTTCAAACCCTCACTGTCCAAAACTCTCCAAAACTCCTAAAGTCACCTGATTCAATTTCAACGAGTTA
Source organism: Lathyrus sativus (assembly GCA_963859935.3). Lineage (NCBI taxonomy): Eukaryota > Viridiplantae > Streptophyta > Magnoliopsida > Fabales > Fabaceae > Lathyrus > Lathyrus sativus. The sequence continues at coordinate 397,629,463 of OZ012740.1, forward strand.
CAGTACTCTTATTCTAACAATCCTCGACTAATCTACACCACTTATTCCGAATTCCAACCATTAAAACATTGATTCTACCGATTAAACTCATCTATGCCCTAGAATGGAAAATGGAGAAAACATCGAAACAATCCAAACCAATCATACATAATCACATACATTGACAATATAATGATATTTCACACCCTTACCTTGATTAAATCGAAAGCTAGGAGTTATTCTTGATGATTCCAAGCTTTTTCCCTTTCTTCCTTCTCTATTCTTCTCCTTTCTTTCTTTCCTCTTTCTCTTATGTCTCTATCTTTTCCTTTTCTTTCCACTTTTCGTTATATTCTTTCCATTCTATTTCCTTCCATTATCTTTCTCCTCTCAAATATCTACCAATAATTCTAATAATTAAAATCATCCAAATAAATCAATTAATTAATATAAATAATTAATTATTGAAAATTGGGTTGTTACATTATTTCTCCTCAGCGGTGTCGTCAGACGTTTATGGGTGATATCTTGGCAAACTCGAATGGTATTCAGGCCATAGTGAATGTTTCTTCGTCCGTTGAGCGTCCAGGCTCCGGTCATTTCGTCGAGCGTCCAGGCTCCGGTTATTTCTTTGAGCGTCCAGGCTCCGGTTATTTCGTTGAGCGTCTAGGCTCCGGTTTCTTCGTCGAGCGTTCAGGCTCCGGTTCTTCGTCGAGTGTTCAGGCTCCAACTATTTTGTTGAGTATTCAGGCTCCGGTAAATCTCTAATTTGGGTTGCATTGTTTTCTCCGTCGAGTAACCAGGCTCCGGTAAATCCCTAGTGAAGTCGTCAATTCCGTTGAGTATCTAGGCTCTGATTGTCGCGTCGAGCATCCAGGCTCCAGTTTTTTAGTACCCAGACTCCGATCAGTTTCGTTGAGCGCTCAGGCTCCGGTAAATCTTGTTGGTTGTCCAGTCCGTTGAGTACCTAGACTCCGGTCCGTACGTCGAGCGGTCAGGCTTCGATACCTTCATTCGTCGAATATCCAGACTCCGGTCACTGCGTTGAATATCCAGACTCCGACAATTTGAAGTGTTACCCTTTAACTGATATGGTATCCAGGCCATGGCACAATTTATGATGGACGTGTTCATCGTGTTATAAATTCCCCACAAAGTTACTTGGTCAAGTTTCTCTTTGTCCCCGAGCAGAGTTATTTGTTTAAATTTCTCTTGGTTCCCTGCCAAAGTTGCTTGGTTAAGCCGCTCTTCCTCAGCGGAGTATATCGATGTGTATCAGCTCAGCTACTTCCGGAGATTTCTATCCCCAATCAGAGTTTGCAGTTTATTTTTGCGGGTGGAAAATTTCTGGGTTCTTTGGTATTCAATTGTCTTTTACCTTGATTGTTTGAAAGCCGTTGCTCTCATCCGTTCAGGCTCAAGTCGATTGAATATGGGCAGCTGTAGCACCTCAAAAATTGCTCTTTCGTTTTAACCGTAACTGGCTTTTGTTTCTTTGCATTTTCCATTTTTTCATATCATGGCATTTGTTCTCGAGGCATGGGATCGAGGTATTTCTGTGGCTCAGGTTCATTTTGGTGTAAAAGATTGAAGGTGTTAATCGGTTAACACATATGGTTAATCGGTTAACCATTGGAAAATCAGCCCAGATTTGAAATTTTAATAGTGTTAACTGGTTAACGCATATGGTTAACCGGTTAACCATAGCAGATTTTGCCCTGTACGTTATTTTGCAAGCCAATTGCACTTGGGGTCCAATTTTGATCACCTTGGAATTCAAATTTTCACTTGGGAAGGATCTAGAACATCTTTAAATTTTAGATTTCCCTCCAAAAACCCATTCCACATTCCAAGCCTTGATTTCCAATCCAAATTCCCAAACCTAGCTTTGGATCCAAACCAAGAGAGTACTTAAGTAATTTACTCCAAACCAAACCATCTAATCTCTCATAATTCAATTCATTTTTCAGAATTCTCCCTGGAGCTCTCAATTTTCTCTCAACTTCTCCATTTCTAAAACCATCACTTAAAGCTCTTCATCATTTGGATTCATTGATTTTTCATTCAAATCAATAGATTCTTGAGCATAAACCTCCATTTACCATCACCATTGGATCAATTTTTATAATCAATTTTCGTGCAAATTGAGATCTGATTCTGGAGCTTGAGTTGGAAGTGCTTATTTGGAGTAATTTGTCTTAAAAGTGTTTGATCTTCATTCCTCTTGCAAGAATTATTGTGGATCTTGAAGTTTTCCGGATAATCTTGTTTGGATCTGCTCAAATTCAGTTGATCAACATTTACCGAAGCAAATCTCCGCTTCGAAGGTTGGAATTCTCGAACCGATTTAATTTTTGAGCTTATCATGTTAATCTTCCTATTCGATTGAATTTGGTTGATTTCGATCCGTTCGAATTGTGATATTGTTGTGTAATTGTGTACCCATGCTGTTGGATCTCTGTTTTCTGTTGTTAATTTCGTGCTTAATTGATAAGTTGATCTTTTGGATCCTTGGATAAGCTATTTTGGTGCTAGAATTGATTTTCTACTGCTGTCTTTAGCTTCTGGTGCAGTGTTAATCGGTTAACCTATATGGTTAATCGGTTAACCATTTCAAACTTTCAATTTTTTTCTTCAAACATTAACAGTGTTAATCGGTTAACGCATAAGGTTAACCGATTAACCTGTTCCAAATTCCAGATTTTCCAAACTTTTTAAGGTGTTAACCGATTAACCCCAGGGGTTAACCGATTAACATTGTGCCAGAATGTCATATTTGCTGTTTTGCTTGCTTGTTTGCATACCGTTTCGATTCGAATCATCATAGATCAGTGTGATGCATTAAGATTGAAATGTTTTGGATATTTGCTACTATTTTTGTTTGGTTGATCATGATTTTGTTGAAATGTGTGTTCATTTTCCACTTGGTTGCATGCTTGTGTATGTGGTTCGAAGTGAGCATTTGTTTGCATGTTTATTTGCTTTCATCACTTGTTTTTCCCTCATGTTTGCATCATCTTGTATCACTGTTGAGGTCGATACGAGCTTGTGGCAGCTGCTGCCCCACACATTTTTCCTCCCTCCCACCATTCTAAATGTGCAATTTCGTGTTTGCATCTTCTACTTGTGATTGAATTTACTTGGTGTTTTCTTGTGCTTTTTGCCATGATCCCCATAGGGTTCCTAGTCCCTCCGTCTAGGATGGCAGTAGGAGAGACATTATGTGTTCAATCCAAGTATGCTAACATTAGGGTAGATGTTTCCCCTTTTTATTCTAACTTTAGGACCATTTTGCATGACAATGTTAGGGTCGAGTTTCCCTTAGACCTTCCGCGCGTCTCTCTTTCTCATCTCAAAACAATTCTAACTCATCTAATAAATGTGATGAACGCTGCGCGCTACGAGCCTTAAGCTACATGGGGAATGACGAGTGAGGGTCTCCTCTCGCTTATCTAGAGTGTTAGTGTACGTCCCGTTTGGGGGCGATACACGACGCATTCGCCTCCATGTTATAGTCTTTAGTGCAACGTGAATTACAAACCGAATTAATTCACTTTACTAAAAAACACAAAACAAAATTCAAACCTTTTTCCTTCGGGATTAATCGAAAACCTTTTTTTCCGAAAAGAGTGTTGTTAAGCTTCAGTTCTACCGCAAACAGGCTTTGTCCCTAACTGCTGGAACGGATGTTTAACCTTACTCGGTCTAAACACTTAATCAACCTGTGGTTTCGTGTCCGCCCGAACTACATTTGCTCTGATCTTTCATACAAGATGAAAGTACGTAGGCACAAGACGCGATGTCTTGGCGAGCAACCTTCCCCCCTTTCTCCCGTAGTTAGCCGAACTACGTTGACTCTGACTTTCCAATTGCATGAGGGAATACGTAGGCACAGAGAGGCAATGTTGTGCCGAGTCTCTTTCCTTTTTCTTTTTGTCCCGTCGAGTACGACGGACGTGAGAGGTGCTAATACCTTCCCCTTGCGTAACCGACTCCCGAATCCAGGATTTGGTTGCGATGACCTCGTCTTTTCCCTTTTTCGCCAGGTTTTTCCGATCGTTTCCTTTCCCTTTTCTTTGGGATAAATAACGAAAGGTGGAGACTCTTCTGTTTTCCGCCGGGTGTTTTTCGTAGTTGCGACAGTCGGGCCAATTTATTTAAGTGACTTTATTCGGTTAAGTTTAAGCAGAGGATTTTGTTTCGAGGAATTTAAATGAGAGTAGCTTAACTGTTTGAATTTACTAAATCAAAGTTGATGGTTTGAAGGTACATGAAGGGATTAAGTCGGATAAATTCAATCAAGATAATGATCGTTGGAATTAAGTGGGGAAATACGGTCGGTTAAATTTTAATTAAATGAGTTTATTTGTTTATGTTTTACCGGAGGAGTATTCGGAGATTTTAATCGGAAATTGAAAATTAAATTATAATAGAGGAATGCAATTGAAAAATAAATGAATTTTTTATTATTATTCATTTCAATTGTGGTTATTACAATATCTCAATAAAATATTGGAAAAAATTACAAATTATATTATATTTTTTTCTATCTTCCTAAATTACTAAACTATCCTTTGAGGACGATTCTTCGCGTTCCGATTTTATTCCTCCGAACCTGCAAGAAAAATCAACGAACAGTGAAAATGCTAAAGTTAGTCCAATTCAATTTTCGGACTCCGATACCCTCAGATCAAGTGTCATCATCGGGTACGTCGGGAGGGTAACGGAGTATTTTGTCGCCAGCTCCCGACTCAATTTCTCGACTTCGGCAAGATCGGCAATAATCTGTTCAAGTTATCCAACCGAGAGAGAGAGAGAGAGAGAGAGAGAGAGAGAGAGAGAGAGAGAGAGAGAGAGAGAGAGAGAGAGAGAGAGAGAGAGAGAGAGAGAGAGAGAGAGAGAGAGAGAGAGAGAGAGAGAGAGAGAGAGAGAGAGAGTGATTATTCGAAAAAGTGCTTCTGAAAAAGTGATTATTCCAAAAAGTGATTTTTTTTCCATTTTTGCCAAACAAGGCCTAAAACAACATTTCCAGAAAAATTCCAACCCAAACGGATTAAACCAAAGTCCAACGAACCCAGTCAAGCCAAATCACCATCAAGTACGTAAGTTACGGCAACAAGTTCCTGGGAAACAAATAATAACAAATTCATCAGAATGACTATGTAAGCAACAATCAAAACTGTAACGCCCCGATTCTGAATTTCCCATTATTTTGCTGAGTCTTTTAATTTATTGGTTAATTGTTATTTTATTGTGGAATTATATGATAATATGTTATGGGTGTATGTTGTGGTATTTTATTATTTGGAGAGTTTTGGGAATTAATTAGAGGGTATTTTAGATAATCCTTGATTAGTAGTTATTTTGAGAGAAATAGAATAGAAAGAGTATAAGTGGAAAAGAGAAAGAATAGAGAGAATAGAAACCAAGAGGAAAAAAAAGAAGAGAAAGAAATGAAAAGAAGAGAAAAGAGGAGAAAAACCTAGAATCATCCAGAATTCACTTCTAAGCTTTCGATTGATCGGGTAAGGGTGTGAAACTTTATTATTCTTGCAATGTGTATGATTATGTGTGTTCTTGTTGGTTTTGTTTTGGATTGGGGAGAGTTTTACTCATTTTTCATTTTAGGGCATAGTGATTTTAATCGGTAGAACGGATGTTTTATCGAGTAGAATCTGATGTAAGTGTTGTAGAATAGTCAGGGTTTGATAGACTAAGGCTATTGGAACTGATTTGATGAGAATCAGTCGGTTTTGGAGAGGTTGGGAAATTTTGAACAGTGAGGAATTTCTGGTTCGCAGACACTTGCTAGCTGTTCGCTAGGTGAGATGGTCGCGAACATTCGCTGAGCGAGCAGTAGCGAATAGGTAGCGAATGGTCCCAGACTTGGACAGAATGCATGTTGTGGTGTTCGCTGGCAGCGAATGGGGGTAGCGAAGGTTTGCTAGGGGTTTGCTGAGCGAGCGAGGTAGCGAACGAAGTCAGAGGCTTCTAATTGCCTTCGCGAGCTTGTTCGCTAGGCGAACAAGTATCGAATACTCGCTAAGAGTTCGCTAAGCGAGTAGGTGGCGAACGTGGCAGGTTGTGTTTTCTTTAATGTTTCCATTCGAGGTCGGGTTTCCGACTTAACTTTGATTATTTTCTTGCTCGAGGCATCTATCATGCTGAGTTATGTTGTGCTGTGGGTAGCCGTATGGCGTGAATCCTAGATTGTGAATTATGGAATGTGTATGTGGCCGTTTGGCAATTTTGTGCAATTATTCGAATTAAATGGAATTGCATGGTGATATTGATGTGAATGTGCATAATTGTATGTACTTGTATGATGTGAAGAATTCTTGAATATGTTTGTAAACATGTGTGCATTTTAAGAGCGTTTAGAGTCGTGTTGCATATGTAGCATCATGATTGCATTCTTGTGTGTTTGATCCTGCGGAGGATCTGCAGAAACCTCGTGTGCCCTTGTGGGGTGTGAGCGATGGTTTAGTTACTTTGATCCCTAGGAGGATCTGCATAAACGATCGTGTGCCCTTGTGGGGTGTGAGCGATGGTTTATTTTGATTCCATGGAGAATCTGCAGAACAGTTGTGTGCCCTTGTGGGGTGTGAGCAACCGGATTCTGTGCCCGTGTGGGGTGTGAGCAATCCTGAAACATCGTGTGCCCATATGGGGTGTGAGAGATGGGTGAACATCGTAGGCCCGATGGGGAGTTACTTCAGTAACGAGTGATGGTTCCATTTTGGTTCTTCAATTGAACCTGCTGAACGAGTCGGTACCGCATTTGCATCTGCATAGAGTCGTGAGTCGGTCTCTATGAGTTGCATTATCATCTTTATATGATGTTTTGGTGAAATGAACATAATTGTAAATGTTTAAGTGAAATGCTATGAATTGTGAAGCATGAATTGGTGAATGTGATTGATTATGTACGTGTACATTGTGATGTATTGTAACAAGTTGTGGTGGGAAATGTGAATTGCGTGTATGTTATAATTGTGTTTTATGATATACATAATTTTATGCATTGTTTGTTATGATAATGTTTCTCACCCTTCTGCTGTTTCATAATGCTCTATGAGGCATTACAGAGTAGGATGTTGGAGGTCTTTTGTGAAGCGAGTCTTCATTTCTTTTGGTCAGATGGCTCTGATATGTAACACTGGGTAGTTAGGAATTGCTTTGATTCTTTTGTGATACATCTGTGTATGTATCTATTGCTGAATGTTTTGTAAACTCAACTGATGAATTGAATTAGTCTGAATGTTGTATATAATGTTTATGTCAATGAAGTTATTTCAATGTTTAGATGTTTCCGCTGTATTCTAAATGTTGATATGCGAGTTTTAAGTGCTATGCTTTGTGTTTAGTTGAGATTTACCCCTTTTTTTACATATCTTTATGAGCATGTATTATTTATGTTTCGTTTCGATGATAATGTGATGCGCCTCTTTTATACCATGTTATAATTATACTCTGATGAAACTTTTATTAATTGCTTAAATGATTTAAGTGTTTATTTTGGGGGTATAGAAAGGGGGTGTTACATTAAGTTGTATCAGAGCCAGTGTTGAGTCAGTTGTGTCTGTCTTCTTGTTGTGTTGGTTAAACGTTTGTTTGACCTTGTTGTTATTTTTGGGAATCCTCAGAATATGGCTAGTCGTAAGGACACTGCTATGGCTGCAGCATTGGAGGCTATGGCAAGGGCGGTGCAAGGTGCGCCGAATGTGAATGTGTCGCTTCCGCGAAAATAAGGTGCTGGCAAAACAGAAGAGTCTCCACCTTTCGTTATTTATCCCTCAGAACGGGAAAGGAAACGATCGGAAAAACCTGACGAAAAGGGTAAGACAAGGTCATTGAAACCGTTGTCTGGGTTCGGGAGTCGGTTACGCAAGGGGAAGGTATTAGCACCCCTCACGTCCGGCGTACTCGACGGGATCCACGCTTGTTGTGTTTACTGGACGAGTTGGTTTATCTATCTACCTATCAAGGCTGGCTTAAACAGAAAAGAAAAATGACTCGGCAAAGCGTCGCACTTTATGCCTACGTATTCTCATCAGAGAATGAGAAATCAGAGTCAACGTAGTTCGACCGACTACGGGTTACGGGGAAGATGGCTCGCCAATACGTCAGTATTGTGCCTACGTACTCTCAACAGGTATGAGAGATCAGAGCTTACGTAGTTCGGGATACTACGGATTACGGGAATTCAGATTCATCTGTTTTATCGAGTAGGGTTAAACAGCAGTTCCAGCAGTTAGGGACAAAGCCTGTTTGCGTTGGCGCTGAAGTTTAACGACACTCTTTTCTTCAGAAAAGCTTTCCTTTGAATTACGGGCCCACGGGGCAAAAAGGTTTGAAGTTTGTTTTCTGTCTTTTACGGAAGAAGTGTTTTTTATTGTGTTTGCAATTTCAATCGCACTAAAGACTATGACCTGAGAGTGAATGCGTCGCATGTCACCCAAAGGGTGCCATACTAAACATCCAGACTGTTGGAAAGAAGCTCCCCAACAATCCTTTCTCAGATAGCTTAAGGCTCGTAACGTATGATAGAAATCATTCATGATTACTGTATCTTAATCTGTTTTGAGATGAGAAGAGAACAGACTCAACTAAAAGGAGACTATCAAGTCCTACTGTTGTCATGCCAAGGATTCATCCTATAGTTGAAGTTTGAAACAGGGAACTCCTAGAAATTATCATGCATAGGTTTCAACCTAAAGTTCTATCATCATTTCCTTATCAAAGGAACTGAGATTCCTAAGGGATCGTGTCAATGATACACAGAAACAGATAAAGCATCAGCTTAAACAGTAAAGAGATATACAGTAAAATGCATGCAATGCAAGTGAGGGAGGAAATGTGTGCGGGGCAGCAGCCTCCACAAGCTCATCTCAACCTCAAGCCAGATATGAATAACAGTAATCATACAGAAGAAATAAAATAGAGTGCTATCAAGCAAAATACAGTAAACTGCAATCATACAGATAAAATGGAATGCTATCAAGCAAAATAAACCACATGGGCAAGGGAGCAGGGCTCTACCGAATACCCGCAAGCAAAGCCATACAGTAACAATACAAGCAGAGGGAGCAACTAAACCTCTAGTGTAATCATGCTCCTAGCTTTAAGTCAGTCTAATCATGGACTTATTCTAATGCATCAAGCAAGTCAAACAAGGCACATCAATACAGAAAAGAAAACAGACAAGAAAGGGGATCAACAACTCTCTCAACTCCAAGCCTCAGCTCTTCTGACAGCAACTCAGTCTTCAGACTTCCATCACCCTTCAAGGCTATCTTCTTCCATAGCAAATATCAATTTGTTCCTCCAAGGTTTTAACCCATCAAACATAAGTATCAACTTAATCTTCTTCTTCCCCAAGCTTCAGCTCTCCAGTCAATTTCACCTTCAGGCTTCACTCTTAACTGCAAGTATCAACTTGATTCCTTCAGGCTCTCCCAGCATCAATGTAAGTATCAATTTATCTTTTATTCCTCAGCTTCAGCTTTTCAGTCAATCTCAATTGAATCCTCTTCATAAGTATCAACTTAGTCTTCAAGCTTCAGTTCTCTTTGCTTTACCAGTCTCAACTTGGTCTTCTCCTCTTATAAGCTTCAGCTTCTCAGGGTAGTCTTCAATCATATGGGAGTGTCAACTTCATCCTTCACTCTTTATCTTTCAAGCCTCAGCTCTTCATTCAATCTTCATGGGGTCTTCAAGTGTCAACTTTTTCTTCTTGCTCTTCAAGCTTCAGCTGCAATGGCCATGCTCAAGGAATCATCCTCTTCCATACTCTTCAATGAAGTCCTCATCTTCAAACTCAAGTCCAACATCTTTCAAGATACTCAGCTCAGAAGACAATTGATTTAACAGAGTGAGAGGAAATGATAAACAACTTACTGACAACCAAAGGAAGCCTGTAAGGGTTCATCATCATGAGAGACTGGTTCCCTCAAAGTTCTACTTCCCAGATAAAGCCACTCATCCTTCCAAAGGAGGGATGTGAATATCTGAGAAAGACTTTTAGTCGTTGGGAGGAATGGAAGCACAAGATGCTTTCCATGTTTGTGAAAGAAATCATTCTAACTACAAGGCTCTCCCTATGTCCTGTCTCCTAATCTTCATCAGACACCTTCAGGCACCAACAAATCCAAAGCTCCAAGCAACTTCACCTTGTCTTCAACTTGTCTTCAATCTCAACCAAAGGCAAACCCTAGTACTAAATGAGTTAAACTAGTTGAATTAGTAAGTTAGGGTCACCTAAAACCTAGTACTAAAGTTAGTCCTAACCAAAGTACTAAAATCAATTGTAAAATCCTACAAAAATTACTATGGGAACCTAGGTCAATCATGACTCTACCACATTAGTTTCAAAGATCAAACCATCAAATTAGACCTAGAACTAAATTCTACATTCTAAGGTATCAAACCTAAACCCTAAAAAGGAGGCATCTAAATATCAATCTAGAAAGCACGCTTATTTTCATCACAAAAAAAGTGAGAAAAATTCTATGGGATCATACATGTCTAACCTAATCACACACAAAAAATTAGGCTCAAAATCATCACCATGAGATCATACAAAATTCAACAAAAATATGCATCAAACCTAATCATTTTAATATCAATTAAAATGCAAAATTCCAATTAAATCAGAAATTACATGAAATGAAAATATTTTTTCTCTAAAAAATAATAGACTCAATCATGAGTAATATGCAAAAAGAATGGGTTTAACTGGATTAATTTTCAATTAATTATGATTTTTGCAAGAACCATAAATAAAATGAAAAAAAAAATAAGAAAATCCAATTAAAATAAACAAGAACACGGTGTGGATAGTAATCGTTTTCAGTTAAAATCCTGGGTTGGGCCTTCAGGGGGGTGCGCATAGTGATTCATCACTTAAGCCTAAAACTGAAATCAAGTGATACGCAGTGTTTGGTGTCGTTTCCTTCACAAACTCAAGTTAAAACGCAACCCTTGGATCAAATTCTAGTCAACGGGTCAAACAAGATCTGAGGGTGATAACTTCATCTCCTACATCTGGCCATGGAAATGGAGGGAAGAACCAGAGTTCAAACATGGATCCTTCTCAATTCGAACTCCACCATATCTCCATCGAAACACATGATTTAAAGCACAAATATACTCCAAATTCCACACAGATCACAACCATGGTCTTAGATTCAATTGAAATTCACTCTAACCCTAAACACGATTGGAGATCAAAATTCTGACCAAGAATCAATTGTCTCTAATCTTGAAATTGCTTGGTCTAAAACGTTCATCACATTACACTGATCAGTTTCCCCTATAGAATTCATATTATTGCTCACTATACACCAAGTTCTTGATCCAAACTGAAATGGTGTCATCACCTTGAACATAACCAAATGCTCTCAAACTCTCCAGAATCCATCTCCTAGTTGTTTCTAACCATTCTAACCTAACAATTTGACTTAACAGTGCTTAAATTAAGGTGTATGGTGAAAGTTACAAACCTGGGATTTCTTGAATAACAGATGCACCAAATCTCCACTTCAGCACTTCAATCCTTCCAAAATCGTTCCTTGTATCTAGATATGACTTCTGTTTGCAAAAGAATTGATGGAAGATGCTTGCAACTCCAAACCCGATAATGACTTGCAGCAGGTGGAACTCAAAAGCTCATGCACGATTCAGCCATGTTCTTGCTCTCAATTTGCTATGGAATCACTCAGTAACTCATAAGGAAGAGATTGCAATAAAAAGAATCGATTGAAATGGTGTAGAAATGAAAAATGGATTTCAATTTGCAATGAACAAATTCTGAATCCCAACTCTCTCTCCTTCCTCAACTCTCACCAACCTCTTCCATAGACCTCTTCTAAACCATATATAGAATGATTCAGAATCCTCTAGCACCTTCTGGAACCATCCAAGGAGATTTTGAAAATCTCATGTCATGGTTTCTTATTTCAAGCCATACTCACACCAGTCCATGTTTCCCTTGTTTTCAGCTCCAATTCTGAATTGAAAATCTCCTTAGATGAGATGTATGAGATGTTAGGATGCTTGGATAGCTTGTACATTGATCTCTCTTATGTTTTGCAAGTGTGAATTAGATTACAAGTAACTTATGATAAGTCTCTTAATTTGACCTCAAATCAAAATTTTAATAATCCCATTGCTTCTAAAATGATTTTTCCATTCAATTTGGTAGGTCACTTGCATTGTTTTGGCTATGTATTGAAAATTCCCAAAAATATGTCACTTTACTACATTAAATCCTCCTTTATTTTGACCATTTTGACAAGTATTTTACTAGCCTTAAAACATCATTTTGAACAAGTTTTATGTTGAACATTTTTCCATTTGAAGCTTGGAAATAGGAGTTATGGCCTTATGCTTGAAATGACCTGTAATCTCCAAATGACCAAAATGCCCTTGACTTGTCAAAGCCATAACTTGAGTTCTACGAATCCTATCAAGGACTTCTAATACTCTATAGAAAGCTAATAAGATAAGGAACAACATTAATTTTGACCAAAAGTTCATAGGAATCATCCTTCTTGGGCAAACGTTTGATGCAAGTTGGGTAACTTTCAAGCCCCCAGGTTCACACACCTCAGATGACCTGTAACTTGTCAAAGTCATAACTTGAGTTCTACAAATCCTATCAAGGACTTCTAGTACTCAAATTAAAGCTAAGAACAAGCTCTACAACATTCATGTTGGAGGCAATATGATATGACAATCACATCTTGAGCTAAACTGCCTTGAAGATAGGGGTCAAACTAGGGGATTTTACACTGTCAAGCCCTAGAAACCCTAGCTTGAAACTTCTCAAACTCTTCAATCATGATGAGTTGACCTTGGAATCATCCTTATAGCATCTCAATGCATCAATCCATGATCACATGTCTCTTGGATTAGGTCTCAATCCCCTCCAAATCATCAGTTGACCTAGGGTTGACCCAATCAAACCCTAATTACACCACTCATGGCTAGGCCTCTTTAATCTTGTACCATGACCTATCTAGGCTTCATGATGGCTTTCAAGACATCTCATGAGCTCTCTCAAGGCTTCAAGTCTACATTCATGGCTCCAGAATCATCTGAGGAGCTCCCATAACTCTCAAGTTAGGAGACACCCTTTTGGTTTCAACCACTCTCTCTGAGGATCTTCTGACTTCTCTGACAAAGATATCAACCCTTGAACACTTGAATAACCTTCATAGATAGCTTCATACTCTTGTATAGCTCTTGATTGGTAGTCATACCTCTTGATCTCCTGCATACATATCAATGAAATGCAAATGATGATGCTAATGTGAATGAAATGAAACATAAGCTAGGTAAAGAAATGTTGGTCAAATTTTGGGGTGCAACAGAATGCGAATGATGAGTTTAGAAAGACTCAGCCGCCTGTATTCAAAGGAAGGTTTGATCCTTACGGTGCTCAGATCTGGTTAAAGGAGGTTGAGAGAGTCTTTAGAGTTATGAACTGTGCTGAAGGGAACAAGGTAAGACTTGGGACTCATATGTTGAGGGAAGAGGCTGATGTCTAGTGGGTCAGTATGAGGCAAGTTCTTGAGGTGGATGACAAAGAAATTACTTGGGATTTGTTCCGCACTGAATTTTTGAGGAAGTACTATCCTGAGAGTGTGAAGGGTAAAAAGGAAATGGAATTCCTTGAGTTGAAACAAGGCAACATGTCTATGGTAGATTACACGGCTAACCCGGAAATTTGCCAACTGCACAAGTACACGGTACTCTGATGGGAACAAATCTTCGAAAACTGAAAAACTAGCTGCACGGCAACTAGCTGGGGAATTGGTCACACGGTAACCGGTAATACATGGTCGATCATGCCGTCAGGCATCAAGATTCTCGGGACTCATCAGGTCACCAATCAAGTTAATCATGCCATCGGGCGTTCAAAGAAATTTTCGGGCATCAGCCGGACTTCATCAGTAAGTCGGGAATAAAATTCTCGGTCAATCATGAACCAGTTGGGGATACCCAAGCTTCTACCATCAGGCACTCTGCTTCAGCTGAGAGAACTGCTTCGTCAACACGGTTGGACTTTAATCATCAAGTCTTCGAGGGAAGTTTCAACTTCGCTGTTCAGAAACCTACTGGGGATGACACATCTCCGCTGGGGACTCTAGAGAACTATCAAGTAACTCTGCTTCGGGGACCCAGAAATCATTCTGGGTGAATCATCTCTGCTGAGGACATCAAGAATCATCTTGGACAAATAACTCCGGGGGGACTTCAAGAATCATCCTGAACTAATAACTCTGCTGGAGATTTCAGGAATCATCCTGAGCAAACACTCTGTCGGGGACTCTAAGCATCGACTTTGGGCAACCAACTCTGGCGACTGCACTGGGGATTTTAAGAATCATCTTAAGCAACGACTTTGCTGGGGAAAATTCAAGAATCATCTTGAGCAAGCGGCTCTGCGGGGGATTCAAGAATCATCTTGAGCAAGCGGCTCTGCGGAGGAACACCTGCAAAACAAGAACGGTAACGCCCTAGCTCATGTTTAGTATGCATATGCTTTGACGACGGCGCAATGCTCCACACGGTGGAAATGCTATGAGTTTATGATAAATGCTATGCAATCATGCAAAATGCTACGGCCTCGTCAGCAAAATAAATGCTGACGAGAGAATCCTCCTGTCAAGGAGAAAGAACCACTCTGGTAGGGGAAGGAATCATCCTGCCGAGGAGAAGAAGCACATCGATTTCAATCGGACTCTGCATGGGAAATGAACTTCAGTTGACTGCTGCAGGGAAAAAAGCTCTACGAGAACCTGGACCTGCTGAGGAAAGCGATGTCGATCACGGCTAACCTTCTTGGAGAAAACGACTCCGGTGGGGAAATACGGCATCGGCTATTCAACACTCTACTGGGGAAAACCAATCATGGCCCGAACGGCTTCCAAGGACTCGGCTCTCTTGGGGTTCTGCAAACTCGGCTGGGGAAGAAGGAATCATCCTGCCTCAGGGGAGAGTACGACTCTGTGGGGAATCCCAATTCTGCTGGAGACTTCAGCCTGGAACTATCAATTGCCACATACTTCAGTATATGACTCAGCTAGGGAGATGACATTCCTTCAGGATACATCTGATTGGGGAGAATATTCTCTGCCTGGGGGGACACATCAATGCCTTACGATCTCACGTTCAGACTCTGCGGGGAGAGGATGCTGAATTTGCTGGAGAAGGAGGAATCATCCTGCTTGAGGACGCGCACGACACGCTGTCTGGTATATGCTACACCTGTAACAACACAAACAAACAGACAAGATACCCTTCTCAAAGGGACCTATCAAGGTTATCATCTTGTGACAATGTTCGAGTAATTCATTGTTTCAACAATCAGTGGCCTAGGCCAGTAAGTTTATGTATGCGCATTTTGTCAAAAACATCGGCGTTCTTTTTCGCAAACAAAACGGATAAATGCTAAACAGACAAACAGAATTGCTGAATAGTATACATTTTATTGATAACGAACCCCTGAATGGGTAAAAGTGTTTTACAACAGATGCAAGCTCCTGGAATGAGGAAGCTGCGCAAAAAATAAAACATAAATATACATCAGTATATACAAATGTCGGCAACGAGGCGTAGACGAACACCATGAGTTGATCCCTCTATGACCCACTCGACTTCGATACTTCTCCGACGCTTCAGCTTCAAAAGAGATTGATTCAGATAAACGGCCCTCAGGTCCTCCAAACCACTAAACAAATACGGTCCACACGCGGAACGCAGTCATTTGCTTTTTCAAATCTCTAACTTTTTCCTGAATCGCCCTTTCGGGTTTTCGATTCACCGGGATACCCTTTTTTGCCAAAGTCGCCCTTCCAGGTTTTCGACTTTGCGGGTGTACATTCTTTTCTTTATATCCCTAATTTTTGCCCGAACCTTTTCCTTTTTTATGGTTCGTCGGGATGCCCCATTTTTGCCTGGAGATTCTTTTTCTTTCCAGCGGGTCATTTTTAATCAAAGTATTTTTTAACTGCGTCCGCGTTCACTGGGGATGCAAAATATTCACCATCCATCGTGGATAACAACAAAGCTCCTCCCGAGAAGACTTTGCTGACGACGTACGGACCTTCGTAATTGGGAGTCCACTCGCCCCGGTGATCGGAGTGTGGAGGAAGAATCTTCTTCAGGACGAGATCACCCGTCTGAAAGCTTCTAGGACGCACCTTCTTATCATAAGCTTTCTTCAATCGGCTTTGGTACAGGCGACCATATGCAATCGATGCTAATATCTTCTCGTCCATCAGGCTGAGTTGGTTTAGTCGATTCTTAATCCATTCTGCCTCGTCGAGTTTCACATCAACCAAAACTCGCAAAGAAGGGATCTCCACTTCTAACGGTAGGACAACTTCCGTACCGTATACTAAGGAGAAAGGAGTTACCCCGGTTGATGTATGTACCGTTGTACGATAACCGTGCAGTGCAAACGGCAACATCTCGTGCCAATCCTTGTAGGTCACAACCATCTTCTGAACAATCTTCTTGATGTTCTTATTGGCCGCTTCAACGGCGCCATTCATCTTCGGCCGGTAAGGAGATGAGTTGTGGTGTTCAATCTTGAAACTCTGGCACAGCTCCTTCATCATCTTGTTATTCAGATTCAAACCATTGTCAGTAATGATCCGCTCGGGAATTCCGTAACGACAGATGATGACCCTCTTTATGAATTTAGCCACCACCTGCTTGGTCACATTAGCGTACGAGGCTGCCTCCACCCACTTGGTGAAGTAGTCGATAGCTACTAGAATGAAGCGATGACCGTTAGACGCAGTGGGCTCGATCTTGCCTATCATGTCGATGCCCCACATGGAGAACGGCCACGGGGAGGACATGACATTTAACGGGCACGGCGGCACATGAACTTTATCAGCATAAATCTGGCATTTATGACATCTCTTCGCGAATTTAAAGCAATCTGATTCCATCGTCAGCCAGTAATATCCTGCTCTCAGGATCTTTCTTGTCATAGCATGCCCGCCGGCATGCGTACCAAATGTGCCTTCATGGACTTCTTCCATGAGCATGCTCGCTTCTTTCTCATCTACACATCTGAGTAGCACGAGATCGTGGTTTCTTTTATACAAAACTCCATCAGGATTAAGATAAAAATTTCCAGACAGCCTCCTCAGAGTCTTCTTATCCTGGGTTGACGCTCCCGCAGGATACTCCTTAGTCATAAGGAAAGTCTGGATATCGTGGAACCATGGCTTGCCGTCGGCGGCTTCCTCGATCGCAAAGACGAATGCAGGTCTATTAAGACGAGAAATGACAATTCTTGGAGCTTCATTCCAAAAATTGACTTTATACATCGAAGCCAACGTGGCTAGGGCATCAGCCATCTGGTTTTCGGCCCTGGGCACATGATGGAGTTCCACTCGATCAAAGAACGGAAGCAGCCCTCTGGCGTAGTTCATGTACGGCACCAAATTCGATTGACGAGTCTCCCACTCCCCTTTAATCTGGTTAATCACAAGCGCCGAGTCACCATATACATCTAGGTTCTTGATTCTCAAATCAATTGCCTCTTCTAGACCCATGATGCATGCTTCGTACTCTGCTTCGTTATTGGTGACTGGAAACGTCAGTCTCGCAGTGAACGGGATATGGGATCCATGGGGAGTCGTGATGATCGCCCCAATGCCACTTCCATAGGAATTAACCGCCCCGTCAAATATCAATTTCCATTGGGATTTCCTATCTGGACCCTCGTCGGGCAACGGTTCGTCGCAATCCTTCGCTTTGAGAAACATGATATCCTCATCAGGGAATTCAAATTTCATCGGTTGGTAATCCTGGACCGACTGTTCGGCCAGGTATTCAGACAATACGCTTCCCTTGATGGCCTTCTGGGAAACGTACTGAATATCATATTCCGTCAACACCATTTACCATCTGGCAATCCTGCCCGAAAGCGCTTGCTTCTCGAAGACGTACTTGATCGTATCCATCTTCGAAATTAGCATGGTGGTGTGATTGAGCATGTACTGTCGTAAACGTTTGGCAGCCCAGGCTAGTGCACAACACGTTTTCTCCAGCATCGAGTAACGAGATTCACAATCTGTGAATTTTTTACTCAAGTAGTAAATGGCATGCTTCTTTCTGCCCGTCTCGTCATGCTGACCGAGAACACACCCCATACTATTCTCAAGAACTGTCAAGTACATGATTAGGGGCCGTCCAGCCACTGGGGGTATCAAGATCGGAGGTTCCTACAGATACTGTTTTATCTTGTCGAATGCCTTCTGGCAATCCTCGTTCCAGATAATTGCCTGATCTTTCTTTAGCAGTTTGAACATCGGTTCACACGTGGCCGTGAGCTGAGAAATAAACCTTGCAATGTAGTTTATTCTGCCCAGGAAACCACGAACTTCTTTTTCTGTTTTTGGCACTGGCATTTCCTGTATCGCTTTTATCTTCGCAGGATCAACCTCGATGCCTCTTTCACTCACGATAAACCCCAATAACTTTCTGAACCGTACTCCGAAAGTACACTTGTTAGGATTCAGCCTCAACCTGAACTTCCTGAGCCTCTCAAAAAGCTTCAGCAAATTGACCAGATGTCCCTCCTCCGTTTGGGACTTCGCAATCATGTCATCAACATAGACTTCAATCTCATGATGAATCATGTCATGAAACAAAGTAACCATTGCTCGTTGGTAAGTGGCCCCTGCGTTCTTCAGACCGAAAGGCATTACCTTGTAGCAAAATGTTCCCCAAGGTGTAATAAACGTAGTTTTCTCCATGTCCTCCGGCGCCATCTTGATCTGATTGTAACCGGAGAAGCCATCCATGAACGAAAACACGGAGAACTGAGCTGTATTGTCGACCAACACATCGATATGGGGAAGTGGGAAATCATCTTTAGGGCTCGCCCTATTCAAATCCCGATAATCGACGCACATTCGTACCTTACCGTCCTTCTTCGGTACAGGCACTATGTTGGCGACCCACAGAGGGTAAGTAGTGACCGCTAAGAAGCCAGCATCAAGCTGCTTTTGCACTTCTTCTTTGATCTTAACGGCCATATCTGGTCGCGTCCTCCTAAGCTTCTGGTTAACGGGAGGACAATCTTCTCGCAGCGGCAAGTGGTGGACCACGATGTCAGTATTCAGTCCGGGCATATCTTCGTACAACCAAGCAAAGACGTCACTATACTCTCTTAGCATCTCGACCAATCTCTGCTTGACATCACTCTGCAATGCATCCCCTATCCTGACGTTCCTGACGAGTTCTTCAGAACCCAGATTCACAATCTCGATCTCCTCTTCATGAGGCAGAATAACTTTCTCTTCTTGTTTCAACAAGCGGGCCAACTCTTCAGGAAGGTCTTCGTCTTCATCAATCTCTTCTTCGGCTTGATAGATTGGGCAATCGAAGTCGAAGTGAGTCGTAGAAGGTCCAGAGTCGATGTCATCTGCTATGTGGATCCTTCAATAACAAGGGTTAAGCTTAAAACAAGGATATGTAGGTTAACACAAACCTCATTGCCATTTTATTGCTTTTCAAAACAATTATAAAACAGGAATAACAGAGATCACAATATTTGAATACGAAGAAAAACGCCTTTTGATTTATTGATAAAATGCATGTACATAATTAAACAAGGCCCTGACAATAGAACCACTATGCCCCGGGTAGGACATAGGGTTGTACAATGATTGGAAAAAGTAAATCATTACTCTTCGCTTGTCATCTGGATGATATCCTTGGCGGACCAGTTGTTAAGGCTCTCGCCTGGCTTGCTTGGTTGGATCCAAGAGTCTAAGTCACAGTCGCTATCTCCGCTGTCTTCAGACACCGCGTTGACGCTTTCGAATATCACCCCGCCACTGGTAAACTGGATCGGCCCTTTACCTCACGACGCACTGCTAGAAGAGGAAGCTTCAGCTCCAGGAGAATATCCCAACCCAAACTTATCTTGCTTGTTAGGTATCTCTAAAATTCGCCCCCAGCCTGGGGTGGATCCGGCTTGGACAACGGCCCGAGCTTCCTTGAAGGAAGAGAGAGTCATCTCTGGCTTTTCAGTGACTACAGGAGCTACGTCCTTCACTTTGACAGCTTCGAACGCTTGGCATAGGGTTTCATGGATTTCCCCATCCATCTCAACATACTTGAAGGACGACAAATGGCTCACCATTATGTCTTCCTCGCCACAAACAGTCACGATGCTACCTCCGACAGCATACTTGAGTTTCTGGTGCAACGTGGAGGTCACGGCTCCAGCAGCATGGATCCACGGCCTGCCCAAGAGACAGCTGTAGGCAGGCATGATGTCCATAATATAAGAGATCGCGTCGAATGTTTCCGGCCCGACTTGGATTGGCAGGGTCACCTCCCCGAAAACATGGCGTTTGGTTCCATCGAACGCCTTCACAACCAGATCACTGGGTGTGCAAAACACTCCACGAGTATCCAACTTCATCAATGCCTTCTTCGGAAGAACATTGAGTGACGACCCCGTGTCCACCAACACGTGAGACATAATCGTTCCCCTACACTTTATCGAGATGTGCAGAGCGCTATTGTGATTCCTCCCTTTCGGCGTCAGCTCTAGGTCAGTGAACCCTAGCCCATTTCCAGCATTCACATGGGCTACGACCTCTTCTAGCTGATTTACCGATATTTCTTGCGGTACATATGCGGCATTCAACACCTTCAGCAGCACGTTGCGGTGTGCTTCAGAACACAACAACAAGTTCAAGATGGAAATTTTCGAGGGCGTCTGATGGAGATGATCCACAATCTTGTAGTCACTCTTTTTAATCAACCGCATAAACTCCTCGGCGTCTTTAACAAGTAAGTCTTTATCTACCCCACGCGAGATCTCTTCAACGACTTTACTTTTACCCTTATCAGTTGCGTCAGCTCTGACCGCCTTGTCCGCCACGACCTCAGGTGGTGCAAACACTCTTCTGCTGCGAGTGATTCCGCTAATGCCTGCTAGGTTCTCCACCGACGACCCAAACGGTTCTAGCTCCAACTTCTGTCCGTTGCAGTAGACTTCAGCCCCATAATGCCATGGGACAACATTAGTGCTTTCGAACGGTATTGGCCCAGCTTTGGTGATGGTAATCGTGGGCGGCCTAGGTGGGGAAATAGTTATCGTCTGGCGAGGGATGGTGATGGTGGCAACCTCATCATCTTGCTTCAGCACTACCTCTCCTGATCCACATTCGGCCCTCCGGCTGAACTGTAAAATCCCCTCAGTCATCAGACTTTGAATTCCTTCTACCAAATGTTCACATCCATCAGGACTTGTCGCACAACCCATACACAGCTCTCCGCAACCTGGAAAGAAACCTCTTTTCATCAGCTTAGCTTTAACGAAGCTAAGCGGCATCTTCAGATCTTTGACGTCAGTCAACAAATCCGAACTCTCGTCTTCGATAATGGCGTTCACTCCACCTCCTCTATGATTCGGCATAGGGTTCTTCGTGACATTTGGCACATTATCCGAGAAGTTGATGATCTTAGCGTCCACCATGTCCTGCACCTTGTGCTTGAAGGCTTTGCAATTCTCTACTGTGTGGCCTGGTGCCCCTGAGTGAAACTCACAAGTTGCGTTCGCGTCATAACCTGGTGTCGCTACTGCGAAAATCGGCGCCGGCTGAACAGAAGAGTCGCCACCGTGCGTTATTTATCCCACGGGAGGGAAAGGAAACGCTCAGAGTAAACCTCGCACAACACGGGAAAGGTATGGTCATCGCAACCAAAACCTGGGTTCGGGAGTCGGTTACGCAAGGGGAAGGTATTAGCACCCCTCACGTCCATCGTACTCGATGGGATCCACGCTTGTTTTCGGGTATGGATTATTATTCTATCTAAACTAAAGGTCAAGGGTGAAAAAGAAAATAAAATGAAAATGAAAATGACTCGGCAAAGTATCGCACTTTATGCCTACGTATTCCCGTCTGGAACGAGAAATCAGAGTCAACGTAGTTCGCCTACCTACGGGAAAGGAGGGGAAGGTTGCTCGCTAGGATATCGCATCCTATGCCTACGTACTTTCATACGGCATGAAAGATCAGAGCAAACGTAGTTCGGGCCACGTACGACACAAGTCTGTCTCGATTGATTTTATTCCTTCTGAAAAAGGTTTTCTGATTAGCGGTCCCGGCGGACAAAAATGACGTCTTGATGAATTCACATTCTTTTACGGAAGAAATGTCTTTTATTGAGTTTGAAATCTTTATGTGTTTTTCTGTTTGTTTTGAGAAAGAAGAGACAGAACTCTAACCTACGGTTGCGAAGGGAAACAAACTAACCTAATGTTATCATGCATGGGTTAAGACCTAGTGTCTATCATGCTCCTCTCTTGCACAGAGAGAAACAGAGATCCTACGGGATAGGCAGAAACAGAAACAATATCAGATATATACAGTAAAGCGGTAAAATGCATGGATGCGACAGCACAAGCGAGGCAAGGGAGTCCCACTCACCCTCGAACCTAGAAAACAATAGGCAAAAGTGAACAGACTTCACTTTCAACCCAGCAGGGTAGACAGCAAACAATACAGCTCAGAAAACCAATCAATACATCAGAAAATGAAATACATCAGCAAAAGAAACAGCATCAGCAGCTCTGAATCAACATCTGGCTTCAAGTAATCTCCAATCAGCTACAGGCTTCAACAAGCATCAATCTCCATCTTCATGGCCTTCAGGCAAGGGCTTTGATCATCAGTCTTCCATCTGCAATGGCTTTTCTTCAAGCTCAAACCTCCAGGATGAGGGATTAGTCACAAGAGTGAATTGGGTGTTAAGCAATCAGTTGACTACCAAAGGTGGTGAACAGACTGCTTCTAACACAAGAGACATTTTCTCTCAAGAGTTCTATCTCATAGACACTATCACCAAGCCTTCCAAAGGAAGGGGGTGAGTGTCTTGGAGAGACTCTGAATCACAGAGAAGGATGGATGCAGACAAGGCAATCCATGTTTGAGAAACAATCTTTCTAATCTAGAGCTCTGCCTAGCTCCTAAACCCTAGTCTCCTCAGCAGCTGCTCAACTCTGACAGTTGATCTTCAATCTTTGAATCTCCAATGATCTTCATCTTCACAAATCTTCAGCTTCCCCAGGGCCCCAGACACACCCAATACCCAATCAAACAATCAACAATCCCCAGAGGGCACACCACACCAGACAACAGATATACAGACAGTAATAATAGCAGTAGGGGATCCTAACTGTTCTCTAAGGGATCTAATAACTACCCATAGCCCCTATAGTCCCATAACTAATTTATTCAAATCCTAAGTCCTAAGGGAAATGAAATCAACTCCTAAGTTGTCACCTAAAACCCTAGTTTTGCTCATGATGTTCAAGCATTTATTAATCACCTAAAATTAACTCCTAAAAATGGGAACTAAAATATTTCTACAAGTTGAATGTTTCATCTAAACAATATAAAAAGAATGACCAAAAAATATTAAAGCATGTGAGAGAACAAAAATCATTAAAATGATGCATGAAATGAAACTATTTAATATGACATTTATTTAGAAAATATGTAAAAAATATGAAATAAAACTAAAAATGAAATTTTATTTAATGAACATTTTCTAGACATTTTAATGTAAAAGATGTAAAAAGAATGGATGAAAATGCATTTTTTATGAATTAGTTATGAATTAATGAAAATTGGTAAAATATTAATGGAATTAAGAAAAATAATGGGAATTAAAATGAGGGAAGGGGGGTACGAATAGAACTTCGCTCCAGTTCAATCCAGGATGGGCCCTCAGACAGGGGGTGCAGATAGCGCCTTCTTCAAAGCCCAACAACAATCAGAATCCAAAGAAATAATAACAACGCGCTGGGGGGTGAGAGAAGCAACAGAATCACGTTGAAACTTGGAATTGGGCTCACACGGGGGTGGGATTAGCACAAGAGACTCAGGCCCGCCCGTTTCAATTAATGAAACGGCGCATTTTGGCCAGGTCCTTCCCTCCACAAATCAGATTAAATGACAGCCCTTGGATCACGCCAAAAGTCAAAAGTCCAAGGCCCAAGGAACGGCCACGATTGTCTCTTCTCCAAATGACCTGAAACTTAGGGTTTCAATTCACCATGGATCCATGCACGAGCAAGCTTTACACCAAGCTGTCCTCATCTTACACGCCACGAATCCACATGCTGTAAACACAAAAACCACTCCAAATTCTCCCCTCTACAAGCCTAGGGCATTAGATTATCTTGAAACTCACCACAACAACAAATCCGATTGAATCAAACACTGGCCACCATGAAATCATACTGTTATGAACCATCACCATTCTCCCTCAAACTTACCCTAATCTGATCTATGCACAAAGGTGATTAACCTACACTATCGATCTAAGATTCTAATGGCTTAACCTAAGAGATATTGATCCAAGCAGTTTGTTGCACCTGTTACCAACCATCACCAATCCTTTCCAAATTCATCTAACTTAATCTCCTAACCACCTAGATCAAGTCTAAACTAATAAAATCATGTTAAACTAACTGAATCAAGCTAATCGAATGAAAACTTACCTGATGTAAAACCTTGAGAACAGCTATGAAAGATGTGGATCTGAAGCTTCTAAGTGTTGAATCTTGATCAATCCTTGATGAACTTGATTCTGTATGCAAAATTCTGGAGATTCCTTGCTTGAATTATGCTATTCACTTGAACTTGTGATTTTGATGTTGATGAAAAAAACACTCGAAAATGGATGAGAATTACCAAAACCTTGCTTCAATTATGATCTATGATGATGATGGAGTAAAATTGAATTGATTTTGATGAAGATTGATGAAGATTTTGGTGAATTGGAATGAAAACTTCAATGAAAAAGTATGAGAAATTTGTGGAATTCTTGGTGCAAATGAGGCCAACCCTTGCCAAATTCTCCTTTCATGAATATATAGACCCCAATGGTACATTCTAGATCCATCTTGCACATTCCCTTGTTTTCCAACTTTGGCTCATTTTGATTATGTTTCTTAAAAGGCAAGCAACCATGGATAACTTCATTTTTCCCTTCTAAACTCAAAAAAGTGTGTGAACCATTGTTCTTAGAATTGTTTTTCCATTCAAAATCATATATTGGAAGTCTCCATTTGGACTTGTAAATCTCCCAAACCATTTTTCAATTTGAAATTATTCACTTTATAAGCCTTTTTAGTTCATATTTTGACCAATCATGCAACTCCATGCTATGGGCTTCTCCAATAACTTGTGACCTTCTTTCTAGACTTAAAATCCCATTTGGAGCAAGTTTGATGTTGTAAGTTTTTCCATTTGAGGCCTCCTTGTATGAGTTTTGGACATAGGTTAAAATGACCTGTAATTCACAAATGCCCAAAATACCCTTTGCTTGCCAAGACCATAAGTTGAGTTCTCCACATCATATGAAGGCATACTATACCATTCTAGAAAGCTAAGGCAATGAGGAACAAATCTTATGTTGACCAAGAATTCATTTGAAATCTCCTTGAGGGGCAAAACTAGCTTGGAAGTCAAGTCACTTTCACAGACAAAAATTCAGATACCCCAGATGACCTGTAACTTGTAAGGACCATAACTTGAGTTCTATAAATCTCCTTGAGGTCTTCCACCACTCAAATTAAAGGTCTTGAGATCCTCTACAAGTTCCATGTTGGCCAAGAAGCCATTTGAAGCTAGCATTTTAACTTATCTTGCTTGGAAATTGGACCTAAACTAGGGGATTTTACAGAGAAACCCTAATTTAGTAACTCCTCTTCTCCTTGATTTCTCTTGAATTCTCTTTGTCATATCTCCATACCTTTCTTCATATGTCCAATGTTGATCCCCACATCTCTCCAATAGCCTTGAATGCCCTTTAAATCAGTCAATTGACCTAGGGTTGACCTAGGGTTGACCCAGATGAAACCCTAGTTGACTGTCTTTAGTTATAACTATTGTGATCACCTCAACAACTTATTTTCTTCTCCAAATGACTTTCTAAATCTCTTAAGATGTCTAGATGCTCTCCATGCCTTCAATCCACAGCTCACAACCCTCTTGTTGACCCTCAGATACCCTCAGCTAGGATATGGACTCAAGGCTTGATCTGCTGAACTCTTTGCTTTCAAATTCTTTCCTGATGACTTGAATGAGATAGAATTAGGATAATAACCTCATGATAGGCCTCTAGAGATGAGAATAGTGATTGGTCCCCTGTTGAATGAATTGCTATGCTCATGCTATGCAGATGGTTAGTCTATGTACATGATCCTATATGCAAATGCTAATGATAATGAAGCATAAACCAAATGAATAAGGTTGGGCAAATTTTAGGGTGCAACAGCTGCCCCTATTCAAGCGACTTGGACCCGATTGGGTGAAGAGCCCGGAGCCTTCAGACATTCGCGGTACGAGACGGTTGAATACTAGTGAAACCAGAAATTTGCCAACCGCAGAAATAAACTGCGCTCCTGCTTGGGGAACGACATTCGTCAGCTGAATCTGACTGTTATAGTAACCCACTGATCTCGTGCGACCGTGCTGGGGACTGTCTTCATCGTTCTGGAGAGGATTCTGTCATAACAGATTGCTTGCTTGTCCAAGTTAGGACTCTGTCTGTCATCAATACGAAGAAATCTCAACTAAATCTGTCCACGTTAGGACTCCACTTACTGTCAACCCAGAAAAATCTCGGCAACTCCGCTGGGGATACTTCGTCTGCATTTCCATAAATTGAATCGCCCACGTTAGGAAAAACTCTTCCACGTTAGAAGTAACCGTTCCACGTTAGGAATAACATCTATCCACGTTAGGAATCATTTCTCCTGTATCTGTCCACGTCAGGACTATACCTTTCATCTTTCCACGTTAGGAAGCAACCTTCTTTCCGCGTAAGGAGAACTACATCACTCTGTCCGCGTAAGGACTCCAATACCACTTGACATGTCCGCGTCAGGACTTCAATCTTTCCACGTAAGGAATTCCACTTTTCTTGAATCTGTCCACGTAAGGACCTCAATTTCTTCCACGTCAGGAATAATCTTCTTCTTTCCACGTTAGGAATCAATCTATTTTCCACGTAAGGAATAAACTTCTTCTTCCACGTTAGGAATATCTTCTTTGCTCTGTCCGCGTCAGGACTAAACTCTTCCACGTTAGAAATAATCTCTTTCATTCCACGTCAGGAATCAATCTTGATATGTCCGCGTGAGGACTCAATCTTTCCACGTAAGGAATAAACTCGTCTTTCCACGTAAGGAAACCATTTTTCTTCCACGTAAGGAATGCTCTTGATATGTCCACGTAAGGACTCTGATCTTTCCACGTTAGGAATCAAACCTTGATCTGTCCACGTCAGGACTAAACTTTTCCACGTCAGGAATGCCATCTTAATCTGTCCACGTAAGGACTCCAACCTTTCCTCGTTAGGAATCACCTCTTTTGATATGTCCGCGTAAGGACTACATCTTTCCCCGTTAGGACCCACTTCTCCACGTTAGGAATAATAGTTTCTTTGATTTGCCCACGTCAGGACACTAATCTCGTCTTGATTCGTCCACGTTAGGACTCAGGCGTCTTCGCATCGCTGAGGAAATAAGACTTGTCCACGTAAGGACTCACGCGTCTTCGACTTGCTGGGGAAATATCCGCGTCAGGACTTACACTTTGCCAACAACACGAAGAAGGATAAATTTGTCCATGTCAGGACTCTTGTATCTTGTCATCACAAAGAACTACAAACTTGTCCACGTCAGGACGCACATTTCACCATTACGAATAAAGATATCTGCTGGAAACAAATGATCCACGTCAGGACACCAACACGAAGAATAACCAATCTTGTCCACGTCAGGATTTCACATTCGATCAATACCGAGAAATCAAATCTGTCCACGTTAGGACTAGCACATATCGCCAACCTGAGGAAATGTCCACGTCAGGACTCCACCCTCCAACAATTCTGAGAAATCGAATATGTCCACGCTAGGACGCCCACTTCTGAAGAAATCCCGCCAATCTAGGAATAAACTGTCCGCGTTAGGACTTGGTTCTTCAATGATCCTCGCCCACAAACTGCTCAGCACTGACGCGGCAGCGACTTCGAGATGAACTCTACTGGGGATGTCTGAAAACCAACTATCGGACGCCTGCTCTGATAACCGGCGGTGGCCTCTGAAATTCTGATTCATGGGACCCGTTGATGACAAACAAACTCTGCTTGGGGATAAGAAGACACTTATCCTGGCCTCTTTGGCTGGGGAAAATAAGACATTTGCACAAATGACTCTGCTGGAGACAAGGAGAGTTTTATCATGATAACTCTGTGGGGGAATACCGCCGAAACTGTCATTATCATTGAATATCTCCTGCCGAGATCTTGACTGTTTGGTAATTTATTTGAGCAAGAGCTCTCTCCACCTGAACTGCTAGAATACAGGAACTGCTTCAGCAAAATAAATGCTGGAAGGATAATGCAGACTCGCCGGGGATAGCCTGATGCTACAAGATTATTCCAGCAAAATAAATGCTGGAAGGGTGAAGTCAACCCCTGCTGGGAAATTGGGAACTCAAACCAAACGTCTTGTTGAAGTAACCCCCTGCTGGGGAATAGCAGGTGTGCACAGTATGCTCAAACTTTCTGCTGGAACGTGAACCGATATCACCAGTATCTCTGACAAAATAAATGACAGGAACCGCCATCAACTCTGCTGGGGAGAGTCTTGATCTTCGAATTCCACTGGAAGGAATGAAAATACTTGCAAAGAGAAATCCGCTGGGGATGGGATGATTCTCTAAGGGAAAATTAACTGACTCCGCTGGGGGAGAATGCATGACCCTGCGGGGGAGATGAACCTGTCTGAATACAGCCTTACGATCTCGGAATCACTAAACTCTGCTGAGGACGGGTAACTTCTCTGGAGCACGTCCTTTGGATAAGCTACGACTAGCTGGGGAACTCTATCCTTCTTCAGGAAGAACATGCATGACCTGCGTGGGGATCAAGCCTTCCGCTATCGCAATCTTTTGATCACCTTCCTCGTACGGTTATGAAACCTGCAACAACACAAACAAGACACGACAAGCCTATGCAATCAAATCAATTCAGGTTAGTGACGTCACACTCAGTTCATTCAAAGCTTTAACAATTGTTGGCAAGGGCCAGTGATGTTATACTCATGCTAGTTTCATCAAACTTAGGCGTTTTATCATGCGCAAAACAGTAAAGAACAGGCATCAAGTACTGAATAACACATTTTCATTGATTGGGCCCCTGAATGGGCGGAGTTTTTGTACACGGGATGTAACTCCTGAAAAGAGGAAGCTACGCGAAGCAAATACATAAGTATGAAAGTATGCACAAGAAGCATAAATATTGACAAATTAAATTTTGTACACATGTCGGCAACTGGATGCAGATGAGCACCACGAACTGATCCTCCCATGACTCGTCCGACTCTTATACTTTCCCGGTATCCCTACTTCTGAAGAGGTTGTATCCGATAACTGACTCCTCAAATATATTCTCCCGCATTGATACTCATTGAATTCAAATTCGGACCGCAGTCATTTGCTTTTCACATCCCTAACTTTTGCGTGAACCGCCCTTTACGGGTTTTCAGTTCACCGGGATACCCTTTTTTGCCGAAGCCGCCCAGTGTAGGTTTTCAACTTCGCGGGTGTACATTTTTCAATTTTATCCCTAACTTTTGCCCGAACCTTTCATTCTGTTTTTGGTTCGCCAGGATGCCCCATTTTTGCCTGGACTCTCTTTTTTCTGTCCAGCGGGTCTATTTTAAGCAAAGTATTTTTTAACTGCGTCCGAATTCACAGGTGATGCAAAGTCTTCCCCGTCCATGGTGGACAACAATAAAGCTCCTCCTGAAAAGACCTTACTGACAACGTATGGCCCTTCGTAATTGGGGGTCCACTTGCCCCTGTGATCTGCTTGCGGCGGGAGAATCCTTTTCAGCACAAGGTCGCCCGTCTGAAAGCTTCGCGGAAGTATCTTCTTGTCGTACGCTTTCTTCATTCGTCTTTGATACAAACGACCGTATGCCAGAGAAGCTAGCCTCTTCTCATCCATCAAACTCAGTTGGTTCAACCTATTCGTTACCCATTCTGCCTCGTCCAGCTGAACGTCTCGCAATACCCTCAGAGAAGGGATCTCAACTTCCAATGGTAATACCGCTTCCATTCCGTACACCAACGAGAACGGGGTTGCCCCGGTTGACGTGCGTACCGTCGTACGATAACCGTGCAAAGCGAAAGGTAGCATCTCGTGCCAATCTTTATATGTCACCACCATTTTCTGGACGATCTTCTTGATATTCTTATTGGCCGCTTCGACAGCGCCATTCATCTTGGGTCGGTAAGGGGAGGAGTTGTGATGTTCAATCTTGAAATTCTGACAGAGTTCCTTCATCATTTTGTTGTTCAGATTAGAACCATTATCCGTGATTATCCGCTCGGGGATTCCGTATCGGCAAATGATATCTCTCTTGATGAACCTAGCCACCACTTGCTTCGTTACGTTTGCGTAGGACGCCGCTTCCACCCACTTGGTGAAATAATCGATTGCTACTAAGATGAACCGATGCCCGTTAGAAGCCGTCGGCTCGATCTTTCCAATCATATCGATTCCCCACATCGAGAATGGCCATGGAGATGACATCACATTCAGAGGACTCGGAGGCACATGTATTTTGTCAGCATAAATTTGGCACTTGTGGCACTTCCTCGCGAACTTGAAACAATCAGTTTCCATTGTCAGCCAAAAGTAACCTGCCCGCAGCAATTTTCTCGTCATAGCGTGCCCACCAGCATGCGTGCCAAAGGCACCTTCGTGGATTTCCTCCATGAGAAGTTTTGCCTCCTTCTCGTCTACACAACGCAACAACACCAAATCGTGGTTTCTTCTGTACAAGACGCCATCCGGGTTCAAATAGAAACTACCCGCTAATCTCCTGAGAGTCTTCTGATCTTGACTGGATGCCCCAGCCGGATACTCTTTATTCTTCAAGAAATTAAGGATATCAAAATACCACGGTTTGTCATCAGACGCTTCGTCAATAGCAAATACATAAGCTGGCCTGTCCAACCGAGAAATAGTAATTTGGGGAGCTTCGTTCCAGAAGTTGACCTTGTACATGGAAGACAAAGTGGCAAGGGCGTCAGCCATTTGATTTTCTGCCCGCGGCACGTGATGCAATTCAACTTTGTCGAAGAAAGGCAACAATCTCCTTGCATAATTCATGTAATGTATCAAATTGGGCTGCCGTGTCTCCCATTCCCCTTTGATCTGATTCACTACCAGAGCTGAGTCTCCGTATACGTCTAAATGTTTGATTCGCAAATCAATGGCTTCTTCAAGCCCCATTATACAAGCTTCGTATTCGGCCTCATTGTTGGTAGCGGCAAAGGTCAATCGGGCAGTAAACGGGATGTGCGACCCGTGCGGCGTAGTGATAATTGCCCCTATTCCGCTACCGTAAGCATTCACAGCTCCGTCAAATATCATCTTCCATTGGGACCCCGGCTCTGGTCCTTCGTCTGGCAACGGCTCTTCGCAATCTTTCATCTTGAGATACATGATATCCTCGTCAGGAAAGTCAAATCTCATCGATTGATACTCTTCAATAGGCTGCTCCGCCAGATATTCAGACAGCACACTCCCCTTTATCGCCTTTTGCGAGACGTATTGAATGTCATATTCAGTCAAGACCATCTGCCATCGGGCAATTCTACCTGACAACGCCTGCTTTTCAAATATATATTTGATTGGATCCATCTTCGAGATGAGCATGGTTGTATGATTCAGCATGTACTGCCTCAAACGCTTGGCGGCCCAGGCTAGCGCGCAACAAGTTTTCTCCAGCATTGAGTATCGAGATTCACAGTCTGTAAATTTCTTACTCAAGTAATAGATCGCATGCTCTTTTCTCCCCGTCTCGTCGTGTTGACCGAGAACACAACCCATGCTCCCCTCAAGAACCGTCA
Source organism: Lathyrus sativus (assembly GCA_963859935.3). Classification (NCBI taxonomy): domain Eukaryota; kingdom Viridiplantae; phylum Streptophyta; class Magnoliopsida; order Fabales; family Fabaceae; genus Lathyrus; species Lathyrus sativus. Next base: position 397,661,439 of record OZ012740.1, read on the forward strand.
AATACATTATCAAGGGTCTCCCTGCCACTGGGGGTATCAAAATAGGAGGCTCCTGCAGATACTTCTTTATTTTGTCGAACGCCTTTTGACAATTTTCGTTCCACGTTACAGCTTGATCTTTCTTCAACAGCTTGAATAATGGTTCACACGTAGCAGTTAGGTGAGATATGAACCGGGCAATGTAGTTCAATCTCCCTAAAAACCCGCGCACCTCTTTCTCTGTTTTAGGCGTCGGCATTTCTTGAATCGCTTTTATTTTAGCAGGATCGACCTCTATTCGTCTTTCGCTTACTATGAACCCCAGGAGCTTACCCGATCTCACCCCGAAGGTGCATTTGTTAGGGTTCAGCCTCAGCCTGAACTTCCTAAGTCTTTTAAACAACTTCAACAGATTCACCAGATGCTCTTCCTCCGTCTGGGATTTGGCAATCATATCGTCAACATAAACTTCGATCTCTTTATGCATCATGTCATGGAAAAGAGTCGTCATCGCACGCTGATATGTTGCCCCAGCATTTTTCAAACCAAAGGGCATCACTTTATAGCAAAATGTTCCCCAAGGCGTTATGAAAGTAGTCTTCTCCATATCCTCTGGCGCCATTTTAATTTGATTATAGCCTGAAAAGCCATCCATGAAGGAGAATACAGAGTATTGAGCAGTATTATCAACTAACACGTCAATGTGAGGAAGTGGAAAATCGTCTTTTGGGCTTGCTTTATTCAAGTCTCTATAATCTACGCACATTCGAACCTTGCCATCTTTCTTCGGCACTGGTACGATGTTGGCAACCCATGAGGGATACTTTGTCACAGCCAGGAAACCAGCGTCCCACTGTTTCTGAACCTCCTCTTTGATCTTCATTGCCATATCTGGTCGAGTTCTGCGAAGCTTTTGTTTAACTGGCGGGCAATCTTCTTTCAGTGGCAGGCGATGCACAACCATATCTGTATCGAGCCCTGGCATATCTTGATACGACCAAGCGAATACATCATTATACTCTCAGAGCATTTCAACCAGTTCTCGCTTGATATCACTCTGCAGTGCGGCTCCGATACGAATATTTTTCTCAACCCCTTCCGACCCCAAATTGATAATTTCGATCACCTCGTCATGAGGCAGAATGGCTCTTTCCTCTTGCTTCACCAACCAAGACAGTTCTTCAGGAACGTCGCTATCTTCGACAACCTCTTCTTCGGTCTGGAATACCGGGTGCTCGAAGTCGGGACGAGTCATAGGTGGTTCAAGGATGTCATCTGAAAATGTTATCCTGCAAAAGAAAGGGTTAAGTGCTTCAAAATGCATATAAAGCGAATAACCACGTTGCCATTTTATTGAAAAATACAAAACAAGAAAGACAGGGATTACAGTATTTGCACATGAAAAACGCCATTTATTTAATGATTAACGAAGCAATGTTTATAACAACACAGCCCTAAGCAAATCCTGATGCCCCGGGCAAGACATCAGATTACTCAACAATTAATAAAGCAAAGCATTACTGTTTAAAAGTCACAGGAACAAGCTCCTGAATAGACCAGTTGCACAGTCCTTGTCCTGGCGTGCTTGGCTGAATCCAGGCATCCATATCACAGTCGCTGTCCCCTTCATCGGACTCTGAAGCAGCATTGACAGATTCATGGCATACTCCACTGGCAGAGATGGTGATTGACTTTCTGAAATGAGGGGCCCCCACAGAAGGAGTTGATGACGACGGTCGGTACCCCAGTCCGAACCGGTCCATTTTCACAGGAATGTCCAATACTTTGCCCCAGCCCTTGGCTTCTCCTGCTTCCACTAGCGCTTGGGCTTCTTTATACGATGAGACAGCTATCTCTGGCGCTTTGCCTGGCCTGGGACCCTTGTCCTTTATGCGCAAACCTTCGAATGCCTGGCATGGCGTCTCGTGGATCTCTCCGTCGACTTCCACATATTTAAATGAAGAGAGATGGCTGACCAGGATGTCTTCTTCTCCGCACACGGTGACTACACTGTCTCCGACCATATACTTTAACTTCTGATGCAGGGTAGACGTGACTGCCCCTGCCCCGTGAATCCAAGGTCTTCCCAGCAAGCAGCTGTACGCAGGCTGTATATCCATGATATAAAACTCCGTGGCAAACACTTCCGGCCCCACTTGCAGAGGCAAGGTAATCGATCCGAAGACTGTTCTCCGCGTGCCGTCAAACGCTCTGACTACCAAATCACTTGGTGTGCACAAAATCCCTCGAACATCCAGCTTCATCATAGCCTTCTTAGGCAGCACATTCAAAGACGACCCGGTGTCAACCAATACATGCGACATTGTCGATCCCCTACACTCCACAGACACGTGTAATGCCATATTATGGTCCCTCCCTTTCGGAGTCAAGTCAAAATCAGTAAAGCCCAGACTGTGGCCAGCATTTACGTGTGCCAATACTCCTTCTAGCTGATTTACGGAGACATCCTGTGGTACAAAAGAAGTGTCCAGGACTTTCAGCAAAGCGTTCCTGTGAGCTTCCGAACACAACAGCAAAGACAGGATAGATATTTTGGACGGCGTTTGCTGCAGATGCTCCACAATTTTATAATCACTTTTCCGAATTAAGCGCATGAATTCTTCCACATCTTTCGATGCTGCTTCTTCTTCATTTGCTTGAACCGGAACGTTCTCCACCGCTTTCCCCTTTCCTTTCGCTAGCCTTTCGGCCTCTACTTCAGGTGATATAAAGATCCTGCCGCTCCTCGTCATGCCTCCTGGGCCAACAACATTATCCACAACCTCCGCTGACTGCTTGTTAACATCGATTTTAATCCCGTCACAATACACCTCCAGCCCATATGACCATGGGACCGCTTTCGTGTTCTCATACGGGATTGGCCCGGCTCTAGTTATAGTAATCGGTGGTCGCTGAGCTGGTGCTGAAATGGTGATCGTCTTCCTAGGAATCGTTACCGTGGCCACATCACTCCGATTATCCACTACTGCCCCTGCAGGCTCATCAGTTGCTGTTCTATCAAACTGCAATATACCATCATCAATCAAGGCCTGAATGCCTTTCTTCAGATCCTCACACCCCCCAGACAGGGCCCAACAGTCTAAACAGTACTCATTACATCCTGGGTAAACACCCCCTTGCAACAGTCGGCTTTTGATCTCGCTCAGCGGCGTCTTTAAATCCTCAACATTCATAATCAGATTCAGACCTTCCTCGGTTAGAACAGCGTTCGCCCCATGATTAGGCATGGGTTTCTGGACTATATTCGCACCGGTCGTTCCGAAGTTGATAGACTTGTTGTCCAAGAGATCCTGCACGACATGCTTAAAAGCATGGCAACCTTCTATATCGTGGCCCGGGGCCCCAGAATGAAACTCGCAGCGTCTATTTGCATCATAACCGAACGGGGGAGTTCCCGTTATCGGTGCCAAGGTTCTTTTCTCTACCAGATTCAATCCCAACAATGTCTGCAATAAATCAGCATAGTTAGAGGGAGGCTTCTCGAACACCCTTCTCGGCTTACTACCCTGAAATCTTCGTTGAGCTTGCTGTGCCCCCTGCTGAGGCTGCTGCTGCTGTGGCATTGGTTGCTGCTGAACAGGTTGTTGTTGCTGGATTGGTTGTTGCTGACAAGGAATAGTAACACTCGACACTTGCTGCGGCTGACGATATTGATTTCTTCCCCTGCCTCGGCCTCGGCCTCAGCCTCCAAATACCGCGCTAGCTTCGCCCTGACGGCGCCCACCATAAGCTTTCCTATTACTGCCAGATGCAGTTGATTCATCAACCTGGAACTTTCCTTGCTTAATGTTCCGCTCAATCTTTTCGCCCATCAGAATCAGATCTGAAAAACTAGCCAGAGACGTATGAAACAGCATATCATGAAACAGCCCGGTGAATGTACCAACAAACATGTCATTCATTTCTTTATCTTCCACGGGAGGACGGACCCTGGCAGCCATGTCGCGCCACCTTTGCGCGTATTCTTTAAAACTCTCTCCCTTCTTCTGCGAAAGCCCGGCCAACTGGACCCGATTGGGTGCCAGGTCGCTGTTATACTTGTAATGGGCTACGAACGCCTCCGCTAATTGCTTCCAAGTCTTGATATCAGTGGGCTCCAACCCCATGTACCACTCTAAGGAAGGACCCGATAGACTATCCTGAAAGAAATGCATGAGCATTCTTTCGTCAGTGGAGTATGCAGACATCTTTCTGTAATAAGCTCGTACATGCACCTTAGGACACGTATCTCCTTTGTACTTATCGAACGCAGGCGCTTTGAATTTAATGGGCACCCTCAAGCCAGGTACCAAGCCCATAGTTGCCATGTCCAATCCCACAGCACTCTGATTTAAGACTCCCTTCATTTGCTCTTCCAGCATTCTAATCTTTTGAGAATCATCCATCGGCCCTTCAAAACCTCCTCCAGAGAAGGCGTCCTCCTGTTGATCCTCTTGCCACATACCGTTTCCAGCCCCGTATCCATCATATGCATTATTACGTCCAGCTCTGACCTGATTCATCCCTGGAACTCGGCCTCTATTGCCGTACCCTTGAACACCTCCAGCAGGACCTCCAGCCATAAATCCGGTACCGTTTCCGTTTCCAAAGCCTCCGTAACCCTGATTGACCATACCATAACCATCTTGCCCAAAGCCTTGAGCATTAAAGCCATACTTGCCAGTGTTGTCGAATCCCTGATCGTTGAATCCGAACCCAGTATTGACAAAGCCATTGCCTCCGAGATTATCTCCCAAATTGACATCACCCAGCCCAGCGTTGTGGACAGCAATCTCATTTCCCCCTCCGACGTTACCATTCACAGCAGTGGTAGCGTTGTTGACGTTAGCAGCAGTCATATTGACGACAGGCGGAGCCACTGGCGTTGGAGTGCCATCTCCATGAGCAGTATCAACCCGGACAGACTGATGATCTTCGTTACCATGACCAGCGTTGCGAGCCAACAGAGGCTGGACCATGGCCTGCAAATTCTCTTGCCCTTTTGCTATAGCTTCCATGGTTTGCATGAAGAGGGCGAGCTTCTCGCGTACATCCTGCATCTCGTTCTGAATTTGGTCCATGACTTTCCGACAGTTGGAGCGTGTAGAATAGCGGTGCGGATGTTGATCTGGAATCCTGTTAAGTACCTGATACAGAGCAAGAGATAAGACACCATTCAAAGATTACCTGTTATGCAATATGAATATGAATGCAATGCAATGTGTCTGTGCATTAGGGAAGTTCATTCCCCCAGTTCTAGTGCGAAGGTGCCGGTGCAGTGACAGTGCTGGCAATAAGAACATCGGAGTTGAATCATAGAAATCCTCATATATTGCAGAGAGAATCAATAATCCCAGGGTACAATATCACTGAGAGTACAAAGATGGCGTGACCTCAACCAACAATCCTGGTGATGGTCAGCACTATGCAAATAAAGCATACAAATGACAACGCGAAATGATCAAATCCTCCCAAAAGTCTGGTACTCCTCTATCAACTTCTTGGTCTCCGGATGGCTTGGTCGGTCAAGCAGCCCTTCAACAAGCTGGTTTCTCTTCTTAAGGACACGGCGTACGTCTTCAGCAGTCTCTTCCCATGTTGCTTCTCCGAAGCAATCTTCTAACTTTCGCTTCTGAGATACTGCTTCATCTCTGGATTTGATTGCCTTGTTCAGTGCATGCTGGACACTATACCGGTTCATCACTTCTTCCTCACACTTCTTGATGCTAGACTTCAACTTCTCTTCGAGGTCGGAAATTTGCTGCTTCAGCTTATCTTCCCTCTTCTTGTTGTTGGTGAGTGTAGCATTCCAAGTCTTATTGCAAGAAGATATCTCTCGGTGTGCTGCGTCAAGCGCTTTCTTTTTTGCTTCCAGCATGTCATGGGAACTTCTGAACTCTTGCCCCAGACGTTCGCGCTTCTTCTTTTCCTCGGTCAACTCAGATCCTAACCTGTTTACCAGCTCAATCTGTTGTTGGAAAGCATATACAGCCTTGTTTTTCTCACTGCGTGCCTGGGCTAGCTCTTGCTCTAACCCTTCATTAATCTTTATCAAGGCTTTTTTCTCTCTCACAACTTGTTCATAGACTTCCCTAGAAACAGTAGTCGGCTCTTCTACCGGAACGGGAACAAGAACTGGTGCATCTGGAAACGGCATCTTCAGCTGACTAGCCCTCTCCTGAATCCAAGCTCTATAAGGTGCATAGGCCTGACAGTCATTCTTTCCCAACAACGGCTTCCCTTTGCGGTTAATACGCGTCCAGGCACGTCGCAACTTGGCTAATAACTCCCCCTTTACGTCACCAGTGAAGTACAGCGATTCCTGTACCTCTTCCTCCTGAGGTGGATTCTTCAGCGCATATCCAAACTGGCGAATGAATAGAGAAGGGTTGTAGTTGATACACCCTTTTCTTCCTATCAATGGCACATTAGGGTACCCCGAACAACTGAAGATGAGCTCAGATCCCAGCAGATCTCTATCAAACCACTCCATATCTTCCGACGATAGCCTCATCAAGCGTTCCGGCCAACCAACTGGAATTGTAGTCTCTGCAGCAGATCCTCTCTTAGGAAGATGACTCTCAAACCACATACTCAATAAGGGTACACAAAGATGAACATTCTTCCCTCTTCCCTTCTCATTCTTGTAATGCAGTGAGTGATAGAGGTCTCCGAGTAAGGTAGGTACAGGATTACCAGCGGCGAACAAGTAGAAAGCATCGAAGTCCACAAAATTCGGTATGTTGGGGAACAGTACTATGCCATAAATGCACAAAGCCAACACAGCATTGAAAGCAACCCAGCACCCATTCTTGGCGTACTCTTGGGCTTTACCCACTAAGAACTGAAATGAGAATCCTGGAACCCCACGGGAAACAGTAGTCACAAGTTCAGAAGCATCAACATGCAAGGCTTTTGCCAATTCCTCCGGCTTAGGTTTGGTATCATAATGAATGAATGGAACCTGGTTCTGCACAGGCAGCTCAATATACTCAGCGTATTCTTCCAGAGTTGGTCCCATAATAAAGTCAGAGAACGTGAAACACCTCAAAGCAGGGTCGTAGAATTGCATCAAAGCATACAGCCCATCTAACTCTACCTCTGTAGGTTTGCACACTAATCTCAGTAGTCTACCATAGCTCATCCGGAAGCTCCTACGGACACCCTCATCAGCAAGAGAGATCAACCCCAGTAAAGGAACAATATCAGGCGTAGGCAATTTGTAAGCAACCGTTCTCCTTAAGCTAGTCATGATCAAACACTCAGAAGTCTGGGCACTAGAACTAGGGAAATGCAAATGCACCTGCAGCACAGACACACGTTAGTGAAATGCAAATGGTAATGGATATGCAAGCAATGCAATGCAAGTAACATTCAACAGGGACCAAAGCTGCAGCTGAATAGCCTAAACCCAATCAAGAAAGGTCTCAGATAGACCATCCAGAAGTCATCAAACCCTGGTCTCTGATAGACCTAAAATAAAACTCCAATACTGGTCTCTGACAAACCTCAAATCATAACTCCAACTGGTCTCTGATAGACCTCAAATCACATCCATAATTGGTCTCTGACAGACCTCATAACTCTCCAACTGGTCTCTGGCAGACCTCAGAACACATCTCCAAATGGCCTCTGACAGACCTCAGAACTCTCCATAAATAACCAGGATCTCTGATCAAGAAATAACCGGTAGTCTGGAGGTCTAGTTACCTGCATAACCCTGAATCCCCTCACAGGTGGGTGGCCCTATAACTGGCACAAGGTACGGCATCCTATGCGGTCGTCGGCGTCACAGACTTTCAGGGTTGATGATACGATTCCCAGAAGGAGTGGCATCATCAAATCCTGAAGAGGCCTCACTCAGCCAACTTCCAAATGATCGGTCCCCAGAGTCGACAATCCAACTAACCAGCAACCCACGCCAACCAAAGGAAGAGGCAGGAGGCCAACCAGAGGAACCTCGTCTGAGTGTAGATTTCATGGGACACCAAAGCAAGCAAAGCAAGCGGGCGCCCACTAATTTCTACTCTAATTCTAGGTGCACTCAAGCCCAGGTCCGGCTTATCTCTCAATATCAGAATACCCGTCACACCCCAAATACAGCAACAATAATCAATATATAAAGCTGAAAATACAAGGTTAGAAATATAAAATAACTCCATACAAAATCCTCGACGGGAAAACAAGCGTTAGGATTGACTCTCTCAAGGGACGTTGGATCCCAAATGCATAAGAACCATCGCAGTCCTTAGCAGCCAGGGGACGTTGGATCCCCAGCAGAGTCGCCAGCTGTCGCTACTGCGAAAATCGGCGCCGGCTGAACAGAAGAGTCGCCACCGTGCGTTATTTATCCCACGGGAGGGAAAGGAAACGCTCAGAGTAAACCTCGCACAACACGGGAAAGGTATGGTCATCGCAACCAAAACCTGGGTTCGGGAGTCGGTTACGCAAGGGGAAGGTATTAGCACCCCTCACGTCCATCGTACTCGATGGGATCCACGCTTGTTTTCGGGTATGGATTATTATTCTATCTAAACTAAAGGTCAAGGGTGAAAAAGAAAATAAAATGAAAATGAAAATGACTCGGCAAAGTATCGCACTTTATGCCTACGTATTCCCGTCTGGAACGAGAAATCAGAGTCAACGTAGTTCGCCTACCTACGGGAAAGGAGGGGAAGGTTGCTCGCTAGGATATCGCATCCTATGCCTACGTACTTTCATACGGCATGAAAGATCAGAGCAAACGTAGTTCGGGCCACGTACGACACAAGTCTGTCTCGATTGATTTTATTCCTTCTGAAAAAGGTTTTCTGATTAGCGGTCCCGGCGGACAAAAATGACGTCTTGATGAATTCACATTCTTTTACGGAAGAAATGTCTTTTATTGAGTTTGAAATCTTTATGTGTTTTTCTGTTTGTTTTGAGAAAGAAGAGACAGAACTCTAACCTACGGTTGCGAAGGGAAACAAACTAACCTAATGTTATCATGCATGGGTTAAGACCTAGTGTCTATCATGCTCCTCTCTTGCACAGAGAGAAACAGAGATCCTACGGGATAGGCAGAAACAGAAACAATATCAGATATATACAGTAAAGCGGTAAAATGCATGGATGCGACAGCACAAGCGAGGCAAGGGAGTCCCACTCACCCTCGAACCTAGAAAACAATAGGCAAAAGTGAACAGACTTCACTTTCAACCCAGCAGGGTAGACAGCAAACAATACAGCTCAGAAAACCAATCAATACATCAGAAAATGAAATACATCAGCAAAAGAAACAGCATCAGCAGCTCTGAATCAACATCTGGCTTCAAGTAATCTCCAATCAGCTACAGGCTTCAACAAGCATCAATCTCCATCTTCATGGCCTTCAGGCAAGGGCTTTGATCATCAGTCTTCCATCTGCAATGGCTTTTCTTCAAGCTCAAACCTCCAGGATGAGGGATTAGTCACAAGAGTGAATTGGGTGTTAAGCAATCAGTTGACTACCAAAGGTGGTGAACAGACTGCTTCTAACACAAGAGACATTTTCTCTCAAGAGTTCTATCTCATAGACACTATCACCAAGCCTTCCAAAGGAAGGGGGTGAGTGTCTTGGAGAGACTCTGAATCACAGAGAAGGATGGATGCAGACAAGGCAATCCATGTTTGAGAAACAATCTTTCTAATCTAGAGCTCTGCCTAGCTCCTAAACCCTAGTCTCCTCAGCAGCTGCTCAACTCTGACAGTTGATCTTCAATCTTTGAATCTCCAATGATCTTCATCTTCACAAATCTTCAGCTTCCCCAGGGCCCCAGACACACCCAATACCCAATCAAACAATCAACAATCCCCAGAGGGCACACCACACCAGACAACAGATATACAGACAGTAATAATAGCAGTAGGGGATCCTAACTGTTCTCTAAGGGATCTAATAACTACCCATAGCCTCTATAGTCCCATAACTAATTTATTCAAATCCTAAGTCCTAAGGGAAATGAAATCAACTCCTAAGTTGTCACCTAAAACCCTAGTTTTGCTCATGATGTTCAAGCATTTATTAATCACCTAAAATTAACTCCTAAAAATGGGAACTAAAATATTTCTACAAGTTGAATGTTTCATCTAAACAATATAAAAAGAATGACCAAAAAATATTAAAGCATGTGAGAGAACAAAAATCATTAAAATGATGCATGAAATGAAACTATTTAATATGACATTTATTTAGAAAATATGTAAAAAATATGAAATAAAACTAAAAATGAAATTTTATTTAATGAACATTTTCTAGACATTTTAATGTAAAAGATGTAAAAAGAATGGATGAAAATGCATTTTTTATGAATTAGTTATGAATTAATGAAAATTGGTAAAATATTAATGGAATTAAGAAAAATAATGGGAATTAAAATGAGGGAAGGGGGGTACGAATAGAACTTCGCTCCAGTTCAATCCAGGATGGGCCCTCAGACAGGGGGTGCAGATAGCGCCTTCTTCAAAGCCCAACAACAATCAGAATCCAAAGAAATAATAACAACGCGCTGGGGGGTGAGAGAAGCAACAGAATCACGTTGAAACTTGGAATTGGGCTCACACGGGGGTGGGATTAGCACAAGAGACTCAGGCCCGCCCGTTTCAATTAATGAAACGGCGCGTTTTGGCCAGGTCCTTCCCTCCACAAATCAGATTAAATGACAGCCCTTGGATCACGCCAAAAGTCAAAAGTCCAAGGCCCAAGGAACGGCCACGATTGTCTCTTCTCCAAATGACCTGAAACTTAGGGTTTCAATTCACCATGGATCCATGCACGAGCAAGCTTTACACCAAGCTGTCCTCATCTTACACGCCACGAATCCACATGCTGTAAACACAAAAACCACTCCAAATTCTCCCCTCTACAAGCCTAGGGCATTAGATTATCTTGAAACTCACCACAACAACAAATCCGATTGAATCAAACACTGGCCACCATGAAATCATACTGTTATGAACCATCACCATTCTCCCTCAAACTTACCCTAATCTGATCTATGCACAAAGGTGATTAACCTACACTATCGATCTAAGATTCTAATGGCTTAACCTAAGAGATATTGATCCAAGCAGTTTGTTGCACCTGTTACCAACCATCACCAATCCTTTCCAAATTCATCTAACTTAATCTCCTAACCACCTAGATCAAGTCTAAACTAATAAAATCATGTTAAACTAACTGAATCAAGCTAATCGAATGAAAACTTACCTGATGTAAAACCTTGAGAACAGCTATGGAAGATGTGGATCTGAAGCTTCTAAGTGTTGAATCTTGATCAATCCTTGATGAACTTGATTCTGTATGCAAAATTCTGGAGATTCCTTGCTTGAATTATGCTATTCACTTGAACTTGTGATTTTGATGTTGATGAAAAAAACACTCGAAAATGGATGAGAATTACCAAAACCTTGCTTCAATTATGATCTATGATGATGATGGAGTAAAATTGAATTGATTTTGATGAAGATTGATGAAGATTTTGGTGAATTGGAATGAAAACTTCAATGAAAAAGTATGAGAAATTTGTGGAATTCTTGGTGCAAATGAGGCCAACCCTTGCCAAATTCTCCTTTCATGAATATATAGACCCCAATGGTACATTCTAGATCCATCTTGCACATTCCCTTGTTTTCCAACTTTGGCTCATTTTGATTATGTTTCTTAAAAGGCAAGCAACCATGGATAACTTCATTTTTCCCTTCTAAACTCAAAAAAGTGTGTGAACCATTGTTCTTAGAATTGTTTTTCCATTCAAAATCATATATTGGAAGTCTCCATTTGGACTTGTAAATCTCCCAAACCATTTTTCAATTTGAAATTATTCACTTTATAAGCCTTTTTAGTTCATATTTTGACCAATCATGCAACTCCATGCTATGGGCTTCTCCAATAACTTGTGACCTTCTTTCTAGACTTAAAATCCCATTTGGAGCAAGTTTGATGTTGTAAGTTTTTCCATTTGAGGCCTCCTTGTATGAGTTTTGGACATAGGTTAAAATGACCTGTAATTCACAAATGCCCAAAATACCCTTTGCTTGCCAAGACCATAAGTTGAGTTCTCCACATCATATGAAGGCATACTATACCATTCTAGAAAGCTAAGGCAATGAGGAACAAATCTTATGTTGACCAAGAAATTCATATGAAATCTCCTTGAGGGGCAAAACTAGCTTGGAAGTCAAGTCACTTTCACAGACAAAAATTCAGATACCCCAGATGACCTGTAACTTGTAAGGACCATAACTTGAGTTCTATAAATATCCTTGAGGTCTTCCACCACTCAAATTAAAGGTCTTGAGATCCTCTACAAGTTCCATGTTGTCCAAGAAGCCATTTGAAGCTAGCATTTTAACTTATCTTGCTTGGAAATTGGACCTAAACTAGGGGATTTTACAGAGAAACCCTAATTTAGTAACTCCTCTTCTCCTTGATTTCTCTTGAATTCTCTTTGTCATATCTCCATACCTTTCTTCATATGTCCAATGTTGATCCCCACATCTCTCCAATAGCCTTGAATGCCCTTTAAATCAGTCAATTGACCTAGGGTTGACCTAGGGTTGACCCAGATGAAACCCTAGTTGACTGTCTTTAGTTATAACTATTGTGATCACCTCAACAACTTATTTTCTTCTCCAAATGACTTTCTAAATCTCTTAAGATGTCTAGATGCTCTCCATGCCTTCAATCCACAGCTCACAACCCTCTTGTTGACCCTCAGATACCCTCAGCTAGGATATGGACTCAAGGCTTGATCTGCTGAACTCTTTGCTTTCAAATTCTTTCCTGATGACTTGAATGAGATAGAATTAGGATAATAACCTCATGATAGGCCTCTAGAGATGAGAATAGTGATTGGTCCCCTGTTGAATGAATTGCTATGCTCATGCTATGCAGATGGTTAGTCTATGTACATGATCCTATATGCAAATGCTAATGATAATGAAGCATAAACCAAATGAATAAGGTTGGGCAAATTTTAGGGTGCAACACCTGGCGGCAGTGCCCCTGTCAAGGGAGCCAAAATTCTCTTCTGGATCAACTGTAGCTGAAGCAAAGTCTGCAATAGTTGTGCATACGACATGGGCGGTGTCTCGAGGTGACGGCTCGACAGAGGTGCCCGATTCTGATACTTTTTGTACCCTTGTTGATTCGGTTGTTGCTGCTGCTGCTGTTGAACTGCCGGGATAGTTATGCTGGCCACCTGCTGGTGAGGGCCTTTACCCTTCCTTCGAGCGTTGGTCACAGCGCTCGTTTCTCCTTCCCGTCTTTTGCCACTATAAGGTTTCTTTCCTCCTCCTCCAGCTGAGGATGACTCACCTTGAATTTTTCCGAGTTTGATCCCATTTTCAATGTGCTCACCCGTGATAATGAGATCTGAGAAGGTTCCAGATATGCCGCTGACCAACTTCTCATAGTAAACCCCTGGGAGGGTGGCTACGAACATCTGCACAAGATCACGCTCAACCATCGGCGGCTGAACCCTGGCTGCCAACTCACGCCACCGCTGGGCGTATTCCTTAAATCCTTCATTGTTCCTTTGCGACAGATTCTGCAGTTGGACTCGGTTCGGGGCCAAGTCGCTATTATATTGGTAGTGGTGCACAAATGCTTCAGCAAGATCCTTCCACGTGCGCACACTGGTAGGCTCCAGACTCATGTACCATTCGAGGGAGGGCCCGGACAAACTGTCTTGAAAGAAGTGCATCAGCAACTTCTCGTCATCAGAATGAGCTGACATTTTCCTGTAATACGATCTCAGGTGGACGCGAGGGAAAGTGGTGCCCTTATACTTTTCAAAGTCAGGTACCTTGAACTTGGGAGGCACCTTGAAATCATCAATCAATCCCAACTTGGACATATCAACGCCCAGGGTGTTCTGGTTCTCGATATTTCTCATCTTATCCTCGAGCGCCTTGAACCTAAGTTGTGCTTCAGCAGGTAGCTCCCCTTCAACACCTCTCTGAGAGAACACATCGTCTTGACGATCTTCTAACCACGGCTGAGGCCCGAACAGATTCCCAACACCTGCATTGCCGTTGCCCAGCCCAACATTGACATTAGCTTCCAGACTCCCATTACCGACGCCCGTCGTATTGCCATTGAGTCCCATGTTAGCTATCACATTGCCGTTGGCACCGCCATTCCCCCCGGTCACGGGGACGCCATTCTGAGGAGTTTCAACTGGTGGAGGAGTAGGCACAGTCCCACCATGGAGTACGCCATTGCTATCGACCCTTGAAATCAGAGGCAGGACCAAGGTTCTGAGCTGATCCTGGCCATTGGCGACCGCTTGCATGAGCTCCATGAAGCGATCCATTCTTTCACGGAGTTCCTGAACATCAGTTTGCACTTGCTCCATGATCCTGGTTTGATTTGCTCTGGTCGGATAGCGGTGAATAGGTCTCTGATCAATCCTGGAACAACCTGAAACAACCTGAAAACACAAAAGGGTTAGGAAAAACGACAAAGTGCTCGTTATGCAAATGCTTCATGCAAATGCAAACGTGTGTCTGTGCGTTAGAGAGATCTCCCCAGATCCTAATGCCTGAGTGCCAGTGCCGATAATAAGAAGTCCGAGTCCAATCATGGAAATAACATCTCATATATATAAAGAAAGCCCATCAAGGCAGTACACAACGTCAGAGAGTACAAGCAGAATCAATAGCGTGACCTCAGCCAACAAGCCTGGTGATGGTCAGCATACAACGATGATCAAACAAAAGGAATACAAATATAGTCAAGTACGGCCACGGGCGCGAAACTCTTCTAACAACTCCTTCGTTTCCGGATGATCAGGCAGAGTAAGTAACCCTTCGACGAGCAGCTCCCTCTGCACAATGGTGTACTGAAGACCTTCGACCGAATCTTCCCATGCTCCTTCGCCGAAACAATCTTCTAACTTCCGTTTCTTGGACTCAAACGTCAGTTTGCGCTCCTTCAGGTTAGCGAGAACTCTGTTGAGCTGGCCTTCGGCGGCGTATCTGCGGGCGGTTTCTTCATCAAACCTCTTCTCACTAGCCTTCACCTGGGCTTTCAGCTTGGAGATCTGTAGCATCAGCTTATCCTCCCGCTCTTTCCTGGTGGCTAGGGAGGCCTTCCAGTGCTGGTTGAACTTGGATATCCTCTGATATGCTTCGTCCAAGTGCTGCTTCTTCGTAGCCAGTACGTCGTTGACAGCTTTGAAGTCTTGACCCATGAGCTCACGCTCAGCTATCTGCTTAGTCAAGTCTGTACCCAACTGGTTCACCAGCTCCGTCTGCCTCTTGAAGGAATGAACGGTTTCGTTTCTCTCGCTTCTGAGCTGAGCCAATTCTTTCTCCAGTTCTTCATTTGCCTTCTTCAGCTCATCTCGCTCAGCTAGCACCTGATTATGCTGCTGAATGGGCACGGTGGTAGGCTCTCCAATCATTGGAGGGCTTTCTGGCTTGGCAAGAAGAAACAACATCCCTATAGCATCTGCTCTGGCTCTGATCCAAGTCACGTACGGCGGGTAGGCTTGATTATTACTTCTCCCCAGCAATGGTTTCCCCCTCTTACTGATACCATTCCAAGCGCGCTGAAGCTTAGATAACAGATCCCCCTCTAGAAGACCGGTGAGGTACAGAGATTCCTGCACCTCTTCATCCTTCGGCGGAGCTCTCAAAGCATACGCGAACTGTCGGACCAGCAAAGACGAATT
The DNA here is from genome assembly GCA_963859935.3 of Lathyrus sativus. Taxonomy (NCBI): domain Eukaryota; kingdom Viridiplantae; phylum Streptophyta; class Magnoliopsida; order Fabales; family Fabaceae; genus Lathyrus; species Lathyrus sativus. Next base: position 397,677,116 of record OZ012740.1, read on the forward strand.
ATAGTTTATACAGCCCTTCCTGCCTATCAAAGGCACGTTCGGAAACCCGCTGCAGCTGAAGATAATCTCGGTACCTAACCTATCTCTGTCAAACCAGTCAATATCCTCTGCAGATAGACTCATCAAACGCTCGGACCACTCAGCTGTGGCTGCAGACGACACAAAGGGACCCCTCTTGGGCAGATGACTATCAAGCCATTTGTAAAGCAGGGGTACGCAGCACGAGACATTCTTGCCCCTTCTGTTCTCGTTTTTGTAGTGGATGGAATGGTAGACATCTCCCATCAAGGTAGGGACTGGGTTCCCTGAAGCAAAGATGCGAAAGGCGTCGAAGTCTACAAAGTCGGGCATATTGGGGAACAGAATGATGCCATATATGCACAGGGCGAGGATGGCATTGAACACGACCCAACATCCGTCTTTGGCGCACTGCTGAGCCTTTCCCACTAAGAACTGCAAGGAGAAACCAGGAACCTTGTTCCAACTAGGCAATACCAATTCAGAGGCATCCAGATGAAGTGAAGGAGCTAGACTAGCCAAATCAGGCTCAGCATCCATATGAACAAAAGGCATCTGCCTCTTGATAGGCACACCTAACAAATCAGCATATTCCTCTAGCGTGGGTGCGAGAACAAAATCCTGGAAAGTAAAGCATCTCAACGGAGGATCGTAGAACTGCAGCAGAGCGTGCAACCCATTCAACTCGAACGCAGAAAGGTTTACGAACCAAACTGAGCAATTTGCCGTAAGATTTTCTGAACTCATCTCTCACAAAATCATCTGCTAAAGCAATCAAACCAGTCAGCTGAACCACATCAGGGGCAGGGAGCTTGTAAGCCACGGTCTTCCTCAGAGAACCCATAACAATACAATAGGAGGCAAGAAATCCTGGATCGGGGAAAATGGTACCTGCAACACAGACACACGTTAATGAAATGCAAATGAGTATGCAAAGCAGTGTAAAATGCAATCATGCAATAGGAGATCAAGGCAACTGTGCTGTGGAGATTCTGTATCAACAAAACCATGATGCCGCTCTGTCAAGAACAACCACTATATCTGATAATAAGAAAACCCCGGTATCGGACCACAAATCTGCTCTGTCAAGAACACACACACATAGGACCATAAATCTTCTCTGTCAAGAACAACCATCTGATAATAAGGACCTCTGATACAGGACCAAAACTCTGCTCTGTCAAGAACAAACATCTGATAATAAGGACCTCTGATACAGGACCAAAACTCTTCTCTGTCAAGAACAAACATCTGATAATAAGGACCTCTGATCCCAATCAAAACCTGCTCTATCAAGAACAATCATGCATCTGCTGATAAGGACCTCTGATACAGGACCAAAACTCTGCTCTGTCAAGAATAATCATCTGATGATGAGATCCTCAGACCCCAGTCATAAACCTGCTCTGTCAAGAACAAATACACATCTCTGAATATAAGGTCCTCTGATACAGGACCGAAGCTCTGCTCTATCAAGAACAATCATATATCTGATGATGAGAACCTCCGGTACCAACAAAACTGATTCGCTATCAAGAAAACCAGGTAATCTGAAGGTCAAAGTTTCCTGCAATAAACCCAACCCTGCTCACAGGTATGGACCTAAACTGACTCAAGTTCGGCATCCTATGCGTTCATCAGCGTCACAGACATTCAAGAGGGGTGATACGATACCCAGAAGGTGTGGCATCACCAGCTCATGAAGCGGCCTCACTCGACTGAATCACAAATGATCGGTTCCTAGAGTCGACAATCCTCCAAACCAACAACCCCCTCAACCCAAAGGGTTGAAAAAGAAGCCAACCGGTAGAACCTCGTCTGAGCGTGGATTTCATGAGACACTAGTGCCTGCCAAGCAAGCACACGCCCACTAATTTCCACAACTAATGCTATGTTCACTCAAGCCTGGGTCTGGCTTCTCACTCATCAGAATGCCCCTCCCACAACAGCACAGATAATCATATCATACTGAAAATAAAATGCGGGAAATAAAATGCGATAAATAAACACAACCTAACAACTAATCATACAAGCGCTAGGATTGACTCTCGCAGGGGACGTCGGATCCCCAAACTGACTCGCATACGGGACGTTGGATCCCAGGAAACTATGAAGTCCCCAGCAGAGTCGCCAGCTGTCGCTTCCGCGAAAATAAGGTGCCGGCAAAACAGAAGAGTCGCCACCTTTCGTTATTTATCCCTCAGAACGGGAAAGGAAACAATCGGAAAAACCTGACGAAAAGGGTAAGACAAGGTCATCGCAACCGTTGTCTGGGTTCGGGAGTCGGTTACGCAAGGGGAAGGTATTAGCACCCCTCACGTCCGTCGTACTCGACGGGATCCACACTTGTTGTGTTTACTGGACGAGTTGGTTTATCTATCTACCTATCAAGGCTGGCTTAAACAGAAAAGAAAAATGACTCGGCAAAGCGTCGCGCTTTATGTCTACGTATTCTCATCAGAGAATGAGAAATCAGAGTCAACGTAGTTCGACCGACTACGGGTTACGGGCAAGGTGGCTCGCCAATACGTCAGTATTGTGCCTACGTACTCTCAACAGGTATGAGAGATTAGAGCTTACGTAGTTCGGGATACTACGGATTACGGGAATTCAGATTCATCTGTTTTATCGAGTAGGGTTAAACAGCAGTTCCAGCAGTTAGGGACAAAGCCTGTTTACGTTGGCGCTGAAGTTTAACGACACTCTTTTCTTCAGAAAAGCTTTCCTTGGAATTACGGGCCCACGGGGCAAAAAAGTTTGAAGTTTGTTTTCTGTCTTTTACGGAAGAAGTGTTTTTTTATTGTGTTTGCAATTTCAATCGCACTAAAGACTATGACCTGAGAGTGAATGCGTCGCATGTCACCCAAAGGGTGCCATACTAAACATCCAGACTGTTGGAAAGAAGCTCCCCAACAATCCTTTCTCAGATAGCTTAAGGCTCGTAACGTACGATAGAAATCATTCATGCTTATTGTATCTTAAGCTGTTTTGAGATGAGAAGAGAACAGGCTCAACTAAAGGGAGACTATCAAGTCCTACTGTTGTCATGCCAAGTATTCATCCTACAGTTGAAGTTTGAAACAGGGAACTCCTAGAAATTATCATGCATAGGTTTCAACCTAAAGTTCTATCATCATTTCCTTATCAAAGGAACTGAGATTCCTAAGGGATCATGTCAATGATACACAGAAACAGATAAAGCATCAGCTTAAACAGTAAAGAGATATACAGTAAAATGCATGCAATGCAAGTGAGGGAGGAAATGTGTGCGGGGCAGCAACCTCCACAAGCTCATCTCAACCTCAAGCCAGATATGAATAACAGTAATCATACAGAAGAAATAAAATAGAGTGCTATCAAGCAAAATACAGTAAACTGCAATCATACAGATAAAATGGAATGCTATCAAGCAAAATAAACCACATGGGCAAGGGAGCAGGGCTCTACCGAATACCCGCAAGCAAAGCCATACAGTAACAATACAAGCAGAGGGAGAAACTCAACCTCTAGTGTAATCATGCTCCTAGCTTTAAGTCAGTCTAATCATGGACTTATTCTAATGCATCAAGCAAGTCAAACAAGGCACATCAATACAGAAAAGAAAACAGACAAGAAAGGGGATCAACAACTCTCTCAACTCCAAGCCTCAGCTCTTCTGACAGCAACTCAGTCTTCAGACTTCCATCACCCTTCAAGGCTATCTTCTTCCATAGCAAATATCAATTTGTTCCTCCAAGGTTTTAACCCATCAAACATAAGTATCAACTTAATCTTCTTCTTCCCCAAGCTTCAGCTCTCCAGTCAATTTCACCTTCAGGCTTCACTCTTAACTGCAAGTATCAACTTGATTCCTTCAGGCTCTCCCAGCATCAATGTAAGTATCAATTTATCTTTTATTCCTCAGCTTCAGCTTTTCAGTCAATCTCAATTGAATCCTCTTCATAAGTATCAACTTAGTCTTCAAGCTTCAGTTCCCTTTGCTTTACCAGTCTCAACTTGGTCTTCTCCTCTTATAAGCTTCAGCTTCTCAGGGTAGTCTTCAATCATATGGGAGTGTCGACTTCATCCTTCACTCTTTATCTTTCAAGCCTCAGCTCTTCATTCAATCTTCATGGGGTCTTCAAGTGTCAACTTGTTCTTCTTGCTCTTCAAGCTTCAGCTGCAATGGCCATGCTCAAGGAATCATCCTCTTCCACACTCTTCAATGAAGTCCTCATATTCAAACTCAAGTCCAACATCTTTCAAGATACTCAGCTCAGAAGACAACTGATTTAACAGAGTGAGAGGAAATGATAAACAACTTACTGACAACCAAAGGAAGCCTGTAAGGGTTCATCATCATGAGAGACTAGTTCCCTCAAAGTTCTACTTCCCAGATAAAGCCACTCATCCTTCCAAAGGAGGGATGTGAATATCTGAGAAAGACTTTTAGTCGTTGGGAGGAATGGAAGCACAAGATGCTTTCCATGTTTGTGAAAGAAATCATTCTAACTACAAGGCTATCCCTATGTCCTATCTCCTAATCTTCATCAGACACCTTCAGGCACCAACAAATCCAAAGCTCCGAGCAACTTCAAGCAACTTCACCTTGTCTTCAACTTTTCTTCAATCTCAACCAAAGGCAAACCAAGCACAAACCCTAATCTAAGGGAACTAAATGAGTTAAACTAGTTGAATTAGTAAGTTAGGGTCACCTAAAACCTAGTACTAAAGTTAGTCCTAACCAAAGTACTAAAATCAATTGTAAAATCCTACAAAAATTACTATGGGAACCTAGGTCAATCATGACTCTACCACATTAGTTTCAAAGATCAAACCATCAAATTAGACCTAGAACTAAATTCTACATTCTAAGGTATCAAACCTAAACCCTAAAAAGGAGGCATCTAAATATCAATCTAGAAAGCACACTTATTTTCATCACAAAAAAGTGAGAAAAATTATATGGGATCATACATGTCTAACCTAATCACACACAAAAAATTAGGCTCAAAATCATCACCATGAGATCATACAAAATTCCACAAAAATATGCATCAAACATAATCATTTTAATATCAATTAAAATGCAAAATTCCAATTAAATCATAAATTTCATGAAATGAAAATATTTTTTCTCTAAAAAATAATAGACTCAATCATGAGTAATATGCAAAAAGAATGGGTTTAATTGGATTAATTTTCAATTAATTATGATTTTTGCAAGAACCATAAACAAAATGAAAAAAATAAGAAAATCCAATTAAAATAAACAAGAACACGATGTGGATAGTAATCGTTTTCAGTTAAAATCCGGGGTTGGGCCTTCAGGGGGGTGTGCATAGTGATTTATCACTTAAGCCCAAAACTGAAATCAAGTGATACGCAGCGTTTGGTGTCGTTTCCTTCACAAACTCAAGTTAAAACGCAGCCCTTGGATCAGCTTCTAGTCAACGGGTCAAACAAGATCTGAGGGTGATAACTTCATCTCCTACCTCTGGCCATGGAAATGGAGGGAAGAACCAGAGTTCAAACATGGATCCTTCTCAATTCGAACTCCACCATATCTCCATCGAAACACATGATTTAAAGCACAAATATACTCCAAATTCCACACTGATCACAACCATGGTCTTAGATTCAATTGAAATTCACTCTAACCCTAAACACGATTGGGGATCAAAATTCTGACCAAGAATCAATTGTCTCTAATCTTGAAATTGCTTGGTCTAAAATGTTCATCACATTACACTGATCAGTTTCCCCTATAGAATTCATATTATTGCTCACTATACACCAAGTTCTTGATCCAAACTGAAATGGTGTCATCACCTTGAACATAACCAAATGCTCTCAAACTCTCCAGAATCCATATCCTAGTTGTTTCTAACCATTCTAACCTAACAATTTGACTTAACAATTCTTAAATTAAGGTGTATGGTGAAAGTTACAAACCTGGGATTTCTTGAATAACAGATGCACCAAATCTCCACTTCAGCACTTCAATCCTTCCAAAATCGTTCCTTGTATCTAGATATGGCTTCTGTTTGCAAAAGAATTGATGGAAGATGCTTGCAACTCCAAACTCGATAGTGACTTGCAGCAGGTGGAACTCAAAAGCTCATGCACGATTCAGCCATGTTCTTGCTCTCAATTTGCTATGGAATCACTCAGTAACTCATAAGGAAGAGATTGCAATAGAAAGAATCGATTGAAATGGTGTAGAAATGAAAAATGGATTTCAATTTGCAATGAACAAATTCTAAATCCCAACTCTCTCTCCTTCCTCAACTCTCACCAACCTCTTCCATGGACCTCTTCTAAACCATATATAGAATGATTCAGAACCCTCTAGCACCTTCTGGAACCATCCAAGGAGATTTTGAAAATCTCATGTCATGGTTTCTCATTTCAAGCCATACTCACACCAGTCCATGTTTCCCTTGTTTTCAGCTCCAATTCTGAATTGAAAATCTCCTTAGATGAGATGTATGAGATGTTAGGATGCTTGGATAGCTTGTACATTGATCTCTCTTATGTTTTGCAAGTGTGACTTAGATTACAAGTAACTTATGATAAGTCCCTTAATTTGACCTCAAATCAAAATTGTAATAATGCCATTGCTTCTAAAATGATTTTTCCATTCAATTTGGTAGGTCACTTGCATTGTTTTGGCTATGTATTGAAAATTCCCAAAAATAGGTCACTTTACTACATTAAATCCTCCTTTATTTTGACCATTTTGACAAGTATTAGCTACAAGCATTTCCAACATCTCATGACCTCCTTAATTTCCTTAAAACATCATTTTAAACAAGTTTGATGTTGAACATTTTTCCATTTGAAGCTTGGAAATAGGAGTTATGGCCTTATGCTTGAAATGACCTGTAATCTCCAAATGACCAAAATGCCCTTGACTTGTCAAAGCCATAACTTGAGTTCTACGAATCCTATCAAGGACTTATAGTACTCTCTAGAAAGCTAAGAAGATAAGGAACAACATTCATGTTGACCAAAAGTTCATAGGAATCATCCTTCTTGGGCAAACGTTTGATGCAAGTTGGGTAACTTTCAAGCCCCCAGGTTCACACACCTCAGATGATCTGTAACTTGTCAAAGTCATAACTTGAGTTCTACAAATCCTATCAAGGACTTCTAGTACTCAAATTAAAGATAAGAACAAGGTCTACAACATTCATGTTGGAGGCAAGATGATATGAGAATCACATCTTGAGCTAAACTGCCTTGAAGATAGGGGTCAAACGAGGGGATTTTACACTGTCAAGCCCTAGAAACCCTAGCTTGAAACTTCTCAAACTCTTCAATCATGATGAGTTGACCTTGGAATCATCCTTATAGCATCTCAATGCATCAATCCATGATCACATGGCTCTTGGATTAGGTCTCAATCCCCTCCAAATCATCAGTTGACCTAGGGTTGACCCAGTCAAACCCTAATTACACCACTCATGGCTAGGCCTCTTTAATCTTGTACCATGACCTATCTAGGCTTCATGATGGCTTTCAAGACATCTCATGAGCTCTCTCAAGGCTTCAAGTCTACATTCATGGCTCCAGAATCATCTGAGGAGCTCCCATAACTCTCAAGTTAGGAGACACCCTTTTGGTTTCAACCACTCTCTCTGAGGATCTTCTGACTTCTCTGACAAAGATATCAACCCTTGAACACTTGAATAGCCTTCATAGCTAGCTTCATACTCTTGTATAGCTCTTGATTGGTAGTCATACCTCTTGATCTCCTGCATACATATCAATGAAATGCAAATGATGATGCTAATGTGAATGAAATGAAACATAAGCTAGGTAAAGAAATGTTGGTCAAATTTTGGGGTGCAACAGAATGCGAATGATGAGTTTAGAAAGACTCAGCCGCCTGTATTCAAAGGAAGGTTTGATCCTGACGGTGCTCAGATCTGGTTGAAGGAGGTTGAGAGAGTCTTTAGAGTTATGAACTGTGCTGAAGGGAACAAGGTAAGACTTGGAACTCATATGTTGAGGGAAGAGGCTGATGTCTGGTGGGTCAGTATGAGGCAAGTTCTTGAGGTGGATGACAAAGGAATTACTTGGGATTTGTTCCGCACTGAATTTTTGAGGAAGTACTATCCTGAGAGTGTGAAGGTTAAAAAGGAAATGGAATTCCTTGAGTTGAAACAAGGCAACATGTCTATGGTAGATTACACGGCTAAGTTTGTGGAACTAGTGCAGTTTCATCCTCATTATGCAGTTGTTACGGCAGAGTTCTCTAAATGAATTAAGTATGAGAATGGCTTGCATCCGGAGATAAAGCAAGCGGTGGGTTACCAGAGGATACGAAGATTTTCGGACTTGACCGAATGTTGTAGGATTTTTGAAGAGGATAGTAGAGCTCGTTCTACTCACTACAAGAGTTTGAGTGAAAAGAAAGGCAAGCAACAATTGAAGAGTGGACCTTATGTGACGCCTGTTGATAAGGGCAAGTATAGGGGAAACTTCGATAGGAAATCGGGAGGTGGAAGTTTGGGTGCAGTCAAATGTTACAAGTGTGGCGTGATGGGTCACAAATCTTTTGAGTATGGGAAGTCTACGGAGAAGTGTGCTACTTGCGGAAGTTTTGGACATACCACTTCTGAGTGTAGAAGGAATGTGGTAAAGTGTTTTAACTGTGGGGAAGTTGGTCATATTAGCACCAAGTGTACTAAACCAAAGCAAGCTCAGTCGGGAGGGAAAGTATTTGCATTAGCCGGTTCAGACACTACTAATGTGGATCGCTTGATTAAAGGTACGTGCTTTATTAATAATATGTCTTTAGTTGCTATTATTGATACTGGAGCGACTCATTCGTTCATTTCTCTTGAATGTGCTAAGTGTTTGGGTTTACGCATGGTTCCTTTGAGTGGTGGCATGGTTATTGAGACTCCTGCTTCAGGGTCGGTAACCACTTCTTTGGTGTGCGTAAGTTGTCCCTTGACCATGTATGGTAAAGACTTTCTTATGGATTTAGTGTGTTTGTCGTTGGAAGGGTTGGATGTGATTTTGGGTATGAATTGGTTGCAATTTAATAGAGTTCATTTGGATTGTTATCATAAGTTGGTAAGGTTTCCTTCTTTGAAAGATGATGAAAGTGAGAGTTTTCTATCCACTAAAGAGTTGAAGAAACTTTTGGCAGACGAAGCTCAGTTGTTTGGTTTATTTGCATCATTGTCGATAGAGGACAAGGTTGGACTTGACGTATTTCCAGTGGTGTGTGAATTTCCAGAAGTGTTTCCGGAGGATGTTACATATGTACCGCCGGAAAGGGAAGTTGAATTTTCTATTGATCTAATTCCGGGTACTAGACCAATTTCGATGGCACCGTATCGTATGTCAGCATCAGAATTGGTAGAGTTGAAGGAGCAGTTGAGTGAATTGTTAGAAAAGAGATTTTTTAGACCAAGTGTTTCTCCTTGGGGTGCACCGGTGTTGTTAGTAAAGAAAAAGGATGGAAGTATGCGGTTATATATTGATTATCGACAATTGAGCAAAGTGACAATTAAGAATAAGTATCTGCTTCCTTGAATTGATGATTTGATGGACCAATTGGTTGGAGCACGAGTTTTTAGCAAGATTGATCTAAGATCAGGTTATCACCAGATTCGTGTGAAGGAAGGAGATGTTCAAAAGACGGATTTTAGGACACGGTATGGACATTACGAATATTTAGTGATGCTATTCGGAGTTTCTAATGCGCCAGGTGTGTTTATGGAGTACATGAATCGTATTTTTCATGAGCAGTTGGATCGTTTTGTGGTTGTGTTTATTGATGACATTCTGATTTATTCTAAGTCTCAAGAAGAACATGAGGAACATTTAAGAATTGTGTTACAGATTTTGACGGAGAAGCAATTGTATGCCAAGTTGTCGAAGTGTGAATTTTGGTTGTCAGAAGTGAGATTTCTTGGGCATGTTATTTCAGGTAATGGTATTAGTGTTGATCCGTCTAAGATTGATGCGGTAATGCAATGGGAGACACCTAGAACAGTTACGGAGATTCGAAGCTTCTTGGGCTTGGCAGGTTATTACCGGAGGTTTATTGAAGGGTTTTCGAAGTTGGCACTTCCGTTAACGCAGTTAACTTGTAAGGGAAAGGCTTTTATTTGGGATGTTGATTGTGATAAGAGCTTTATGGAGTTAAGGAGAAGATTGACAACAACACCGATCTTGATTTTGCTGAATCCTACAGAACCTTTTGTGGTATATTGTGATGCTTCTTTGACTGGATTGGGTGGTGTTTTGATGCAAGATGGGAAGGTTGTGGCTTATGCTTCTAGGCAGTTAAGAGTGCACGAAAAGAATTACCCTACTCATGATTTGGAATTAGCGGCCGTGGTCTTTGTTTTGAAAATTTGGAGGCATTATCTGTATGGTGCAAGGTTTGAATTTTTTAGTGACCACAAGAGTTTGAAGTATTTATTTGATCAGAAGGAATTGAATATGACGCAAAGAATATGGCTAGAGCTTTTGAAAGACTATGATTTTGGATTAAATTATCATCCGGGTAACGCAAATGTGGTGGCCGATGCCTTAAGTCGGAAGTCTTTGCATGTGTCTGCAATGATGGTAAAGGAATGGGAATTATTGGAGAATTTCAGAGATTTGAGTTTGGTTTGTGATATAACACTGAAAAACGTGAGACTTGGTATGCTTCATATCACGAATGATTTTCTTGCAACCGTTTGCGAAAGGCAAAAGTTGGATTTGAAGTTTGTTGACTTGATGACAAAAGAGAATGAAGATTTCAAAGTTGATGATTTTGGAGTTTTGAGGTTTCGTGGTCGTATTTGTATTCTTGATGATGCGGAATTGAAAAGAATGACATTGGAGGAAGGACACCGTAGTAATTTGAGTATTCATCCGGGAGTAAATAAGATGTACCAAGACTTGAAGAAGATCTTTTGGTGGTCTGGGTTGAAGAGAGATATGGCTCAGTTTGTGTATGCGTGTTTGACTTGTCAGAAGTCTAAAGTGGAACATCAGAAACCTATTGGATTAATGCAACCGTTGGATATCCCAGAGTGGAAATGGGATGGTATCTCGATGGATTTTGTTACGGGGTTGCCGAATACGCAGAGAGGTCACAATGCAATTTGGGTGATTGTTGATAGACTTACTAAATATGCTCACTTTATTCCGATTAATATTAGTTATCCTTTGGAGAAGTTAGTTGAGATCTATGTTCGGGTGATTTTGAAGTTGCATGGAGTTCCCAAGAGCATTGTATTGGATAGAGATCCAAGGTTTACTTCAAGGTTTTGGGAAAGTTTGCAAAAGGCTTTGGGTTCTCAGTTGAGATTGAGTTCAGCTTATCATCCGTAAATAGATGGTCAAACCGAAAGGACAATTCAATCGTTGGAAGATTTGTTACGAGCTTGTGTACTAGAGCAAGGTGGTGTGTGGGATAGTTATTTAGCGTTGATCGAATTCACCTATAATAACAGTTGTCATTCGAGTATCGGTATGTCTCCATTTGAAGCTTTGTATGGTCGAAAATGTCGAACACCTTTGTGTTGGCATGAGACTCGTGAGAGGTCGGTGGTTGGATCGGAGTTGTTACAGCAGACGACGAAGAAGGTGAGGTTGATTTGAGAAAAGATGAGAGCTTCTTAGAGTAGGCAGAAAAGTTATCATGATAAGAGAAGGAAGGATCTTGAATTTCAAGAAGGCGACCATGTGTTTTTGAGAGTTACGCTGGTTACGGGTCGAGCTTTGAAGTCGAGGAAGTTGACTTCTCGTTTCATCGGTCCGTATCAGATTATCGCACGAGTTGGTGTTGTGGCTTATCGTATGGCGTTTCCTCCGAATCTTTCGAATTTGCCTGATGTGTTTCATATTTCACAACTTCGGAAGTATGTTCCGGATCCGTCACATGTTATCCCTATGGACGAGGTTGAAGTAAGAGATAACCTCACAGTGGAAGCTTTGCCGATTAGAATTTTGGATCGTGAGATTAATAAGTTAAGAGGCAAGAATATTGCACTTGTGAAAGTAGCATGGGTAGGTGCTGCAGAAGACGATATGACTTGGGAATTGGAAAGTAAGATGCAAGATTCGCATCCAGAGTTGTTTGGATCAGGTAATATTTTTTAGGACGAAAATTTCTAAAGTGGGGGAGAGTTGTAACGCCCCGATTCTGAATTTCCCATTATTTTGCTGAGTCTTTTAATTTATTGGTTAATTGTTATTTTATTGTGGAATTATATGATAATATGTTATGGGTGTATGTTGTGGTATTTTATTATTTGGAGAGTTTTGGGAATTAATTATAGGGTGTTTTAGATAATCCTTGATTAGTAGTTATTTTGAGAGAAATAGAATAGAAAGAGTATAAGTGGAAAAGAGAAAGAATAGAGAGAATAGAAACCAAGAGGAAAGAAAAAGAAGAGAAAGAAAGGAAGAGAAGAGAAAAGAGGAGAAAAACCTAGAATCATCCAGAATCCACTTCTAAGCTTTCGATTAATCGGGTAAGGGTGTGAAACTTTATTATTCTTGCAATGTGTATGATTATGTGTGTTCTTGTTGGTTTTGTTTTCGATTGGGGAGAGTTTTACTCATTTTTCATTTTAGGGCATAGTGAGTTTAATCGGTAGAACGGATGTTTTATCGGGTAGAATCCGATGTAAGTGTTGTAGAATAGTCAGGGTTTGATATACTAAGGCTATTGGAACTGATTTGATGAGAATCGGTCAGTTTTGGAGAGGTTGGGAAATTCTGAATAGTGAGAAATTTCTGGTTCGCAGACACTCACTAGATGTTCTCTAGGCGAGATGGTTACGAACGTTCACTGAGCGAGCAGTAGCGAATAGGTAGCGAATGGTCCCAGACTTGGAAAAAGTGCATGTTGTGGTGTTCTCTGGCAGCGAAGGTTCGCTAGGGGTTCGCTGAGCGAGCGAGGTAGCGAACGAAGTCAGAGGCTTCTGTTTGCCTTCGCGAGCTTGTTCGCTAGGCGAACAAGTAGCGAATACTCGCTAGGAGTTTGCTAAGCGAGTAGGTCGCGAACGTGGCAGGTTGTGTTTTCTTTAATGTTTCCATCTGAGGTCAGGTTTCCGACTTAACTTTGATTATTTTCTTGCTCGAGGCATCGATCATGCTGAGTTATGTTGTGCTATGGGTAGCCGTATGGTGTGAATCCTAGATTGTGAATTATTGAATGTGTATGTGGCCGTTTGGCAATTTTGTGCAATTGTTCGAATTAAATGGAATTGCATGGTGATATTGATGTGAATGTGCATAATTGTATGTACTTGTATGATGTGAAGAATGCTTGAATATGTTTGTAAACATGTGTGCATTTTAAGAGTGTTTAGAGTCGTGTTGCATGTGTAGCATCATGATTGCATTCTTGTGTGTCTGATCCTACGGAGGATCTGCAGAAACCTCGTGTGCCCTTGTGGGGTGTGAGCGATGGTTTAGTTACTTTGATCCCTAGGAGGATCTGCATAAACGATCGTGTGCACTTGTGGGGTGTGAGCGATGGTTTATTTTGATTCCATGGAGAATCTGCAGAACAGTTGTATGCCCTTGTAGGGTGTGAGCAACCGGATTGTGTGCCTGTGTGGGGTGTGAGCAATCCTGAAACATCGTGTGCCCATGTGGGGTGTGAGCGATGGGTGAACATCATAGGCCCGACAAGGACTTACTTCGGTAACGAGCGATGGTTCCATTTTGGTTCTTCAATTGAACCTGCTGAACGAGTCGGTACCGCATTTGCATCTGCATAGAGTCGTGAGTCGGTCTCTATGAGTTGCATTATCATCTTTTTATGATGTTTTGGTGAAATGAACATAATTGTAAATGTTTAAGTGAAATGCTATGAATTGTGAAGCATGAATTGGTGAATGTGATTGATTATGTACGTGTACATTGTGATATATTGTAACAAGTTGTGGTGAGAAATGTGAATTGCGTGTATGTTATAATTGTGTTTTATGATATACATAATTTTATGCATTGTTTGTTATGATAATGTTTCTCACCCTTCTGTTGTTTCATAATGCTCTATGAGGCATTGCAAAGTAGGATGCTGGAGGTCTTTTGTGAAGCGAGTCTTCATTCCTTTTGGTCAGATGGCTCTGATATGTAACACTGGGTAGTTAGGAATTGCTTTGATTCTTTTGTGATACATCTGTGTATTTATCTGTTGCTGAAGGTTTTGTAAACTCAACTGATAAATTTAATTAGTCTGAATGTTGTTGTCATACCCTAAATTTGCCCGCCCTTTTTTTTTATCAAAAGCATTGGTACAAGTCATCAGGAGCATGAGAAAAATAAAGGAGAATCCTGTTGAGTATCTCAAAAGTCATAGTGGGGTTGGAATGATCATCCAGTTCATCTGCACAGTATCCAAGCAAAAAGGGGAAATTAGGGTTTTCGCACAGTTAAAAGTCAAGGTTTCAATGGTTTGATCATTCGACGTCTTGAGTTGATTTCCAATGAAATAGGGTCAAGGATTCCACATTGCTTCAAATATGAGTTCAATTTGAGGTTGGCACCCAAATATTGAAGACAATGCAGCTCAGGCCCGATTAGGGTTTTCGATCAGGAAAAGTCAACTGTAGTTTGACTTTTGATATGAAAGGTGTTCTAATGATGCAATCTTAATTCATAGGGTTTATATGGCTTAGTGAAGTCCATTCAAGAAGATTCAAGGCCTCAAGAAACCCGGATCGTCAACAGTCGACTCGGTAGTCACCGGTCGATCGAACGGTTGACCGAAAAGTCAACTCTCTAACCATAAGGAATTTGACTTCAAGATGTGAATCAAAAATGTTCCTTATGTCATATTACACCTTCCCATAAAATTTCATGACCATTGGATCAAGGGTTAGGAAGTAATTGCAAAAGTCGGGAATTAAGGTTTTGAAAGGGGCAAGACAATAACTCCTCAACCACACATCTAAATGAAATGATTCAAAGCTCATTGGAAAGCTCTTGACAAATCCTACAAAAGCCTAAAAGTCGTCCATGATCAGAAAATGCATATATTTGGAGTTATGATCAAATTCATTTCAAGAAAGGAAAATAACTTAGAGAAATTTCACTTTTAAGCTTGTTTTTCAGCAACTTTGATAGGCTTTTTGGCCAAGCTCCTTTGGGAATCTGAAACTCATGAAAACATGAAAGTTATAGAGCTACATGAGGGCTTTCCAAATTGTGGTAGAACTCCTACATATCCCTTATGAGCTGAGAGTTATGAATTTGTCAAGATGGGCTTTTAACACTTGAGTCCCACATTGACAATTCTTCACTAACTCAAATTTTAACAACTTGGGCCATCCTCAACCATTGGATCATGTTTTATTCTGATAACTTGAGGCCTAGATGAAGAGAAAACCATAAGAAAGAAGGAATTGATGGACTTGGCAACTTGGAGGCAAGTTGACAATATAATATTCATAAAATGGAAAGAGAAACTTTTGCCACTTGCAGCTGCAGTTCCCTATTTTCCTAGCCACTCTAATCATCTCATGTCATTAATTTTCACTTGACTAATTCATCAGTTGAGGCAAGGCTTTGAAGCTTGCAGCTGTACCAAACCCCAAGCCAAGGGTTTCCTTTTTAAAATCTCTCCAAAATGCCAAGTTTACAAATCTGCCCTCACCTTGCATTCTCCTATAAATAGGGGCTCCCTCTATGTCATTTCACACCAGAAAAATCTCAAAAAAACAGAGAAACAACAACTCTCAATTCCCTCTCACTTCCTTAAGAATTTCAAAGTTTCAAATTTCCATTTTTCACCAAAAAGTTGTCTTGAGCAAGACTCTGCTCAAGATTAGTTCTACCATCTCCAAGTCCCTCAAAACCATCTACACAATCTCTAAACATTGTGTAGAAGGTGTCCATACATTCAAACCACTCAAAAATCTCATTTTCACAAAAGTCAACCTTCACACCTTGATAGTTTGACTTTATTCCACTTTGAAAGCCAAATCCTCACTGAAAACATTTCCTACCATTCTAACACTCCTAACACCTCCTATACATCATATATCAAGTGTTTAAGCCATAAAAAACTAGCTGGAAATCACACAACTCCAACTGTCTTGAAAAGTGGATTGTTGCTTCAAGAGGAAGCAAGCTTCATCTCTTTGCAAAGAAAGGAGGATCTCTGGGTTTCTAAGTTTCTTAGCTTGCTCAAGGATTGTCTACAAGAGGTATGTGACATTATAACTCTCTACTAATCATACATTATCATGTTTTGTCATTTTGAGATGATTTTGTGAAAATGTAACCATTGCTGCCTCATTGTGGTTCTTTGTCAAGAACACTTGTTTCATTGTCATGATACTTGCCTTCATTAATATATTGTCATTTGTAAATGATATGTGGATTTTGTATTACCAAGTTTGTGATTAGATTTCATGCTTAGCTTGTTGTGAGATTTTGGTCATGTGAGAGTTTTAGGGGTCAATGTTGAAATGTTGATGAACTTGCCCTAGGCTTGTTAGACTTAGCTCATTAGTGATGTTTGACTCAACTTGTAAGTTACTCATAGATTCCCCCTCCCTTTGATCATGCTTGAATCAATATGGCTCTTGTTTTGGCTCTTATGCTATTTTTGTGTCATCTTGCTTATCACTACCATGAGTTATGTATTGGTTTGTTTGTGCTTGTTGTTTTGGTATCTTAAATCATTGGTTAATGTGTATGAAAGCTTACTTGCCTATTTGATTTGTATGAGCATGAGAAATATGAGTTTAGCCATCAGGGCCTGTCATGAGCTTTGTTTGTTTAATTTTGCTGTCAAATTTGGTTCAACATGTCATTTTTGGCTTGGAGCATTTGTGCTTGACTTTAAAATTATGGACTCATTTGTTTGCCTATTTTGAGGGTGTGTGTGGTGCCTATGTGCTCAAAAACTTCTTAAATGTTCAAACTGACTTGTCATTGCTTCACTTACATTTCAAACATCATTGATACCACCAATACATCACATTCTATTTCAATCCATATCTACATGATTTATGTGCATAATATCATTGTCCTATCTATTTGAAATTTGTGTATGCCACCAAAACACCCCAATTGTCATGAAACCACCAGCTGTTACATGTCATTCACCAAACTGTTTCACATTCCAACAGCATACCAAAGTTCTGCTCCAATTGCTATGAGCTTAATTTCAATGCATGATCACTCTCCTTTTCATATTTATGATGTGTGTGGATGTTTTTTTTGGTCTGAAACTTCACAGTTTGAAAAAACACCACCTGCTGCCACATGTATGCCAAGACAGTTTTTTCACTTTTCACCACAACATACCAATTTTCATTCTAACAGATATATGCTCTTTCTTGAGGTTAAAACACTTTCCTTATCATATTTGTTATGTGTATACTTGGTTTACTTGATCTATTCTTGCTTGTTTTCACAAATCCTCAAACTTCATTCACAATTGCATTTTGTACCAAATCTGCCACAACATACCATTTTGTTATTCTGTTTGTATTGTCTATTGTTTTGAGTTGTAACTCACTTAGATTCATGATTCTAGGATGTGTGGATGATTAAATTGATCTATGTGTACCTATTTTCTTATGTCACTTCAAACTGCTCTTTTTCAAGCCAAAACCACCATGAACATGCCAAAACCTTGTTTGCTTGCAATATGTTCAACTTCTGAGTTATAACTCATTCCTCCCTGCATTTATGAGGTGTGTGTGTGTATGTGATGTTTAGCAATATGAGACCATTTGTTTGTGACTGAACCATGTTTGTACCATCTGCTACTAACATTTTAAAAAACAACAACTTGGGCACACACTTCACTTTTTGTGGCTTGATTAGTTTTAAGTTAATTCACATAACACTGGACCTCTAATAGCCTATGAAACTTGTATGTTCATGAATCCATCATTTCTGTATGCCTCATTCCTCTGTCATAACAGCCTGGATTCATCATGTTTGAAATTGCATTTTGTTGGTCATATTCTTGGTGAATGCATTTCATGACAACCTTAAGTGCTAAATTCATTTACAATCTCATTTGAAAGTTGTTGTATTCATTCCCTTGCACCTCCAACTGTTCCAAATCAATTTTGATCCAAATATTGCCAATATATGAATGTTGAGCAGTTGCTATATGATTTTCAAATCCATGTTGTTTGTAAACAATTTTAAGGTTTAGACACACCCTATGTGATGTTTTGAGGATGTATGTGAGGTCCATTCATTTCAATTGGGTCTGTTTCTTGATTTACCTATCATACTTGCAAGTGTCTTGAATTTTCTCTCATTTCCATATGACAGTTGAATTTTTGATCTATGTGTGGGCTGTTTGAATGTATGAACTTAATGTACATGATATTTGAGATGTGTTTGAACCCTATTCCTGACTATAGCATGACTGGTTTGATCATTGATCTTGGAAATGCATTTTTATCCTATTATGACAGTCCCATTCCACATGTTTGGCACAATTGCATTTTGATTATCATCTCCTTGTTCTGTGCATCTCATGACAATTTTAAATGATAGACTCATTCACAGCCATGTTTGAAAGCTTGTGTATGACATTTTCCTAACCTCCCACTGTTCTAAACCAGTTTTGATCCAAATGTGCTTTTTCTTATTAAAGTGTTGAGCAGCTGGCCTGTGTTTTTCATTTTCATTTTGTTTGTGAACATTTTTGAGGTATAGACACTTTTCATATGATGTTTTGAAGATGTTTGATATGTCTATTCATTCCAATCCTGGCTGCTACTTAATTTTGGTTTCCACATTGCAACTTTCTCCAATTTCAATTGCTAGTGCTCAGCAGTCACATTTTGCATTTAAGTTTGGTTTGATAATGGTTTATACTTGCTCTTCTTTACATTTCCTATGTGTTTGGTTGAGACTTCAGGATGATCATGTTCAAATTTTCCTACCTGTCTTGACAGTAGGTAGCTTTTCATTGCTTTTTCTTGCAACTCATGTGCCATTTCTTTTTTTTACTAGTGCATGTTGTTGCACCCTAAAATTTGCTCAACCTATTTCACCTGGTTTATGTTTCAATTGCATTGTCATTTGCATAATAAGTCATGTACATAGTCTAATCATTTGCATAGCATAGCATAGCAAGTCATCTAGCAAGGGACCAAGTGCCATTCTTATCAGAAAGAGGCCCATCAAGGGGTTTTATTCAAGTTCAAGATCATTCAAGTAATCAAGAAATGAGTTGAAGCTTTGAGAAGTTTGAAGGTCAACCAGTGGATTTCTCTCCCAATCTTGGGGATATGTTGAAGATCATCAATGAGTGTGTGAGCCATGGAAGGTTTACAAAGATCATGGAAGACCTAGAGGGTCATTTTGAAGATGAGACAAATCATTAATACAAGTACCAGAGCTACAGTTGAATGCAGTCAACTAGGGTTTCATCTGGGTCAACCCTAGGTCAAATGGTTGATTGGAGGGCATCAAGGCCTACTTGGAGGATGTGGAATTCAGGGTTTGGTATGTGGATACATGTGTGGTGTTGTGCCAAGGAGAAATCAAAAGGAATCAATAAGAAGAGGAGTTACTAGATTAGGGTTTCAGTGTAAAAAACCATAATTCAGGCCTAACTTCCAAGCCAGATAAGTCAAAATGAAAGCTTCAAATGAATTCTTGGTCAACATGAAACTTGTATAGCTTCTCAATATCTTTAATTTGAGTACTAGAAGTCTTCAAGAAGATTTGTAGAACTCAAGTTATGGTTCTTGCAAGTTATGGGTCCCCAGAGGACACTGAAGTTTATCTGTGAAAGTCACTTGACTTCCAAGCAACGTTTGCCCATCGAGGAGTTTTTTCAAATGTATTCTTGGCCAACATAATAGTTGTAGATCTTGATCTTAGCTTTAATTTGAGTACTATAAGTCCTCAAGAGGATTTGTAGAATTCAAGTTATGGTCTTGGCAATCCAGGGGTATTTTGGGAAAGTTGAATTACATGTCATTTTTGAGCATAGGTCAAAATCTCCATGTTCAACTTCTCAAATGAAAAATTGTTCAACATGGAATGTGCTTAAAATGATGTTTTTAGGTAAAATAAGTCATCATGGTGGATTGATCGGCTTATTTCAAAAAAGTCACTTAAAATGGCCTAAAAAAGGGAATAAGTCAAATAAAGTTTGGTGGAAAAAATCAAATTTTGGGTTAGAGGTCACAAACAAGCCATATGACATACCAATTTGATTGTAAAATGCATTTTAAAGACAATGGCATTGCCACAATTTTGAATTGAGGGTTATTTCAAGGACTTGCTTTGTAAATTGGTTACTTGAACCATAAGGCACAATTGCAAAACCTCATTTCCAAGCAAATGCAAGGCTCCTTTTCCATCCATACACCTCCAATATCTCATTTGGAGAGAATTTAAACTCATAACCAAGTGAATTGCAAGCCAAAACATGAGATGGTATGTGCATAGCATAAGAAGAGATTTTCATGACATGAGAAGTTGATTTTCTCATTAGATCAATCTAGATCTTTCTAGGGTCTTCAAATACATTCTATAGGTTCAATTTAGAACTTTCTAGGGTCTTCAAATACATTCTATATATACTTGTGAAGAGGTTCAAAGCAAGGGTTGGTGATTCATTTGTGCAAAAACCATAGATTGACATTGGAGTTTGGAAGAGAAAAAGTGAGAGATCAAAGAGTTATCAAGAATTTAATCTTCTCCAACAAACTTCAACAAAGGTTTTCCGCACTTTTTGGCAAGAAAAAACGAGCTCCAACTACTCCGTTTCGACGCTCCAAAGCCGGTATGTGAAATTCACTTTTTCTATGGTTTTAGGACGAATTAGATTAGATTATTCATGTGGTTAGGATCTGGAAAATGTATAGATGAAATTAGGATCAAGAAATTAAGGATTAGAGACTTTTTGGGATGAGTATGTTTTCTTGATGATGATAAATATCTTTGATCATGGAGTTTTGATGGAATCTAAGAGCATATTTGGAATCCTTGATTTTTTTCCTTCAAGTTTGACTAAAATTTCATGCGAAACGGTTAAGAATCGATGGAGTTATGTTGCTCGGAAGTTACCGAAAAAATGTCACCGCCGGAACAGCTACAGTACCGCGCGGGTACTGTTCCCACCCGCACTCGCGAGGCCCATACGGACATTGCTTTGGAATTCTGTTGTTCGCACCCCTGGCCCAATGCACATTAACTTAGTTTAATTCATTTTCGTTCTTTTTTTTCTGTTTTAATAGCTGTTTGGATTAATTGCGTTAAAAATAGTAAAATGATCGAAAAATTATGAAATTTCTTTCTGTAGATCTTGATTGTCTTAAGAAACTATAGGAGTTGAGTTTTCATTTTTAGGATTTTATTTGAATTAGTTACGAATTTTCTTTTGTGCTAATATCCATTGTTATGCATAATTGATGTTGCTGTTTGTTTAATTTTGTTCTCTTTGATGCTTTATGCTTTTGAGCTGATTCTTTCGATATGATTTAGAGGACATCCATAGGTTTCCCCTGGAAGTTTCTTAGAATTTTTAAAATTGATTAGATTCTGTTTTAGGTGTGTAGTTTAGAGCCTTCCCAAATAATGGTTTCCCATGACCAAATTTCATTTAGTAATTGTTTAGATGACCTAGAAATTGATTTAGGTCCTGACTCTGGAATTTTAGAATGGTCAAACATGCATGTTCACATAGGAATTTTATTAGAATTTTACAATTTAGTTTGCTATTTTTTTGGGTTTTGCAAATGATTGTTGCTTTCGGTGTTCTCTCTTGAGTGCTTTGCCTTGTTTGGAGCGTTTGGTGGACTTGGAGCTTGAAGACTTTGGATTCCTTTTTAGAGGAGCTTCTGGACATGATGAAGATGCTTTGTCTAGAAGAGTGGGGCTTGGAGTGGAGCTTTCTTTCTCTTTTAAGTTTGTTTTAGGAGTTGGTAGAATTAGGCTTTTAGGGAGAGCTCTTGTAGAATTAGTTAATTTCTTCCATCAAACATAGAATGCATTGTTTGCTTCTTTTCTATCCTATGATGCAAAGTCCTCTTAGGGAAGTTCCATCTCTCCTTAGGAGGGAAGTGGGGCATACCCTAGAGAGTATAACTTTTGAGGATACACTTCCACTTCGATGTTGGTTCTTGTTGAATTCCTTTGGTTTTCAGCAAGTATGCCAACATTGCAACTTGATCTTGATGACAAATCTCTTCTTGGAGGGTGCTTGCTAAAGCTTGGAGATGAAGATTGAAGAAGCTTGAAGATGGAATCTAGCTCAAAGATAAGACCTTTGCGGTCATTTCAACTTTGTTGTTCAGAGTGTGCTGTTGTTGTTTGTTGTAGGAGTTTGTTGCTGCTGCTTGGGCTGCCTCCTCTGTATCTTTTGTTTTTCTCTGTATTGTCTGTTGGCTTGTGTTGCTTGCCCTTTAGGTTTGAAGTGAAGTTGATTCACTTTTCCTGTTGCTTTCTTAGGTTCGCGGTTGAGTGGGACTCCCTTGCCTTGCTTGTTTTGCTGCATATCATGCATACTTACTGTTTATTGTATTTTTGTTGTTTCTTTTCCGTTTATCCCCTAGGATCTCTGATTTCCTCTGTGCAGGAGGGAATTATGACAAATATTAGATTGTAATCCATGCATGACAACATTAGGGTAGTTTTGATTCCCATTTCTAACCCTAGGGTTTTTAGACTTCTTTCTCTTCTATCTTAGAACAATTCAAAACACCGTAATAAGGATAATCGATGTCGTACGCTACGAGCCTTAAGCTATTTGAGAAAGGTTGTTGGAGGGTCACTCTTCAGTAACCTGATTGCTTAGTTTGTCACCCTTAGGGTGACATACGACGTAGTCACCCTCAAATCATAGTCTCTAGTGCGTCAGAGATTGCAAACATCATAAAAGACAGTTCTTGCGTAAAAGACTGATAACAAACATCAAAGTGTCATTTTTGTCCGCTTGGACTCTTAATCAGGAAAAACCCTTTCATAAAGAGATAAAAAACATTCAGTCAAGCTTGTGTCTTCCGTAGCCCGAACTACGTTTGCTCTGATCTTTCATGCTGTATGAAAGTACGTAGGCATAGGATGCGATATCCTAGTGAGCAACCTTCCCCTCCTTTCCCGTAGGTAGGCGAACTACGTCGACTCTGATTTCTCGTTCCAGACGGGAATACGTAGGCATAAAGTGCGATACTTTGCCGAGTCATTTTCTTTTCTTTTTAACCCAGACCTGTAGAGTAGATAGAATAACAATCCGTACTAGAAAACAAGTGTGGATCCCGTCGAGTACGACGGACGTGAGGGGTGCTAATACCTTCCCCTTGCGTAACCGACTCCCGAATCCAGGATTTGGTTGCGATGACCATTCCTTTCCCGTCTTTGCGTTAGGTTTACTTCGAGCGTTTCCTTTCCCTCTGTTGGGATAAATAACGCACGGTGGTGACTCTTCTGTTTAGCCGGCGCCGATTTTCGCAGTAGCGATAGCTGGCGACTCTACTGGAGATTGCGATGGTTCCCTATGCGAGTCTCGCCTTGGGTTTTCTTCCTAGCTGTCTGAGCCTGTCCCCAGCAGCTGGCGACTCTGCTGGGGACAGGAATATCCCTTATGTGAGTCAATCCTAGCGCTTGTTTTCCTGTCGTGGGTGTTGAATAGATTTACTTTTCTGTCTTTACTTTCCGCATTTTATTATCAGCCTTATACTGTTATTGCTGCTGTGGGAAGGGGATAATCTGTTGAGAGATAAGTTGGACTTGGGCTTGAGGTTACACATAGACTTAGAAGTAGAGAGTAGTGGTTAGCCTGCTTGCTTAGCTCGCACCAGCTAGCCGCGAAATTTATGCTCGGACGAGATTCTCTTTGATGCTTCTTGCCTGGCCCTTAGAGCTCGACAAGTTGTCTAACCCGAGGATTATCGACTCTGGGGACCTATCAATTGGGATTCAACTAAGTGAGGCCGCTTCAAGGGATGATGATGCCACACCTCCTGGGTATCGTATCATCGCTCTTGAAAGTCTGTGATGTTGAACCCGCATAGGATGTCGTACCTTGTCAGATTAGGTCCATACCCGTGAGTGGGAGGGTTTTTGCAGGAAACTTGACTTCCAGCCTACCCGTTATTTTGGGTCTTCTCTTCAGAGCGAACTTACTCAGTCCGCAGCGCAGCAGTATTCAGAGATTGTGGGGGTTGTGATCCCGTGTTTGCTGCATCATGCATTACATTTGCATAAACATTTTGCATCATATTGCATATCATTCTCCAGCTAGCCGGAGCTCTTATCTAGCCGTTGTTTTGATTCTGAAGGTGCTTCTCCGATGTTTGGTTTGAGCAAGTGCTGATTATTAGAAGACGACCGGGGGGTTGAAGTAGGCTGAAGCAGATTTGAGCAGAACCGAGCAGCGAAGTCAATTGAAAGTTATTGGTAGCTGTGTCTGAGAACCACTTCCAGCCTCGTAACACCTTGACAGGGTTCACTATGACGACCAACCCTCTGTATGGTTCTACTTCCGAGGCAGACTTCCCGCAAGTGAACAACCTTACTGCAAACCATTTGGTGCAACCATCTGTTATGGACCGAGATCGACGTGAGCAATGAACGACCCCCTCTTATCAATAGTCAAGGTGTTGTTTTCCCTGTGCCGAGTATCCGAAGAGAGATCCCGGTAGTCAAGAACTAAGACCCAAGAGCTCTTGAGTATGATAGAAGGCTCCAAGTGTTGGAAGAAGGAGTGAAAGCCTTGAAAGTCAAAGATGCTGTTAACTTGAATGCTGCAGACATGTGTTTGGTTCCTGGCCTAGTGTTACCTCCGAAGTTCAGGGCACCGAGGTTTGAAAAGTACATAGGAGATTGCTGTCCGAAGCAACATTTAGTGATGTTCTGCCGAAGAATGACTTCGTTTGTGCAAGACGACAAGTTGATGATTCACTGCTTTCAGGATAGTCTGACGGGGGCATCTCTGAGTTGGTATATGCAGTTAGAGAGTAATCAGATCCGATCATGGGTGGATTTAGCCAGAGCTTTTCTGAAGCAGTACGATTATAATCTAGACATGGCTCCTAGTTGCATGCAGTTGCAAGAGTTGTCTCAAAGGAACAATGAACCTTTCAGGAAGGATGTTCAGAGATGGAGAGAATTTGTTGCCAGAGTGAAGCCGCCGCTCCTAGACCGAGAGTTAATGGGCATGTTTGTAGACTCCCTACAGGGTCCGTACTTCAAAAGAATGCTTGGAAATGCACCAAATTTCTCTGAACTGGTAAGGGCAGGAGAACGCACTGAGCGTAGCGTGAAAATTGGAAGAATTCAGAATGTTTCAAGCAGTCAGGCTAGTGAAACTGAATCCCTCTGTAGCTTCCAAATTGAAGAAGGAATTGTGATCAATACAATCATGACAGATGTTGGGTATTCTCGGGATGAATCGGTGAAATATGTTGGTTCTTCATCTTCTCAGCGGTCAGTATCTCTTGTGTCTCGTTATTCTGGATAGACAATTGTGCCTAGGGCACCATATCAGGAACTTTATGTCGCTTCTCTTGCAAGTCATCGAGCTCGTGGCCGAGTTTATTAGAATCGGCGGCCGAATCAGGACAGACCTCGTAACAACTTGGAACGAAGGAATGCTCCTTCCCACCCAGTGCCTATGCCGTATAGCCAGCTACTGCCATCTTTGATCCAGAATTCTTTGGTGGGACCTAAAGCTCTTAAGCCTGTTCCAGAGCCTTACCCTCCTGGGTATAATCCCTACGCTCAGTGTGGTTACCATGGCGGATCCCTGGGACATTCAACTGAAGATTGTAAAGCTTTTCAGGCAAAAGTACAACAGCTGATCGACCAAGAGTGCATTTCCTTTCTAGAAGGAGTTTTGTTTGTTCATGCCAACCTCTTAGCTGTCTAAGCTCGTAGATTCAGAGGGTCCTTTTCAAGAAGCCAGTGGTCCAGATAGGCGGGCGCCCTCAGCATTGGCAGTCTTCAGACTTCTCTATCATTTGCATTTGTAGTTTCTTTTCTGTTAGTTACTACTTGCTGTTAAACATTGTTTGTTTCGAATGGTAATATTGATAAAGTGACTATGCATTTTTCTGAATTAATCATGTCGTTGTCGCTCATTTATTGCACTGCACTGACACTTGCATTTTATTCACTCAACGTTGTCACTGTGATTAGCAAAGATTGTAGGGAGGATGACGAAACGGAATACTCATAACCGATGATCGTATGCTTTCGGATAAAACCTTGCGGATGACGTACAAGGCATTATTTCAAATCCCCTAAACACTGGAGATATAAGGAGTTAGTCCCTTGTTAACCACTTCGAGCCAAGAAGTAGGAGTTCCTATCGGACTTTTAAACCCTCACATCTTAACCTGGGGCAGGGTAGTTGTCAGTTAGCTTGACCAAGTGTTCAAGTCTTATAGAGGAGTGTTGCCTTTCGAGAACCAATCGCAGTTTAGTCCTCTCAAGAGGTCGTACCTCGTCAACCACAATGGTTAAATCTCACCAATCAGGAGTAAGACAGTTGCAGTCCTTTCTGAGCAATCAAGACAACCAGTGTCACACGACTTGTTCCAAGAAAAGAAAGAGAAAGTCCGCTAAGTAAAAGAAATGAATAGCTGGAAAGCTAATACTTAGGCAAAAATCAGGGCATCCCGCTGGACTTCAAAAAAAAAATCGAAAAGAACTCAAAAGGAGTCAGTCCAGACAAAAATTAGGGAATCAAAAGAATGAAAAAGAAAGGATATCAATAGAAAAATCCTCGAACAAGGAACAAAGTCGTGTAGATATAGACACCGAAAACGAAAAAGGAGTAACTGTCACTCCGAAAAACCTTGTGAGTTCCTTAACTATGGTTCTTACCATTCAACATACCTCTCGAAGAGGCGAGCGCTTGTGCCAAGTTAACTGAACATTAGGATCGGAGATCATCACGTAGAAGGGGTGGGTATAAATCGTAATTTGAGCCAAATATCCTTTGTTTCACGAACCGTGAACCCGACCACGATACAACCCTTAAAAGACCTAATTGAGGTAGGGTTTATTCTGAAAGCGCATTACGATAAGGTTGAGTAACCTGAATCCTTCTTGATTTGCTAATCATATCCTTGTTGTACTTTTCACTGATCACATCAGCACTACGTTTGAACTCTGGTTCATTCGTCACTCACAATCATGACATGTAAATGAGTGACAGCACAACTTTTTTTAAAATCAGCATGAACACTGCATTAAAATTACCATTCGTGAATAAACAATTTTACTTGTAGGTCAGTAGTTGACATGAAGGAAATTACAACAGGGAATAATCAAATATGACTGAATAATTCAGCGGTCTGGATCAGAATGGTGAATGTTGAGAAACCCTGTGAATCCGGGGCATTGATTTCCAGTGAGTTCGGAATCAGTTGGTCTGAGTATAAGTCCCGAAGCATCAGTTGATTATGGGACAGTTTGTTTGAGAAGCAGTTGATCAGAAGCGAATCTTCTCGAGACCCAATCAGGGGCAATCATCCAGAATGCTGTGATTTGAGGACAGATCCTTCTAGTGTGAGATCAGATCAGGTTAAGTCGCTTCTACGCTCATTCAAGGGGCAGATCACTTCAGAGATGGTGAAGCCAACCATGTTGAGAGTTGTTTGATTGAGGGTGAATCCTTTCGGGGTACGGATGCAGGGGAAGGCCATCCTAAGGGCGCAAAAGTTATTCCTTATTCAAGAGGCACTTGATTTGAAGTATCTCTCTGAAGTTCAGAATGCTGGGGCAGTTCATATCAAACCATCAGGGTACAGATTTTCAGATTTCCTTTTTAGGACTATCCCACAAAGGTCCCACAGGCTGGGGCATATCAGAAGCGAAGGACTTGTTCTTCTCCGTGTTATCATAGTTACTCAGAGCTACTTGAGCAGATTCAACTGATCTTCAAGTTTGAGATGAATTGTCGGGAAATCGTGTTACCGTCTATTGACCCTTCAACTGGAAACCGTGAATTCAGACAGGATGTTGTCCAGCGTCAGGCGTGTATGACCCATCCCGGATGGCCTAAAAGCCCAATCCATATTGGCAATCGCTGTAAGGCCCAATCCGTGTTGGTGTATCATTTCGAAATCCAACCCTCGTCGGTACGCAGGAAGACTCCGTCTGTTTTCCCCAGCAAAGTCCAATCTTCATTGGCATGGGTAAGCAATCCCCGACAGAAGTCCAATCATACTTGGCACGTTCGGTTACCCCCAGTAAGGTCACCCATCCAAAAATCAGTTAATCTGGGGCAATTAGGCCGAGATTTGGCAAATCTCTCGCGGCTTTGGGCACTGCTCCACGAATCAGTCGATCAAGGGCAAAAGATTATTGCAAGACTGGGACAGGTCACCCCAAGGGCACGAAAGCTATTTTGTTGGCACACCTCTTCGAGGTTCGAGAGGCAAAAGTGGTTCATGTCTGGCCGTCAGGGTACAAAAATTGTAGGGTCTTTTTCAAAATTGTTGCCGATTCAGGGGCAAGCCGTTGCGAGGTGGTCTCATGACAAACTTTTTCCTTTCAAAACGAGATGTCCTAGAATTTAGACTGGGGCATGTTGGTATCCTGGGGGCAAATTTCCAAGAAGGTGGATGGAATTCGTATTCCCCAGCCTGAGTCTCGGGATAAAGGACCTGACTTTATTTGACGCTATTCTCCATCAGATCGTGCCTCATCCCCAGGGGTGGAGATGACGTTATCCCTACCGAAGAGACCAATTTCCCCAGCTAGTCGCAGCTTATCCCCAGAGGATATCCCCAGCCAGTTAAAATCAGTATCCCTTGCAGAGGTTGCACTCCCCAGGGAGTCGAGTATGTGAACGATCAATCCCCAGTTTGGAGGGTTCCCGCAGAGTTTAGCCAAGTCATAGTTGGTTCAGAAAGATTATTCCCATAGAAGATGGTTTTCTTCCCACAGGTCGTCAGACCTTCGTCAGGATGATTATCCCCAGCGGAGCGGTAACTCCGAGTTTGTAAGTTGTGTCCAGACAGCATCGTTTCCTCCATAGGGATTTCATCGTTCCCCAGCTGAGTCGTTTCTTGCTCAGTCAATTTACTTTCCCCAAGAGAGTCGATTCTTCCCCAGTGGAGTTACTCTCCCCAGCAGGTGTTCTTTCCTCCCAGTGGAAATCAAAGTTTAATCTCCTCGGCAGAGTTGGTTGTATGCCCGACATTTATTTTGGCCGGAGGACTTTATGATACCCGTTCATCCCCAACATGGTGATATTCGCTCTCAACAGCTGTGTTGAAGCAAGCTTGTCAAAGTTTCCCCAGCAGCTTGAGCCTGCATTTGCATTTGCATATAGTGTCATATTTGCATCTACCCAAAAACGCGTAGCATATCCGTGTTGTACGGAGCATTACACCATTGTCAAACATGCGCATTTTGAAACATAGGCCATGTTGGTTAACCTTTGGTATTCAAGTACTATTTCCCTTGCAGGTGGAGAGAGCTCTTGCTCAGATCAGTTACCAAATATTAAAAATCTCAGCATGTGATGATAATGCTCGTCTTGTCATTATTCCCCACAGAGTTTCTTGGTTAAGTTTCTCTTACCCCTCCAGCGGAGTATTTCTTCAAGATTGTTGTTATGACGTTATCAAAAGGTTTCGTGAATCAAGTTGTAGAAGCTGCCGCCTATGTCGAAGTAGGTGTCTGGCAGTGTGATTTCAGAAAATCCCCAGTAGTTTCCTTCTCAGATTTATTGCCATGTCAGCATTAAAGATTGAAAAATTGGACCATTATGTGTTACCCATTTGATTGATGGAGTTAGCTACTGCAAAGATAGGCAGAGAAGCTGTATCAGAATTATTACCCGTAGCGATGGCGGTGTTATTTTCCCGTAGTGGTGGCGGAGTTATTACCCGTAGCGATGGCGGTGTTATTTTCCTGTAGTGGTGACAGAGAGTTATTACCCGTAGCGATGGCGGTGTTATTTTCCTGTAGAGATGACAGAGTGTTACCCGTAGCGATGGCGGTGTTATGTTCCCGTAGTGGTGACGGAGTTATTACCCGTAGCGATGGCGGTGTTATGTTCCTGTAGTGATGACAGAGTATTACCCGTAGCGATGGCGGTGTTCTTCTCCTGTAGTGATGACAAGATTATTTCCCGTAGTGGTGGCGGAGTATTTCCCGTAGTGATGGCGGTGTTATTTTCCCAGAGTATTACCCGTAGCAATGGCGGTGGTATTACCCGCAGTGATGACAGTGTTATTTTCCCAGAGTATTTCCCGCAGTGGTGGTGGTAGTATTGCCCGTAGTGATGGCGGAGCTCTTTTCCTGTATCGTTGGCAGAGTTATGTTTGTTGACAGAAGTACTTCCCCAGTGAAGTCGTCCAGGTTCAATGGATGGATGGGGTTCCCCAAGCAGTGGTGCAATTTATTTCTACGGTTGGCAAATTTCCGGGTTCTTGGTATTCAACCGTCTCGTACCTCGAATGTTTGAAGGTCGTTCGCTCTTCACCCAGTAGGGTCCAAGCCGTTTGAATAGGGGCAGTTGTTGCACCCTAAAATTTTCTCAACCTATTTCACCTGGTTTATGTTTCAATTGCATTGTCATTTGCATAATAAGTCATGTACATAGTCTAATCATTTGCATATCATAGCATAGAAAGTCATCTAGCAAGGGACCAAGTGCCATTCTTATCAGAAAGAGGCCCATCAAGGGGTTTTATTCAAGTTCAAGATCATTCAAGTAATCAAGAAATGAGTTGAAGCTTTGAGAAGTTTGAAGGTCAACCAGTGGATTTCTCTATATGTTGAAGATCATCAATGAGTGTGTGAGCCATGGAAGGTGTACAAAGATCATGGAAGACCTAGAGGGTCATTTTGAAGATGAGACAAATCATTAATACAAGTACCAGAGCTACAGTTGAATGCAGTCAACTAGGGTTTCATCTGGGTCAACCCTAGGTCAAATGGTTGATTGGAGGGCATCAAGGCCTACTTGGAGGATGTGGAATTCAGGTTTTGATATGTGGATACATGTGTGGTGTTTTGCCAAGGATAAATCAAAAGGAATCAATAAGAAGAGGAGTTACTAGATTAGGGTTTCAGTGTAAAAAACCATAATTCAGGCCTAACTTCCAAGCCAGATAAGTCAAAATGAAAGCTTCAAATGAATTCTTGGTCAACATGGAACTTGTATAGCTTCTCAATATCTTTAATTTGAGTACTAGAAGTCTTCAAGAAGATTTGTAGAACTCAAGTTATGGTTCTTGCAAGTTATGGGTCCCCAGAGGACACTGAAGTTTATCTGTGAAAGTCACTTGACTTCCAAGCAACGTTTGCCCATCGAGGAGTTTTTTCAAATGTATTCTTGGCCAACATAATAGTTGTAGATCTTGATCTTAGCTTTAATTTGAGTACTATAAGTCCTCAAGAGGATTTGTAGAATTCAAGTTATGGTCTTGGCAATCCAGGGGTATTTTGGGAAAGTTGAATTACATGTCATTTTTGAGCATAGGTCAAAATCTCCATGTTCAACTTCTCAAATGAAAAATTGTTCAACATGGAATGTGCTTAAAATGATGTTTTTAGGTAAAATAAGTCATCATGGTGGATTGATCGGCTTATTTCAAAAAAGTCACTTAAAATGGCCTAAAAAAGGGAATAAGTCAAATAAAGTTTGGTGGAAAAAATCAAATTTTGGGTTAGAGGTCACAAACAAGCCATATGACATACCAATTTGATTGTAAAATGCATTTTAAAGACAATGGCATTGCCACAATTTTGAATTGAGGGTTATTTCAAGGACTTGCTTTGTAAATTGGTTACTTGAACCATAAGGCACAATTGCAAAACCTCATTTCCAAGCAAATGCAAGGCTCCTTTTCCATCCATACACCTCCAATATCTCATTTGGAGAGAATTTAAACTCATAACCAAGTGAATTGCAAGCCAAAACATGAGATGGTATGTGCATAGCATAAGAAGAGATTTTCATGACATGAGAAGTTGATTTTCTCATTGGATCAATCTAGATCTTTCTAGGGTCTTCAAATACATTCTATAGGTTCAATTTAGAACTTTCTAGGGTCTTCAAATACATTCTATATATACTTGTGAAGAGGTTCAAAGCAAGGGTTGGTGATTCATTTGTGCAAAAACCATAGATTGACATTGGAGTTTGGAAGAGAAAAAGTGAGAGATCAAAGAGTTATCAAGAATTTAATCTTCTCCAACAAACTTCAACAAAGGTTTTCCGCACTTTTTGGCAAGAAAAAACGAGCTCCAACTACTCCGTTTCGACGCTCCAAAGCCGGTATGTGAAATTCACTTTTTCTATGGTTTTAGGACGAATTAGATTAGATTATTCATGTGGTTAGGATCTGGAAAATGTATAGATGAAATTAGGATCAAGAAATTAAGGATTAGAGACTTTTTGGGATGAGTATGTTTTCTTGATGATGATAAATCTCTTTGATCATGGAGTTTTGATGGAATCTAAGAGCATATTTGGAATCCTTGATTTTTTTCCTTCAAGTTTGACTAAAATTTCATGCGAAACGGTTAAGAATCGATGGAGTTATGTTGCTCGGAAGTTACCGAAAAAATGTCACCGCCGGAACAGCTACAGTACCGCGCGGGTACTGTTCCCACCCCCACTCGCGAGGCCCATACGGACATTGCTTTGGAATTCTGTTGTTCGCACCCCTGGCCCAATGCACATTAACTTAGTTTAATTCATTTTCGTTCTTTTTTTTCTGTTTTAATGGCTGTTTGGATTAATTGCGTTAAAAATAGTAAAATGATCGAAAAATTATGAAATTTCTTTCTGTAGATCTTGATTGTCTTAAGAAACTGTAGGAGTTGAGTTTTCATTTTTAGGATTTTATTTGAATTAGTTACGAAATTTCTTTTGTGCTAATATCCATTGTTATGCATAATTGATGTTGCTGTTTGTTTAATTTTGTTCTCTTTGATGCTTTATGCTTTTGAGCTGATTCTTTCGATATGATTTAGAGGACATCCATAGGTTCCCCCTGGAAGTTTCTTAGAATTTTTAAAATTGATTAGATTCTGTTTTAGGTGTGTAGTTTAGAGCCTTCCCAAATAATGGTTTCCCATGACCAAATTTCATTTAGTAATTGTTTAGATGACCTAGAAATTGATTTAGGTCCTGACTCTGGAATTTTAGAATGGTCAAACATGCATGTTCACATAGGAATTTTATTAGAATTTTACAATTTAGTTTGCTATTTTTTTGGGTTTTGCAAATGATTGTTGCTTTCGGTGTTCTCTCTTGAGTGCTTTGCCTTGTTTGGAGCGTTTGGTGGACTTGGAGCTTGAAGACTTTGGATTCCTTTTTAGAGGAGCTTCTGGACATGATGAAGATGCTTTGTCTAGAAGAGTGGGGCTTGGAGTGGAGCTTTCTTTCTCTTTTAAGTTTGTTTTAGGAGTTGGTAGAATTAGGCTTTTAGGGAGAGCTCTTGTAGAATTAGTTAATTTCTTCCATCAAACATAGAATGCATTGTTTGCTTCTTTTCTATCCTATGATGCAAAGTCCTCTTAGGGAAGTTCCATCTCTCCTTAGGAGGGAAGTGGGGCATACCCTAGAGAGTATAACTTTTGAGGATACACTTCCACTTCGATGTTGGTTCTTGTTGAATTCCTTTGGTTTTCAGCAAGTATGCCAACATTGCAACTTGATCTTGATGACAAATCTCTTCTTGGAGGGTGCTTGCTAAAGCTTGGAGATGAAGATTGAAGAAGCTTGAAGATGGAATCTAGCTCAAAGATAAGACCTTTGCGGTCATTTCAACTTTGTTGTTCAGAGTGTGCTGTTGTTGTTTGTTGTAGGAGTTTGTTGCTGCTGCTTGGGCTGCCTCCTCTGTATCTTTTGTTTTTCTCTGTATTGTCTGTTGGCTTGTGCTGCTTGCCCTTTAGGTTTGAAGTGAAGTTGATTCACTTTTCCTGTTGCTTTCTTAGGTTCGCGGTTGAGTGGGACTCCCTTGCCTTGCTTGTTTTGCTGCATATCATGCATACTTACTGTTTATTGTATTTTTGTTGTTTCTTTTCCGTTTATCCCCTAGGATCTCTGATTTCCTCTGTGCAGGAGGGAATTATGACAAATATTAGATTGTAATCCATGCATGACAACATTAGGGTAGTTTTGATTCCCATTTCTAACCCTAGGGTTTTTAGACTTCTTTCTCTTCTATCTTAGAACAATTCAAAACACCGTAATAAGGATAATCGATGTCGTACGCTACGAGCCTTAAGCTATTTGAGAAAGGTTGTTGGAGGGTCACTCTTCAGTAACCTGATTGCTTAGTTTGTCACCCTTAGGGTGACACATGCTTGAGTTTTAAGAGTCATACACCTCGGTTATGCAATGTTTGTTGTGTGTGCATTCCCCCTTTGTGGATTTTAACTCAGAATTGATATGTGAATTTCAAAATGCAACCAATCACCAAAGTTGCAAGTTCTATCGTGTTTCTTTTTCAAAGCCTTGTTTCAAAATTTCAACTGTACCATCATGATCCTTGTTCAATTCTACCCAAGTTTGATCTAGAGTTTTCTAAAATTGGTGAAGAATTGAGCAAGTTAGCATCAAAACGCACTTTGTAAAAATGTCTTGTTCTTGGTTCTTTGTATTTGCCCAGAAATCCATGTAATCTTACCATATATATTTATGGGGGTGGCTATATCAACGGATGTATAGCCACCCCAGTGGTAGAAGCATGCGCGCATATCATACCTTTCACTGCCTAGACCTGAGTTCGATCCCTGAGGAGGATCAACCCTTTTGCATTTTTTTTCCTTTTTCATTATTTTCCATCCTACCAACGCGCGTGTGAATGCCTTAGTGGTCAGGTGTGTGGCCTGCAGGCTTGAGGGCGTGGGTTCAACTCCCACCCCTTGCACTTTCTTTTATTTTATTTTTTTTGCTTGTTAAAATTGATTTGCACATGAAACTTCCAAAATTCATATCTTTCTCATTTTTCATCCTTTTGAACTCATTCTTTTTGCAACATGCTTGTTTTAATGTCTATTTTCATATGATGTAAAAATATTACAAGTTGTTCTCAATTATGATGTCCTTTGTCCATATAAACTTTAGTGCATTGTTAAGATCGCTATCCTTATATACTGTTGAATTCCCTTTGAACATGCCTGAATCTTCTTGTGAGATTTATTGACATGTGTTGCCTTTGTGTTTGTTAACATATCAAAGTTTTGTTTCCTTTTGGTTACCACCATGAACTTACATATCTTCCTCATAAAAAACCTCGGTCCCGTACCGAATTCATTTTCATAAATACCTTCAATTATAAAAATCATTTCCTCTTTGTGTTGAATTATATTAAGAAAGGATTAAGTGTAGACTTTTTCCTCTCTGAGTGTTAAGCTACTCACTGTAGTGTGATTGGTCTTGATACTCATTTTTCAATACGAAGGCGCAACTTTATCCATCACCTATTTCTTTCACTACCTCTCTTTTCATTACTTCCTTCCGAAACCTTTATGACCTAAAACCTCGGTCACGCACCGAGCGTATTTTCAAACTCATTTTCGTAACAAAACATGATTAGTTATGGAGAGGTTAGGCGTAGGCCTTCTCCTATCCCGAGTGCTGACATTTACCATAGGGTTTACAGTCGCAAAGCACTCACCATTCAAAACCAAAACACTTTAATAAGAGAATGAAGTTCTTTTTGTATTTGAATTAAAGAGAGAGGATTGAGTGTAGTCTCCTTCCTCTCCAAGTGTCAGGATATTCACTTTAGTGTGGGTGGTCTTGATACTTGTCTTTCAATACAAAGACGCTATGTTCGCCACACCTTTCATAACAAAAACTTTGAGATAAAGAATTGGGTACTACCCGTAGGGGTTACTATCTAAGGACTTATCTCACCCCTAAAAAACAATTCAACCAATCAAAAGTAACATCTTGCCTCGCATGGCGAAAACCAATCAATATTTCAAAAAGGACATGTTACGTCCGTTCTACCGCAAACCGGTAACGCTTAAGTCTCCTCACATGCGAGCAACAAAACACCTAAACTGCTAGAATGCGCACGATAGCATCATCCATAAAAATATCAACAAACCGTAAGCCGAACTACGACTGATCTGATTCTTTACTCCTTTTAAGTAAAGATACGTAGGCACAAGGGCCACAATCCTTGCCGAGCACTTTCTCCCCATATCCGTAGTCCCGAACTACGTCGACACTGATTTTCTCACATCCGTTGAGAATACGTAGGCATAGGACTGCGAAGTCCTACCGAGTCCGTTCTTTCTCTTTTCTTCCCCGTTATGCCTCCTTTCTTAGTTTCTAGACCTTCTTTACCCTTTGGAAAACACTTTTATAGCATAAAATTTAAGCAGATATAATCACACATTGACAAGCAAATGGTTCCCATCGAGTACGATGGATGCGAGGGGTGCTAATACCTTCCCCTCGCATAACCGGCTCCCGAACCCGTTCTCGGTTGCGAGACCATATTATCCTTCCATATCTTTAGGTTTTCTCGATATTTTCCTTTCCCCTCATGGGATAAATAAAGTTCGGTGGTGACTCTTCTGTCCTTTCTTTTTCGCCTCCCCGTCGTTGCGCGATGCATTTCTCGAGTAGCGACAGTTGGCGACTCTGCTGGGGAAACCTAGCAAGCCAAACCAAATTTGGTTGTCGCATGTGTGATCTATCCGTTTTTTATTTTATTTATGTTTTGTTGTGTTTTCTAACCTGTTGGGTTTATTGGATTGGTTTGTGAGGATAAAGCTTTCTACCTGAGCTTTCTAGTATACACTAAGATTAGGAGGTGGTTTCTTTCTGATTTGCAAGACTTAGGACTCGTTGAGTTGGATCGAATCCCACCGCTCAGATGAGACCCCTTTGGGATGATTATGTCTTACGAGTAGTCGTAATGGCGTTTTTATTCCAACTTGGGAGTCTGCGATTCTGAGGACCTTTTAGAACCTTATTCCAAGGGTCGCTAAAACATAACTCTGTGTTCATCCTTTGAAAGGATTACCTTCTTAAGAGTAGTCGTTCTGATGGAAAACTTTTGAGGTTTAGTACATGGGACTTTGTTTAAAACCTTTGGGATACCCTCTCTAAATCAGTAGATTACCCACCCGATGGGAGAGATTCCTTTTGTGATTGTTTTGTAGGACCTGTGACTTTGATCTCGCTTTTTTGTGCTTTATCATGTACATTCATAAAAACATTGCATTGCATAGCATTTTTGCATATCAAGAGACTTAAGAAACTATGATTATCTCAGGTATTGGTAAACACAATGACTGATCAAAAAAGAAGAAGCACAAATTCCATTAAGTTTAGAGAACTAAAGTTGGAATTGATTCAAGACATTCTGATTGACGTGCCAAAGGCTATCAAGATCAACTTTCAGGGGAAGTATGGGAAATTTCTTGATCTCATCCATTCTAAGGTCGATACTTGGGCTCTGTTCGCTATGGCTCAGTTTTATGATGC
Organism: Lathyrus sativus; assembly: GCA_963859935.3. Lineage (NCBI taxonomy): Eukaryota > Viridiplantae > Streptophyta > Magnoliopsida > Fabales > Fabaceae > Lathyrus > Lathyrus sativus. The sequence continues at coordinate 397,714,515 of OZ012740.1, forward strand.
ACCTCTCAGATATTTCACTTTTCAAAACTATCAGTTGGCCCCTACTCTTGAGGAATATTCTCACATTTTGAATATCAAGATTAAGGATCAACCTATCTACACTGGCTTGGAAGAAGAACCGAAGCCTTCTGCCATCGCTCTTACTCTTCGTATGACCAAAGAGGAGGTCAAAGAGGGACTAACCAATAAGGGAGGGGTTCAAGGCTTTCCTTTGAAATTTCTACTAGATAAAGCTGCTCAGTACAAGACTATGGGAGATTGGGAAAGGTTTGGTATTGTTGTTGCTCTAATGATTTATAGGATTGTCCTCTTTCCAAATGTAGACAATTTCATAGACATCGTTGCTATTATTCTCTTCATGCAAAAGAATCCTATCCCTACCCTCCTCGCTGATGTCTACCACTCTATTCATTGGAGAAGTGAAAAGAAGACTGGAATGATCCAATGTTGTTCTCACCTATTATTCAAATGGTACATCTCCCATCTACCAAAGGGTGGACCGTTCGTAGAAAACAAGAAGAAGCTGAAGTGGTCTCACTGTATTATGTCTCTAGGAGCCAATGATATTTCTTGGTATTCTTAAGAGTACTATGATGTGGAGATTATCTTTAGTTGTGGAGAGTTCGGTAATGTACCTCTAGTCAGTAGGGTTGGTTGCATCAATTACAACCCAGTCATGGCATTGCACCAGTTGGGCTATACTATGGAAGATGAGCCCGAAGCAGAGAAAGTCCAAAGCTTCTTTTTGCCCGCCATAACAGAGGATCCTGCATTTGCCAGGAAGATTGCTAAAGCGTGGGCTAAGATTCATACAAAAGGGAGGAAAGACTTGAAGGCAAAGAATTGTGTGGCTAAAGAACCATACAACCAATGGTTGCTAGCCAGAGTGGCTGAAAGATTGCTGCCGTTTCCCTCAGAACCATCTATGCAAGAAGGACCTCCTGCTCTCACCCATGTATCTATGGAAGAGTATGAGAAACTGAAGTTAGTGGTAGAAAGGTTAACTAAAGAAAATCAGAAACTCGAGGTTGAAATTCACCAAGAAAAAGTGGAGAATGGCGAGTACAAAAGGAAGGTAGTGTTTGAACAAGACCGAGCGGCCGAGAATAACAAGAAATTGAAGTTAGAAATAGACCTGAGAATCAAATACCAGCAGGGTTTCGAAGGGGTTGATATTGTCTCTACTGCTAAAAAAGAGGTCGGCAATGACTAACAGAGTCGCCACCTATCGTTATTTATCCCAAAGAAGGGAAAGGAAACGATCGGAAAAAACCTAACGAAAACGGGATAAGACGAGGTCATCGCAACCAAGTCCTAGGTTTGGGAGTCGGTTACGCAAGGGGAAGGTATGAGCACCCCTCACGTCCGTCGTACTCGACGGGATCCACGCATGTTTTGTCTAACTAAAAGGGTGTTTAAACTACCTACGCTAAAGGCTTATGGACAAAAGAGAAAGAAAAAGAACTGACTCGGCAGAGCATCGCCGCTTTGTGCCTAAGACTCCCTCGTGCAATGGGAAAGTCAGAGTCAACGTAGTTCGCCTAACTACAGCTAAAGAGAGGGGGGAGGTTGCTCGCCAAGACATCGCGTCTTATGCCTACGTACTTTCGTCTGGTACGAAAGATCAGAGCAAACGTAGTTCAGGGTTACGAGAACACAGGTTGTTCAAAAGTTTTACCCGAGTAGGGTTAACAGACAGTTCTAGCAGTTGGTGTATGCAGCTCGACCTTTGGAGACTTAGGCGTTACCGTTTGCGATAGGACTGAAAGTTAACAACACTCTTGTTTATGAAAAGAGTTTTCCTTATTAAGACCCCAAGGGGTGGAAAAGAGTTTGAATTTTTTTTGTGTTTTTTTAAGGAAGAAATGTTATGAATTTGGTTTGCGACTCATGCTACACTAGAGACTATGATCTAGGAGCGAATGCTTCGTATATCGTCCGAAGGACATACCCTAACATTCTAGATAATTGAAAGGCAGCCATCCAATCATCATTTCCCAAATGGCTTAAGGCTCGTAGCGTGCAACAATGGTCAAACTTTATTAAGTGGATTGAAGTTGTTTGAAGATGAGAAGAGAAAGAGGACGAACTAAGGGGGACTAGTCCAAACCCTAAAAGTTGTCATGCAATGTGCACCTAAAGTTGAGTTTGAAAGGGGACTACCTAATGTTATCATGCATGGTTAGAACCCTAATGTCTATCATAACCTCTCTTGAACAAGAGAGGCTAGAAATCCTAAGGGAAGGAAGACAAAAGAAAAAGAAACAATAATAAGAAACAATGCAAATGTAGGATGCAAACATAAGTGCAACAAGGAAGACAAAGATGCAATGCAAGTGAGGGAGGAAATATGTGTGGGGCTGGAACCTCCACAGACTCATCTCAACCTCAAGCCATGGTATGAACAAACACAAGAGAAATGGAGAAGAAGATGCATAGAAAACAAGCAACAAAAACAATGAGAAAAAGTCCTCATGGATTCATTACTTTAGGCGAGCTTCAGGTTCCTCCTCAGGAGGAACCAAGCAACCTTAAGTAGTATTCCAAGGTCATAGGACAGAATTAGGATGAGAAGAAGAGATCTTAAAAGCCAAAGCACAACATCATGAGCAAATGCCAACAATAACATCAAACAATGCAAACAAACATCACTTATGGAAACACAATATGCAAACATGAAAGTATGATAACAAATGAACAACTAATGCATATGATAAAAACCCAAGAAATAGCACAAAAGACCTATAACAAGTCCCTAATATGAAACAATCAGAATTAGATTCATCAATAATGCACAACCAAGCTTTTGGAAGCGAAACAAAACAAATGCAACAGCAAAGATGCACAAACATGAAGCAACTTGCAAAATACATGAAAAATTAGAAAATGCATCAAAAAATGCCAAATAAAATCTCATAGGACCCCCAAGGCTTTAGGAACCAGGGGTAAAAAGGAGAGATCGAAAAACAAAAGGGAAGTGCCTCAACAGAAGGCAAACATCAAGAGTGTCCCAAAACAGGGAAGAAATGGAGAGGGAACAAAAATAGATTCAAACCACATGGAAACAACACTTAAAAATCATGGAAAAAATAGCCAAGGATCAATTAACATGTCAACACAATTCTCAAAAAAAAATTAGAAGTTTAATACATACCATGAGCTAGAAATAAAATCAACAAGTCAGCACACATTTTTCACATCATTAAATGACCATTTAAAAAGAAAATATGAAAATAAATGGAAAATGCATCAAAAAACGAAATTAAAAATGCACAAAATTAAAAGTCATGTTAAAGTATGTTCATGATTTTTTTCAGAATTTTTAAACATTGTTTGCTATTTTTTACGGATTTTTAAAGTGCAAGCAAATAAAAGAAATAAAAATAGAAAACAAGAATGCAGAAAAACTCCCAACCATCAGATGTGCATACTGGTCAACAGAATCAAGGCACCATATTGTGCCACCTCAATTAATGAATTGAGGTCCTAATTGTGTGTGCATAAGTCAAAGAGAGAACACATGGGTCTTAATGTGGTACACATGATCAGAATACCACAAAACGAAAGGACGAGATCGCGACACTTCATCTTCATCCCTTCCAAAAGACCTCCGGCCGGACCAGCTCACCGGAAGTGTCTTCGGTCGTCCCTGTCATGGCTTCGGCCGCCGCGGGCGCCTCCCCCCCACCGTGGCTCCACCAAAACTCAACCGATTCTTGCGATTTTTATATGAAAAATCATCTACTCGCGACAAGGAATCCAAATATTCCACTAAAACTCATTTATCTCCCACCATTAAAGAGAAAAACAAACAACAAGCAAGCATGTCAAAAAATGAAGTTCACCAAAACTTAAAATAAAATGTCCAAACATCATCTACATGCTACAAGGAGTAAGAATCCATGAAAATTAGAATAAAACACCATGAAAAAACATCAAAAAGAAACTACACAAATTTGAGCTCAAAAAATAAAATGTCATAAACACAAGAAATAATAACCCAGAAATGATCTACACATCACAAAGGTTCAAATGCAACGAAAATGGTGGAAAATCATGGAGTATTAAGAGTGTAAGGTTGAATTCAAGTTACCTAGCGGAGAACTTCCACTGAGCCTTCAACAGGTGCTAAAGCTTGAAGAAAACGATCCAAACACGTTCAATGATCCATAATAAAGTTTTTGCACCCTTCAATTTGCCTTGAAATGGAGTAAATCTGAGAATTCCAATTTTGAGTTTTCACCACTATTTTGAAAACGAAAATGGTTGTTTCAGCAGCAAGAATGACCTAGCCCTGGCTCAAAATTCCTCAAGAATACTTATATGATGGATTTGTGATCAAATGGGGCCTTAATCCATGCAAAACAACCCATTTTGAATTTTCACATTTCACCACTTTTTTGAGAATCCCATGCACGTTTTTAACACTACACCACTTGATTTTTTGATCCCAATCCACTACATATCAGTTGTGTAAATTAAAGGAATGAGATTGGAGGTTTAATTTTGATCCTATGATTGATTTCCAATTTTGTTACTTCAAGAGGAAGAAACCATGAAAATGGCCCATTTTGAGACTTCAAAAATCCAATGTGAAAATGGCAATGTCTTTGAATTGTTATTTGCAATCAAAAAATGCACAAACTTGCCTTGAAAAAGTTTAAAATCCAATAAATCTCAAATTCTCAATTTTAAGCCTCCTTTATGAAAAATTCAAACCCCAAATTCTCAATCCAAGCCCCCACCATGACAAGAGATGGTTTAGTAGTGCAAATGGCCCCATTTGAAGCAAGTTTCATGTTGAAATGATTTCCATTTGAAGTGTGCAAGTTGGTGAAATGGACCTATAATTTTATGACCCATAATCTTACTTTCCCAAAATACCCCTGACTTGTAAACCTCATAACTTGAGTTCTACAAATCATATGAAAGACTTCTAATACAATTTGGAAATCTAAGATCAATACCTACAACTTTCATGTTGACCAAAAGTTGAGGAGAAACACCCTTCTAGGTCAAAACTGGCTTGGAAGTTGGTTGACTTTTGTTGACCAAAATCACATACCTCAAATGACTTGTAACTTGTCCGGACCATAACTTGAGTTCTATAAATCCAACCAAGGACTTCTAGTACTCAAATTAAATCTAATAACATTCTCTACAAGTTCTATGTTGGCCAAAAATTGAGATGAGACTTTTATCTTGAGGTAGGTGGTCTTAAAGTCAGGCACTAAATAGGGGATTTTACCCTGAGAACCCTAACTTAGTAACTTCTCACACACTTAACCCTTGATGAAATGAACTTGAAATGATGTATCATATGTCTTAGCACAACATCCCATGACCATAGAGACTTTTAATTGAGTTTCTATCTTCTTCAATTGCGCAGTTGATTGAGAATTTACCAGATGAAAACCCTAACTGCGATACTTTCAACTGTGGCTTGTTCCACTTCACACAACTATTCGTATAAGCTCCACAATGACCCTCAAGGCCCTCAATAAGCTTTCCTTACAACTCATACCCAAAATCATGCATTCACGAACCTCTGATGCTCTTCAATTGGCCTCCAAGTTAGGAGTTGTCCCACACATATCCATCTTTCCTTTTACAAGGCCTTGACCACTCTGAGATGTCCTGATGACCACTTAAACTCGAGTAACCACCTCTGCTTAGGCTCCATGCCCTGAGAAGACTGCTCTTGAGGTGCACAAACTTTTTATCCCCTATTCAATGCAATATGTTATGCAATACAAATGCTAGAACAAAAAATGAAATGAAACATAAACCAAATTAAGAAAAGGTTGAGCAAATTTTGGGGTGCAAAAGCTGCCCCTATTCAAACGACTTGGACCTGAAGGAGTGAAAAGCGAACGACCTTCACGCAATCAAGGTAAAAGACGGTTGAATATCAAAGAACCCAGAAATTTGCCAATCGCAGAAAATCCGAATATAGCAGAAATGATATCAAAGTCACCCTATTGGGGAGAGAGAACACAAACATTAAAACGGCGCCATGGTCCGGATACCATACTGGAAAAAGGTAACGATCCAAGTTACCGGAGTCTGGATACTCCACAGAAATCAAAGCTTGAATGCTCAAAACATAATTCTTAGTCTGGATACTCAATAAACGGAGCCTGATTGCTCAAAGAAACAAAACTGAATCTGGATACTCAAAGAAACCACGGACCTCTTTTTCAGTCTTCGGTGCTGGCATTTCTTGAATAGCTCTTATTTTTGCAGGATCTACCTCGATTCCTTTTCTGCTGACAATAAACCCCAATAGCTTTCCGAACCGAACTCCGAAAGTGCACTTATTTGGATTCAACCTCAATTTGAACTTCCTCAACCTCTCAAACAGCTTCAACAGATTGACCAGATGTTCTTCCTCCGTCTGGGACTTCGCGATCATGTCATCAACATAAACCTCGATCTCATGATGAATCATATCATGAAACAAAGTCACCATTGGCCGCTGATAAGTTGCCCCTGCGTTTTTCAACCCAAACGGCATCACCTTATAGTAAAATGTTCCCCACGGTGTAATGAATGTTGTCTTCTCCATGTCCTCTGGTGCCATTTTTATCTGATTATAACCGAAGAAACCATCCATGAAGGAAAACACTGAGAATTGAGCCGTATTGTCAACCAATACGTCAATGTGGGGGAGCGGGAAATCATCTTTTGGGTTCGCCCTATTCAAGTCTCTATAATCAACACACATTCGCACCTTACCATCCTTCTTAGGCACAGGTACAATGTTGGTGACCCATGGAGGGTAAGTTGTCACGGCTAAAAATCCAGCGTCTAACTGCTTTTGAACTTCTTCTTTGATTTTTATCGCCATGTCTGGTCTCGTCCTCCTAAGCTTCTGCTTGACGGGTGGACATTCTTCCCGAAGTGGGAATCGATGAACCACAATGTCAGTATCAAACCCGAGCATATCTTCGTAGGACCAAGCAAAGATTTCACTGTACTCTCGAAGCATCTCTATCAACCTTTGCTTGACATCTTCTTGCAATGTGGCCTCTATCCTGACATTTCTAACAACCTCTTCAGAACCCAAGTTGACGATCTCAATCTCTTCTTCATGAGGCAGAATGACCTTTTCTTCTTGTCTTAAGAGTCTAGCCAATTCCTCAGGCAAGTCTTCATCCTCATCAATCTCTTCTTCAGCTTGGAATACTGGGTTGTCGAAGTCGAAGTGAGTCATAGAAGATTCTTGGTCGGTGTCATCTGCAATGATATGGGACCTGCAATGAAAATGGTTAAGTGCTTCAAATGATATGCAAACAAACACATTGCCATTTTATTATTAAAGATAAAATAAGAAAAACAGAGATCTCAAAATTTGAATGGAAAAATGCCCTTTGATTAATAGATGAAACAAAATTCAAGCATAACCAAGACAAGCCCTGAAATGACAAACCACTATGCTCCGGGTAGAACATAGGGTCGTACAATAATTGAAAAACAAAGTATTACTGTTCATTGGTCACTTGGACAAATTCTTCGATGGACCAGTTGCATAGACGCTGTCTTGGAAGGCATGGCTTGATCCAAGCATCCATGTCGCAGTCGTTGTCTCCAGCTTCATCATCTGAAATGGCATTGAGCTGCTCGAAGAAGACACCCCCGCTGGTAAACCTGATTGGCCCTTTGAACTTCGGTGTATTCTGTGAAGAGGATGGGTGGTACCCCAGACCGAACTTGTCTTGCTTTTGAGGGATATCAATCACTTGTCCCCATCCCTGGGCTGAGCCAGCTTTTAACACCGTCTGCGCTTCCTTGAAAGAAGACATAGCCACCTCAGGCTCTTTTCTTACCACTGGCGCCTTATCCTTCAACTGAACGGTTTCAAACGCTTGACACAGGGTCTCATGAATTTCCCCATCTACCTCAACATACTTCAAAGAAGACAGGTGGCTAACCATGATGTCTTCTTCTCCACATACTGTCACAACACTGCCACCGACCATATATTTCAACTTCTGATGCTGAGTCGATGTGACAGCCCCAGCTAAGTGGATCCATGGTCTGCCTAACAAACAGCTATAAGCAGGCTGAATGTCCATGATATAAAATACAGCGTCAAAAACTTCTGGGCCCACTTGGATAGGCAAAGTCAGCTCGCCGAAGACAGACCTCCGAGTACCATCGAAAGCACGTACAACCAGATCACTCGGTGTACAGGTAATGCCCCTAGTATCCAACTTCATAAGTGCCTTCTTCGGCAACACATTCAAAGATGACCCTGTGTCAACAAGAACATGAGACATAACCACTCCTCTACATTCAACAGAAATATGCAGCGCACAATTGTGGTTTCTGCCCCTTGGCGTTAAGTCTAGATCTGTAAATCCAAGGCTATTTCCCGCTCTTACATGCCCAACAACCCCTTCAAGTTGATTTACTGATATCTCCTGAGGCACAAAAGCGGTGCTCAATACTTTCATCAGTGCATTTCTGTGAGCTTCGGAACTTAACAACAACGATAATATCAAAAATTTGGAAGGTGTCTGCTGTAAGTGCTCGACTATCTTGTAGTTGCTTTTGCATATCAGCCTCATGACCTCCTCCACATCATCCTCCAAAGATCCTTTTTCACCAGACTGGGTAGTTTCTTCAATTACCATCTTACCCTTCCCTCTATCTGCTTTTTCAGCCACCACTTCAGGCGGTGCAAAGACTCTGCCGCTTCGGGTAATTGGCGCTGCTCCCACAACATTCTCTGCAGACTCCATAGGAAAAAATTTCAAATCTAACTTCTGACCGTTACAGTACACCTCAGCCCCATAGTTCCACGGGATGGCTTTGGTGCTCTCATAAGGCACATGTCCTGCTTTGGTAATAGTGATTGTTGGTGGCCTAGGAGGCACTGAAATAATTATAGTCTTATATGGAATCGAGATCGTAGCAACCTCATCCCTCTCCTTGCTCACCTCCTCAACAGGTTTATTTTCTGCAGTCCGCTCAAAATGTAACGTCCCCTCGTTTATCATTCCTTGGATACACCTTCTCAGATCAACACATCCCTCAGGATGACTTAAGCAATTAACACAGTCCTCATTACAGCCTGGGAATACACCTCCTCCCAGCAATTTGCCCTTCACAAACTTCAATGGAGTTTTCAACTTATTCACATCCATTATCAAGTCTAAATCTTCCTCCACCAGAATAGCACCAACCCTAGCCTGCCCATGGTTTGGCATAGGCTTCTGCACAACGTTAGGTGCATCATGAGAAAAATTTATTGCTTTGCTGTCAATGAGATCTTGCAACTTGTGTTTAAAAGCCTTACAATCGTCGATGGAGTGACCTGGCGCCCCTAAGTGAAATTCGCAACGCGCATTTGCGTCATAGACGGGTGGGGGATCACCTGTCAAAGGAGCGAGAGTCCTCTTCTGAGTTAATTGTAGCTGCAATAAAGTCTGAAGCACCTGAGAGTTGGGCATTGGTGGAGTGTCAAATACTCTATTCGGCCTGGCCCTATTAGGATACCTCCTATAACCCTGCTGGTTTTGTTGTTGTGGCTGATACGGTCTTTGCTGTTGTTATTGTTATTGTCGCTGTTGTTGTGGCACAGGAAGAGTGACACTAGCCACCAGTGATTATCAAATCTACTGCTTATGAGCTTCTCATAGTACACCCCTGGTAGAGTAGCAACAAACATGTCTACCAACTCCCTCTCTACCATTGGCGGCTGCACTCTAGCAGCAAGCTCTCGCCACCTCTAGGCGTATTCTTTGAAGCACTCGTTACTCTTTTGAGAGAGGTTCTGCAATTGCACTCTGTTCGGTGCAAGGTCACTATTGTATTGATAGTGCCTTACGAAAGCCTCGCATAATTCCTTCCAGCTGCGGATGTTGGCGGGCTCCAACCCAATGTACCACTCCAAAGAGGGGCCAGACAAACTATCCTGGAAAAAGTGCATCAGGAGTTTTTCATCATCCGAGTACGCGGACATCTTCCTATAGTATGAGCGCAGGTGGACCCTTGGGCAAGTAGTGTCTTTGTACTTGTCGAAGTCGGGCACTTTAAACTTATGAGGCACTCTTAAGCCTGGGATCAGCCTCAGGTTTGACATATCTAGCCCCATGGAATTCTGGCACTCCAGAGATCACATCTTTTCTTCAATCATTTGAATCCTTCTGTCAGCCTCAGAAGGTCCTGCAGCATTCACAAACCTAGGAGTGAATATATCCTCTTGTTGATCTTCGTTCCACGTATGGTTCAAACTACCATGAATGCCTCCTGTAGTATCAAAACCAAAGTCATTCCCATTTCCATTACCCCCATCAGCAAAGCCACCACGATTAAGTCCTGTTGTATTCCCAGCACCAGTAGTGTGTCCATCCCCTCCAGCAGTAGGGATGACTAAAGTTGGTATTGAATTGCCTCCCTGAGGGGTTTCAATCCGAGTATGGTTATTAGGAATCCCACCATGTAGTACCTCATCCTCATCAACTCGTGTCAACAGGGGTTGCACCATAGTCTGAAGTTGAGCTTGCCCAGTAGCAACTCCTTGCATCAAATCCATCAGCTGTGCAATGCGGTCCCTCATTCCTTGCATTTCCACTTGCATTTGATCCATTATCCTTCTCTGATTACCTCTAGTACCGTAGCGGTGAGTTGTCTGATCTGCAATCCTGAAACACTAGTGGCACAAGAAACAAGATAAGGTTAACAGTTCCGATGCACCTGCAAATGCGAGAAGTATGCTAAAATGCAGACATGTATTTATGCAAATAGGGACATTTCCCCCTCGATTCTAGTTTCGTGATAACAACCAAGACGATGGAGAGCCCCGCAGGCAAGCACAGAATAGAAACTCCTCATATATAAACATAAGCCCATAGGCAAAGTATCAACAGCAAATTAGTATAAACAGAAAGGGACCTCAACCAACAGGTCTGGTGATGGTCCATACAAAAGTCTACGCTACTGAAATACAAAGAAACAAATCAAACTGGGTTGCGAGACTGGAAATCCTTCAACAACGCCTGTGTATCCGGATGATCTGGCCTAGTGAGGAAACCACGTATGAGCAACTCCTGCTGACTGATAGTAGACTGAAGATCCTCAACCGAGTCCTCCTTCCCAACAGCCTCCTCGAGCCTACGCCTCTTAGCACTAGCTTCCTCTCTATGCTCCTCCAAGGTTGTAAGCGCTTCATACAATATGCAATCACTGTGTCTTCTAAGTGCGACTTCCTTTGAGATCTCTTCATCTTTAGCTTTGAGCTGGGCCTTCTGTTTGATGATATGCACCTTCAACTTGTCTTCACGCTCCTTGCTAGTAGACATGACAGTGTTCCACTGAGCCTAAAACTTAGAAATCTGCAAGTAGGCTTTACTTAACTCTTCCTTCTTCTTGGCAAGAACACCGTAGGTGGCATTCAAGTCTTTGACTGTGCGCTCCCTCTCACTAGTTTCCTGAGTTAAGTCTGTTCCCAACTTATTCACCAATTCAGTTTGCTTCTTCAAAGAATACCTCGCTTTGTTCCTTTCACTTCTGAGTTGAGCCATCTCTTCCTCTAACTCTTCATTTGTCTTTTGTAACTCTTCTTTCTCGCGGCATACCTGCTCATACTTTTGGGTATCTACCGTAGTGGGCTCCACAATCTCAGGCGGATGCACAGGCTGAATGGACAGATATGGCATCATCAAATATTTGGCTCTACTCTGAATCCAAGCCAAATATGGAGCGTATGCCTGACTATTGCTTTTTCCCAAGGCAACCTTTCCTCTCCTATGGACATTTCTCCATGCATGCTCAACCCTAGCCAAAGTATCTCCCTCCAACAAACCAGTGAGATACAGAGATTCCTGTATCTCTTCCTCCTTCGGAGGCCCTCTAAGTGCGTACCCAAACTGTCTGATGGTAATAGCCGGATTATAGTTTATGCAACCTTTCCTTCCGACCAGCGAGACATTAGGAAAGCTTCCACAACTATAGATAATCTCAATGCCCAAAACATCTCTATCAAACCACACAATGTCTTTGGCAGACAATCTCATCAATCGCTCAGACCATTCCAAAGTGCCATTAGTAGCAGAGGACGGACCAGTCTTAGGGAGATGGCTCTTGAACCAAGAATAAAACAAAGGTGCACAACAAGACACGCCCTTCCCTCTCCTGTTCTAATTCTTGTAATGCACGGAATGATAAACATCGCCTAACAGAGTGGGTATAGGGTTCTTTGAAGCAAAGATATTGAATGCATCGGCGTCTACAAAATATGGGATATTCGGGAATAACATAATGCCATAAATACACAAGGCCAAGATAACATTGAATGTCACCCAACAACCTTTCTTAACAAACTCTCGAGCCTTGTCCGCAAGAAAAGGCAATGGAAACCCAAATATTCCATTCCTACTGGCTAGCTTCCCTTCCAACTCAGAGACATCCAAATGTAAAGCCTTAACAATATTAGTCAAATCTGGCTCTCCCTCAACATGATGGAACGGTATCTGGTTCAGAATAGGTATATCCAATATATCAGAAAACTCCTCCAATGTAGGTGCTAGAACAAAACTCCGGAAGGTGAAGCCTCGCAACTGAGGATCATAGAATTGTAACAATGTCTGAAGGCCATTCAATTCATCCAAAGAAGGTTTGCAAACAATATTCAAAATCCTCCCATAAGATTCTCTGAAATCTCCCATAACCTTCTTGTCAGCTAGAGAAATCAGGCTTCGCAAAACTCTAATGTCAGGCGTAGGAAACTTGTAGGCCAAGGTCCTCCTCAAGGGCTCCATGTCAACAAAGATAGAACAGAATCACCAGAATCGAAGAGGAAATGTACACCTGCAACATAAATACACGTCAATGAAATGAAAATGAAAATGCACATGCAAATGCAAACAGGGGATCAGGTCTGCTGTGCCGTCGGTTGAGAAGAACCAACGCTTCGCCTGAGTACCGACAAAATCACTGACATAAGGCCCCTTTGTATCATGAACACAGGTTTACACTGTCAAGAACCGGGTAGTCTGGAAGTCAAGGTTTCCTGCACAACCCATCCACTCACAGGTATGGACCTATCCACTGACAAGGTTTGGCATCCTATGCGTTCATCAGCGTCACAGACTTTCAAGAAACGATGATACGATACCCATAAGGTGTGGCATCATCATCTCTTGAAGAGGCCTCACTTAGGTGAATCCCAAATGATCGGTCCCTAGAGTCGACAACCCTCAAATCTGCAATTCTCTCAACGGCCCACTGGGCTGGAAAGAAAGACATCAAAGAGAATCTCGTCTGAGTGCAAATTTCGTGGGAACTAGTGCATGCCTAACATACAGGTTCACCACTACTTTTCGTTGCTAATACTAAGTTTGTACTCAAGCCCAGGTCAGGCTTCTCACTCAATGGAACTTCCCTCCCCACAGCATAGCAGTAATGATATATGATGCGGAAAATAAAATGCGGAAGTAAATAAACATAAAGCACATATATACAAACACCCAAAAAGAAAACACACAAGCGCTAGGATTGACTCGCATATGGGATATTCCTGTCCCCAGCTGTCGCTACAGCAAAAAAAGAGGCCGGCAATGACTAACAGAGTCGCCACATATCGTTATTTATCCCAAATAAGGGAAAGGAAACGATCGGAAAAAACCTAACGAAAGCGGGAAAAGACGAGGTCATCGCAACCAAGTCCTAGGTTCGGGAGTCGGTTACGCAAGGGGAAGGTATGAGCACCCCTCACGTCCGTCGTACTCGACGAGATCCATGCATGTGTTGTCTAACTAAAAGAGTGTGTAAACTACCTACGCTAAAGGCTTGTGGACAAAAGAGAAAGAAAAAGAATTGACTCGGTAGAGCATCGCCGCTCTGTGCCTACGTACTCCCTCGTGCAATGGAAAAGTCAGAGTCAACGTAGTTCGCCTAACTACGGCTAAAGAGAGGGGGGAGGTTGCTCACCAAGACATCGCGTCGTGTGCCTACGTACTTTCGTCTGGTATGAAAGATCAGAGCAAACGTAGTTCGGGCTTACGAGAACACAGGTTGTTCAAAATTTTTACCCGAGTAGGGTTAACAGACAGTTCTAGCTGTTGGTGTATGCAGCTCGACCTTTGGAGACTTAGGCGTTACCGTTTGCGATAGGACTGAAAGTTAACAACACTCTTGTTTATGAAAAGAGTTTTCCTGATTAAGACCCCAAGGGGTGAAAAAGAGTTTGAATTGTTTTTGTGTTTTTTTAAGGAAGAAATGTTTTGAATTTGGTTTGCGACTCATGCTACACTAGAGACTATGATCTAGGAGCGAATGCTTCGTATATCGTCCGAAGGACATACACTAACATTTTAGATAATTGAGAGGCAACCACCCAATCATCATTTCCCAAATGGATTAAGGCTCATAGCATGCAACAATGGTCAAACTTTATTAAGTGGATTGGAGTTGTTTGAAGATGAGAAGAGAAAGAGGACGAACTAAGGGGGACTAGTCCAAACCCTAAAAGTTGTCATGCAATGTACACCTAAAGTTGAGTTTGAAAGGGGACTACCTAATGTTATCATGCATGGTTAGAACCCTAATGTCTATCACAACCTCTCTTGAACAAGAGAGGTTATAAATCCTAAGGGAAGGAAGACAAAATAAAAAGAAACAATAATAAGAAACAATGCAAATGTAGGATGCAAACATATGTTCAACAAGGAAGACAAAGATGCAATGCAAGTGAGGGAGGAAATATGTGTGGGGCTGGAACCTCCACAAGCTCATCTCAACCTCAAGCCATGGTATGAACAAACACAAGAGAAATGGAGAAGAAGATGCATAGAAAACAAGCAACAAAAACAATGAGAAAAAGTCCTCATGGATTCATTACTTTAGGCGAGCTTCAGGTTCCTCCTCAGGAGGAACCAAGCAACCTTAAATAGTATTCCAAGATCATAGGACAGAATGAGGATGATAAGAAGATATCTCAAAAGCCAAAGCACAAAATCATGAGCAAATGCCAACAATAACATCAAAGAATGCAAACAAACATCACTTATGGAAACACAATATGCAAACATGAAAGTATGATAACAAATGAACAACTTATGCATATGATAAAAACCCAAGAATTAGCACACAAGACCTATAACAAGTCCCTAACATGAAACAATCATAATTAGGTTCATCAATAATGCACAACCAAGCTTTTGGAAGCGAAACAAAACAAATGCAACATCAAAGATGCACAAACATGAAGCAAGTTTCAAAATACATGAAAAATTATAAAATGCATCAAAAAAATTCCAAATAAAATCTCAGAGGACCCCCAAGGCTCCAGGAACTAGGGGTCAAAAGGGGAGATTGGAAAACAAAAGCAAAGTGCCTCAACAGAAGGCAAACATCAAGAGTGTCCCAAAACAGGGCAGAAATGGAGAGGGAACAAAAATAGATTCAAACCACATGGAAACAGCACTTAGAAATCATGGAAAAACTGTCCAAGGATCAATTAACATGTCAACACAATGCTAAAAAAAAATTAGAAGTTTAATCCATACCATGAGCAAGAAATAAAATAAACAAGTCAGCACACATTTTTCACATCATTAAATGACCATTTAAAAAGAAAATATGAAAATAAATAGAAAATGCATCAAAAAACGAAATTATAAATGTACAAAATTAAATGACATGTTAAAGTATGTTCATGAATTTTTTCAGAATTTTTAAACATTTTTTGCTATTTTTTAAGGATTTTTAAAGTGCAAGCAAATAAAAGAAATAAAAATAGAAAACAAGAATGCAGAAAAATTCCCCACCATCAGATGTGCATACTGGTCAACAGAATCAAGGCACCATATTGTGCCACCTCAATTAATGAATTGAGGTCCTAATTGTGTGTGCATTAGTCAAAGAGAGAACACACGGGTCTTAATGTGGAACACATGATTAGAATACCACAAAACGAATGGACGAGATCGCGACACGTCATCTTCATCCCTTCCAAAAGACCTCCGGCCGGACTAGCTCACCGGAAGTGTCTTCGGTCGTCCCTGTCATGGCTCCGGCCGCCGCGGGCGCCGCCCCCCACCGTGGCTCCACCAAAACGCAACTGATTCTTGCGATTTTTATATGAAAAATCATCTACTCGCGACAAGGAGTCCAAATCTTCCACTAAAACTCATTTATCTCCCACCATTAAAGAGAAAAACAAACAACAAGCAAGCATGTCAAAAAATGAAGTTCGCCAAAACTTAAAATAAAATGTCTAAACATCATCTACATGCTACAAGGAGTAAGAATCCATGAAAATTAGTATAAGACACCATGAAAAAACATCAAAAAGAAACTACACAAATTTGAGCTCAAAAAATAAAATGTCATAAACACAAGAAATAATAACCCAGAAATGATCTACACATCACAAAGGTTCAAATGCAACGAAAATGGTGGAAAATCATGGAGTATTAAGAGTGTAAGGTTAAATTCAAGTTACCTAGTGGAGAACTTCCACTGAGCCTTCAACAGGTGCTAAAGCTTGAAGAAAATGATCCATAATAAAGCTTTTGCACCCTTCAATTTTCCTTGAAATGGAGTACATCTGAGAATTCCAATTTTTAGTTTTCACCACTTTTTTGAAAACGAAAATGGTTGTTTCAGCAGCAAGAATGACCTAGCCCTGCCTCAAAATTCCTCAAGAATACTTATATGATGGATTTGTGATCAAATGGGGCCTTAATCCATGCAAAACAACCCATTTTGAATTTTCACATTTCACCACTTTTTTGAGAATCCCATGCACGTTTTTAACACTACACCACTTGATTTTTTGATCCCAATCCATTACATATCAGTTGTGTAAATTAAAGGAATGAGATTGGAGGTTTAATTTTGATCCTATGATTGATTTCCAATTTTGTTACTTCAAGAGGAAGAAACCATGAAAATGGCCCATTTTGAGACTTCAAAAATCCAATGTGAAAATGGCAATGTCTTTGAATTGTTATTTGCAATCAAAAAATGCACAAACTTGCCTTGAAAAAGTTTGAAATCCAATAAATCTCAAATTCTCAATTTTAAGCCTCCTTTATGAAAAATTCAAACCCCAAATTCTCAATCCAAGCCCCCACCATGACAAGAGATGGTTTGGTATTTCAAATGGCCTCATTTGAAGCAAGTTTCATGTTGAAAAGATTTCCATTTGAAGTGTGCAAGTTGGTGAAATGGACCTATAATTTTATGACCCATAATCTTACTTTCCCAAAATACCCCTGACTTGTAAACCTCATAACTTGAGTTCTACAAATCAGATGAAAGACTTATAATACAATTTGGAAAGCTAAGATCAAGACCTACAACTTTCATGTTGACCAAAAGTTGAGGAGAAACACCCTTATAGGTCAAAACTGGCTTGTAAGTTGGTTGACTTTTGTTGACCAAAATCACATACCTCAAATGATCTGTAACTTGTCCGGACCATAACTTGAGTTCTATAAATCCAACCGAGGACTTATAGTACTCAAATTAAATCTAATAACGTGTTCTACAAGTTCCATGTTGGACAAAAATTGAGATGAGACTTTTATCTTGAGGTAGGTGGTCTTAAAGTCAGGCACTAAATAGGGGATTTTACCCTGAGAACCCTAACTTAGTAACTTCTCACACACTTAACCCTTGATGAATTGAACTTGAAATGATGTCTCATATGTCTTAACACAACATCCCATGACCATAGAGAATTTGAATTGAGTTTCTATCTTCTTCAATTGCGCAGTTGATTGAGGATTTACCAGATGAAAACCCTAACTGCGATACTTTCAACTATGGCTTGTTCCACTTCACACAACCACTTGTATAAGCTCCATAATGACCCTAAAGGCCCTCAATAAGCTTTCCTTATAACTCATACCCAAAATCATGCATTCACGAACCTCTGATGCTCTTCAGTTGGCCTCCAAGTTAGGAGTTGTCCCACACACATCCATCTTTCCTTTTACAAGGCCTTGACCACTCTGAGATGTCCTGATGACCACTTAAACTCGAGTAACCACCCCTGATTAGGCTCCATGCCCTGAGAAGACTCCTTTTGAGATGCACAAACTTTTGATCCCCTGTTCAATCCGATATCCCATGCAATGCAAATGCTAGAACAAAAAATGAAATGAAACATAAACCAAATTAAGAAAAGGTTGAGCAAATTATGGGGTGCAACAGATACATCATTAACAACTCTTCGACAACGCCTAAAGGATACCAAGGCTTCTTGTGATCGAGCATGGCATTTCTTTGAATAAGCTTCTACTGAAAAGAAGGAGACAAGGGAGAATCTTGAAGTTGATATTGAGGACCTTGAAAAGCAACTAAGAAAGGCCTTGACCCTAGTGGAAAACGAACGACAACTCAAGGAGGGAGCATTAAGGGCTTCATATGTCACTCCTGACATGTGGAACAACAAATGTTTGGAATTAGAGACCACTCAAAAAACAGCTACTCTATGGAGGAATCGTTTCGACACCTTGCAAAGGGATAGTGCACAGTGGCTCGAGAAGGAGGCTCAGCTCAATGAATTGTTGGACACCCATGTGGATTCTATTTGTTACTACCAGTCGACTCTAGACATGTGTCGCACTAGGTATAATAATCTGGTGGAGCATTACAATCTCATGATTCAAGATATCCCATGGAGGTTGGAAAGCGCAATTCAAGACTTCGAAGGAAATGATATCCATCCTTCTATTCACCACTTCATCCAACTCTGCGACCAAATGGTTAGAAGATTCATGTTCGAGACAAAAAAGCTTGAAAAACGTCTCCGAAAGAAAGAGTTTTAATTATTAAGTATCTTTCTTGTAACATGAATTGTTATTTTCAGCTTATTCAGCAATCGTTTGTATTGAATTTTCTCTCAAATTAATGAAAGTTTGCTTTTTGGTCTAAATTGTGTATTTCTTTATTATTCAGTCATAGTTCTATAATACCAATGATAATCATAAAACTCAAAAGTCTCTTGAACATTGCATACTTTTTGCGCATCATTCCTTTTTGCATTCCCTAAAACCCGATCTTACATGCCACTTACCCTTTCAGAGAGAGAGGGAGAGTAAAAGCAAGATGACTTCTCGACATCAGTATAACACAAGGAATAATCAGAAAAGAGTCATGGATCAGCTAGAGCAAGATCAGGCTACTTTGAGGAACGAGATGCTAGGTATGAAGACGCAAATGAATCAACTCATGGAAGTGATTCAGAACATGGCCAGAAGTCAAGAAGAGATAAGGCAAACAGCAGAGAGGAATGCTAACCAGATTTTGATTGGTGCAGTTTCTAACGCAGATGACGCAGTTCCAACTCCTGCTGACGCCGCCCCAACCCCTGTTGGGGCAAATCCTACCTCTGCAGGTGCTGCACCTATCAACACAGTCCATCCCCCAGTTGGTACAACTCATCCTTATGGTATCACGATTCCACCACCAGTTCACTATGATGATCATGAAGGCTTCTACGAGAATTCAGGCGAAGCATACGCGCCACAGACCGCTGAATTAGAGAAGAGGTTCAATGCTTTACAAGAAATGGTAAAGTCGCTGCAAGGCCCCGATGTTTTGGGACTAGATGCCGCTGAGATATGTCTTGTACCTGGAGTTAAGATACCCCCAAAGTTTGTGATCCCAACCTTCGAGAAATACAGGGGTAACAGTTGTCCTAGGACCCATATAAGGTCTTACTGTAGGAAGATGGCCGCGTATTCCGATGACGAGAAGCTGTTAATCCATTTTTTCAAGATAGTTTAACAAAGGCTTCTCTAGAATGGTACATGCATCTTGAACGATCCAATGTGAAAAGTTGGAAAGAGTTAGCAGACGCTTTTGTGAGACATTATCAATACAACACTGACATGGCTCCAAATCGGATGCAGCTTCAGAATTTAATCTAGAAACCAAATGAATCGTTCAAAGACTTTGCTCAGAGGTGGAGGGGAGTAGCTGCAAGGGTACAACCCCCATTGATAGAAAGAGAGCTGACATACCTTTTCATGGGCACGTTGCAGGGACCGATCCTTGAACGACTAGCGTCCACAACCTCTACAGTGTTTTCTGAACTTGTCACAGCCGGTGAAAGATTAGAGAGTTTTATGAAGGCAGGAAAGATTCAGAATGCTAGCGGGTCTTCAAGCGGGTTCAAGAAACCTTATCAGGGATTCGTTAAGAAGAAAGAAGGTGAAACTAGTGTTGTGTTCGCAGATAGAAGCAGAACTCACCAAGGTTATCACCATGTTGCTGCCGTCGCTCCGCAGCAACTGTTGTCCATTCCAGCAAGTCAACCCGTCGTTCAACAAAACAGACAACAACAACCCTATCAACCAAGACAAAATCAGTACCAAGGTCAGCAAAGGATGAGGAGACCAGAAAGAAAATTTAATCCAATTCCGTCAACTTACGCCAGACTACTACCATTCTTGTAGAAAGGAGGCCTTGTTCAGCTTAGAGAAATGAGGAATCCCCCAGATGTTCTCCCTTTTGGCTATGACGCCAATGCCAAATGTGAGTTCCATTCTGGCGCCCCGGGCCATAACATTGAAAATTGTAAGACTCTGAAGCACATTGTACAAGATCTTATCGATTCAAAGGCGATAAACTTCACTCGAAATACTCCAAACATCAAAACCAATCCAATGCCAGCTCATCACTCAACAAACATGATTGAAGACTCAAAGGGGATCCGATTAATTTCGGATATTGACAAATTGAGAACTCCTTTTTCCACTATTAAGGAGCAATTCCTGTTGAAGAACATTTATCCCGAATGTTCAACTGACTGCCACGTTTGTTTGGGCGAATCTCAAGGATGTACTGAGTTGAAGAAAGGCATCCAAAACCTGACTGATCAAGGTGTATTAGTAGCAGAACAACTGTCAAAGTCTGAAGAAGTTGCTACTCTGGAAATTCCATTCGAAACATTGCAGATACCATATGATGATGGGTATGAGCTATGGATTCCTGCTGATAATTTAACTCATACACCATTAACCATACCGTGCGATGAGGAAGAATGGGACAACATGTATGGGCAGACTTCTATCCCACTACAAATCCCATATGATCCAGCTGAGATACCTATGTCTCCACCATCAATGAACCAGCTTGTCATTTCGGCCCCAGCTCCGTTTCCATACGAAAGCACTAATGATGTACCTTGGCTATATGATGAGGTTGTCTTTATCAACGGGCGGAAGTTAGAAGAAAAGGATGTCTTGGAAGAGAAAAAGACTGTAGAGAACATCGTGGGAACCGGTGGTGTCACTAGAAGTGGTCGGATTTTTGCTCCAACTACACCACCTGTCAACAGCAGTGACAATGCAAAGAAAGATGTTGCCAGACCAAGCACCATTGAACAGGGGCAATCATCTAAATAGAAAGATGTCCCAAATAATGAAGCAGAGGAGTTTCTAAGAATCATTCAGAAAAGTGATTACAAAGTGATTGACCAGCTCAATCAGACTCCCTCGAAGATATTCATGCTGTCATTACTAATGTGTTCAAAAGCCCATCAAGAAGCCTTGTTAAAGTTCTTAAAGGCAGCTCTCGTGCCAGAGGAGATATCAGTAGTGCAGTTTGAAGAAGTGGTGGGGAATATAGCATCAGGTCATATTTTGAGCTTTAACGATAATGAATTACCTCCCGAAGGTAAGAATCATAACAAGGCCTTACACATTACTATCGAATGTGTGGATGTCGTATTTTCTAGAGTACTTGTTGATACTAGATCATTGCTAAATGTGTTGCCCAAGAGCTCATTGTGCAAGCTGTCAATTGAAGGACTTGTGATGAAGCCGAGTCAGACTATTGTAAAAGCTTTTGATAGAGCTAAGAGAACTGTGGTAGGAGAGGTGGATCTCCTGATCAAGATTGGACCTCATACTTTCATCATTACATTTTATGTAATGGATATATATCCCGCTTACAGTTGCCTCCTTGGTCGTCCGTGGATTCATTCCGCAGGTGCTGTAACTTCAACTTTGCATTAAAAGATCAAATTTATGATTAACACTCAGATGGTCATCATCGAAGGAGAAGAAGATGTCCTTGTAAGCCATCTGGCTTCTTTCCGCTATGTGGAAGTAGGAGGGGAAGTGCATGAGACCCCGTTTCAAGCCTTTGAAGTGATCAATGTTGAAATGATTTACGAAAAGCCAGCATCTTCAATAGTGACTTGGAAGGACGCGAGAACAGTGATAGAGGAAGGACATCCACGAGGATGGGGCAGAGTGTTGGAATTGCCCGTTAACAAAAATGGAGCTGGTCTAGGTTACAAGCAGAAGAATACAACTGATAGAGGCAAGGGGCTTGCAACTCCGTTGGTTTTTACTAGTGGGGGCCACCTTGTCGATGGTCAAGTCATGTTTTTGGAACTTGAAGCTGAAGATCATGAAGAGCTGTGCATGGTGTATCCTAGGGCTCCTAATCAAACTTTAAGCAAGTGGAGAGTCGTCGAAATCCCTGAAGTTACCCTAGTAGACGAGTAATTCCCTGTTTTTATTTTACCTAAAAAAAATCCTATGCTCTGCCCAAGGCATATGGATCATGTTGTAGGGATTTTGGCTTTTACAAGCACAACTTATCATCAATAAATAAACTTTCGCATCCATTTTACGCTCTCTTTCTTTCATTTTTACTTTTTGCACATAAAATTATTTTTAAAAGGCAATGTTATGTTTTGTTCTCTTTCTTTCATCTTCTTAAAAACATGAAGTCATTCATCGTGCAGATCTTCCTCTGTTCCTGTCGATAATGACCCCGCTATGGTCCGATATGATTTTGATAACCCGATCTACCAAGTCGAAGAAGACGGCGAGGAAGATTGTGATCTCCCATAAGAGCTAGCTAGATTGCTAAAACAAGAGTCAAAGGTCATTCAGCCGTATCAAGAAAAGGTCGAAATCATCAACATGGGAATTGAAGAGGACGTCAAGGAAATCAAGATAGGTGCAACTTTGCAGTCAGAGATTAAGACAAAGTTAGTCATATTGCTTCAAGAGTATGTCAATGTATTTGCTTGGTCCTACAAAGATATGCTTGGTCTAGATGAAGATATTGTGGTGCACAAGTTACCCCTCAAAGAAGGTTGCCCGCCGGTGAAGCAAAAGTTGAGGAGAACGAAGCCAGAAATGTCCTTCAAGATCAAAGAGGGGGTGCAGAAGCAACTAGACGCTGGTTTTATGGCAGTATCCAGCTATCCACAATGGGTAGCAAATATTGTCCCAGTACCAAAGAAAGATGGGAAGGTGCAAATGTGTGTCGATTACAAAGACCTCAATAGAGCAAGTCCGAAAGATGACTTCCCTCTACCACACATTGATGTACTAGTAGACAACACAACCCAGTTCTCCGTCTTCTCATTTATGGATGGCTTTTCTGGATATAACCAAATTAAGATGGCGCCCGAAGATATGGAAAAAAACAACTTTTATCACCCCATGGGGAACTTTCTGTTACAAGGTCATGCCATTTGGGCTCATGAACGCAGGCGCGACATATCAGTGAACAATGGTCACTCTTTCTCATGACATGATACATAAAGAGATTGAGTGCTATGTAGACGATATGATTGCAAAATCCCAGACTGAGGAAGAACATCTCATCCACTTGGAAAAGTTATTCGCCAGACTAAGGAAATTCCAGCTGAGATTAAATCCCAACAAATGCACTTTTGGTGTAAGATCTAGTAAACTGCTAGGTTTTATTGTAAGCCAAAAGGGGATTGAAGTCGATCCAGATAAGGTCAAAGCTATCCAAGAGATGCCGGCACCTAAAACAGAAAAGGAAGTTTGAGGTTTCCTTGGGAGGTTGAACTACATCGCTAGGTTCATATCTCATCTAACGGCCACTCGTGAGCCCATCTTCAAACTACTTCGAAAGGATCAAGCAGTGGTGTGGAATGATAATTGTCATAAAGCCTTTGAGAAAATAAAGGAATATCTACGAGAACCACCGATCTTGATGCCTCCAGTACCCGGACGACCCCTAATCATGTACTTGACTGTGCTAGAAGGATCCATGGGATGCGTGTTGGGTCAACATGAAGAAACTGGTAGAAAAGAGCATGCAATTTATTACCTCAGCAAGAAGTTCAATGACTGTGAATCTAGGTATTCAATGCTCGAGAAGACATGTTGTGCATTGGCTTGGGCAGCAAACGCTTGGGACAATATATGCTCACCCATACGACCTTATTGATCTCCAAGATGGACCCTGTCAAATACATATTCGAGAAGCCCGTTCTCACCGGACGAGTGGCCCGTTGGCAAATGGTATTAATAGAGTATGACATCCAGTATGTTACGCAAAAAGCTATCAAAGGAAGTGTACTCTCTGACTACCTTGCCCACCAACCTATGGACAACTACCAGTCTATGCACTTTGATTTCCCCGAAGAAGACGTCATGTTTGCCAGAGACTATACGATGCCAGGCCCAGATGATGGACTCGAACCAGGATCGCGATGGACGCTCGTGTTCGACGGTGCCGTAAATGCTAAAGGTTGTGGAATTGGGGCAGTCATCACTTCTCCAACTGGTTTTCACCTACCATTCACCGCCAGATTATGCTTCAAATGTACTAACAACATGGCCGAATACGAAGCTTGTATTTTCGGAATTGAAGCTGCCATTGATAATAAGATCAAGATTCTGGAAGTCTATGGAGATTCTGCGCTCGTCATATGCCAGATTAAAGGGGAATACGAAACATTGGACCTCAAGTTGATTCCTTACAAAGATCACGTCTTGAAGTTGATCCCATACTTTGATGAAATCACTTTTCATCATATTCCCAGAGGGGAAAATCACTTGGCTGACGCTCTAGCAATACTAGCGTCCATGTTTCAAGTCAAGTGGGAGAACGAGGCGCCATCCATCCGTCTGGAGTATTTGGACGAACCCGCCTATTGCCTGGTAGCCGATGCAGAGGAACCCAAAATTGATGATCATCCTTGGATCTATGATATCAAGCGGTACCTAGAGACACAGGAATATCCATAAGGCATAACTATCACTGACAAGAAGTACCTCAAAAAGCTCTCCTCGAAGTTCTTCCTCATTGGTGACGTGTTGTATAAGCGGAATTATGATTCGGTTTTGTTTAGATGCATGGATAAACACGAAGCAGAACGCATCATAAATGAAGTGCACGAGGGATCTTTTGGAACACATACTAGTGGTCACACTATGGTTAAAAAGATTTTGAGGGCGGGATACTATTGGATGACAATGGAAACAGATTGTTGTATCCATGTCCAGTCATGCCACAAGTGCCAAATATACGCAGACAAAGTTCATACTTCACCACTCCCTCTGAATGTGTTGACTTCGCCTTGGCCTTTCGCCATGTGGGGTATAGATGTAATTGGACGCATCGAGCCAACTGCTTCGAATGGACACCGTTTCATCCAAGTGGCCATCGACTACTTCACCAAGTGGGTAGAAGCTGCATCTTATGCCAACGTCACTAAGCAAATAGTGACTCACTTCATCAAGAAAGAGATTATTTGTCGATATGGAATCCCGAACAAGATCATTATGGACAACGGTTCAAACCTCAATAATAAGATGATAGAAGAATTGTGTAAGAGCTTCAAGATTGAACACCACAATTCAACACCTTATCGCCCCAAAATGAATGGAGCTGTTGAGGCGGCAAATAAGAATATCAAGAAAATCGTCCAGAAGATGGTGAAGACTTACAAAGACTGGCACGAGATGTTGCCATTTGCGGTGCATGGCTACTGCACCTCAGTACACACTTCCACAGGGGCAACCCCGTTTTCTATCGTATATGGCATGGAAGCAGTATTGCCCATCGAAGTAGAGATTCCTTTCTTGAGGATTTTGGCAGACGTCAAACTAGATGAAGCCAAATGGATACAAGCCAGACTCGACCATCTAAATCTCATCGACGAGAAGCGCATGACAGCCATCTGTCATGGACATTTATACCAGAAACGGTTGAAGAGGGCCTTTGACAAGAAAGTTCGCCCACGACATATTCAAGCAGGAGATTTGGTCCTGAGGAAGATTCAACCAACTCACGTTGATCCAAGAGGCAAATGGGCACCAAATTACGAGGGCCCATACATAGTAAAGAAGGTTTTCTCCGAAGGAGCCTTGATCCTCTCGACCATGGACGGTGATGATCTTCCATCCCCTGTGAATTCGGATGCAGTTAAAAAATATTATGCCTAGAAATAGACCCGGTGGACCAAAAAGAAAATCCACGCAAAAATGGGTGTCCTGGTAGGCCATAAAAATGGCTCAGGAAAAAATTAGGGACTATATAAAAAAAAGGAAAAAAAGAAGTAAAAATATCCTGGTAAGCTGAAAACCCGATAGGGCGGCTTAGGCAAAAGTTAGGGATTCGAAAAGGGCAAAATGCATCTTGAAAAGACGTGCGAACCCTCCTCCATAATCATCAAGCTCTCGACTGAGAAAGATCAATTCAATCATTACATTCAGAAGCAAGGCATGAAGGGTTTTCAGAGACATATGGGCCATAGCGAATTTGAAATTTGGCAGGAATCGTTTTCAACATTGTGTTAGTTTCTTTTATATATTTCTTTCAAAGCAGTTACCTCTTTTAGGAATTGCCTCCTTTTGTAATTTTCCCATTTATGGGTTTTCATCAATAAAAATTACTTTCATCGAAGTTTTCTCTGTTCTTTTATTTTACCATATGGTTGCAAGTTTCGTTTATTTGATGATGGGTTTTGCATATAACGACATTATGGTAAAATTGAATTAAGGGACGACTCACTCTTTCAGGGTAATTAAGGGGTGACCATGACTCCATGATTCTAAGGAATACACAGGAACACCGTTTTAAATCTTGAAACGACTTGACCAACAAGGCCGTCAAACCTATCAAAGCCGGTCCCGAGTTGGAGATATCAGCACCTCCAAGTTTTTTATTACATCATGAAAAGATTGATGTCAGGAAGTCATGCTTGTCCGCTACCTTCCCAGCTAAACCTAAAGTCCAACTTGCATTGGCAACTACCAAAATCAGCCACATCGGCGCTTGCATTTCCAATTACCCGTCATAATCATATGCATCATACGCGTCACGTCCGACTGCATAAGCATCTTGCATCATATGCATGTCCAGAACCATATCATTCTTTCCCCAACTCTTGCATCTCCGCGCGTCAGCATTTTCATTTGCATTTCCATTTTTGCAACATTATCATCATCAAACATTCGCATGTGCGAGCTCAGATCCAAAATCAAATCTTGAAGATTTCCAAGATCATTAGCCCAGTCAGGAGCAGTCTCCGTGTGGCCATGAGTGTTCCCCTACGGAGTGGAGCAACTTTTGGTTGGATCAATTCCAG
Organism: Lathyrus sativus; assembly: GCA_963859935.3. Lineage (NCBI taxonomy): Eukaryota > Viridiplantae > Streptophyta > Magnoliopsida > Fabales > Fabaceae > Lathyrus > Lathyrus sativus. The sequence goes on from OZ012740.1 coordinate 397,741,855, forward strand.
AGCTTTAAAACAACCATCAGCCTAGTGAGGGGCATTATCTGCAAAAAGTGTGGGTCTATCAAAAGCAGTTTCAGCCTGATCAGGGGCACATCATTCAGTAACATGAGAGTTCCTCATGGGAGTTATTATTATCCTTCTCTATGATAGTAGCTTGCAGCATATTTTCCGTTATCCTTTTGATAATGGATTCCCTACATCCTTTTGGTGCTAGGATCGATCTTATTTCCGTTCCATCATCCTTTCGGTGAGGGGTCTGGCATCCTTTTGGTGTCATGACCAGCGTATTTTCCATTATCCTTTTGGTAATGGATTCCCTACATCCTTTTGTTGTTAGGGTTGATATTATTTTGCTCCATCATCCTTTTGGTGATGGGTCTAACATCCTTTAGGTGTTTTGACTAGCGTTTTTGCTTTATCATCCTTTTGGTGATGGGTATGGCATCCTTGTGATGTCAGGACTAGCGTGTTTTCCATTATCCTTTTGATAATGGACTCCTTACATCCTTTTGGTGTTAGGGTTAATCTTGTTTCTGCTCCATCATCCTTTTGATGAGGGGTCTGGCATCCTTTTGATGTCATGACAAGCGTATGTCCTATTATCCTTTTAATAATGGACTCCTTACATCCTTTTGGTGTTAGGGTTAATCTTGTTTCCACTCCATCATCCTTTTGATGATGGGTCTGATATCCTTTTGATGTCATGACTAGAGTATGTTCCATTATCCTTTTGGTAATGGATTCTCTACATCCTTTTGGTGTTAGGGATGATCTTGTTTTTGCTCCATCACTCTTGTGGTGATAGGTCTGGCATTCTTTTGGTGTCATGACTAGCATGATTTCCACTGTCCTTTTGGCAGTAGAACCCTCACTTTCTTTTGATTTCAGAGCAGCGTTATGAGTATACTATCATCCTTTTGGTGATAGGCTTGACATCCTTTTGGTGTCAAGTTTTCTCTATTAACATCCTATTGGTGTTAGCAACCTTTGCAAAATATCCAGTATCCCATTCCCAGTATTTAATTTCCCGGACAAATTCAGGGTCTTCTATATCTAATCATCTTCTACCTCGAAAGAATGAATGTCGTGGCATTTCATCTTACTAGGTTTAAGCCGATTAGATAGGGGCATCTGTCATACCCTAAATTTGCCCGCCTTTTTTTTTTATCAAAAGAATTGGTACAAGTCATCAGGAGCATGAGAAAAAGAAAGGAGAAGCCTGTTTAGTATCTCAAAAGTCATAGTGGGGTTGGAATGATCATCCAGTTCATCTGCACAGTATCCAAGCAAAAAGGGGAAATTAGGGTTTTCGCACAGTTAAAAGTCGAGGTTTCAATGGTTTAATCAGTCGACGTCTTGAGTTGATTTCCAATGAAATAGGGTCAAGGATGCCACATTGCTTCAAATATGAGTTTAATTTGAGGTTGGCACCCAAATATTGAAGACAATGCAGCTCAGGCCCGATTAGGGTTTTCGATCAGGAAAAGTCAACTGTAGTTTGAATTTTGATATGAAAGGTGTTCTAATGATGCAATCTTAATTCATAGGGTTTATATGGCTTAGTGAAGTCCATTCAAGAAGATTCAAGGCCTCAAGACACCTGAATCGTCAACAGTCGACTCGGTAGTCACCGATCGATCAAACGGTTGACCGAAAAGTCAACTCTCCAACCATAAGGAATTTGACTTCAAGATGTGAATCAAAAATGTTCCCTATGTCATATTACACCTTCCCATAAAATTTCATGACCATTGGATCAAGGGTTAGGAAGCAATTGCAAAAGTCGGGAATTAGGGTTTTGAAAGGGGCAAGACCATAACTCCTCAACCACACATCCAAATGAAGTGGTTCAAAGCTCATTGGGAAGCTCTTGACAAATCCTAAAAAAGCCTCAAAGTGGTCCATGATCTGAAAATGCATATATTTGGAGTTATGATCAAATTCATTTCAAGAATGGAAAATAACTTAGAGAAATTTCACTTTTAAGCTTGTTTTTCAGCAACTTTGAGAGGCTTTTTGGCCAAGCTCCTTTGAGAATCTGAAACTCATGAAAACATGAAAGTTATAGAGATACATGAGGGATTTCCAAATTGTGGTAGAACTCCTCCATAGCCCTTATGACCTGAGAGTTATGAATTTGGCAAGATGGGCTTTTAACACTTGAGTCCCACATTGACAATTCTTCACAAACTCAAATTTTAACAACTTGGGCCATCCCCAACCATTGGATCATGCTTTATTCTGATAACTTGAGGCCTAGATGAAGAGAAAACCAGAAGAAAGAAGGAATTGATGGACTTGGCAACTTGGAGGCAAGTTGACAATATAATATTCATAAAATGGAAAGAGAAACTTTTGCCACTTGCACTTGCAGCTGCAATTCCCTATTTGCCTGGCCACTCTAATCATCTCAGTCATTAATTTTCACTTGACTAATTCATCAGTTGAGGCAAGGCTTTGATGCTTGCAGCTGTACCAAACCCTAAGCCAAGGGTTTCCTTTTCAAAATCTCTCCAAAATGCCAAGTTTACAAATCTGCCCTCACTTTGCATTCTCCTATAAATAAGGGCTCCCTCTATGTTATTTCACACCAGAAAAATCTCAAAAAACCAGAGAAACAACAGCTCTCAATTCCCTCTCACTTCCTAAAGAATTTCAAAGTTTCAAATTTCCATTTTTCACCAAAAAGCTGTCTTGAGCAAAACTCTGCTCGAGATCAGTTCTACCATCTCCAAGTCCCTCAAAACCATCTACACAATCTCTAAACATTGTGTAGAAGGTGTCCATACATTCAAACCACTCAAAAATCTCATTTTCACAAAAGTCAACCTTCACACCTTGATAGTTTGACTTTCTTCCACTTTGAAAGCCAAATCCTCACTCAAAACATTTCCTACCATTCTAACACTCCTAACACCTCCTATACATCATATCTCAAGTGTTTAAGCCATAAAACACCAGCTGGAAATCACACAACTCCAATTGTCTTGAAAAGTGGATAGTTGCTTCAAGAGGAAGCAAGCTTCATCTCTTTGCAAAGAAAGGAGGATCTCTGGGTTTCTTAGTTTCTTAGCTTGCTCAAGGCTTGTCTACAAGAGGTATGTGACATTCCAACTCTCTACTAATCATACATTATCGTGTTTTGTCATTTTGAGATGATTTTGTGAAAATGTAACCATTGCTGCCCCATTGTGGTTCTTTGTCAAGAACACTTGTTTCATTGTCATGATACTTGCCTTCATTAATATATTGTCATTTGTAAATGATATGTGGATTTTGTATTACCAAGTTTGTGATTAGATTTCATGCTTAGCTTGTTTGTGAGATTTTGGTCATGTGAGAGTTTTAGGGGTCAATGTTGAAATGTTGATGAACTTGCCCTAGGCTTGTTAGACTTAGCTCATTAGTGATGTTTGACTCAACTTGTAAGTTACTCATAGATTCCCCCTGCCTTTGATCATGCTTGAATCAATATGGCTCTTGTTTTGGCTCTTATGCTATTTTTGTGTCATCTTGCTTATCACTACCATGAGTTATGTATTGGTTTGTTTGTGCTTGTTGTTTTGGTATCTTAAATCATTGGTTAATGTGTATGAAAGCTTACTTGCCTATTTGATTTGTATGAGCATGAGAAATATGAGTTTAGCCATCAGGGCCTGTCATGAGCTTTGTTTATTTAATTTTGCTGTCAAATTTGGTTCAACGTGTCATTTTTGGCTTGGAGCATTTGTGCTTGACTTTAAAATTGTGGACTCATTTGTTTGCCTATTTTGAGGGTGTGTGTGGTGCCTATGTGCTCAAAAACTTCTTAAATGTTCAAACTGACTTGTCATTGCTTCACTTACATTTCAAACATCATTGATACCACCAATATATCACATTCTATTTCAATCCATATCTATATGATTTATGTGCATAATATCATTGTCCTATCTATTTGAAATTTGTGTATGCCACCAAAACACCCCAACTGTCATGAAACCACAAGCTGTTACATGTCATTCACCAAACTGTTTCACATTCCAACAGCATACCAAAGTTCTGCTCCAATTGCTATGAGCTTAATTTCAATGCATGATCACTCTCCTTGTCATATTTATGATGTGTGTGGATGTTTGTTTTGGTCTGAAATTTCACAGTTTGAAAAAACACCACCTGCTGCCACATGTATGCCAAGACAGTTTTTTCACTTTTCACCGCAACATACCAATTTTCATTCTAACAGATATATGCTCTTTCTTGAGGTTAAAACACTTTCCTTATCATATTTGTTATGTGTATACTTGGTTTACTTGATCTATTCTTGCTTGTTTTCACAAATCCTCAAACTTCACTCACAATTGCATTTTGTACCAAATCTGACACAACATACCATTTTGTTATTCTGTTTGTATTGTCTATTGTTTTGAGTTGTAACTCACTTAGATTCATGATTCTAGGATGTGTGGATGATTAAATTGATCTATGTGTACCTATTTTCTTATTTCACTTCAAACTACTCTTTTTCAAGCCAAAACCACCATGAATATGCCAAAACATTGTTTGCTTGCAATATGTTCAACTTCTGAGTTATAACTCATTTCTCCCTGCATTTATGAGGTGTGTGTGTGATGTTTAGCAATATGAGACCATTTGTTTGTGACTGAACCATGTTTGTACCATCTGCTGCTAACATTTAAAAAAAAACCACTTAGGCACACACTTCACTTTTTGTGGCTTGATTAGTTTTAAGTTAATTCACATAGCACTGGACCTCTAATAGCCTATGAAACTTGTATGTTCATGAATCCATCATTTCTGTATGCCTCATTCCTCTGCCATAACAGCCTGGATTCATCATGTTTGAAATTGCATTTTGTTGGTCATATTCTTGTTGAATGCATTTCATGACAACCTTAAGTGCTAAATTCATTTACAATCTCATTTGAAAGTTGTTGTATTCATTCCCTTGCACCTCCAACTGTTCCAAATCAATTTTGATCCAAATATTGCCAATATATGAATGTTGAGCAGTTGCTATATGATTTTCAAATCCATGTTGTTTGTAAACAATTTTAAGGTTTAGACACACCCTATGTGATGTTTTGAGGATGTATGTGAGGTCCATTCATTTTAAATGGGCATGTTTCTTGATTTACCTATCATACTTGCAAGTGTCTTGAATTTTCTCTCATTTCCATATGACAGTTGAATTTTTGATCTATGTGTGGGCTGTTTGAATGTATGAACTTAATGTACATGATATTTGAGATGTGTTTGAACCCTATTCCTGACTATAGCATGACTGGTTTGATCATTGATCTTGAAAATGCATTTTTATCCTATTATGGCAGTCCCATTCCACATGTTTAGCACAATTGCATTTTGATGATCATCTCCTTGTTCTGTGCATCTCATGACAATTTTAAATGATAGACTCATTCACAACCATGTTTGAAAGCTTGTGTATGACATTTTCCTAACCTCCCACTGTTCTAAACCAGTTTTGATCCAAATGTGCTTTTTTTTGTTAAGTGTTGAGCAGTTGGCCTGTTTTTTTCATTTTCATTTTGTTTGTGAACATTTTTGAGGTATAGACACTTTTCATATGATGTTTTGAAGATGTTTGATATGTCTATTCATTCCAATTCTTGCTGCTACTTAATTTTGGTTTCCACATTGCAATTTTCTCCAATTTCAATTGCTAGGGCTCAGCAGTCACATCTTGCATTTAAGTTTGGTTTGATAATTGTTTATACTTGCTCTTCTTTACATTTCCTATGTGTTTGGTTGAGACATCATGATGATCATGTTCAAATTTTCCTACCTGTCTTGACAGTAGGTAGCTTTTTCATTGATTTTTCTTGTAACTCATGTGCCATTTCTTTTTTTACTAGTGCATGCTTGAGTTTTAAGAGTCATACACCTCTGTTATGGAATGTTTGTTGTGTGTGCATTCCCCCTTTGTGGATTTTAACTCAGAATTGATATGTGATTTTCAAAATGCAACCAATCACCCAAGTTGCAAGTTCTATCGTGTTTCTTTTTCAAAGCCTTGTTTCAAAATTTCAACTGTACCATCATGATCCTTGTTCAATTCTACCCAAGTTTGATCTAGAGTTTGCAAAAATTGGTGAAGAATTGAGCAAGTTAGCATCAAAACGCACATTGTAAAAATGTCTTGTTCTTGGTTCTTTGTATTTGCCCAGAAATCCATGTAATCTTACCATATATATTTATGGGGGTGGCTATATCAATGTATGTATAGCCACCCCAGTGGTAGAAGCATGCGCGCATATCATACCTTACACTGCCTAGACCTGGGTTCGATCCCTGAGGAGGATCAACCCTTTTGCATTTTTTTCCTTTTTCATTATTTTCCATCCTACCTGCGCGCGTGTAAATGCCCTAGTGGTCAGGTGTGTGGCCTGCAGGCTTGAGGGCGTGGGTTCAACTCCCACCCCTTGCACTTTATTTTATTTTATTTTATTTTTTGCTTGTTAAAATTGATTTGTACATGAAACTTCCAAAATTCATATCTTTCTCATTTTTCATCCTTTTGAACTCATTCTTTTTGCAACATGCTTGTTTTAATGTCTATTTTCATATGATGTAAAAATATTACAAGTTGTTCTCAATTATAATGTCCTTTGTCCATATAAACTTTAGTGCATTGTTAAGATCGATATCCTTATATACTGTTGAATTCCCTTTGAACATGCCTGAATCTTCTTGTGAGATTTATTGACATGTGTTGCCTTTGTGTTTGTTAACATATCAAAACTCTGTTTCCTTTTGGTTACCACCATGAACTTACATATCTTCCTCATAAAAAACCTCGGTCCCGTACCGAATTCCTTTTCATAAATACCTTCAATTATAAAAATCATTTCCTCTTTGTGTTGAATTATATTAAGAAAGGATTCAGTGTAGACTTTTTCCTCTCTGAGTGTTAAGATACTCATTGTAGTGTGAGTGGTCTTGATACTCATTTTTCAATACGAAGGCGCAACTTTATCCATCACCTATTTCTTTCACTACCTTTCTTTTCATAACTTCCTTCCGAAACCTTTATGACCTAAAACCTCGGTCACGCACCGAGCGTATTTTCAAAATCATTTTCATAACAAAACTTGATTGGTCGTGGAGAGGTTAGGCGTAGGCCTTCTCCTATCCCGAGTGCTGACATTTACCGTAGGGTTTACAGTCGCAAAACACTCACCATTCAAAACTAAAACACTTTAATAAGAGAATGAAGTTCTTTTTGTATTTGAATTAAAGAGAGAGGATTAAGTGTAGTCTCCTTCCTCTCCAAGTGTCAGGATATTCACTTTAGTGTGGGTGGTCTTGATACTTGTCTTTTAATACAAAGACGCTACGTTCGCCAGACCTTTCATAACAAAAACTTTGAGATAAAGAATTGGGTACTACCCATAGGGGTTACTATCTAAGGACTTATCTCACCCCTAAAAAACAATTCAACTAATCAAACGTAACATCTTACCCCGCATGGCGAAAACTAATCAATATTTCAAAAAGGACATGTTGCGTCCGTTCTACCGTAAACAGTTAACGCTTAAGTCTCCTCACATGCGAGCAGCAAAACACCTAAACTGCTAGAATACGCACGATAGCATCATCCATAAAAATATCAACAAACCGTAGGCCGAACTACGGCTGCTCAGATTCTTTACTCCTTTTAAGTAAAGATACGTAGGCACAAGGGCCACAATCCTTACCGAGCACTTTCTCCCTATATCCGTAGTCCCGAACTATGTCGACTCTGATTTTCTCACATCCGTTGAGAATACGTAGGCATAGGACTGTGAAGTTCTACCGAGTCCGTTCTTTCTCTTTTCTTCCCTATTATGCCTCATTTCTTAGTTTCTAGACCTTCTTTACCCTTTGGAAAGCACTTTTATAGCATAAAATTTAAGCAGATATAATCACACATTGACAAGCAAATGGTTCCCATCGAGTACGATGGATGCGAGGGGTGCTAATACCTTCCCCTTGCATAACCGGCTTCCGAACCTGTTCTCGGTTGCGAGACTATCTTATCCTTCCATTTCTTTAGGTTTTCTCGATATTTTCCTTTCCCCTCATGGGATAAATAAAGTTCGGTGGCGACTCTTCTGTCAATGAAGTTATTTCAATGTTTATGTCAATGAAGTTATTTCAATGTTTAGATGTTTCTGCTGTATTATAAATGTTGATATGTGGGTTTTAAGTGCTATGCTTTATTTTTAGTTGAGATTTACCCCTTTTGTTACATATCTTTATGAGTAGGTATTATTTATGTTTCGTTTCGATGATAATGTGATGCGCCTCTTTTATACCATGTTATAATTATACTCTGATGAAACTTTTATTAATTGCTTAAATGATTTAAGTGTTTATTTTGGCGGTATAGAAAGGGGGTGTTACAAAAACCGTCAAAAGTGCCAAAGTATCAACAGCAAAATTTGGCAGAAAAATCGTAAGATCCAAGCCCATGTCATCATCAAAGAAGAATATAAAACACATTCATCATCAAACGGAAAGGGGGATCCGCCGTTCATCACAAAAAAAGAAAGATCATCAGAAAAATACGAAGAAGGAACCCAACGGCGGCCATCACAGAACGAAAAAGAGGCCACCATCATCCCCAATCAGAACGGCGGCACAAACCCAGAAGATAGCCACCACCGCGAACTCAGATCATCATCATCGTTCATCAAGCTACCGTTATTCACCCGGAAGTCAAGTCACTTCAAACCCAAGAAAGGGTGAGCATCCTAACTTTAACCGGATTTGATTTGTTTTTTTGTAGGATCTGTTCATGAAAAACGAAAGTAACGAAGGAGCAAACATAGGGAAGAAGATGGAAGTGCCATGCAAATAAAAATGGAGAGAAATTTTTTGAAGAAGCAACAATGGAGGATGAGGCGTCGCCGGCGAAAGAGAAGGAAGAGGGTCAAAAATAAAACCCTAGCAGTAACAATGTTCAGCAAAACACGTTTTCCAATCCCCTTTTATTTCCCAGTTTTGTTTTCTATTTTTATGTCTTATTTCATTCACTTACTGTAATTTTTTTATTTAATTAACTTAATTGGTAAAACCTATAATTAATCTTTTGTAAATAACTCATAATTAATCTTTTGTAAATAACTCATAATTAATCTTCTTGTAGAAATAACTAATAATTAATTTTTTTAATACTTATAATGGGATTTTTTTATATAAGTCATCACTAATAACTTTTAACTTACTTAGTAACATTTTTAATAACTTATAACTAAAACTTATTTTTTATTTATTTTAAGTAAAATTAAATCCATTTCTTTTATATTTCTAGTAGTTACTAATAATGTTTTTTTTTATAAATTAAATGGACTTTTCTGTTAAAACTTAAAGATAATTGTTTTTTAGTGATAAAATTCAAAAAAAAAATGAACTACTCTTTTTTTTAAAATAAAAGTTCAAAATAGATTATTCCTTTTAAATAAAAATTCAAAAAAATAAGGAATTCATAATCTAGCCGTTTCACTTTTCATTTGACCGTCATTTAATTATCGTTTGTCTCTGCTTACTAATCCATGATTTTTATTCATATTTCAATTTTTCGGTTGTAATTATGTGAGGCTATCATCGCTTTATTCTGTTGTTTTTATGATTGTAATTTACGCGAGTGATCGTCACTTTACACTTTTTTACTGCTTCGCACTTTTCCATATTTTTATATTGCCGCTTTAGTTATTTTGCATGACATTATTTACCGTTTCCTTCCGAAGGATTAGGTCTAGTTGTTTGACCGCTGTGTCAATAGTCTTCTCTTGTGACCCTTTCAAAACCATACTTGCCTAGATGTCCCGCCGTGGACCGAAATACCCTTTACCCTAGCATTAGGTCAAGGAGTCGCCGCACTCCGTTTTAGGTTTCCTGCCGCGGAATACCTAATTGACCCTCTTCATTTCAATCCAAATTTTCAATGTAGAAATAGGAGTCTCTGAACACCACGTAAGCGCTTCTCTAAGAAACGCTTACTCCCCATTGAAACCTTGACCGCAGTCAAGAAGTTTCTAACCTCCCTTTCAAGGGGAACTATGATTACTCTGATTCCATCCCCTACCTCGGATACGTAGGCACATGATGCGAGTCTTGGCGAGTAAACTTAGGACTAACCCTTAGGTATCTCTGTCATTTTTAACCCTTAGCACATATACCCTCAAGCAAATAATAAAGCAAAAATAGTAAATGTAAACAAATGGTTCCTGTAGAGTACTACAGAAGTTTAAGGTGCTAATACCTTCCCTAGGCTTAACCAACCCATTACCTAGATCTCTCCCCGCATTGTTTACGATGCAAAAATTAGGTTTTCCTTCTTTTGACCTTTTCCTTTGGATAAATCAAAGATCAGTTGTGAACTAAAGATGTGATTCAAATTAATTAATAATTTGATATCCTATTCTCACCGCAACAGTGATCTTATACCGTGTATTATTTTCCTGATGCAAAACCTTTTGATCTTATGTTCTAATCTTCAGAGGCTTCTGATAAAATAATGTTGAAGTATGCTTAAAAGGATCAAGAGACATTTGAGAGATTCTTTAGACCCTTGGTCTTCAGAGTCTTGAAAAAGTTCCTTAAAACCTGGTCTTCAGAGTCTTCAGATCCTGTTCTTCAGGATCTTCAGAACTTGAGCACAAAATCGTGAAGGTGGACAGTCCTTCAGAGGCTTTTCAATCAGAGTCACATTCAGAAGCTTTAGTATAAATTTTCTTCAGAACTGTTGTCCAAAAGCTTTCTAGAACTTGATAGTATCTTGTAAAGCATTTGTATCTCTTCAGAGTCAAAGTGTGTTGATTCCAGAGTCTGATGACATTACAAGTCAAAGCTTCAAAATCAGAACCTATTTAGCAAAAGCTACACACTAGACATAAAAACATTAGTGTACAAAATTGTTATCTAAGAAATAATACATTGTTATCATCAAAACTAAAAGCCAAATGCAGAACTAAATCTTATTCTAACAATAAGTTGTATTGTGTCATAAGCAAGTAGTTATTATTGTCCCAGACATCTGGTCCAACATATGTCCCATATAGAATAGAATTTTCATGTGAAGTAAGAACCATTTAGTCGGTCATTGGCTCTTTCATTCCAAAGTTAAACTGCATTAGTTGACATCTAGGAAGCATTTCTTGTCCGACATTCTTGGAAATGACTGAGTTTGGAATGAAGGCTCACCCTAGTGCAACTGTGTTACAAATATGAGTAATCAATATATCATTCCTTATTATAGTGTCTAGAGTTTTCCTTCCTGTTGTGAATCAGATACCTTCAAACTAAGTATAAACAGTTTCTTAATGATCAAGAAACACACAAGGGTTAGGGTTAATAAAGAAGAAAACAACAAGGATTGGTTATTAAACTTCTATTCTTTCCTTTCTCTTAGAACAAGATTACAAGTATACAAGAATAACAAAATAACATCTCTCTAGGATTTTATCTTCCTATTTTTCCTTATGTCAAGATTGAGAAACTAGTATCCTATTTATAAGAAAAATAGCACACTAACCTAATGGGCTTTTTAACAATTACCCATTACAAGCTAACTTAGGGTACAAACTAACTTAAACAATTGGGCTTACAAGCATGGCCCAATTCAACATGCTAACAACCCTAGCAATATTGACTAATGCATGTTAGAACAAACTTCGACTACAACATGCATTACTTACAAACAGACTTCGACAACACTAGAGTTTGATCCAACATCTCACAAATCTCCACCTTGGATCTAATTCTATAACATCAAGAAACTAGCTTTCTTGATGCAGCTTTATTAACTACATACAGTGGTAAAACTTGCAGCTGGGCAACGTCTTGGTGATCATATCAGCAGCATTATGATCTTTCGAAACCTTCAGCACTTAAACTTCTCCACGCTCGATTACCCCTCTGATGAAATGCAGTCTCACATCAATGTGTTTGGTTCGCTCATGATAGACTGAATTCTTTGACATGTGTATTGAACTTTAACTATCACATTTAACAGTGATAACTCGACCTTAAAGTTTTAACTCCTTTGCAAAACCTTCAAGCCACAATGCTTCTTTCACAGCTTCAGTTAGGGCAATATATACTCTGGTTCAGTGGTTGATAAGGCAACGACCTTCTGAAGTGTTGTTTTCCAACTGATTGTTGTCCCAAACATAGTGAACACATATCCAGAGATAGATTTTCTAGAATCCATACAACCAGCATAATCAGAGTCGACATATCCTTCGATTTCTGCTTTACTATCTTCACCTAAGGCTCCACCATAAATTAGGACTCTATTCAGAGACCCATTTATGTACCTTAAAATCCACTTCAATGCTTGTCAGTGAGCCTTTCTAGGATTCGCCATGTACCTGCTTACAAGACTTACTGCATATGCTATGTTGGGTCTAGTACAGACCATAATATACATCAAAGAACCTACTATGTTAGCATATGGAATGCTATTCATATAAGTTCTTTCAACATCAGTGCTGGGACACTAATCTATATTTAGTTTGAATTGAGGGTTTTTTGGATTCACAACAGGCTTTGAATTCGACATACCAAACTTTTCGAGAACCTTCTGTAGGTATGCCTCTTGAGATAAGCATAATTTCGACAGCTTTCTATCTCTCTAGATGTCAATCCCAAGAATCCTGGATGCAGCTCCCAGATCCTTCATGTCGAACTCTTTATTGAGTTCAGCCTTCACCCTCATTACCTCTTTGACATTGTTGCTTGCTATTAGAATATCATCCACATAGAGCAACAAAATAACAAATGAATTACCCGGTCGAAATCTGAAGTAAACACAGTGGTCGAATTGACTTCTGATGAAACTTATATGTCCCATGAACTTGTCGAATCTCCTATTCCACTGTCGAGGAGATTGTTTCAGTCCATATAAAGATCTATTTAGTTTGAACACATAATCTTCCTTCCCCCTTTCGATATACCCTTCAGGTTGCCACATCAGGATTGTTTCATCTAGATCACCATACAAGAACGCAATCTTCACATCCATCTATTCCAGTTCAAGGTCGAACTGGGCCACCATGGCAAGCAACATTCGAATGGATCTGTGCTTCACAACAGGATAGAACACATCATTGAAGTCGATACCTTCTTTCTGAGTGAACCCCCTAGCAACCAATCTTGCCTTGTATCTCTTCGACGCCACTCATTCGATTCCTTCCTTAACTTTGAAAATCCATTTACAGCTGACTAACCTGGCTCCAGCAGTTTTCTAGATCAGTTCCCAGGTGTTGTTATCATGAAGAGATTTCATCTCATCATCCATGGCCTTCATCCATTCAGTCTACTTTCGACTACTCATAACTTCCTTATAGTCTCTAGGTTCTTCATCTAGAACCTCACTAGCAGTGATTAAGGCATAAGCTATAAGATCTGCATACCCAAGTCCCTGAGGTGGCTTGATGACTCTCCTCGACCTGTTTCTTGCTAGCAGGTAGTCATTATTAGTCTCCTCATCTTCGACAACATCTTCTGTGTCTTCTTCGACTTCATCTGGGGTACGCAATTCAGCATCAACATGCTCCACCTCAACAGGAATTTCTCCCAGTTCCAGCTCTTCGTCAGCATCATTAGTTTTCTTGAAAGTCATCTCTGCTTCATTGAAAACTACATCTCGACTGGTGATACACCTTCTGTGACCTGGCTCTAGGCACCATAGCCTATAAGCTTTGACTCTTTCAGGATATCCCATGAACATGCATTTCAGAGCTTTAGGTTCGACCTTGTCTTGCCTAATATGAGCATAGGCAACACAGCCAAATACTCTCAGTCTGTCGAGACTAGGTGGATGTCCCGACCAAACTTCTTCAGGTGTCTTCATTCCCAAGTGTCGTACCTCGAAAAATACGATCCTCGCGATGGACGCGGAAAATACGTTCGAAACAGAGTCGCCATCGAACTTTATTCATTCCAAGGATGGAATAGGAAAATATCGATAAATCCTATAAGAGAGATAAGAACATGGTCATCGCAACCAATATTCTAGGTTCGGGAGTCGATTATATGAGGGGAAGGTATTAGCACCCCTCATGTCCGTTGTACTCAACGGGAACCTCTTGATTCGATTCGAGAGTAAAGTTAGCTGCGCTTGTTTTCTTCTAAGGTTTCTCCTATGGGGGAAATGGGTGGTTTATAAGATAGGGTGCTCGCCAAGGATTGGGGCCCTTGTGCCTACGTATCTTCACTTGTAAGAAGTGGAAAATCAGAGCATTCGTAGTTCATGGGACTACGGGAAAAAGAGGGGATTGTGCTTTCCAAGATCATCGCAATCTTGTGCCTACGTATTCTCATTGATAAATGAGAAATCAGAGCAGTCGAAGTTCGGCCAACTACGGTAAAAGGGTTTGGAAAATGAACGAGTGTTTAAGTCGTACTCTAACTGCTAAACGTTGGCTTGTCTGCTCGCTAGGGGAGGCTGAAGCACTAGTTTGTTATGCGCGGAAGAATGGACTAAACAATGTTCTTTGATAAAAATGTTTGGGTTAGAAATCGCACGAGGGCAAGGAATTTAGTGTTTGAAAAGTTTCAATCGCACGGGGGAGAGAAAAGAGTTGGAATGACTGAACATGTATTTAGGGTTTCGATCGTGCGGGGGCGAGAAAGAGGAGTTTGGTTAAGTTATTTGATGGAGAATGACGACTATTCAATAAACGAGACGTCGGCCTCGCAATCAATTAATCGGGGCTTTATTGGAATGCTAGATTCCAACGGCACCTTTTTCATTCGACTAACTTCAAAATTTGTGTTTGAGAAAGTTTCAATCGCACGGGGGCGAGAAAAGAGAGTTGGATAGAATATTTTAAGGGAGAATGACGACTACTCGATAAACGAGACGTCATCCTCGCAACCAATTAGTCGGGATATCGTTGGAATGCTAGATCCCAACAACACCTTTTTCATTCAATTAATTATGAAATTGTATTTGAATGGACAATGAAAGTATTTGTCCACATAATTAGGGCACGTGTTTTATATACAAAAGGTCGAGCAACCCACAATCCGAGGCGTACGCCCCAAGAGTGGTTACTCAAGAATTCAAGGAGCGTAAGACCCTAAGAACTCAATTCTTTCGTACTTTGATTTAAGAAAATAATTTGAACTTCATGTACGGTTTAGACGCGTATTAGGGTTTGAATTGAGAGAGATTTAGATTCGATCGCACGAGGGCGAGAAACTAAGTTAGACGGGTTGAATATTTAAGAGGAATGACGATTGTTTGATAAGCGAGACGCCAGCCTCGTAACCAATTAGTCGGGGTATCGTTGGAATGCTAGATCCCAACGATACCTTTTCTCATTCCATTAATTATAAAATATGTTTGTTGGACAGTAAAAGTACTTGTCCAAATAATTATGGGAAGTATTTTAGGAATGAAAGCTCGAATGATATACTATTCAAGGTGTACACTTCGATAGTAATCATTATCGAATTCAAGGAATGCACGACTCTAAGAACTCGATTCTTTTGTGATTTAATTAAGAAAATAGTTTGAAAATATTAGCGTATGTAGATTAAACTAGGGTAAGTATACCGCTCGAGTTAAGGTTTGCAAATTTCAAAAGTTTTAAACAAAGTTAAGTAAATTAGCGATGAAAGACGTAACGACCACAACTCAAGGCGTATGCCTCAAGAGCGGTCTTTTAAGGACCCAAGGAGTGCTAGACTTCAAGAATCCACCACTTTCATTTAAATTCATTAAGAGACTCTTAATTATTCTAATAAAAAAATGAATATTTTGAACTTAATTAAGAAGATAAGAAGCATATTTAATAGCATTAGTGATTGATTAGGATTTACAAAAGAAATTAATTAAAATCAAATTGCAAAACAAATATCAATTATCACAATTTTACAAATAACGCCAAGATTTATCACTAATACCTTAAAATATATGTAATTACTTTCTAAACATGAACCTATTAGGTTCCATTAGGTTTTAATTAAACTAATAACATTAATCACATAGGCCCAAAGGCCCTATCTTATCCCAACAACAATCTTCTTCCTCTAACAAAAGAAAATAAAAACGAAATGGGATTGGGTTGTTAATCACTCGGTTGGCCCTTATAACCTACACGGAAGACCGAAGGGAAGCCTCATGAAGGATCAACTGCCTGCACTTAATGAGGGCTAGCAACTCAAAGAGCTAAGTAAGGGACACGCGCGAGACCATTAGCCATACATTATTATGATTCATTAGTGCCTTGAAATTAAAAAATAAAATCCATTCCCAAAACAAATATCAATCGTATGATCATGATTTCCATTTAAGACAAAAATCCTAAATATGATTTATTCACTGCACACTTGTCTCCCTCATTCATTATCATCACTACCAATATAATAATGTTCCCTTTGAAGTCATGTGATTCTTTAACTAGACGCTTATTTTTTCTTTTACCCAAATCCGCTCCTCTCTTCATTATTCTCTCCCTGGTCAATCTAAAATCACCATGGAAGAATCATCATTTTTTCTACCTATTAGAACAAAACCCCCCTAAAATCTCTCAAAATCAACTTCACGATTCAAATCACAAACAGAAACACAAAACCTCACACAGACCAAATCAAACATCAGTATGCAAGAGTGTTATTCTGAATCCTAAACCCCATCGAATCCCTAACCCCTCTTCAAAACATTGTCGTGAATTTCAGACGATTACAAACACGTGAAACGAGGATTTCTAACAAACATCGTCAACATTTAACAAGGGATAAAGAGAATAGAAAGAGGATATACCGAATCATGGAACAACAATGACTTCTAATGGATCCTTCAGGTATGATTCTTTTCGTTTTCGCCGCCGGCTTCACTCTTTCCTGTACCTGCTACAGCTTTCTGCTACGAGATTAGTGTTGCTGAGGGCTGAATAGCTCGATTCAAATGAGTCTCAATGTGAGACTCAGTGAACCCTAGGTCGTGAGCTTTGGGTGAGGGTATAGAGGAATATTTTAGTAGAGTTTCGGTAGGTTTTTTTCCGTTTTTTTTGTGTGGATGATCCAAGTTCTATTTATAGGGGATTTGAAGGAATAATTCGTACACCAAAAGGAATCAAAATCTGAGAAAATCCCTTCCAATGCGCGAGGTTGTGCGCTGAGGTTTTGCAATACCGTTAGGGAAATTCGCAATAAAGGATTTCGTGGGGGACCAGGGTTGATAGTGACTCGCTGGTTTGTCTGTAGTATTTTGAAAAATATCTGATTTTTTACTACGTGTAACTTGTGATTTCTGCGTTTTTACTGTGCTGGAATTATTTCTGATGTGACAGTTGAATTAAGTTGTCCTCTGCTGACTCTTTCTTATTTTTCATAACAGAAAGTCCTTCCATTAGGTTTCTCGCTGAGAACTTGGTGTATCTCCCTTCATTTGTTGCCTCAGTTTGGACCATCCGAGGCAATATCAAAGATTCAAGATGTTGTTCCCACGTCAGACGACAAGAAGTATTTGGTGATTTGAAGGTGTGCACAGATTGATGAGAATTAGGTGAAAACAAAAACTTGATGCAATTTGTAATATTAGCAATCAACAATACCTTTGTAGAGTGAAACTTTTTAAATAAACAATTTGGAACTTGGTATCTTGGCATGTGATTTGTTTTGTTCTTCTACTCTTCTTTAGCAAGACACAAGGATGCGAATGGCTCATGAGGGTGGTGGTAAAATGGATGATGCAGCTTGGCTGATACGCGAGAAGATGTTATGACCTCAGTTTGAAGGTAAAGAATCCTTTTAAGTCATTTGAATCACTTGCCATTTTGAGTACACTCATCCATTATTCTTGGTTCACTCTTGTAGATCATGTGATGACAATACAGACATTATGGAGATGAAGGCAATTGACGGATGATGATGACCTTGGAACAAGATCTTGGTGGGACTGAAGTTCACTCTTTTAGGTATAGGCTTGCTGACAGAAGTATGTAGTTATTGGACTTTGAATCCATTTTAATCTTCTTGATCATGTAATTTATAACTTCTATATTTAGCACTTGGAACTTTGAATCTTGCAAGGTAAGCTTTGGTGTTTATAAATTAAGTTGAACTACTTGCAATTTAAGTTTTGGTAACCTTTGTAAAATATCTTGTAGTTTTAAGTTTTGAATCATTTTGTCAAATCTGGCTTCGATTCCAGGTACAGGGGCACATGGAAGTGAGAGCAGTCCGCATTGGTGATGAAGCTGGAAACTTTTGGAGCATGGACAGGACTGTATCCTTTTGTATTGTTTGAAAAAATCTTCTTCAAAACTTAATTAACAATTGTGTTTTTTTTTCTTGTAATTTGTCATGACTCCTGCCCATACTGATCATATTACATCTTTTCATCTCATGTATGCGTGATATGCGTGATGGGAGTGCAGGCCTAACAATGGTTTGATACGACAAGGAGAAATACCAACAGCAATCTTGCACCTGCTTTTCCTTGTTGAAACACACAACCGTCATGTTGACAAGTAGCAACATCAAGTCAAACTTTCGTTCCGTTGCCGGGATGAACTCGTCACAACAGCCATGTTGACGAGTAGCAATAACAAGTCAGAATTTCGCTGCAACATCGGGGATAACAACTCGCCATCTTGTACACTAAATCATTCTAATCAACATTGTATGATATGATCTCTATTCATATATTTTTTCCATATGACTTATGTAACTGGAATTAGTGTGATGCTTTGGTATATCACTTGGCAAGCACCTTTAGGATAAATTATATCATTGTAACCTTTGTACTAGCTGAACTTTGTACGAATTGGAATTTATGAATTTCTGAATTATAATGTACACATGAGTTACAGGTTTTGTTCGTGCCTTTGTGACCATTTAATGGAATGGGACCAGCAACATCATGAACACTTGTGTGAAAAAGAAAATAGAATTTTGTCGGAGCTCGGAGGTGGTGTGGATTTGAATTTAATGTCATGTTCTTCATTTAAATGTTTGTACCTTTTCTATAGTCAACCTATAAAATATGTGTATCATGGGTTCTGTACATTTAATCTATCTGAATATCACTTTAATGCCTTGAATCCATAGTATTCATAGTATGTAATGGTTATGAGATTCATTTGAACCTTGGCATTTTGGTGTATCTTGTAATGTAGAATCAGCATGTGCATCAATCTCTTTATTTAAACATCTTGCCTTATGCTGAAGCTTTAAAAATGGTAATGATATAAAGTCTAGATTGAATTGATTGCCTGCAGTCACAGCTTTGACCCCACGGCCTTTGAGCACCACGGCTATAAAACGAAATAGTGATCTTATAATTTACAACTTCTCCCCTTGTGATTTAAAATAATACTTTGAAATACAAAAAACTCTTCATTTTGAGCATCCATATTGATGAGATTGGCCTTGAAACTAATGGATTTTTATAATATGGGTGGTCCATTTCTCAAACATAGCTTGTATGTTTATGAACTGATGCATTATACCATAAGCCTTTGAAATGAATCGAGATATCTTCAGGATGATTGCATCCTAAGTCTAATTTAATTATGACCTGAAATTCGCAAGTCAAATTTAAATTTGTCACAAACCGATGACTTGAGATTTGCTAGCTAAATCTAAGTTTGTCACAAACTAATTTAGAATCCAAACATAACTTGACGCTTGTTATCAAACCGAATAAAGCCTGAGGATAAATCGACCGTGTCCATAAGCATCATGTGAAGTATCTTTGAATTAACTTGAATTAAGTGCAGACCATAATAAGCAACTTGTAGTGAGGCTTAAACAACATTTAAGGAGAAGTTTGTAATCAAGTTGAAATAGGGTGTAAATTTCCTGAAACTGTGTAGCAAGATAGATCCAATCATGTACTTTATGTTATTAATCATATCATGTCTGTCTGATCATGAGAACGGGGACACACATGAGTTTGGGTATAAGGGGCTGGAGGCGCGCTCTTCCCCACAAGAATTCAACATAAATTGCCAAGGATTATCACCATAATGAGCACACACAAGATCCTTATAAATGAAATCTTAGAGAATCATGGCCAGAAGTCGTGAAGTAGTAAATCATTCATTAAATACCGAAGTAGGACAAATTTGGGGTATGACAGATGCCCCTATCTAATTGCCTTAGACCTGAGCGAATGAACTGCTGTGTGGCGTTCATTTTAAGGTGAAAGTCAATTAGATACAAGAAGACCCCAAAATTTGTCCGACAAGCAAGTAAAATGCAGTGAAATATACTAGAACGGGGTAACAGAATGCGAGAGATGAACAAGATAATCCGACATTCTCTGGGTGGTCGAAGCAGTCCCTCATTCGTTAAGGTCCTTCGCGATACCAGAGTAGTATAAATGATCCTCTTTGGGTGGTCGAAGCAGTCCCTCATTCGTTAAGGTCCTTCGCGATACCAAAGTGGTATAAACGAGCCTCTTTGGGTGGTCGAAGCAGTCCCTCATTCGTTAAGGTCCTTCGCGATAGCAAAGCAGTATAAACGATCCTCTTTGGGTGGTCGAAGCAGTCCCTCATTCGTTAAGGTCGTTCGTGATACCAAAGTGGTATAAACGAGCCTCTTTGTGTGGTCGAAGCAGTCCCTCATTCGTTAAGGTCCTTCACGATACCAAAGTGGTATAAACGAGCCTCTTTGGGTGGTCAAAGCAGTCCCTCATTCGTTAAGGTCCTTCGTGATACCAGAGTGGTATAAACAAACCTCTTTCGGTGGTCGAAGCAGTCCCTCATTCGTTAAGGTCCTTCGCGATACCAAAGTGGTATAAACAAACCTCTTTGGGTGGTCGAAGTAGTCCCTCATTCGTTAAGGTCCTTCGCGATACCAAAGTGGTATAAACGATCCTCTTTGGGTGGTGAAGTAGTCCCTCATTCGTTAAGGTCCTTCACGATGCCAAAGTGGTATAAACAAACCTCTTTGGGTGGTCGAAGCAATCCCTCATTCGTTAAGGTCCTTCGTGATACCAAAGTGGTATAAACGATCCTCTTTGGGTGGTCGAAGCAGTCCCTCATTCGTTAAGGTCCTTCGCGATACCAAAGTGGTATAAACGAACCTCTTTGGGTGGTCGAAGCAGTCCATCATTCGTTAACGTCCTTCGCAATACCAAAGCGGTGTCTCCAAACACGTGAGATTCTTCGGGTGGTCGAAGCAGCCTCTTATCCAATAAGATTCTTCGATGATACCAAAGCAGTATCTCTAAACACATGAGATTCTTCGATAATACCAAAGTAGTATCTCTAAATATAAATTTGTTGGGGATAGTTGAGCCAAATTCCTATTGGAGGAACAACGTTGTGCAAACTCTGCAGGGTAAGCCTTCAAGAAACTTTTAAGATAACCTCTTCTTGGGGAGCCATAAGAGCAATAGTTGTTGGGGATTATCATCATCAACTGCATGGTTGAAGAATGACTTGCTAGGGAGTAGAATTCCTTGAACTCGCGGGGTATCAACTTCTTAGTAGAGAAATGCTGCCAATCTTGGCATATGAATGACCAAGATGCTTACAAACTGATCCTGGTCCTGCTATGCTGTTATGCCATGCTACTAAGGACAGCGATGTTATGCGTTACAATGCACAAACATGCAACTAAGATGCAACTGCTAGGGAGTACAAGACGCATATGCAGATGACGTGCTAATGCTTGATATGATTATGATATAATGTTGTATGTCGTGCAAATGATCAGGTATGCTGGGGATAAAATCCTGTCGGGGATACCACCAAGGACTGGATTTGGTAGTTGCCAAATGGATTTGGACTTTGGTTTTATGAGGATACCATCGAGGGTGGACTTTTATTGGTTGCCAATGAAGATTGGACTTTTAGGGTGAATTGAAGGTTCCAATTGGAGTGGCTTTTTGTGGTTGCCAATAAAAGATGGGACTTTATGTGGGGTGTGCCAAGCGAGATTGGACTTTTATTGATAAAAGGATTTGACTTCCCGACACACAGTTTCTAGCAGTGCTACAATCAGAAGACAGATGTGGATACTCTTGGTGTCCCAAGTTGGATCCTTTGCAGAAGTGGTATACTTGTTCTTGTAAGAACCTTGCTTCTAGCTGATATGTCATGATAACTTACAAACATTGAGCGTAGCGACTTATCCAAAGCATGTTGATTGCGCGAGCGTAGCGACTTAACCAATGCGTGTTAATCGTGTGAGCGTAGCGATTTAACCAATGCATATGGATTGCGTGAGCGTAGCGACTTAACCAATGCGTATTAGTCGTGCTTTTGCTCTGCCCCAAGGCCTTTGACGCTTGTTGACCTCAACCATCAGCTAGTTTGCCCCAAGTTCAACCAGTTTTCCCCAGTCTGCCGGGTATTTGAAGGACTTCTTCTGGGATGAGAACTTTGGCGGTGATTATACTAGGATATGGCTTGAACCCATTTGCCCCAGTGTCTGAACCTTGCAGTGGTCTGCCCCGGTTTAAACCTCAGAAGGACTTGCCCCAAATTCGTAGGGTTAGGAGAAAGTCTTAATTCAGGTCAACACCAATGAGTGATCAAGTTCCTCTTTGATTTCACTTTGTTGGAATTTCCATTATGCCAATTACTAATTTGTAATTAAAATCGTTCATTCAAAAATGGTAACTTTAATGCGACATTCATGCAAGTTATGAATATCATTTATTGGGAATGATGTGAAAATGTGTGACGAGTGGACTGTTAATCCAAACGCAATGTTGATTTAATTGGTGTGAAAGATATAGCAAGAATATGACACCAATACATAAGATTAGCAAATATGTAGGAGTCAGTTTACGCAACCTCGCACTAGTATGCTTTCAGAATAAACCCCGCCTCAATTAGGTCTTTTGAGGGTTGTAACGCGGTCTGGTTCTCGGTTATAGAAACAAAGGATATTAGGCTCAAAGTATGATTTGTACCCACCCTTTCTTCGTAATGATCTCCATACCTACGTTCAGTTAATTCTGCACACGTTTTACCTTGACGGTGTAAAACTTGATGATTCAAGGTTTGCTCAAAATGGCAGCCACTTTATTTGGTTTTGATGGATGTCAGCGACCCTTTGACCTGGGTGGCCACTGAATCTTATTTTGTTTTAGTTGAGGGTTTGAGGTCCTCTTATGATTTTTTTTTTGATCCCTAACTTTTGCATGGACCGATTTTGCTTTTCGAGTCCATCGGGATTGCCTTAATTTTTGCCTAAGTCTCCTTTGAGGTGCTTGACTTAGCAGGCTTTTGATTTTTTGGATTTTGTTGCGACTTGTGACTACCAAGTCATTGGTCATTGATGTACAACCGTCTTGTATTTTGGATTTTGCTTCGTGATTCGAGTGTGTAATCAAGTTAAATGAATACTACCCATGCCCCAGGTTAAGTGTAAGGGTTTAAATATCCGAAGGAAACTCCTACTTCTAGGCTCGAAGTGGTTTACTAGGGATTAGCTCCTTATATCTCCAGTGTTTGGGGATTTGAAATAATGCATGTACATCATCGGCGGAAACTTATCCAAAAAACATACTATCAGCAATTATGGGTATTTAGCTTTCGCCATCCTCCCTTAAATCTTTGCTAAACAGCAGTGCGATAAAGGAAGTGAAATATTTTTGTGATTTTTGCAATAAATGAGTATAAAACAAGTGAATACGAATGAACTTGTTCAAAACATGTATAATTATCATATTAACAATACCATTAATAAACGTCAATGTCTAAAAGCAAGTAGCAATTAACAGAAAAGAAACTACAAATGCTTAAAAAACATGATCTAGAAAAATGCCAACGTGGAGGAACTGGGCTTTTCTTCCTTGATTAGTTGTCTTAAAAAGATGCCTCTTGAAGTCCCCAGACTCATTTAGGTGCGAGGCAGATACGCACAACCAAACTCCCTTCTTGAAAGGATATGCCTCCCTGGTCAATCAATTGTTGAACCCTAGCCTGGAACGCTTTGCAATCTTCTGTTGAATGCCCCATTGATCCAGCATGGTATCCACAATGTGCCTTGGGATCGTACCCAGGAGCGTATGGTTCTGGCACCAGCTTGAGAGACTTAGGCTCCACTAGTGAATTTCGAATCAAATGTGGCAGAAGCTGAGTGTAAGACACAGGAACTGCATGGAAAGGAGTGTTTCTTCTTCCCAAATTATTGCGAGGCCTGTGTTGATTTTAGCGTGGATTCTGATTTCCTCGGCCATACGCTCGTTGATTTGCATAGGGAGCAATCCAAGGTTTCTGACATGGTTCCCTAGGTATTGTTGGGTGTCCTTTTGGGATCCAAAGGTGGATGTCGTCATCTTCCTCAGTATCGGTATGATGCTCTCCCAAGTGACTTTTCGAGGTCTCTTCAGCAAATACAACCCTTTTAGACTCCTCTTCCATCTCCTCTCATGAGATCATGGTCTCCACATGACTATCAGAGGATAAAGACATCTCATCTGCCAAAAACTCAACCTTTTCCTTGTGGTACCGGATTCTGATTGGTCCACAAAACTCTTGTACTTCCTCTTTGCCATATCTTTG
The DNA here is from genome assembly GCA_963859935.3 of Lathyrus sativus. Lineage (NCBI taxonomy): Eukaryota > Viridiplantae > Streptophyta > Magnoliopsida > Fabales > Fabaceae > Lathyrus > Lathyrus sativus. The sequence continues at coordinate 397,766,340 of OZ012740.1, forward strand.
AGTTGAACCATTTGGGATAGGGTCTTCCTTTCTAGTCAATCTTTGCAACTTGTTTCGAAAGCTTTCACATTCTTCAACAACGTGCCCTATGGTTCCAGTATGATACTCACACTCTGCCCCTGGGTTGTCTTCCTCGAAGACTATGCGCTTGTTGTTAATTGGCTCTCGAACTTTATTCTTGAATGACCAACAACCTTCAATAGAGTGCCCTCTCGCTCCCTTATGGTATTCACACTGTGCATCAGGATCATATCCAGGTGGAGGAGGAGTACGAGCTGGCCCGAGGGATATGGGTACCAGTAATGAACTCTGAATCAGGTGCGAGAGCAGTTGTCCACACGGTATAGGAATAGGGTCGCGAATAGGGCGTGACTGAGACTTCTTGACGCCTCTCTGGTTTAAATTCCCCTGTTCCTGGGATAGAACAGGTGATGACCGTTGATTCCAAGGCTTTGGAAGAAATGGTTGGGGATAAAAACCAAGAGGCTATGGAGTTGGATGAAGTATGGGAGTAAAACTCCTAGTTGTGGTACCTTCTTGAAGCTTTTCCTTTCTTCTTCCCACTTCTGGCATCTACTTGATCTTGCCTTCCCTGCTATTCTCGTCTTTTCTCAGCTCAACTTGATTTTACCTCAAGTGTTCCATGGTCTTCTAGCACTACTTCAAGTCCAACACGTGTGTCAGGAAATCAACTATGGATTATAGACAAAGGATGGATGAGCTTTTTGGTTTTGAAATGCAAATGAAATGCATATGCAATGACATGCGAATGCAATGCAGGCAGGATCCAGGATAACATAAGCAGGTCAAAGCTCCCTAACTGGTAGGTTACACTAGGCAAGTTCTATTTTCTTTACCCACATACCCACTCACAGGATAGCTTCTATGTTGACAGATAAGGTTCCTAAGATCACGGATACCAATCGCATCAACATTATGCAACAGGCTAGCTGTATTATAACGAGAGTATGATAGGGTCTCTCCTGAGCGGAGTCCTCATGCTAGGCACACGAGGAGCGGGTCCTCGGAGACTAATACTACACGACTACCAATATAGAAACTGGTTCTATGAGTGGTTCCCAGAGTCATGGACCCTTCATGAATCAAATCGTGCAACAGGCTAGCTGCGTTACAATAGGATCTACGAAAAGGTCTATTCTGGAGGAGTTTTCATGCTAGGCACACAAGGAGTGAGTCCTTGGGGACTAACACTAATCACTACCAATTCTAAGCTATATTTTCTCTCTTTTTTTTCCAAAGCTCGGGTGTAGAGCTTTACTTGCAATGCTATCCCCGAATCCAGCAAGCAGATGCAGGAAGATATAATAAACAGCATACGATAGAAAGAGAAAACAAGAAATAAACAATAGGAGAAAATAAACATAAAGAAAAACAGTTAAGCAAAAGGTTAGTACTCTCGAATCGAGTCAAGTGAGGCTTGACTCTCTCTTGCATAGGGCAACGCGTGTCCCCAACAGAGTCGCCATCTGTCGTACCTCGAAAAATACAATCCTCGTGATGGACGCGGAAAATACGTTCAAAACAGAGTCGCCACCAAACTTTATTCATTCCAAGGATGGAATAGGAAAATATCGATAAAACCTTTAAGAGAGATAAGAACATGGTCATCACAACCAATATTCTAGGTTCGGGAGTCGATTACATGAGGGGAAGGTATTAGCACCCCTCATGTCCGTTGTACTCAACGGGAACCTCTTGATTCGATTCGAGAGTAAAGTTAGCTGCGCTTGTTTTCTTCTAAGGTTTCTCCTATGGGGGAAATGGGTGGTTTATAAGATAGGGTGCTCGCCAAGGATTGGGGCCCTTGTGCCTACGTATCTTCACTTGTAAGAAGTGGAAAATCAGAGCATTCGTTTGTTCATGGGACTACGGGAAAAAGAGGGGATTGTGCTCGCCAAGATCATCGCAATCTTGTGCCTACGTATTCTCATTGATAAATGAGAAATTAGAGCATTCGTAGTTCGGCCAACTACGGTAAAAGGGTTTGGAAAATGAACGAGTGTTTAAGTCGTACTCTAACTGCTAAACGTTGGCTTGTCTACTCGCTAGGGGAGGCTGAAGCACTAGTTTGTTATGCGCGGAAGAATGGACTAAACAATGTTCTTTGATAAAAGTGTTTGGGTTAGAAATCGCACGAGGGCGAGGAATTTAGTGTTTGAAAAGTTTCAATCGCACGGGGGCGAGAAAAGAGTTGGAATGACTGAACATGTATTTAGGGTTTCGATCGCGCGGGGGCGAGAAAGAGGAGTTTGGTTAAGTTATTTGATGGAGAATGACGACTATTCGATAAACGAGACGTCGGCCTCGCAATCAATTAATCGGGGCTTTATTGGAATGCTAGATTCCAACGGCACCTATTTCATTCGACTAACTTTGAAATTTGTGTTTGAGAAAGTTTCAATCGCACGGGGGCGAGAAAAGAGAGTTGGATAGAATATTTTAAGGGAGAATGACGACTACTCGATAAACGAGACGTCAGCCTCGCAACCAATAAGTCAGGATATCGTTGGAATGCTAGATCCCAACAACACCTTTTTCATTCAATTAATTATGAAATTGTATTTGAATGGACAATGAAAGTATTTGTCCACATAATTAGGGCACGTGTTTTATGTACAAAAGGTCGAGCAACCCACAACCCGAGGCGTACGCCCCAAGAGTGGTTACTCAAGAATTCAAGGAGCGCGAGACCCTAAGAACTCAATTCTTTCGTACTTTGATTTAAGAAAATAATTTGAACTTCATGTACGGTTTAGACGCGTATTAGGGTTTGAATTGAGAGAGATTTAGATTCGATCGCACGAGGGCGAGAAACTAAGTTATACGGGTTGAATATTTAAGAGGAATGACGATTGTTCGATAAGCGAGACGCCAGCCTCGTAACCAATTAGTCGGGGTATCGTTGGAATGCTAGATCCCAACGATACCTTTTCTCATTCCATTAATTATAAAATATGTTTGTTGGACAGTAAAAGTACTTGTCCAAATAATTATGGGAAGTATTTTAGGAACGAAAGCTCGAATGATATACTATTCAAGGTGTACACTTCGATAGTAATCATTCTCAAATTCAAGGAATGCACGACTCCAAGAACTCGATTCTTTCGTGATTTAATTAAGAAAATAGTTTGAAAATATTAGCGTATGTAGATTAAACTAGGGTAAGTATACCGCTCGAATTAAGGTTTGCAAATTTCAAAAGTTTTAAACAAAGTTAAGTAAATTAGCGATGAAAGACGAAATAGTGATCTTATAATTTACAACTTCTCCCATTGTGATTTAAAATAATACTTTGAAATACAAAAAACTCTTCATTTTGAGCATCTATATTGATGAGATTGGCCTTGAAACTAATGGATTTTTATAATATGGGCGGTCTATTTCTCAAACATAGCTTGTATGTTTATCAACTGATGCATTATACCATAAGCCTTTGAAATGAATCGAGATATCTTCGGGATGATTGCATCCAAAGTCTAATTTAATTATGACCTGAAATTCACAAGTCAAATTTAAATTTGTCACAAATCGATGACTTGAGATTTGCTAGCTAAATCTAAGTTTGTCACAAACTGATTTAGAATCCAAACATAACTTGACGCTTGTTATCGAACCGAACAAAGCCTGAGGCTAAATCGACCGTGTCCATAAGCATCATGTGAAGTATCTTTGAATTAACTTGAATTAAGTGCAGACCATAATAAGCAACTTGTAGTGAGGCTTAAACAACATTTAAGGAGAAGTTTGTAATCAAGTTGAAATAGGGTGTAAATTTCCTGAAACTGTGTAGCAAGATAGATCTAATCATGTACTTTATGTTATTGATCATATCCTGTCTGTCTGATCGTGAGAACGGGGACACACATGAGTTTGGGTATAAGGGGATGGAGGCGCGCTCTTCCCCACAAGAATTCAACATAAATTGCCAAGGATTATCACCATAATGAGCACACACAAGATCCTTATAAATGAAATCTTAGAGAATCATAGCCAGAAGTCGTGAAGCAGTAAATCATTAATTAAATACCGAAGTAGGACAAATTTGGGGTATGACACCAAGGCAGTCGAGGGACATCTATTTATCAGGTAAGCTGCTGTCGAAACAGCTTCCGCCCAAAATGTAACACCCCGTTCCCAAAACCACAAATAATTGCAATAAAATAAACGAATATCAGAGCATTCACATACACAATGGGATGTCACAGAAAACACACATCAAGAAAACATCTTCATTAATGATTTTCGATAATTAAACAGCGGAATTATATACATAGATTCACGTCATATACATAAATGTCATAATCATCATGTACGGCCACCGCCAAAATATACAAAATACATCCACCACAACAGGTTCAACAAAACATGATACGCCACAGGGGCACACAAAATCATCGATAAGCAATAAACTCCCAAAAAGCCCTGGTGTTACGTATCAGAGCATTCTTGCAACTCGCCACAATCCAAGCTAGCTACATACCTGGATTATCTGTACTTCCGAAGAAGCACAGACCACAACAAAAGTAAAGGGGTCAGAAATCACGATCAAATCATAACGGTAATAACGTACATGAATAAATAGGCAGAAACATATAAAATATTCATTCATATACATCAATCTGAACCTACTGTCCCAAGCCAACACAACACTCACAACCATGCAAATATATGCAACACAACCCATGATATGCGGTACTGACTCAACATCACTGGTTCGTCAACCATCCTCAGGATAGATCGCATACACTCCCTCTGAGCAACGATCTATCCCTACCACGCTCCCCATTTGGAGCCCCGGTAATTCACACTCAGGATAGATCGTATCCACTCCCTCTGAGCAACGATCTATCCCTACCACTCCCTTCCGGAGCACCGGGAAAAATCACACTCCGGATAGATCGCATCCACTCCCTCTGAGCAACGATCTATCCCTACCACGCTCCCCATTTAGAGCACGCGAGTGAATCACATACGCTCCATCTGAGCAATGATTCACCCCGTAAACATGCATATGCAAACTCCATGCACACAACAACACTAGCACACACGGTGCACACGGTCCCCTGACCACATCTCATCACATATCATATGCATATATATATATATATATATATATATATATATATATATATATATATATATATATATATATATATATATATATATATATATATATATATATATATATATATATATATATATATATATATATATATATATATATATATATATATATATATATATATCACGCATCCTCATATCCATGCATACTAACACACATCAATTCAATCATTCAAACTAAACGAGTATCAAGCATTCAAGCTCTACATCACACATGCACTCTTACTGTTCATCCCCAAACATAGAATCAATCACAACCAGCAAGGGTTAAACAATACAAGAGAATAGAACAGCACATCACAAAATTGAAAAAAAAACTGTCATGCTCGCTAGCTCATTCGCTAGGCGAAGCATCAGCGAGCACCCTTGCGAAGCCAAACAGAAACATTCTGGGAGCACTCGCTACCCAGTTCGCCCAGCAAACACCCAGCGAAGGTTCGCTAACAGCTCGCCTAGCGAAGCAGCTGGCGAGCGTCTGCGAAATCAGAAAAATAATCCACTGTGCAGCAGCGGCACAGCCTTCCGAAATCAGCCAATTCTACTCAACTCAGTTCCAAAAACATTGGCTCAACATGCAACAACCTGATTACGAAATCTACTCTCAATTTAACCCGACATAACCTTAATTTACTCAGTTAAACAACTTCCGGCATAAACACTGCAACTACCGAAATTCCCAAAATCACCAAACAATCATACTTCATCGCATGCAAAACAATCAACACACTATCAGCAAACATCAGAATCAAATACTCATACCATATCATCATCAAAACCTAATGGGGTTAGGGAAATCCTCTTCTACCTAGTATTCATGCAACTACCGAATTGACCCGATTATCTCCCCCCCCCCCCCCTTACCTCAATAAGCAGTTTGATGATGATGAACTTCAAGAATCCACACGAATTGATAGCCAAAAGTGCTTCTGCTCAAGTTTGCTCTTGGTTGCTTCCACCTCCTTGATCGTGTTCTTCTCCTTTAACCGTGTTTGTGTTCTTCCTCTTCAATTTCTATTTTTTTTCAATTTGCCAACAATACCCTTAATCCCAAATAATTCACCTTTTAATTCCAATAATACTATTTCTACAATTTCTTTTAATTCCAAAACAATATTAATTCTCACAATATTAATAATAATAATAATAATAATAATAATATCAATATTAATATTAATTATTATCATTATCAACTATATAATATTAATATTATGTTCCTCATTTCCTCAACAATTTCTACACAAAACACGACGAAACGAAACAACACTAGAAACTAAAAATAATTAAAATGGGCGTTACAACTCTCTCCCACTTTAATTATTTTCGTCCTCGTAAATACCTGATGGAAATAACTCTGGATACGCTTCCCGCATCCTGCTTTCTGATTCCCAGGTCACACTGCCTCCTGCACCACCTCCCCAAGTCACTCTCACCAAAGGTATCTCTTTCCCTCGGAGTCGCTTCATCTTGCGGTCCTCGATCCTCAACGGCAATGTCTCCACCGTTAGATTCTATCTAACTTGGACTTTATTCCTCTGAATCACATGTGACGGATCGGGCACATACTTCCGAAGTTGCGACACATGAAACACGTCATGCAAGTTCAAAAGCTCCGGCGACAACACCACCCTATAAGCCACATCATCAATCCTCTACAAAATCTGGTACGGCCCGATAAACTTCGGATCCAACTTCTTGGACTTCAATGCACGTCCTACACCGGTCACTGGATTAACCCTCAAAAATGCATGGTCACCTTCACTGAATTCCAATTCTTTCCTTCGGTTGTCATAATAACTCTTCTGCCGATCCTGAGATGCTTTCATCTTCTCACGGATCATCTGCACTGTCTCAGTAGTCTGCTGCACCAACTCTGGTCCCAACACAACACTCTCACCTGACTCATACCAACACAGAGGAGTCCTACACCTCCTACCATAAAGAGCTTCAAACGGTGCCATCCCGATACTGGAATGGTAACTATTGTTGTACATGAACTCAATCAATGGCAAGTGAGTATCCCACGTACCACCTTTCTATAAAACACAAGCCCACAATAAATCCTCTAAAGTCTGAATAGTCCTCTCCGACTTACCATCAGTCTGCGGATGATAGGCTGAACTCAGCTTCAACTCAGTACCCAAAGCTTCCTGCAAACTTTTCCAAAATACAGAAGTGAACCTCGGATCTCTATCCGAAACAATACTCAATGGCACACCGTGCAGTTTCACGATTACCCGAATATAGATCTCTGTCAGCTTCTCCAACGGAAAACTTGTTAGAACACAGATTGGTTCTTAATAATTACTCTTTGTTTTGATGATAACTGTTAGGAAATTTATATTTAAGAATTATATACTCTAATATTTGTTTGAGAGTTTTACTGCAGATTAAAATTATATTGACTCTCTAGAAGCAAATCTGTCATTGAATACAAGAAGCTATCCTGACTCTGAAGCGCCAGATGCACCTCACAGAAGAATCTGCTTGCTCCTTACAGAAGATCCTGAGCGTAGTCTCCAGAAGGATCTGAAGAAAGAAGCTCCAGAACATTCTGAGTCAGAAGCATCTGAAGATAATCAGAAGCATCTGAAGATAGTCAGAAGCATCTGAAGCTGAAGCATCAGAAGTATAGAAGAATATTGATTGAAGAGTTTCTCAAAGCATTAGTCTACAGAAGTTTCTGAAAGTACTTACGCTGCCAAGTACTGAAGTTCTGTGTCAAGATGCTCTGATGATCAACACGCTAGAAGCACACACGCTGCAGAAGGCTCTGATACAGCTTAGTTCTGAATCTCTTCAGAAGACTCTGATCCTTTCAAACTCTGAAGAACTTGCTGAAACTGAAGAAGTGTTTTCAAGAATATATCCGTTGGATCTATTCAACGTCTCTTTCCTTATTTGTGCTAGACACACTTACACAGACAAAAAGGATTTATCTGTGCCATCTATTTCAAGGAAAGGTCAGTGCATGTGAAGACAAAAAGGCTCAGACCTTTTGGACTCTCTTTTCAACGTGCATGATTCAGCTGCCTATAAAAGGAGTTTCTCACTTCATTCTTCGGTTACCAGTTTTGCTGAAAAGAAATCACAATATTCTATAAGCTCTCATTCTTATTCTTCATAGAATCTCATTGTACTTAAAACTTAAGAGAAAAATCACTGTTGTGATTATAGCTTTATAGAAGCATTAAAAACTCTTGTATTTAATTTACATTGTTTGTAAAGGATTTTCCTTAAGAGGATTCAGTGTGAATCAGTAGCTCTTGAGAAGACTAAGAACTGTAGTTCTTAGGTGATACTATTGTAATCAGTTTGATTTAATAGTGGATTAAGTCCTTGTTGAGAAAGGCAAATCACTCTGGAAGGGTGGACTGGAGTAGTTGTTTAACGAACCAGGATAAAAATAATTGTGTGATTATTTTCAAGTATTAATTTTCCATACTTATTCAACCCCCCCCCCCCTTCTAAGTATTATCTCACCTTCAGTTGGCATCAGAGCTCCGGTTCTGAGTGTGCTATCACTTAACAGTGTCAGTAAAGATCCAGAGGAGATATACTTTGATCAATATATTTATTTGTTATCATGGCTGATAATTCAATGTCAAATATCAACAATAAATATGAAGAGAGGGATAGGATCAGTACCAAACCTCCAATGCTTGATGGAGAAAAATTTGACTATTGGAAAGATAGAATAGAAAGTTTTTTTCTTGGGTATGATGCTGATCTTTGGGATCTGGTCATTGATGGATATGAACATCCTACTGGTGAGGATGGCAAAAAGATTGATAGAAAATCAATGACTGAAGTGCAGAAAAGAGATTTCAAGAATCACCACAAAGCCAGAACTATATTGCTTAATGCAATCTCTCATACTGAGTATGAGAAGATTACTAACAGAGATACTGCTCATGACATGTTTGAATCACTCAAAATGACTCATTGGGGAAACTCTCAGGTTAAAGAGACAAAGGCTTTGGCGCTCATACAGAAGTATGAGGCATTTAAAATGGAAGCTTCTGAAAATGTAGAAACTATGTTTTCTAGATTTCAGATTCTTACAGCTGGTCTGAAAGTTCTGGACAAGGGCTACTCAACGTCAGATCATGTCAAGAAAATCATCAGAAGTCTTCCCACCAGATGGAGATCAATGGTGACTGCATTGAAGATGGCAAAAGATCTGAATAAGATCTTCTTAGAAGAACTTATCAGTTCTTTGAGAAGCCATGAAATTGAGCTGGAGGAAGATGAACCCCAGAAGAAAGATAAAGGTAAATCCATAGCTTTAAAATCTAACAAAACTGCTAAAGCTTTGCAGGTTATTCAAGAAAGCTCTGAAGAATCTTCTTCTGAAGAAGAAGATGAGTTGTCCATGCTGCCCAGAAGGATTAACAAACTCTGGAAGCACAAGGGAAAGAAGTTTAACAACTTCAGAAGATCTGACAACAGAAAGGAATCTTCTAGTCACAGAAGATCTGCCAAGAAAGAAGTGGTGTGCTATGAGTGCAAAGAACCTGGGCACTAAAAGAATGACTGCCCTAAACTTCTGAAAGAAAAACCTAAGAAGAAGTTCAACAAGAAGAAGAAGGTTCTGATGGCAACATGGGATGACTCAGATGAGTGTGAGTCATCTTCTGAATCAGAAGAAGAATGTGCAAACGTTGCACTGATGGCCAGGACAGAGGATCAAGAGGAAGGTACCTCTGGATATGAATCAGAATCTGAATCTGATGATGATGCAGAAGAGGTAATGGCTAAACTTACCAAAGAAGAACTCATTAAAGTTTTAACAGAAGTTCTTAAAAGTTACAACAACATCAAACTCAAATACAAGAAGCTGAAAAGTAATCTTGAATCTGAGATTGATCTTCTGAAAACAGAACTTGTTGAGCAGAAAGAAATAAATTTAAAAATCAAAAATGACTTTGATAGAACTCAACAAGAATTTGATTCTGAAACTAAGTCTTGTGAAAATATTTTAGAAAAATATGACTCTAGTTTTCAGAGGTTTCTAACTAAGAGCATAGGCAGAAGCAAGATGGCTTCCATGATCTATGGTGTTAGTGGAAACAACAGAAGAGGCATTGGATATGAGTCTTCATCTGGAAGCAATCCAAAACCTGTTGACAAACTTTTCATCAGGAAGACACCTCTGTACTCTCAATTCAAATTTGGTCACTTGAATGACATTAAACACACAAGCTCTGAGAAGAATACTTATGTGTTTAAACCAAAGGCAAGTCAGAATAAACATTATGTTGCAAAACAGAAGTTTAGACAAACCTATAAACCAACTAACCCCAAAGGACCCAAGAAGATCTGGGTACCTAAAGACAAAATAATTCCTGTTGCAGATGTTCTTAGCAGCAAGGTCAGGACACCAATCATGGTACCTGGACTCTGGATGCTCACGACACATGACAGGAGAAAGGTCTATGTTCCAAAGCCTGGAACTTAGATCTGGAGGGGACGTGAAGTTTGGAGGGAACCAGAAAGGCAAGATCATTGGATCTGGCACTATTGGAAATGGTAAGCTTCCCTCTATTACTAATGTTCTGTTAGTTGAAGGATTGAAACATAATCTATTGTCCATAAGTCAATTAAGTGACAATGGTTATGATATAATCTTTAATCAAAAATGTTGCAAAGCTGTATGTCAAAAGGATGGTTCTATCCTATTCAGTGGAAAGAGGAAACACAACATCTATAAAATTAACCTTTCAAAACTTAAAGTTCAAAATGTAAAATGCCTCTTATCTGTGAATGATGAGCAATGGGTCTGGCATAGAAGATTGGGGCATATTAATATGAGACGTATATCTCAGATTAATAAACTCAATTTGGTCAGAGGACTTCCTAAGCTGAAGTTCAACTCAGATGCTCTGTGTGAAGCATGTCAAAGAGGTAAATTTTCAAAATCACATTTTAAATCAAAAAATGTTGTGTCTACCTCCAGACCATTGGAATTACTTCACATTGATCTGTTTGGACCAGTGAAAACTGCATCCATCAGAGGCAAGAAGTATGGGTTAGTCATTGTAGATGACTACAGCAGATGGACATGGGTAAAGTTTCTAAAACACAAGGATGAGTCTCATTCTGTGTTCTTTGACTTCTGCAATCAAGTCCAGACTGAAAAAGATTCAAAAATTATTAAAGTCAGAAGTGATCATGGTGGAGAATTTGAAAATAAACATTTTGAAAAATATTTTTCTGAAAAAGGCATTACACATGATTTCTCCTGCCCTAGAACTCCACAACAAAATGGAGTTGTAGAGAGGAAAAATAGAACATTGCAAGAGATGGTCAGAACCATGATCAATGAGACAAATCTGGCAAAACATTTCTGGGCAGAAGCAATTAACGCAACTTGTTATATTCAGAACAGAGTGTCTGTAAGACCTCTTCTGGAAAAGACTCCCTATGAATTGTGGAGAAACAGAAAGCCTAACATTTCTTATTTTCATCCTTTTGGATGTATTTGTTATATGCTTAATACTAAAGATAATCTGATCAAGTTTGATTCCAAAGCACAGAAGTGTTTCATGCTTGGTTATTCTGAACGCTCTAAAGGCTACAGAGTATTCAATACTGAAACACAGATTGTTGAAGAATCTATTCATGTTAGATTTGATGATAAGCTTGGCTCTGAAAAGCCAAAGCAGTTTGAAAGTTCTGCAGATAGAGAAGTGATTCTCACAGACTCTGAAGGCTCAGAGGCAGAAAAGGCAAAAATCAAAGAATCTGAAGCAACCCCAGATGCTACACCTTTGACTTCCCAACTAAACAACTTGCATATTTCTGAAAGACCAACTGTCAGAGGATCTTCTTCCAGAATCAAATCATCTCATCCAGAAGATGTGATTATTGGAAAGAAAGATGATCCAATAAGGACAAGATCATTTCTCAGAACTTCTGAATCTTCTTTATTTGGCTTAGTGTCAATAATAGAACCAACATCTGTAGATGAGGCTCTGGAAGATAATGAATGGATTATAGCTATGCAAGAAGAGCTGAATCAATTCACCAGAAATGAAGTGTGGGATCTGGTTCCTAGACCTAAAGGATTCAATATTATTGGAACAAAATGGGTCTTCAGAAATAAGCTGAATGAAAAGGGAGAAGTAGAAAGGAATAAGGCAAGGCTGGTTGCTCAAGGATACAGTCAGCAAGAAGGTATTGATTACACTGAGACATATGCTCCAGTGGCAAGGTTAGAATCTATACGCCTTCTTATTTCTTTTGCTGCACAGAATAACATCACTCTGTATCAGATGGATGTTAAAAGTGCTTTTCTTAATGGAATTATAGAAGAAGAAGTATATGTCCACCAACCTCCTGGTTTTGAAAGTGAAAACTTTCCAGATCATGTTTTCAAATTAAAGAAATCCCTTTATGGATTAAAACAAGCTCCCAGAGCTTGGTATGAGAGGTTGAGCAACTTCCTTCTGAAGAAAAATTTTATCAGAGGAAAAGTGGATACAACTTTATTCTGTAAAACTGTTAAGAAAGATCTGTTGATTTGTCAAATTTATGTAGATGACATTATTTTTGGATCAACAAATATTACGCTTGGAAAGGAGTTTGCTAAATGTATGCAGGAAGAATTTGAAATGAGCATGATGGGAGAATTGAGATTCTTTTTGGGAATCCAAGTCAATCAGACTCCAGAGTGCACCTACATACATCAAACCAAATATGTTAAAGAGCTTCTGAAGAAGTTCAACATGGTTGATAGCAAAATGGCAAAGACTTCAATGCATCCTACAAGCACTCTAGGTAAGGAAGAGGTAAGTAAGAAGGTAGATCAAAAACTCTATAGAGGTATGATAGGATCTCTTCTATACTTGACTGCTTCTAGACCAGATATTCTATTTAGTGTCTGCTTATGTGCTAGATTCCAATCAGATCCTAGAGAATCACACTTAACAGCTGTTAAGAGGATTCTAAGGTATCTGAAAGGTACTGCTAACATGGGTTTCTGTTACAGAAGATCTGATGAATTTTCATTAGTTGGATTCTGTGATGCTGACTATGCTGGAGACAGAGTTGAACGTAAAAGCACTTCTGGAAGCTGTCAGTTTCTTGGAAGTCATCTGATCTCATGGTACAGCAAGAAGCAACCTACCATTGCACTATCAACTACAGAGGCAGAATACATTGCTGCTGCTGGATGTTGTACTCAGATGCTCTGGATGAAGAGTCAATTAGAAGATTATCAAATCTATGAGAGTAATCTTTCTATCTTTTGTGATAATACTTCTGCTATATGTTTGTCAAAAAATCCAATCTTGCATTCTAAGGCAAAACATATAGAAATTAAACATCATTTCATCAGAGACTATGTTCAGAAGGGAATCATAAATTTAGCCTTTGTTGATACAGATCATCAATGGGCAGATATTTTTACAAAACCCCTTGCTGAAGATAGATTTAAGTTCATTCTGAAAAATATTTGTATGGATTTTTGTCCAGAATAATATTTATCAGAGGCAACCTCTCAGATGCAAAATGTTTAATGATCTGAAGTATTTCTTCTGTTCATTTATTCTATTCTGATTATTATTTCTGATGTGAAAATCTGAACTAACCATCTTTAGAAGATCTGAACGTGGCTAACGTTTCATTTCTTGAGAGAATTTAGAACAGCATGCAAGCAAACACGTGTCCCACAAAATCTGAAGAGGTGGCGTGTGGACAACTGAAAAGACGTTTGAGGTGAAATTTGAATAGTAAATATCTTGGTTTTCCCCCCAAATCTGTCAGAAGCATTTATTATTTGAAATGATTTTATTCTCTTCATTTAATGCTGCTCAAACGTGCGTTATTTCTGTCTTTTGGTGTGCCTATGTGATTAGTATAAATACCTGTTGTGTATTCACTTTCACACTTTTCACTCTCAGAATTTTCATGCGCTTTCATCTTTTGTTCTCTCTTCACAAAAACTCAAAACCTAAGTGTTCTAAAAAGCATTCTTCAATGGCGTCTTCTTCATCAACAACTGCTCAGTTTCAATCAACAATGGCTGATGTGACTTCAGATAATCTAGGTGCTAATCCATACATTCCTCCTCAGAGAACACTTCTCACACCTGTTGATAAGTTAGAAGTGTTGTGTGAATCCATGGTTGAATTTGATTCACTGGCTGACAATGGGTTTGATTTTCGCTCCATTATTAGAGCTCAAGGTTGGGTGAAATACTTTGATAGACTGTTTGGACCAGTTTACCCTCTTCTTGTTAAGGAATTCTGGATTCATGCATCTGTGTATCCCAAGTTTATTCTATCATTTGTGCTGGGAAAAGAGATCATCATCACAGAGGATTTGATTAGAAGACTGATTGGTTATGAAGAAACAGATGGTGTTTCACATCTGCCAGCTGGGCGTGTTGATATGGATGAAGTTTATGAGGAGGTTATGACTGCTGGACAAACTTCTAACAGATTCAAAGATCTGAAGCCTGACTACAAAATCTGGGCCAAGATCTTCATGGGATGTATACATCACAGAAAGTCAACGAATTCCCCAGATTATGTCAACAATGAACAGATCTATTTTATGTACTGCCTTAGTCAGAGTAATAAGGTAGATCTTCCTTACTTATTGTTCATGCATCTGTGGAATCACATCAACGCATCCAGAGAATCTGTAAAAGAAAAGGGCCAGAAGATCAGGACTTGGATACCTTTTGGAAGGCTGCTCTCAGATCTTCTCACTGAAAATGGTTTAGTGGCTGCTCTGTATGATGCTGGTGTTACAGAAGAACTAGAGTTCATTATGGGAAAGCCTCTGAACGCTAAGAGCCTTCTGAGACTCAAGATTGTAGATGAACTTACCACTGCTCCAAAGAAGTTAAACATGTCTGATTTGAATAAAAGGATTCCAGTATCAGACTTTCCTCTATTCTTTGCTGAAGAACCTAGACACATTGTTCTGATGTATATAGAGGAATGCAAAAGGGAAGGAGTGCCTGTTCCAGCAAATGTGTTTCAACTTGTCAAGCAACCCCTGCCAGATGCAGGAGAAGAAGAAGAAAAAGCAGAAGTTCCACTTCAGAGGAAAAGACCTCAACCTGTAGCAGAATCTGAACCTGTCCAGAAGAAGGCTAAGATTGCTGAGCAACCCAAGGATCTTCTGAAGAGAAAAGATTCTGGAGAAGCTGTCTCTGCTAAGAGGATTAAACTCAAAGGTACTAAAGCTTCTGTTACTTCTAAAACTGTTGTTATAAATGATTCATCTATTAAGTCTGTTCCCAAACCCCCTGTCACTCAAACAACATCTGTTGCTGCCCCCAGTTCTGTATCACCTCAGAAACAACCTACTGCTTCTGTATCAAAACCACCTCAACCTAAATTACACATCAAACACTTCACTCCACGTCCACAACCTACAGAACCACAACCAACTGTTCCACAACCAACAGAATCACAACAAACAGAACCACAACCATCAGAACTACCACAATATTCTGACAAACAAAACTCTGCACAACCACAAACAGAAAATCATCCAGAAAAACAAACCACAGAAGATCAACCACAAAAAGACTCTGTCATTCCACCATCAACAATTCCATCTTCTGAACCTGTAGCAACTGTTACTTCTGAACCCACTCAAGTAACTTCTGCTCCTGTTTCATCTGAACCACCTACTCAACAACCTGATATTCCTTCAGAACCATCTCATATCCCTGAGACAGAAGTTCTTGACATCACTCCATTAAAAACAGTGTTTCAAGTTTCTTCTACCTCTTGTACACCTGAAACATCTTCAAATTCATCTGAATCAGAAATTCATCCTGATTTTCTGATTAATCCATCTGACAAATATCCTGTTCATGACCTTGAACCTGAATCAACCTTACCTACCAAATCTACCATTCCAGACCCTATGCCTTCATCTGCACCTTCATCTGAGATGATTGTTCCTACTTCCAATCCATCTTCATCTGGAATATCTTGTGCCCAAGTGTCTTCTATTTATCATAATTTATCTTATGGTTTCAAACTGAAAGATTTTTATGATAGAGTTGAGCCTTCTGAACCTTTGGAACCTCTGAAACCTAAACTCAAACCAACCCTTCCATCTGTAATCCTTTCATATATTCAATCTATGGAAAATGAAGGATCCTTAGCCCCCATATCTGCTACATCTGGTAAAGCTGCTGTTTCAGCTCTGCATCCTGCATCTGACAACACAGTTGCATCTGATAAGCCATCAAACTCTGCATTCGTACCATACTCCAATGCATTTTTTGATATTGTTTACCCACGTACAAGACCTCAACCAACTCTGCTCAATACATTAAACAGATCACTTCCTCAGAAACCAGAAATTCCATTCTTTCCATATGTTCCCCCTCCTCTGATTTCCATTCCAAAATCATTGATACCACCTACTCCAAAACCTAAACAGATGACTCTGGAAACCTTGCTTAAACCACCACCCAGACTTAATATTGAACATTTATTTCAAACGTTTTTGCAAGAAATACAGATGTCTTTAGGTACTGTTCAGAAAAGATGTTCTGAAAATATGGATGCAAATGAGACTGACATCATCTGGAAAGGATTTCTCAATAGATTCAACAATGTGGCTTCTAATCTGAAGAACATCTGTTCTGATGATGCAAAGCTCAGAGCTGAAAGAACTCAATTCTGGATTGTAAACAAAACTGAACCTCTGCTGTGTTTGGATGCTCCTCCAACTCCTCCTCCACCAGAACCAACTGCCACTGCATTGACTATGACTCTGGTAGAACCCTCTTCAGGATCTCCAGAACATATGGCAATTGACTCTGCTCAGGATACAGAACCTCCATCATCAGAGATAAAGACAGAAAATCCAGATTTGGGAAACAAGATTGCTGCTCTGGAAGCTGGTCAATCTGAAATAAGATCTTGGATGGCGAAGCAAGACAAGAAATCTGAGGACATGTCAGAGTGGATGTCCAAACAAGATGAGAAGAATGAGACAATAACTAAGTTCATGTCAAAGCAAGAGCAATCACAATCTGAGATCACAGACCTATTGAAGATGCTTTTGTCTAAACACACTTAGATTTTTTTTCCTTATGTTTGTGCATCCGTTGTTTTTGCATCTGAATGTTTTTGTTATATCTTCTGATGTACTTTTGCTCCGTTATGATTGAATGAAACAGTTTGTTATTCTCCATTGAATTATCTGCTATTGTTCTTTTTAATTGTCTTTATTAAAAGTTTTTACTTTTTGCTTATGACAAAAAAGGGGGAGAAAATAAAGATCTGAACTATTTAATATAATTTCACTAGAATGAATCTTCAGACATATCTATTCTTTCTAATATCTAAATTGACTATTTCAGAACTTTTGATAAGAACACTCTATAAAAGAATCTCTGAGTCTCTCAGATCATTTATATTTTTATCAAACTCTGAATCTTATATCTGCAAGATAGTCTGACCCTTGATTATTACAAGACAAACAAGATTTGACTCTGAAGATTTCTCAAGATAAAAAGGGAAGTCTCTATTCCTTTTTCATATTTAACTCAGGGGGAGATTCATCATCTCAGGGGGAGTTATAATTCTTTATGTTCAATTAAATAAAATTTCTGATACTTTTTGTCATCATCAAAAAGGGGGAGATTGTTAGAACACAGATTGGTTCTTAATAATTACTCTTTGTTTTGATGATAACTGTTAGGAAATTTATATTTAAGAATTATATACTCTAATATTTGTTTGAGAGTTTTACTGCAGATTAAAATTATATTGACTCTCTAGAAGCAAATCTGTCATTGAATACAAGAAGCTATCCTGACTCTGAAGCGCCAGATGCACCTCACAGAAGAATCTGCTTGCTCCTTACAGAAGATCCTGAGCGTAGTCTCCAGAAGGATTTGAAGAAAGAAGCTCTAGAACATTCTGAGTCAGAAGCATCTGAAGATAATCAGAAGCATCTGAAGATAGTCAGAAGCATCTGAAGCTGAAGCATCAGAAGTATAGAAGAATATTGATTGAAGAGTTTCTCAAAGCATTAGTCTACAGAAGTTTCTGAAAGTACTTACGCTGCCAAGTACTGAAGTTATGTGTCAAGATGCTCTGATGATCAACACGCTAGAAGCACACACGCTGCAGAAGGCTCTGATACAGCTTAGTTCTGAATCTCTTCAGAAGACTCTGATCCTTTCAAACTCTGAAGAACTTGCTGAAACTAAAGAAGTGTTTTCAAGAATATATCCGTTGGATCTATTCAACGTCTCTTTCCTTATTTGTGCTAGACACACTTACACAGACAAAAAGGATTTATCTGTGCCATCTATTTCAAGGAAAGGTCAGTGCATGTGAAGACAAAAAGGCTCAGACCTTTTGGACTCTCTTTTCAACGTGCATGATTCAGCTGCCTATAAAAGGAGTTTCTCACTTCATTCTTCAGTTACCAGTTTTGCTGAAAAGAAATCACAATATTCTATAAGCTCTCATTCTTATTCTTCATAGAATCTCATTGTACTTAAAACTTAAGAGAAAAATCACTGTTGTGATTATAGCTTTATAGAAGCATTAAAAACTCTTGTATTTAATTTACATTGTTTGTAAAGGATTTTCCTTAAGAGGATTCAGTGTGAATCACTAGCTCTTGAGAAGACTAAGAACTGTAGTTCTTAGGTGATACTATTGTAATCAGTTTGATTTAATAGTGGATTAAGTCCTTGTTGAGAAAGGCAAATCACTCTGGAAGGGTGGATTGGAGTAGTTGTTTAACGAACCAGGATAAAAATAATTGTGTGATTATTTTCAAGTATTAATTTTCCATACTTATTCAACCCCCCCCCCCCCTCTAAGTATTATCTCACCTTCAAAACTAATACTGATCGGCACAAAATGTGCAGATTTCGTAAGCCGATCCACAATCACCCAAATCGCGTCAAATCCTCTCGCCGTATTTGGTAATCCCGTAACAAAATCCATGGCGATACAATCCCACTTCCAAACCGGAATCTCTAACGGTTGTATCATCCTAGAAGGTCTCTGATGCTCCACCTTCGATTTCTGACAAAACAAGCATAAACATAACGAGCAATATCCTTTTTCATACTGTCGCTACTGCGAAAATCGGCGTCGGCTATGACAAAAGAGTCGCCACCGTGCGTTATTCATCCCAACGGAAGGAAAGGAAACGCTCAGAGTAAACCTAAAGCAAAACGGGAAAGGAATGGTCATCGCAACCAAATCCTAGATTCGGGAGTCGATTACTCAAGGGGAAGGTATTAGCACCCCTCATGTCCGTCGTACTCGACGGGATCCACGCTTGTTTTCTAGTACGGATCGTTATTCTATCTCCTCTACAGGTCTGGGGTTAAAAAGAAAAGAAAATGAAAATGACTCGGCCAAGTATCGCACTTTATGCCTATGTATTCCCGTTTGGAACGAGAAATCAGAGTCAACGTAGTTCGCCTACCTACGAGAAAGGAGGGGAAGGTTGCTCGCTAGGATACGGCGTCCTATGCCTACGTACTTTCATACAGCATGAAAGATCAGAGCAAACGTAGTTCGGGCTACGGAAGACACAAGCTTGTCTGACTGTTTTTTATTACCTTCGAAAAGGGTTTTTATTGATTAAGAGTCCAAGCGGACAAAATGACACCTTGATGTTTGTTTTGAATCTTTTACGAAAGAAGTGTTTTTTTTTAGTTTGTTTGCAATCTCTGACGCACTAGAGACTATGATGTGAGAGTGACTACGTCGCGTGTCACCCAAAGGGTACCACACTAAGCAGCCAGACTACTGGAAAGAAGCTCTCCAGCAACCCTTTCTCAAATAGCTTAAGACCCGTAACGTACGACATCGATTAACCTTATTACTGTATTTTTGAGTTGTTTTGAGATGAGAAGAGAAAGAAGCTCTAAAAAGCCTAGGGTTGAAAAGGGAATAAAAACTAACCTAATATTGTCATGCATGGATAAGAATCCTAATGTCTGTCATAATTCCCTCCCGCACGGAGGAAATCAGAGATCCTAGGGGATGAACAGAAAAGAAAGCAAGCAAATACAGTAAAATGCATGCAATGCAGCAATACAAGCGAGGCAAGGGAGTCCCTACTCAACCTCGAACTTGGGAAAACAACAGGCAAAGTGAATCAACATTCACTTCAAACCTACGGGGAAAGCTGAACAAGCCAACAAACAATACAGAAAACAAAACCCCAAAGCAGAGGAGGCAGCCCAAGCAGCAGCACCAAACTCCTATAGCAAACAGCAGCTCTGACAGCAACAACAAGAACCTTTGAGCTTCAATAAGCTTCAATCTCCAACTTCCAGGGAAGAGAAAGCACACTTCAAATAAGGCTCCTCAAAACCTAAACAGTCAAGTTCTACAGCTACAGAAAACCCCAGCTCAAAAGCAGCAGTAAACCCTAGCTCCAATCCTCCTGCAAGCTCCTGATAGCAAAGTTGACAGTAACACGACTCCCTCTTCAAGCAACCCTCATGAAAGGCATCTTCAAGCTTCATCCCCAAGCTCTATCAAGCTCCACCAAGAAAGATTTATTATTAAGATCAAATTATAATTAAAGGGAACCAGTGAAAACCAAAGGAAATCACTAGAAACCATCATCTGCAAAGAAGAGTATCCTCAAAAGTTCTACTCTTTGAGGCATGCCAATCATCCCTCCAAAGGAGAGATGGGCTTCCTTAAGAGGACTTTGAATCCTAGGATAGGATAGAGGCATAAGAAGCTCCCTATGTTTGAAAGAAGAAACAAGATTAATCTAAAGCTCTTCCTACATATCCTAATCCCTAAGACCCTGACAAGCAATCCAACAGAGAAGAAATCTTCAACTCCAAGCTTCTTCAAGCCATCCACAGCAACTTCATTCGATCTTCAATTCATCCAAGCAAAGCCCAAGCCAAAGGCACACCCAAAATAGCCCCACACAAAATAAACAAACCAAGCATCCAAGGGAGAACCCCACAATCACCACACAAGTTGCAAAAATCAAATAAAATGCTAAAACTCAACATAAAATCCTAAGTAAATTTATAAGGGAACCTAACCCTATACCCAATACCCCATATAAATCCCAAGGCCTAAATCAAACCCTAAGTCCCCAAACTATGCCCTAAACTACAACTAGTTGTGTTAAAACCCTAATTCTAACACCTCTCCTATTCACCTCTCAAACTAACCTAAATTTTAATCACAAAAATATGACAAAATTCCTAAGGGCACATGCTTCCCTAATATAATCAACCTCACAAGAATCACTCCTAAATTCCTCACCAAACTCTTATACTAAATTTAGAAAAAAGAAGTATCAAACAAATGTAAAATAAAAGCATTAAAATTGTAAAATATGCCAGAAAATATAAAATGCATGAAATTAATATTTTTTTTAATCCTATAAAATTCTAGAGACCTTAAGGAAACCAGGTAAAAAAGTCTCATCCTAAAATGATCATTTTTCAATTTATTATGAATTAATCTCTAATCATATGTAAAACATGAAAATAAAAGAAAATCAACTAAAAAAAGCAAACTGGCGTGGTGAATAGCAAAACTCTCTAGTTATTAACCAGAGTTGGGCCCAGGAGGGGGTGTCAGTAGTAAGCGCATATTAGGCCCATGTCAATCAGAAAATAATATGGAAACTCAGATGGAAAAGGAAAAAAACTCTGTGTCAAATAGCAATGTTTTAGCGTGTAAAATTCAATTGGGCTTCAAAGTGGTGTGTGGATAACAAAACTTGTACTAAGCCCAAGTCAAAATACTAAATGAAACGGGGCGTTTAGCTTGTGTACTCAGATTCCTTCATTATCTCAGAGCTAATCGTGGCCATTGGATGAGTCTTCAGTCAAGGGGTCAAACATCATCCTAGGGTTATAACACCGTCTTCTCCATTTTAAAATCTGGGAGGGAAAATGAACCAGACGGTGGCCGGAAGTGGCGCCACTGTCGTCCCCAAACATCAACTCCATGAAAACCCACCAAAACTCAAACCTAAGCACCCTAATCAACTCGCTTTTCTCACTGAATCCAATGGTGATGCCCAATCTTATTGATTCATCCCCTAAAGTGGAATCCGATCCAAAGTTCATCCATGGTGTCCAACCTCAAGTAGCACGATTCTTGAAATTAAAAGCCCTAATCTCATCTACGTGCTTCAGGCTTTAATCTTAACTACTCAACCATGCTTAAATCTCCAAGAACAACTAGATATGATTCTCAACAGAAATGGTGGCACCCTAGATTTTGTCTCTAATCCCCACTTTCTCCTACCATAAACGATCCTAGCCATGTCTACAATCTACCTATGCATCCAAAACCTAGCAATTCTACCTAAATCAAGCCATAAAATGAAAGTTACATACCTGCAAAAATTGAGTGAACAGAGCAAGAAATTCTTCAAATTACACTCCAATCTTCTCCAGATACAATCAACAATGCCTTGTGGATCTTCTGTATGCAATGACTTGCCTTGAATCACTTCCAATCAGCAAAACCGATTTTGAGTTGCAAAGGTGAAACTCACTATGCTATCTCTCGGTTCTTCATAGTTCTTGACCAGAATTCTCTCCAAATTCAATCACAAACTCATGCTAAAGCTTCTGAATGCACTAGTTTGCTTTGAGATTGCCCCAATTTGTGAAATCGATTCTGTTATGCAAGGTGCAAAATCAGAATGCTATCTCTCAACTCTCTCCAATTCTTGACCAAAAAAACTAACTGAATTAGTTATAATCCTTATATAGAACATGTAGGAAACATCTAGAATGATCTGGAATGATCCATGTGAGAATTTGAAATTCTCATGCACCATGAAATCTCATGAGAAGCTTGCACATGACAACTGAGTTCTAGCTTGCTTCAGCACCTTGATTCTGATCCAATTTTTCTCCAAATGACATTTTGAAATGATTGGTGAAGGTTAGAGCCTTGGTTCTGATCTAAAGGAGTGTTTTGCAAATGTTACTTAATGATGTAAGAAAGCATCTTCCAAAGAAACTCATAAAACAATGGCTTATCTCAAAATTGTGACATTGCCAATGGGTTTGAAATCCAATTTCCATTCAAAATTACTACCCATATGCCATGTTTATGCCTTGTAATTCAAAAAAATCATTTTTCCTCTTTTGAACCATTTGAAAAATCTCCCTTTTTAGGCCATTTTGGGGCACTTTGTGAAATAAGCCCATTCAACTCACCATGACTTCATATCTGCCCTAGAAACACCATTCTAAGCACATCTCATGTTGAACATTTTTTCATTTGAGGAGTGGAAGATAGAGATTTTGACCTATGTTGAAAAATGACCTATAATTCAACTTTCCCAAAATACCCCTGGATTGCCAAGATCATAACTTGAGTTCCACAAATATTCTTGAGGACTTATAGTACTCAAATTAAAGGTAAGATCAATACCTACAACTCTTATGTTGGCCAAGAATCCATTTTAAAACTCATTGAGGGGCAAAAGTTGCTTGGAAGTCAAGTAACTTTCACAGATAAATTTCAGTGTCCTCTGGTGACCTGTAACTTGCAAGAACTATAACTTGAGTTCTACAAATATTATTGAAGACTTCAAGTACTCAAATTAAAGCTATTGAGAAGCTCTACAAGTTTCATGTTGGCCAAGAATCCATTTGAAACTTGTATTTTGACTTATGTGGCTTGGAAGTCCAGTGCTATACAGGGGATTTTACCCTAGGAACCCTGTCTCAAACACCTCCAACCACTCTTGATTCTCTTGAACTTGGTCTTGACTCATCCATACACATGCCTTAACATATCAACCCCTGACTTCCATGATCTAGATCTAGGTATTGATGCCCTTTCTTTACTCTCCTTGACCTAGGGTTACCCAGATGAAACCCTACTTGTACACACCTCAACCATGGCTCTTGAACTTGATACAATGACTTGTCTAAGCTTCAATAGGGCTCTCTAGGCCTCCCATGAAATCCATACACACCTCAAATTCATAATCCCATGTTGATGATCTTCAATACACCTCAAGTTAAGAGAGAAATCCACCTGTGGGCACTCAAACCTCTCAAGACTTCAAATCACTTCTTGATGGCCTGGAAGACTTCTCCTCTTGGATAACACACCTTGCTAAGCTCTTCTTTTGATAGACACCTTGATCCCTTGTTGGAGGCATGTTATGCTATGATATGCAAATGATTAGACTGTGTATATGATGTGACTATGCAAATGCAATGCAATGAAACATAAATCAGGCAAGAAAAGGTTGAGCAAATTTTGGGGTGCAACAGCTGCCCCTATTCAAACGGCTTGGACCTGACTAGGTGAAGAGCGAACGGCCTTCAAACAATCGAGGTACGAGACGTTTGAATACCAAGAAACCCGGAAATTTGCTAACCGCAGAAATAAACTGCACAACTGCTTGGGGAACGACATCCACCAACTGAATCTGGTTGTTACGGCAACAACTGATTCAACGTCTAATAATAACTCTGATTCCAACATCAACCACCTGTGTAACGCCACAGGTACTGAGTGCCTCCGTCCACAACTGGACTAATCTTGTCAACACAAGAAGATAACCAAATTTGCCAATCACAACTAAACACCAATCGGTCCACGTCAGGACTCACATTTCGTCAACACGAAAGAGATCCCGGCTACTCCGCGGGGGATGAGTTGGTCGCCTCCCACCAACAAGAGGAGGTCCTATCAATCATACTCAACAAGATTCGTCGACTTTACTGGGGGAAACATTTCTGTCTAATCACAGGAAACTCCATACGTCTACTTCAGGAAAGTGCATCCGCCTGCTTCATACGGGAAAATCAATCTGCCTAAACACAGAAAAGTTCATCCGCCTGCTTCATACAGGAAAATCATCTTCCTGAACATAGGAAAGTTCATCTGCTTGCTTCATACGGGAAAATCATCTGCCTGAACACAGGAAAGTTCATCTGCCTGCTTCATACAGGAAAATCATCTGCCTGAACACAGGAAAGTTCATCTGCCTGCTTCATACGGGAAAATCATCTGCCTGAACACAGGAAAGTTCATCTGCCTGCTTCATACGGGAAAATCATCTGCCTGAACACAGGAAAGTTCATCCGCCTACTTCATACGGGAAAATCATCTGCCTGAACACAGGAAAGTTCATCCGCCTGTTTCATACGGGAAAATCCATCTGTCTGAACACAGGAAAGTTCATCCGCCTGCTTCATACGGGAAAATCCATCTGCCTGATTACAGAAAAATAACTTGGATATAGCTCCTTTGCCTATTCTTTACAGTAGCTAACTCCACTGGGGATATTCTGAAAATAACTGCCCGACACCCGTTTCGACAACAAGTGACCACTTCTGAAGTCTTGATTCATGAAACCCTGAAATGCTGCCATGACAGCAAACCTGGAAGAACGCTCCGCTGACCGGATAAGAGAAACTTCATCCAGTAACCCTGTGGGGATAATAAGGTGAACTGTATCGTCACATGTCTCACGGCGAGACCTCGATCATCTGGTAATAGATCTGAGCTGTAACTTCATACTTCTGCTGAGAAACACACCTGAAAGCAAAAGGTTAACCAACCTGATTTATGTTTCAAAATGCGTATGTTTGACAATGGCGTAATGCTCCATACGGCATGGAAATGCTACGCGTTTTTTTGGGTAGATGCAAACATGATAATATATGCAAATGCAAATGCAGGTTCAGGCTACTGGGGGAGGCTCTGACAAGCTTGCTTCATCAATACGGCTGTTGAGGACAAATACCACTCTGTTGGGGATGAACGAGTATCATAACGTATTTCGGCAAAATAAATGCCGGAAACACAACCAACTCTGCCGAGGAGAGATTAAACACCAATTTCCATTGGGAGGAAAGAACAACACCTGTTGGGAAGAGTAACTCAGCTGGGGAAGAAGCGACCCTTCTGGGGGACAGCTGTTTGGGTATAGTTTACAAACCCGGAACTAACACTCCGCTGGGGATAATCATCCTGACAAAGGCATGACAAACTGTGAAGAGAAAGAAAACCATCTTCTATGGGGATAGCCCTTCTGAACCAACTGAGGCTTGGTTAAGCACTGCGGGAATCTCCCATGCTGAGGATTGACCCTACACATATCCGACTCACTGAGGGGTGCAACCTTTGCAGGGGATACTGATTTCGACTTGCTGGGGATATCCTGTGGACAACTTCCTTGAGGACACTCTTCTGGGCAAAATGATTCCCTCCTTCGAGAAGGGATAAACGCCATTTCAAATCTCGAGGATAAGCTGCGACTAGCTGAGGAATGACATCAACTGGAAACAGGCTCTAGCGTCCAGTGATTTGGCTGGGGAATACAATCCCTGACTGTTTGCTCCAAAAGTAAGAACCCTGCAAAACACAAACGAGACAAAATAGGCCTATACAACAGAATCTATCCGGATTAGCATCCGTGACATTACTTCAGTCAATTCGAAGTTTTAGCAATTATTGGCAAGGGCCAACAAGATTATGCAAGTGCGAGTTTATCAAAAACATCGGCGTCTTTCACAAACAAAACAGTAAAGAACAAACATCAAGTACTGAATAACATGTTTTATTGATAACGGGCCTCTTAATAGGCAAAGTTTTTTACACCGGATGCAACTCCTGAAAAGAGGAAGTTACGCACACACACACATACATATATGCACAAGAAGCATAAATAAAATACAAAACAATATTTGTATACATGTCGGCGACGTGGTACAGACAAACACCATGAGCTGATCCTCCTATGACTCGCCTGACTCTGCGCTTTACCGATATTCGACCTTCGGAAGAGATTGTTCTTGGATAGACGGCCCCCCAGGTACTCCCAAACCACTAAGCAATGCTGTATCAAATCCGGACCGCAGTCATTTGCTTTTCCAATCCCTAACTTTTGCGTGAATCGCCCTTTACGGGTTTTCAATTCACTGGGATACCCTTTTTTGCCGAAGTCGCCCTTTTCAGGTTTTCGACTTCGCGGGTGTACATTTTTTCAATTTTATCCCTAACTTTTGCCCGAACCTTTTATTCATTTTTTATGGTTCGCCGGAATGCCCCATTTTTTCCTGGACACTCTTTTTACTGTCCAGCGGGTCACTTTCAAGCAAAGTATTTTTTAACTGCGTCCGAATTCACAGGAGACGTAAAGTCTTCACTATCCATGGTGGATAGTAGCAAGGCTCCTCCAGAGAATACTTTTCTGACAATGTAGGGACCTTCGTAATTAGGAGTCCACTTGCCCCTGTGATCTGTTTGTGGTGGGAGAATCTTCTTCAAAACAAGATCGCTCATCTGAAAGCTTCAAGGGCATACCTTCTTGTCGTAAGCTTTCTTCATCCGGCTCTGATATAACCGACCGTATGCTAAAGAAGCCAGTCTCTTCTCATCCATTAAACTGAGCTGATTCAGTCTATCTTTAACCCATTCTGCCTCGTCAAGTTGGACATCACGTAAAACCCTCAGGGAAGGAATCTCAACCTCTAATGGTAACACTGCCTCCATCCCGTATACCAATGAGAAAGGGGTTGCCCCGGTTGATGTGCGTACCATCATACGATAACCGTGCAAGGCGAAAGGTAGCATCTCGTGCCAGTCCTTATATGTCACAACCATCTTCTGAACAATCTTCTTTATGTTCTTATTGGCCGCTTCGACAGTGTCATTCATCTTGGGTCGGTAAGGAGAAGAGTTGTGATGTTCAATCTTAAAATCTTGGCACAGCTCTTTCATCATTTTGTTATTCAAATTCGAACCGTTGTCGGTGATAATCCGCTTAGGGATTCCATATCTGCAGATAATATCTCGTTTGATAAATCTGGCGACCACTTGTTTGGTGACATTAGCATATGATGCTGCTTCCACCCATTTGGTGAAGTAATCGATTGCCACCAAAATGAACTGATGTTCGTTGGATGTCGTAGGCTCAATCTTGCCAATCATATCAATTCCCCACATCGAGAAAGGCCACGGTAATGAAATCACATTCAGAGGACTTGGAGGCACATGGATTTTGTCCGCATAAATCTGGCATTTATGACACCTCTTTGCAAACTTGAAACAGTCTGTTTCTATAGTTAGCCAATAGTAACCTGCCCGCAGCAGTTTTCTCGTCATAGCATGCCCACCAGCATGTGTACCAAATGTACCCTCATGTATCTCTTCCATGAGCAACTTCGCCTCTTTCTCATCTACACAACGTAGCAACACCAAGTCGTGGTTTCTTTTGTATAGGACACCGTACGGGTTCAAATAGAAATTGCCAGCCAATCTCCTGAGAGTCTTCTGATCTCGACTGGAGGCCCCAGCCGAATACTCCTTGTTCTTCAGGAAATTCTGGATGTCAAAGTGCCAGGGTTGACCATCGGGAGCCTCATCAATGGCAAATATGAATGCAGGCCTATCGAGCCGAGAGATAACAATCCGGGGAGCCTCGTTCCAGAAGTTAACTTTATACATTGAAGACAATGTCGCCAGGGCGTCAGCCATTTGATTTTATGCTCGTGGCACATGATGCAATTCCACCTTGTCAAAGAAAGGCAACAATCTCCTTGCATAATTCATATATGGTATCAAATTGGGCTGATGTGTCTCCCATTCTCCTTTAATCTGATTCACCACTAGAGCTGAGTCTCCGTATACGTCCAGATGTTTGATTCGCAAACCAATAGCTTCTTCCAAACCCATGATGCAAGCCTCATATTCAGCCTCATTATTGGTAACGGGAAAGGTCAATCGGGCAGTAAAGGGAATGTGCGACCCCTGAGGAGTAGTAATAATGGCACCTATTCCGTTACCATAGGAATTTACAGCTCCGTCAAATATCAACTGCCACTTGGAACCCAACTCTGGTCCTTCCTCCGGCAACGGCTATTCACAATCTTTCATCTTCAGGTACATGATATCCTCGTCAGGAAAATCAAACCTCATCGATTGGTAGTCCTCAACCGGCTGCTCCGCAAGGTACTCTGACAAAACGCTACCTTTAATAGCCTTTTGCGAGACATATTGGATATCGTATTCTGTTAACACCATCTGCCATCGGGCAATTCTTCCGGAGAGTGCTTGCTTCTCAAACACATATTTGATTGGATCCATCTTTGAAATTAGCATGGTTGTATGATTCAGCATGTATTGCCTCAAACGTTTGGCGGCCCAGGCTAGCGCGCAACACGTTTTCTCAAGCATTGAGTATCTGGACTCACAGTCAGTAAACTTCTTACTCAAATAGTAGATCACATGCTCTTTACGTCCGGTCTCGTCGTGTTGACCGAGAACACAACCCATACTTTCCTCAAGAACCGTCAAGTACATAATCAAAGGTCTCCCGGCCACTGGGGGCATCAAAACAGGAGGTTCCTGCAAGTATTCTTTTATCTTGTCGAACGCCTTTTGACAATTTTCATTCCAGGTCAACACCTGATCTTTTTTCAACAACTTGAATAACGGCTTGCATGTAGCAGTTAGGTGAGATATGAATCGGGCGATATAGTTCAACCTCCCTAAAAACCCACGCACTTCTTTTTCTGTTTTAGGCGTCGGCATTTCTTGTATTGCTTTTATTTTCGCAGGATCAACCTCTATTCCTTTTTCGCTCACGATAAACCCCAGCAGTTTACCCGATCTCACCCCGAAGGTGCACTTATTAGGGTTCAGTCTCAACCTGAACTTCCTAAGCCTCTTGAACAGTTTCAGCAGATTAACCAAATGCTCCTCCTCTGTCTGGGATTTGGCAATCATATCATCAACATAAACCTCGATCTCTTTATGCATCATGTCATGAAAGAGAGTCGTCATAGCACGTTGATATGTTGCCCCAGCATTCTTCAATCCGAAGGGCATCACTTTGTAGCAAAATGTTCCCCAGGGAGTAATGAAGGTGGTCTTCTCCATGTCTTCTGGCGCCATTTTGATCTGATTATAGCCTGAGAAGCCGTCCATGAAGGAGAATATGGAGAACTGAGCAGTGTTATCAACCAGCACATCAATGTGAGGAAGTGGAAAGTCATCTTTCGGGCTCGCCCTATTCAAATCACGGTAGTCTACACACATTCGCACTTTAGCGTCTTTCTTCGGCACTGGTACTATATTAGCGACCCATGACGGATAGGTTGTAACAGCTAGGAAACCAGCATCCCACTGTTTTTGAACTTCCTCCTTGATTTTCACAGCCATGTCTGGTCTGGTTCTTCTGAGTTTCTGTTTAACAGGCGAACATTCCTCTCGCAGTGGCAGACGGTGCACAACCATGTCCGTATCTAACCCAGGCATATCCTCGTACGACCAAGCAAATACATCACCATACTCTCGCAGTATCTCAATCAACTTTTGCTTGACGTCACCCTGCAGCGCAGCCCCTATACGGATATTTCTCACCACTTCTTCTGAACCCAAGTTGATAATCTCAATTTCCTCCTGATGAGGCAGAATGATTCTCTCTTCCTGTTTCAACAAACGAGTCAGCTCCTCTGGCAGGTTGCCATCCTCAACAATCTCTTCCTCTGCTTGGAATACCGGGTGCTCGAAGTTGAAACGAGTCATAGGCGGCTCGTATGAGATGTCATCTGAAATATTTGTCCTGCAAAGGAAATGGTTAAACGCTTCAACATGCAAACAAAGCAAATAACCACATTGCCATTTATTGTTAAAGTAAAAACAAGAAAAACAGGGATCACAATATTTGAATATGAAAAATGCCTTTATTTCATGATTAAAACAGTGCAATACACATAATCAAGCAGTCCTAATGCAACATCACTATGCCCCGGGTAGGACATAGGATTATTCAACAATTGATAAAACAAATCATTACTGTTTAAAAGTCACTGAGACAGTTTCCCGGATGGACCAGTTGCAGAGACTTTGTCCTGGCCCGCTTGGCTTGATCCACGCGTCCATATCGCAGTCGCTATCTCCGTCTTCAGCATCGGAAATAGCGTTGATAGTCTCAAAGCACACCCCGCTTGGCATAATCGTGACCGGTCCCTTGAACCTGGGCGCTCCTGAAGATGACGCTGACGACGTCGGTCGATACCCTAGCCCAAACTTGTCATTCTTCATGGGAATCTCCAGCACCTGCCCCAAGCCTTTAGTCTCACCAGTCTGCACTAAAGCCTGAGCCTCTTTGTAGGATGACACTGCCACATCTGATATTTTGCTGGAACCCTGAGCTTTGTCTTTAATCCGCAACCCCTCAAAGGCTTGACAAGGTGTCTCGTGTATTTCTCCGTCGACCTCCACATATCTGAATGATGACAGGTGACTGACCAAAATATCCTCCTCCCCGCAAACGGTAACCACACTATCACCCACCATGTACTTCAGCTTCTGATGCAATGTGGACGTTACGGCCCCTGCAGCGTGGATCCATGGGCGCCCGAGAAGACAGCTATAAGCTGGATGGATGTCCATGATGTAGAATTCGGTATCAAAAATCTTTGGCCCCACCTGCAGCGGTAATGTTATCGACCCAAACACTGATCTTTTCGTTCCGTCAAACGCCCTTACCACCAAATCGCTGGGCGTGCAAATAACTCCTCGTATGTCCAATTTCATCATGGCTTTCTTTGGCAATATGTTCAATGACGATCCAGTATCCACCAATACATGCGCCATTACGGTGCCCCGACATTCCACCGATATATGCAAGGTCATGTTGTGCTCCCGACCCTTGGGTGTTAGGTCAAAATTTGTGAAGCCCAGGCTATGTCCAGCATTGACATATGCCATTACCCCCTCTAACTGATTTACATAAACTTCTTGGGGTACGAACGACGTATCCAGAATCTTTAGCAAGGCGCTCCGGTGCGCCTCAGAACATAACAATAGCGACAAGATAGAGATCTTCGACGACGTCTGCTGTAGGTGTTCAACAATTTTGTAGTCGCTCTTTCGTATTAGTCTCATGAACTCCTCTACGTCTTTGAACGACGTGTCTTTTTCTTTCGACTGAGAAGGCCCGCTTTCACTTACTTTGGCTTTACCTTTGGCTAACCTCTCCGCTTCTATTTCCGGTGAGGTAAAGATCCTTCCGCTACGGGTCATGCCCCCCGTACCAACAACATTGTCAACAGTCCCAGTTGGCTGGCTACCCCCGTACCAACAACATTATCCACAGTCCCAGTTGGCTAGCTATTCACCACAATCTTTTCACCATTGCAATACGCTTCTAAACCATACGTCCACGGGATAGCTTTCGTACTTTCAAAGGGAACAGGCCCTGCTTTGGTAATCGTAATAGTTGGCCGCTTGGCAGGCGCCACTATCATTATAGTCTTCCTCGGGATCGTCATTGTTGCAATATCATTCTGCTTATCACATACTGCCTCCACAGGCTTCTCAACCGCAGTTCGATCAAATTGCAAGGTCCCTTCGTCGATCATGGCTTGAATGCCCCGCTTCAAATCATTACAACACTCTGGCTGGGTCCAGCACTCTAAACAGTACTCATCACAACCCGAAAATACTCCCCCTCTGAGCAACCTACTTTTCACTTCACTCAATGGTGTCTTCAACTCATTAACATCCAACACCAAGTTCAAATTTTCTTCTGTTAAGATAGCATTTGCCCCATGATTAGGCATGGGCTGTTGTACAATATTGGGCCCCACTTGGCCAAAGTTGATGGCTTTACTGTCCAACAAGTCTTGAACTTTATGTTTAAACGCCTGACAAGCTTCTACATCATGCCCGGGCTCCCCGGAATGGAATTCGCACTGCTTGTTAGCATCATATCCATAAGGAAGTACCGACCCTGTAGGCGGTGCCAAAGTCCTCTTTTCAACCAAGTTCAACCCTAGCAGGGTCTGAAGGAGTTCTGCATACGTAGAAGGAGGTGCGTCGAACACTCTTTTCGGCCTCGTATTCTATACCCTTCTCTGACCGGGATTTTGCCCTTGCTGCTGCGGTGGTTGTTGTTGCTGTTGTGGCTGCCTCTGTGGTGGAAGTGGGATAGTAACACTAGCTACCTATTGAAGCTGAGCATACTGATTCCTTCCTCTGCCCCTGCCCTTGCCGCCAAACACGGCGCTAGTATCACCCTGTCGTCTACCACCGAATGCTTTTCTTGTACCTCCTGCTGATGTAGACTCACCTGCTTGGAATCTTCCAACTTTAATCCCGTTCTCAATCTTCTCCCCCATAAGAATCAAATCTGAGAAACTGCCCAACGACACACTAAACAATTTTTCGTAGAACATCCCTGTAAATGTCCCAATGAACATGTCGTTCATCTCCCTTTCAATTAAAGGAGGATGCACCCTCGCTGCCATATCGCGCCACCTTTGCGCATACTCTTTAAAACTTTCACCGTTTTTCTGTGACAAACCCTGCAATTGGACCCTGTTTGGCGCCTGTCGTACCTCGAAAAATATGATCCTCGCGATGGCCGCGGAAAATACTGTTCGAAATAGAGTCGCCACCGAACTTTATTCATTCCAAGAATGGAATAGGAAAATATCGATAAAACCTTAAAGGAGATAAGAACATGGTCATCGCAACCAATATTCTAGGTTCGGGAGTCGATTACGCAGAGGGAAGGTATTAGCACCCTCTACGTCCGTTGTACTCAACGGGAACCTCTTGATCGATTCGAGAGTAAAGTTAGCTATGCTTATTTGTTTTCTTCTAAGGTTTCTCCTATAGGGGGAATGGATGGTTATAGGATAGGGTGCTCGCCAAGGATTGGGGCCCTTGTGCCTACGTATCTTCACTTGTAAGAAGTGGAAAATCAGAGCATTCGTAGTTCGGGGGACTACGGGTAAAAGAGGGGATTGTGCTCGCTAAGATCATCGCAATCTTGTGCCTACGTATCTTACATTCAAGAGGGAATGAAGAATCAGAGCAGTCGTAGTTCGGCCAACTACGGTTTGTGGGTTTGGTAAACGAACGAGTGTTTAGGTCGCATTCTAACTGCTAAACATTGGCTTGTCTGCTCGCTAGGGGAGGCTGAAGCACGAGTTCATATGCGCGGAAGAAGGGATTAAACAATGTTCTTAGTAAAAGGTATGGGAACCTAAAGGTGGGAAAGAAAGCAAAGTGCTCGCTAGGACCATCGCAATCCTATGCCTACGTATTCTCATTGATAAATGAGAAATCAGAGCAGTCGTAGTTCGGCTAACTACGGGAAAATGGTTTGTGTTTGGAATGAACGAGAGTTTAGGTCGCATTCTAACTGCTAAACGTTGGCTTGTCTGCTCGCTAGGGGAGGCTGAAGCACGAGTTTGTTATGCGCGAAAGAAGGGACTAAACAATGTTCTTTGGTAAAAGGTATGGGAACCTAAAGGTGAGAAAGAAAGAAAAGTGCTCGCTAGGATCATCGCAATCCTATGCCTACGTATTCTCAACGGATGTGAGAAATCAGAGCAGCCGTAGTTCGGCTAACTACGGTTTGTGGGTTTGGTAAACGAACGAGTGTTTAGGTCGCATTCTAACTGCTAAACGTTGGCTTGTCTGCTCGCTAGGGGAGGCTAAAGCACGAGTTTGTTATGCGCGGAAGAAGGGATTAAACAATGTTCTTGGTGAAGAGGATCGCGCGAGGGCGAGGAATTAGTGTTAGGGGAAAGTTTCAATCGCACGGGGGAGAGAAAAAAGAGTTGGGTTGAATAGGTATTAGGGTTTTGATTGCACGGGGGCAAAGATAAGGTTGGTTAGATATTTTGAAGGAGAAATGACGACTACTCGATAAACGAGACGCCAGTCTCGCAACCAATTAGTCGGAATATCGTTGGAATGCTAGATCCCAACGACACCTTTTTCATTCAATTAATTAAAAAATTGTATTTTAATGGACAATGGCGGTATTTGTCCAAATAGTTAGGGCGCGTGTTTTATGAACGAAAGTTCGAATGACACGCTACCTAAGGCGTACGCCTCAACAGTTGTCATTCAAGGATTCAAGGAGTGCGAGACTTCAAGAACTCAGTTCTTTCGCAATTTAATTTAGAAAATAGTTTGAATTTAGCATACGGTTTAGATGTGTGTTAGGGTTTAGATTTGATCGCACGAGGATGAGGAACGAGATTGGACGGGTTGAAAATTTTTAGGAGGAATGACGACTAATCGATAAACGAGACGTCGGCCTCGCAATCAATTAATCGGGGTATTACTGGAATGCTAGATTCCAACGATACCTTTTTCATTCAATTAATTATAAAATATGTTTGTTGGACAATGAAAGCTTATCCAAATAATTAGAGGAGGTATTTTAAGAACGAAAGTTTGAATGGCACACCATACAAGGCGTACGCCTCAATAGTGATCATACTCGAATTCAAGGAATGCGCGACTCCAAGAACTCGATTCTTTCGTGATTTAATTTAGAAAAATAATTTGAATGGATTAGCGTACTCGGACTAGGCGCGCTAGGTATTTAAGAAATGTAAGATCAAAAGGATCACAACTCAAGGTGTGCACCTTGAGAGCAATCCCTCGAGAATTCAAGGAAGGCGAGATCCAGGAATTCAATTGTTTTGGAATTGTTTTAGGAAGAATAGTTTAATTTAATTAATAAAAATGTTTTTAATTTTCATATATAAAATAAATCCATAAAAAGGTTTTGATAAAAACTATTATAATTAATTGTTTTTGAGAAAAGTTTAATATTTTAGAAAAAGATGTTGACTTAATTAATAAAGTATATTTTTTAAAAGTTTAATATTAAAAATATTTATTTAGTAATAATTTTGAAATATATTTTTTAAAAGAATAAGAGTAATATCTTATAAAAATATCTAATTAATAAAAACTATTTAAAAATTTTAATTGAGTGAAAAATAAATTAAAAATCGAAAGACGGGAGAACCACAGCTCATGGCGTGCGCCTTAAGAGCGGTTGTCCAAGGACTCAAAGGATGCTAGACCCCAAAAGCCCACTACTTTCGTTATATCTAAATTAAAGAAAAAGAATGATTAATTTAAGACTTAATTTTAAAAGAGCTTAAGTATTGAGAAATAAATTGAATTGAGATTCTTATCAATTAATCAAGACATGTAACAGAATCATGATCAAATCAAGAAAAATACTTACAAATACCATTGATGAAGGAGGTCTCAAAGCATCACCGCAAATTTGTTCAAATATAATCAAGACTAACGTCACAAATTAACCACATTCGAGGCATAATCACCATTAGTGTTACCCCAAATCGGGCCCATGAAAGTCCAATGACCCAAGCCATACGGGTCTGAAAACCATGATCTCTAATAAAAGGCGCAGTGTTTGATTTGATGAAGAAATTAACATATCATTTGCTTTTTGTAATCAAAATGGAAAATATAAAAGCTTAGTACCAACCCTTTTCACCATCGCATGTATAAGTGTATAAAAAACAAGATCTAATTTATGAATTTAATTACACAAATTACAGGTGTTATTAATTACAGCCCTGTTATGTATTTCACATTTCAACACCTATATATAAAAAACAAGCAGAATTATTTTAGAGATGAAAACAGAAACACCACGTAATCTTCAATTCATAGATAGCCCATCACTAAAGAAAAATAGAATGTAAAACTCGGTATACCGTAATCGAGAACGACGACTCAAATAACAGCACTATAACAATTGTAGTTAACACGCCCCAATGATATCAACAATAGGTTCGATTTGGATAAGTAGAAACAAGTATTCTATATCAAATTGATAACAATACTGTAAAAACCGAAACTAACTTTCAAGCATACAAGTAACATACAGTAGTTACAGAGTGTTAATCCAACATCACTTACCCTGTTGAAGTTCTTACAAAACTAACATGGCGTGCGACAACCAAAATATGACCATGAAAACAACAGTTACTGTATCGATTATCAATGACGCATTAATACAATGACATTAATCAGAAACAGAATAAAGGGGAAATATCAACCGAATAGGTATGCACATCGCTGCGACTTGAGATTGTCGGAGGCGGAGCTTGAGAATGGACCGCATTGCCGCAAAGTCAAGTTGCTGCTGCTGCATCCATAGCTGGGACCTCCTTGGTTGCCGCGGTTAAGGACTGAGTAGAAGAGCTGTTGAGCTGGGACGATGTTATTTCGCAGCAACGCGAACTGTTGTTGTTGGAAAGAAATGGAACCGAGTTGCGGCGCTGTCAGTAGCTGCGGTTCTTGCTTCAAGTTGTTATTGATGAAATCGAACCGCTACAATGTCAGATACAAAACTGTAGGTCCTTGCAGTAAGGGATGAACCGTGCGATATTGTTGCTTACAAGGTTCCCGTAATGAAATCATAGCCACAAGATCCAATCAAGATTGAAACATCAACACTAATCAACAAATCGCAAAAAATGGAAATTCTAAAAATTGAAAATTATCATAATGCAGAATGCAGAATT
The DNA here is from genome assembly GCA_963859935.3 of Lathyrus sativus. Classification (NCBI taxonomy): domain Eukaryota; kingdom Viridiplantae; phylum Streptophyta; class Magnoliopsida; order Fabales; family Fabaceae; genus Lathyrus; species Lathyrus sativus. Next base: position 397,803,799 of record OZ012740.1, read on the forward strand.
TGGTAATATGCATCCTCACAACAGCAGTATGTTATAAAGCTACAACCAACTTATAGCAAACATCACATTCATGAATTGTCAATTCAAAACAAAACACTACATCAAATATAATACCACAACCAACAGAAAGAAAATTCGCAATCAAAACAACTAGCGGTTATACGCAAAAGGCGTTACCTCATTAATAACTTGATACCATGAAACAAACACAAAGAAAAGCAGCTCAGTACAACGCACTAGAACATTAGAGTTAAATCCGAAAAAAAGACCGAAGCTGCTACATGTTCCCATGATAATGCTGCATAGATACATTCCAGTAGATACAAGCAGGCGACAATCCCCAATAGTATTGAAATTAAAACAAAAATGATGTGTCCAAGATCGATATTGCAACAAGATATCCATAAATCCACAGTGGCATTCATTACCCTATAACGAGTTACTCAACTCAAGGGTGTGAACATACTAGTAAGCCATTTTAACTTGAAACAATGACATGTTTCAACAAAGTTTCTACACTTAGACATATGTGCAGCAGCAATAGAAGATCCCCCAAACGGCGTAGTTGTTCCCGAACCTGTTCCACCAAACAGAGTTGATGTCGATGAAGCAGATGAAGTTCCTCCAAACGGTGTGGTTGAAACCGATGACAATGTAAATCCAAACGGAGTCGAAGCCGAAGAAGCTAATGACGGTGCCCCAAACTGTGTTGAAGAAGTCGAAGAAGCCGAGGACGATGCTCCAAACAGACTTGAAGAAGTCAGAGAAGCCGAAGACGGTGCTCCAAACAGACTTGAAGATGTCGAGGAAGCCGACGACGATGCTCCAAATGGTGTCGTAGAAGCAGATGACGGTGCTCCGAACGGTGTCGAAGAAGCCGAGGACGGTGCACCAAACAGAGTAGTTGAAGCCGTAGAAGCTCCTCCAAACAGCGGTGTGGAAGCAGTTGCTGAAACCGATGATGCTCCTCCAAAAAGATTCGTTGCAGCTGGGGAAGCTCCACCAAACGGCATCGTAGAAGATGAGGATGATGAAAACAGTGACGATCCTGTGGTAGCAGAACCGAAAATGGAAGGAGCTGAGGAAGCCGGCGCGGAAGAAGCCGATGATGAGCCAAATAGAGAAGAAGGTGCAGTGAACGAAGAGGATCCAAAGTTGAAGGCAGAGCCAGTGGAGGCGGAAGAGGAAGAGGATGCGAATGCGAAAGAAAGAGGGGAAGGAGAAGAAGAAGCGGCGGAGGTAGGGTTTGTGGTGGTGGAGAAAGGGGAGATTTCAGTGGAAATGTTTTTAGGAAGAAGAATAGGGTCAATGCGGCTAGGGCTCTTTTTTCTCTGGGGTATCCGTGAACAGTGAAATGCCCCATTTTATACTTATTCTAAACCCTAATTTTTCAAAATAACTCCACCGTGTTTTTTTTAAATTTCTTTTAATTCTTTTTTTAATAATAGACTAAGTTAATAATCCTATTTCTAATTCTAATTTATTTTTAGCTCTTAATTACAATTCTAAATCTATTTAAATTACAACTTTAATTCTAACTAATGATTATAATTTGAATCTAAACTAATTAATTAAACTCTAATAAAAAATTTTAAAATAAATCCTAATTAAATTCTAACTCTATTTTTTCTATATCTTTTAAAATTAAAAAATTCTAAATTATAATTAAGTTCTAAATTAAATCTATCTAATTAAAAAAACAAATTTAAATCTTAATTTCTAATTCAAAACTAATTAAAAAAATGAAAACATTATATTAACCTATCACGAGAAAAATGAAATTATATATATATATATAAAAAAAGGGTATATATATATAAAACAAATGCCACGTGGCATACCCTTATTGGGCTAAAAAAGCGAAAATGCCCGTTTTTGCTGAAAAATACGCTACGCTGTATAAGCGAGGTAAATTAAAAACAAAATCGGGCAAATGAGAATTTTGAAAAAAGGTAGGACAAATTTGGGGTATGACAGATGCCCCTATCTAATTGCCTTGAACCTGAGAGAATGAACAGCTGCAGAGCGTTCATTTTAAGGTGGAAGTCAATTAGATACAAGAAGACCCCGAAATTTGTCCGACAAGCAAGTAAAAATGCAAAGAGATAGGATATACCTGAACGGGATGACAAGATGCAAAATAGATTAACGAGATAACCTGATATTCCCTGGGTGGTCGAAGCAGTCCCTTATCCAATAAGGTTCTTCGCGGTACCAGAGTAGTATAAATGGTCCTCCTTGGGTGGTCGAAGCGGCCCCTCACTCGTTAAGGTCCTTCGATGATACCAAAGTGGTATAAACAAAACTCCTTGGGTGGTCGAAGCGGCCCCTCATTCGTTAAGGTCCTTCGATGATACCAAAGTGGTATAAATAAAACTTGAGATTCTTCGGGTGGTCGAAGAGGCCCCTCATTCGTTAAGGTCCTTCGATGATACCAAAGCAGTATCTCTGATCAAAATTTGAGATTCTTCGGGTGGTCGAAGCGGTACCTTCCAATAAGGTCCTCCGATGATACCAAAGCAGTATCTCGAGTGATAATTTTGCTGAGGAATAGTTGAGCTAAAATTCCTATTAGAAGAACAGCGTTGTCCAAACTCTGCACGGGAGAAATCTTCAATGAACTCTCTAAGATAATCTATGCTTGGGGAACAATAAGAGCAACGACTGTTGGGAATCGTCATTATCAACTGCATGGTTGAAGAATGACTTGCTGGGGATAGAATTACCTGAACTCGTGCGGGGTATCAACTCTGTTTAGAGAAATATTGCTGACTTTGATAGAGGACCGGTCAGGATACTCGTGAACTGATCCTGGATCCTGTTATGCTATGTCGCTGGGGATAAAATGCAATGCTCTGTATGATGCGCAAATATGCAATTAAAATGCAACTGATATGGAATGCAAGATGTATATGTAAATGATTGATATGCAATGCGTATGAAGATGCAACTGGGTAACATATTAAGGTAAGGCTTTATTTATGGTTTCCCATGAGGGATCTTCTTTTTTGGTATTATATGAAACAAGGTGAAAACTATTTATTGGGTATGCTGGCATATCAACTCGGGGGTCGAGGAAAAGTAAATGTCGACTCGGGGGTCGAGAACAAATCAAAATATCAACTGCATGGTTGAAGGGAAAAGGTAAATATCGACTCGGGGGTTGAAGAAGAGTAAATATCGACTCGGGGGTCGAGAAAAGAAAAGGCATATCAACGCGGGGGTTGAAGAAAGGTAAATGTCGACTCGGGGGTCGAAGGTAAAGGAAAAATATCGACTCGGGGGTCGAGAAAAGAAAAGACATATCAACGCGGGGGTTGAAGAAAAGTAGATATCGACTCGGGGGTCGAGGGAAATAAAAGGCATGTCAACTCGGGGGTTGAAAAAAGGTATACTGATTATGCTACGTATGCTTATGATACATGCTAATTATATGTGATGCATATGTGAATGCAAGTAGGGGATTTGTTTTATGAAGGTGCCAACAGGGGTGGACTTTGGTAGTTGCCAATAAAGGATTGGACTTTAAGAGATGCCAAACGGGTTTGGACTTTTAATAGTTGCCAATACAAATTGGACTTTAGGAGATGCCAAGCGGGGTTGGACTTTTAATGGTTGCCAAACAGGGTTGGACTTTTTGAGTTTTAAGGGATGCCAACAGAAGTGGACTTTATTTGGTGAAAGTATTTGACTTCCCGACACACGGTGTCTAATGATGCTATGGTCAGAAGACAGATATGGAGGCTCTCGGATGCCCCAAGTTAGATCCCTTGCAGAAGTTGTGCACTCGTTCTTGTAAGAACCTAGCTTCTAGCTGATATGCCTTGATGGCTTGCAAATGTTGAGCGCAGCGACGTAACCAAAGCATGTTGAATATGCGAGCGTAGCGACTTAACCAATGCATGTTGATCGTGCTTTTGCTCTGCCCCAAGGCTTTTTACGCTTGTCGTGAACTCAACAGTTACTAGCGTCTGGCACGGTCTGCTTGACCAACTTGGATGCCAGAAGGGAGTTGCCCCTGTTCAATCTAGCCTGCCCCAGCCTGTAGGGTATTTGTAGATTTTTTCTTAAAGATTTATACCATGACATGGTCTGCGATGATTGCCCCAGTGTCTAGATTTTGCAACAATATGCCCCTGTTTGGAACTCGGAAGAACTCGCCCCAATCTGAACCTTGTAGTGGTTTGCCCCGATTTAAATCTCAGAAGGATTTGCCCTAGATTCGCAAGGTTATGAGAAAGTCTTGATTCAGGTCAACACCAATGAGTGATCAAGTTCTTCTTTGACTGCACTTTGTTGGAATTTCCATAATGTCAAGTACTGACTTGCAGTTAAAAGTGTTCATTCAAAAATGGTAATTTTAATGCGACATTTATGCAAAATTTGAAAGGATCATTTATTGGAATGATGTGACAGTGTATGACGAGTGAACTATTAGCCCAAACGTCGTGTTAATTTATCTGGTGCAAAAGATATAGCAAGAATAATGACACCAATGCTGGTGATTAGCAATCATGTGAGGAGTCAGGTTACACAACCTCGTGATAGTATGCTTTCAGAATAAAACCTGCCTCAATTAGGTCTTTTGAGGGTTGTATCGTGGTTTGGTTCATGGTTATGAAAACAAAGGATATTAGTCTCAAATTTAATTTGTACCCACCCCTTCTTCATGATAATCTCCATACCTACGCTCAGTTAATTTTGCACCTACTTGACGGTGTAAACTTGATGGTTTAAAGTTTGCCTGAAATGGCAGCCACCTTATTTTGATGGATGTCAGTAACCCCTTGATTTGGGTGGCCACTGAATCTTATTTTGTTTTTGTTGAGGATTTCGGGGTCCTCTTTTGCTTTTGTTTTTTTGATCCCTAACCTTTGCATGGATTGACTTTGTTTGTCAGATCCATCGAGATTGCCTTGATTTTGTCTAAGTCCCCTTTGAGGTGTTTGACTTAGCAGGCTTTTGATTTTTTTTATTTTGTTGAAAGATTGCGAATGCCATATCATGGGTCTTTTGATGAACAAACGTCATGTCTTCTGGATTTTTCCTCGTGATTGGAGTGCGGAGTTGAATTAACTGAACACTACCCCTGCCCCAGGTTAAGTGTAAGGATTTATAGATCTGAAGGGAACTCCTACTTTTAGGCTCGAAGTGGTTGACTAGGGACTAACTCCTTATCTCTCCAGTGTATGAGGGATTGAAACAATGTTTGTACATCATCGGCGAGATTTTATCCAAAAGCATACTATTAGCAAGTATGGGTATTTTGTTTTCGTCATCCTCCCTCAAATCTTTACTAAACAGCAGTGCGATAAAGGAAGTGGAGTGAAAAAAATTTTGTGATTTTTTGCAATAAGTGAGAAAATGTGAGTGAATACGAATGGATTTGATCAAAAACATGCATAATTATCACATTAACAATACCATCAATAAGAAACAATGTCTAAAAGCAAGTAGCATTATAACAGAAAAGAAACTACAAATGCGAAAAAAACAATATGGAAATTGCCAGTATTGAGGAATTGGGCTTTTCTCTCTTGCGTCACAGTTGAGCTACCCTTCTTGCTCATCGAGACCACTATGATAACCTTCTTCATATCTACTCTCTGCAGCCTCTTCCATGCCATGAACTGATGAACTCACTTGACCAGACGACGGCTTGATGTTGATATGAAGTCCTTGAGGTGTGAATGAGATTAGCTTGGACTCGATCAGATCTTGAACCTTATTCTTGAACTGTTTGCAATCTTCGGTCGAATGCCCCATTGCGCCAGCATGGTAGCCACATCGTGCATTGGTGTCAAAGCCTGGTGGATATGGTGGGATCACAGGATCCAAACCCTTTGGCACTATCAGTCCCCTACTAATCAAACGTGGTAGCACGTGATTGTATGGCATTGGTAGCGGATCAAAGTGTCTCTTTGGTCTTTGATTATAGTAACATCGTTGTTGCGGACGTCTATTGACAGGAGGATATTGACCATGTGAAGAGATTGGAGTCACACAGGTAGACCCATAGGATTACTGACTTTTAACAGTTGAGATGATTGGGTACTGAAGATAAGGCACCAAGGATAGAGCATGGGGAGCGTCCCAAATCGTGTTGATCTCATCCTTTTCTTCCTCTTTGGAGCTGACAGCTGATTCACTTTCACTGGCTAGGATGCTCGAGGAGTCGTGAAACTTTCCACTCTTGAGATAGCTCTCGATACGTTCTCCTACTGAAACCAAGTCGGAGAAGTTTGATGTCCCATTGGCTATCATCTTTTCCAAGTATGGTTCTTGCAAAGACTCTATGAACATGTCAACCAATTCCCTGTCCAAGAGCGGTGGTTGGACGCGAGCAGCTACCTCTCTCCATCTCTGAGCATACCCTCTGAAGGACTCGTTTTTCTCTTGAGATAAGCTTTGCAACTGCATGCGGTTGGGAGCCACATCAAGATTGTATTGGTATTGTTTCAGAAAGGCGTTGGCTAAGTCTGACCATGACTGGATATGGCTACTTTCTAGCTGCATGTACCAACTTAGAGATGCCCCACTCAGACTGTCTTGGAAACAGTGAATCATAAGTTTGTCATTGCGAGCATAGAACGTCATCTTTCTGCAAAACATTACCAAATGTTGCTTTGGACAGCTATCTCCTTTGTACTTTTCAAAATTTGGCATCTTGAACTTTGGAGGTATCACAAGTCCGGGTACCAAACACATATTCAAAGCATTCAGATCAGCAGTATCACTCTCCATCATGGCTTCAACTTTCTCTTCCAACACACGACATTTTTCAGCAAACTCATCATTCTGAGGTCGTTCAACATTCCCCACCAAGCTTGCCACTTGGGAATTCGGTGTAGTGAATGCGAAGCTATGGTATTCAACAGCATCATGAGACGAGGTATGTTCATCCTGAATAATGTGACGCTCTTGTATAACCTGGTCTTCAATGGGAATCCGCACAGGCTGAGGTATGACGTTCTTAGTGACTATAGGCCGTTGAGATTTATTTTCCCTCCTTGAAAAAGCTAGTATAGCTTCCACAAGCTGGTCCAACTGGTTCTTCCTCAAGTCAACATCTGCTCTTGATGCAAACTGGTTATGCTCTTCTGAACTCATGATTCTTCCAAAAGCTGCTTCAAGTCCGATACGGGTGTCGGGAAATCAACTGCAGGTTATGGACAAAGGGTGGATAAGTTTTCTGGCTGAGAGAATGATATGCGATGCAGATGAAATGCACATGAAATGATATGCAAATGCAATGCAGGCACAAACAGGATCCAGGAAAACATAAGCAGGTCAAAACGCCCTAACCAGTAGACTATACAAGGCAAGTTCTAGATTCTGTACCCACATACCCACTCACAGGATAGCTTCTATGTTGATGGATAAGGTTCCCAAGATCACGGACACTGATCGCATCAACATTACGCAACAGGCTAGCTGTATTATAACGAGAGTACGATAGGGTCTCTCCTGAGCGGAGTCCTCATGCTAGGCACGCGAGGAACGGGTCCTCGGAGACTAACATTACAAGACTACCAATATAGAAACTGGTTCTAAGAGTGGTTCCCAGAGTCATGGACCCTTCATGAATCAAATCGTGTAACAGGCTAGCTGCGTTACGATAGGATCTACGAAAAGGTCTATTCTGGAGGAGCTTTCATGCTAGGCACACAAGGAGCAAGTCCTTGGGGACTAACACTAATTACTACCAATTCTAAACTATGTTTTCTCTCTTCTTTTTCCAAAGCTTGGGTGTAGAGCTTTACTTGCAATGCTATCCCCGAATCCAGCAGGCAGATATAATAAACAGCATACGACAGAAAGAGAAAACAAGAAATAAACAATAGGAGAAAATAAACATAAAGAAAACAGTTAAGCAAAAGGTTAGCACTCTCAAATCGAGTCAAGTTAGGCTTGACTCTCTCTTGCATAGGGCAATGCGCCTCCCCAGCAGAGTCGCCATCTGTCGTACCTCGAAAAATACGATCCTCGCGATGGCCGCAGAAAATACTGTTCGAAATAGAGTCGCCACCGAACTTTATTCATTCCAAGAATGGAATAGGAAAATATCGATAAAACCTTAAAGGAGATAAGAACATGGTCATCGCAACCAATATTCTAGGTTCGGGGGTCGATTACGCAGAGGGAAGGTATTAGCACCCTCTACGTCCGTTGTACTCAACGGGAACCTCTTGATCGATTCGAGAGTAAAGTTAGCTATGCTTATTTGTTTTCTTCTAAGGTTTCTCCTATAGGGGGGAATGGATGGTTATAGGATAGGGTTCTCGCCAAGGATTGGGGCCCTTGTGCCTACGTATCTTCACTTGTAAGAAGTGGAAAATTAGAGCATTCGTAGTTCGGGGGACTACGGGTAAAAGAGGGGATTGTGCTCGCTAAGATCATCGCAATCTTGTGCCTACGTATCTTACATTCAAGAGGGAATGAAGAATCAGAGCAGCCGTAGTTCGGCCAACTACGGTTTGTGGGTTTGGTAAACGAACGAGTGTTTAGGTCGCATTCTAACTGCTAAACGTTGGCTTGTCTGCTCGCTAGGGGAGGCTGAAGCACGAGTTCATATGCGCGGAAGAAGGGATTAAACAATGTTCTTAGTAAAAGGTATGGGAACCTAAAGGTGGGAAAGAAAGAAAAGTGCTCGCTAGGACCATCGCAATCCTATGCCTACGTATTCTCATTGATAAATGAGAAATCAGAGCAGCCGTAGTTCGGCTAACTACGGGAAAATGGTTTGTGTTTGGAATGAACGAGAGTTTAGGTCGCATTCTAACTGCTAAACGTTGGCTTGTCTGCTCGCTAGGGGAGGCTGAAGCACGAGTTTGTTATGCGCGAAAGAAGGGACTAAACAATGTTCTTTGGTAAAAGGTATGGGAACCTAAAGGTGAGAAAGAAAGAAAAGTGCTTTCTAGGATCATCGCAATCCTATGCCTACGTATTCTCAACGGATGTGAGAAATCAGAGCAGCCGTAGTTCGGCTAACTACGGTTTGTGGGTTTGGTAAACGAACGAGTGTTTAGGTCGCATTCTAACTGCTAAACGTTGGCTTGTCTGCTCACTAGGGGAGGCTGAAGCACGAGTTTGTTATGCGCGGAAGAAGGGACTAAACAATGTTCTTGGTGAAGAGGATCGCGCGAGGGCGAGGAATTAGTGTTAGGGGAAAGTTTCAATCGCACGGGGGAGAGAAAAAAGAGTTGGGTTGAATAGGTATTAGGGTTTTGATTGCACGGGGGCAAAGATAAGGTTGGTTAGATATTTTGAAGGAGAAATGACGACTACTTGATAAACGAGACGCCAGTCTCGCAACCAATTAGTCGGGTTATTGTTGGAATGCTAGATCCCAACGACACCTTTTTCATTCAATTAATTAAAAAATTGTATTTGAATGGACAATGGCGGTATTTGTCCAAATAGTTAGGGCGCGTGTTTTATGAATGAAAGTTTGAATGACACGCTACCTAAGGCGTACACCTCAACAGTTGTCATTCAAGGATTCAAGGAGTGCGAGACTTCAAGAACTCAGTTCTTTCGCAATTTAATTTAGAAAATAGTTTGAATTTAGCATACAGTTTAGATGTGTGTTAGGGTTTAGATTTGATCGCACGAGGATGAGGAACGAGATTGGAAGGGTTGAAAATTTTTAGGAGGAATGACGACTAATCGATAAACGAGATGTCGGCCTCGCAATCAATTAATCGGGGTATTACTGGAATGCTAGATTCAAACGATACCTTTTTCATTCAATTAATTATAAAATATGTTTGTTGGACAATGAAAGCTTATCCAAATAATTAGAGGAGGTATTTTAAGAACGAAAGTTTGAATGGCACACCATACAAGGCGTACGCCTCAATAGTGATCATACTCGAATTCAAGGAATGCGCGACTCCAAGAACTCGATTCTTTCGTGATTCAATTTAGAAAAATAATTTGAATGGATTAGCGTACTCGGACTAGGCGCGCTAGGTATTTAAGAAATGTAAGATCAAAAGGATCACAACTCAAGGTGTGCACCTTGAGAGTAATCCCTCGAGAATTCAAGGAAGGCGAGATCCAGGAATTCAATTGTTTTGGAATTGTTTTAGGAAGAATAGTTTAATTTAATTAATAAAAATGTTTTTAATTTTCATATATAAAATAAATCCATAAAAAGGTTTTGATAAAAACTATTATAATTAATTGTTTTTGAGAAAAGTTTAATATTTTAGAAAAAGATGTTGACTTAATTAATAAAGTATATTTTTTAAAAGTTTAATATTAAAAATATTTATTTAGTAATAATTTTGAAATATATTTTTTAAAAGAATAAGAGTAATATCTTATAAAAATATCTAATTAATAAAAACTATTTAAAAATTTAATTGAGTGAAAAATAAATTAAAAATCGAAAGACGGGAGAACCACAGCTCATGGCGTGCGCCTTAAGAGCGGTTGTCCAAGGACTCAAAGGATGCTAGACCCCAAAAGCCCACTACTTTCGTTATATCTAAATTAAAGAAAAAGAATGATTAATTTAAGACTTAATTTTAAAAGAGCTTAAGTATTGAGAAATAAATTGAATTGAGATTCTTATCAATTAATCAAGACATGTAACAGAATCATGATCAAATCAAGAAAAATACTTACAAATACCATTGATGAAGGAGGTCTCAAAGCATCACCGCAAATTTGTTCAAATCTAATCAAGACTAACGTCACAAATTAACCACATTCGAGGCATAATCACCATTAGTGTTACCCCAAATCGGGCCCATGAAAGTCCAATGACCCAAGCCATACGGGTCTGAAAACCATGATCTCTAATAAAAGGCGTAGTGTTTGATTTGATGAAGAAATTAACATATCATTTGCTTTTTGTTAATCAAAATGGAAAAGATAAAAGCTTAGTACCAACCCTTTTCACCATCGCATGTATAAGTGTATAAAAAACAAGATCTAATTTATGAATTTAATTACACAAATTACAGGTGTTATTAATTACTGCCCTGTTATGTATTTCACATTTCAACACCTATATATAAAAAACAAGCAGAATTATTTTAGAGATGAAAACAGAAACACCACGTAATCTTCAATTCATAGATAGCCCATCACTAAAGAAAAATAGAATGTAAAACTCGGTATACCGTAATCGAGAACGACGACTCAAATAACAGCACTATAACAATTGTCGTTAACACGCCCCAATGATATCAACAATAGGTTCGATTTGGATAAGTAGAAACAAGTATTCTATAGCAAATTGATAACAATACTGTAAAAACCGAAACTAACTTTCAAGCATACAAGTAACATACAGTAGTTACAGAGTGTTAATCCAACATCACTTACCCTGTTGAAGTTCTTACAAAACTAACATGGCGTGCGACAACCAAAATATGACCATGAAAACAACAGTTACTGTATCGATTATCAATGACGCATTAATACAATGACATTAATCAGAAACAGAATAAAGGGGAAATACCAACCGAAGAGGTATGCACATCGCTGCGACTTGAGATTGTCGGAGGCGGAGCTTGAGAATGGACCGCATTGCCGCAAAGTCAAGTTGCTTCTGCTGCATCCATAGCTGGGACCTCCTTGGTTGCCGCGGTTAAGGACTGAGTAGAAGAGTTGTTAAGCTGGGACGATGTTATTTCGCAGCAACGCGAACTGTTGTTGTTGGAAAGAAATGGAACCGAGTTGCGGCGCTGTCAGTAGCTGCAGTTCTTGCTTCAAGTTGTTATTGATGAAATCGAACCGCTACAATGTCAGATACAAAACTGCAGGTCCTTGCAGTAAGGGATGAACCGTGCGATATTGTTGCTTACAAGGTTCCCGTAATGAAATCATAACCACAAGGTCCAATCAAGATTGAAACATCAACACTAATCAACAAATCGCAAAAAATGGAAATTCTAAAAATTGAAAATTATCATAATGCAGAATGCAGAATTTGGTAATATGCATCGTCACAACAGCAGTATGTTATAAAGCTACAACCAACTTATAGCAAACATCACATTCATGAATTGTCAATTCAAAACAAAACACTACATCAAATATAATACCCCAACCAACAGAAAGAAAATTCGCAATCAAAACAACTAGCGGTTATACGCAAAAGGCGTTACCTCATTAATAACTTGATACCATGAAACAAACACAAAGAAAAGCAGCTCAGTACAATGCACTAGAACATTAGAGTTAAATCCGAAAAAAAGACCAAAGCTGCTACATGTTCCCATGATAATGCTGCATAGATACATTCCAGTAGATACAAGCAGGCGACAATCCCCAATAGTATTGAAATTAAAACAAAAATGATGTGTCCAAGATCGATATTGCAACAAGATATCCATAAATCCACAGTGGCATTCATTACCCTATAACTAGTTACTCAACTCAAGGTTGTGAACATACTAGTAAGCCATTTTAACTTGAAACAATGACATGTTTCAACAAAGTTTCTACACTTAGACATATGTGCAGCAGCAATAGAAGATCCCCCAAACGGCGTAGTTGTTCCCGAACCTGTTCCACCAAATAGAGTTGATGTCGATGAAGCAGATGAAGTTCCTCCAAACGGTGTGGTTGAAACCGATGACAATGTAAATCCAAACGGAGTCGAAGCCGAAGAAGCTAATGACGGTGCCCCAAACTGTGTTGAAGAAGTCGAAGAAGCCGAGGACGATGCTCCAAACAGACTTGAAGAAGTCAGAGAAGCCGAAGACGGTGCTCCAAACAGACTTGAAGATGTCGAGGAAGCCGACGACGATGCTCCAAATGGTGTCGTAGAAGCAGATGACGGTGCTCCGAATGGTGTCGAAGAAGCCGAGGACGGTGCACCAAACAGAGTAGTTGAAGTCGTAGAAGCTCCTCCAAACAGCGGTGTGGAAGCAATTGCTGAAACCGATGATGCTCCTCCAAAAAGATTCGTTGCAGCTGGGGAAGCTCCACCAAACGGCGTCGTAGAAGATGAGGATGATGAAAACAGTGACGATCCTGTGGTAGCAGAACCGAAAATGGAAGGAGATGAGGAAGTCGGCGCGGAAGAAGCCGATGATGAGCCGAATAGAGAAGAAGGTGCAGTGAACGAAGAGGATCCAAAGTTGAAGGCAGAGCCAGTGGAGGCGGAAGAGGAAGAGGATGCGAATGCGAAAGAAAGAGGGGAAGGAGAAGAAGAAGCGGCGGAGGTAGGGTTTGTGGTGGTGGAGAAAGGGGAGATTTCAGTGGAAATGTTTTTAGGAAGAAGAATAGGGTCAATGCGGCTAGGGCTCTTTTTTCTCTGGGGTATCCGTGAACAGTGAAATGCCCCATTTTATACTTATTCTAAACCCTAATTTTTCAAAATAACTCCACCGTGTTTTTTTTAATTTTCTTTTAATTCTTTTTTTAATAATAGACTAAGTTAATAATCCTATTTCTAATTCTAATTTATTTTTAGCTCTTAATTACAATTCTAAATCTATTTAAATTACAACTTTAATTCTAACTAATAATTATAATTTGAATCTAAACTAATTAATTAAACTCTAATAAAAATTTTAAAATAAATCCTAATTAAATTCTAACTCTATTTTTTCTATATCTTTTAAAATTAAAAAATTCTAAATTATAATTAAGTTCTAAATTAAATCTATCTAATTAAAAAAACAAATTTAAATCCTAATTTCTAATTCAAAACTAATTAAAAAAAATGAAAACATTATATTAACCTATCACGAGAAAAATGAAATTATATATATATAAAAAAAGGGTATATATATAAAAACAAATGCCACGTGGCATACCCTTATTGGGCTAAAAAAGCGAAAATGCCTGTTTTTGCTGAAAAATACGCTACGCTGTATAAGCGAGGTAAATTAAAAACAAAATCGGGAAAATGAGAATTTTGGAAAAAGGTAGGACAAATTTGGGGTATGACAGCGCCAGATTGCTGTTATATTTGTAATGCGTCACGAAAGCATCAGCCAACTGCTTCCAGGTTTTGATCTGAGTGGGCTTCAGCCCCATATACCATTCAAGCGACGGTCCTGACAAGCTATCCTGAAAGAAATGCATGAGCATCCTTTCGTCATCCGAATACGCGGACATCCTTCTGTAATAAGAGCGGACGTGGACCTTAGGGCAGGTATTCCCTTTGTATTTGTCAAATGTTGGAGCCTTGAATTTCAATGGCACCCTCAGCCCTGGTACCAACCCCATAGTAGTCATGTCTAATCCAGCGGAGTTCTGATCAACCACACCTTTCATCTGCTCTTCTAGCATTTTGATCCTCTGAACTGGGTAAATAGGGCCTTCAGGTCCCATTCCTCTTCCTGAGAAAGCGTCATCCTGTTGATCCACATTCCAGTCATTGCCATACCCATTGTAACCTATGTTACGGCCAAATCCTTGATGATTGAACACAGGACCCTGTCCTCGGTTGCCGAACCCCAGATTGACCCCAGCTGGTCCAAAGCCATTGTTGAAAGGAAGTGCTCCAGCATCATTCACATTACCGAATCCACCATTACCGTAGTCGTACCCCTGGTTGTTGCCGTAACCGTCATTACCGAAGCCTTGATTGTTGAACCCGAAGTTCCCGTCCTGATTGACATTGCCATACCCATTGTTTCCAAATCCAACATTGTCATCCTTGATCGGCATCCACAGTGTTGCCTTTGTTGTTAACAACCTGCCCATCACCACCATTCCCAGTATTGACGTTACCAGTGCCAGCACCTGCACCCGTACCAGTGTTTCCATTGACAGTCACAATAGGTGGAGTAACAAGTTCCGGTATCTCATTCTCCCGGCGAGGAGTTTCAACAGAAATGTGGTCAGTGTTGCCATTTTTGTTTGCCCGCGTCAGCAGCGGCTGCACCAAGGTCTGAAGATTCTCCTGGCCCTTGGCCATGTTCTCCATAGCTTGCATGAACAGAGTCAACTTCTCACGGATTTCCTGCATCTCGACCTGAACTTGATCCATTACTTTCTTGCAGTTGTTTCGGGTTGAGTAGCGGTGGACTCTTTGTTCGTCAATCCTGAAAAACTTGGGAGATGCAGGAAATGAGATACAAATTCAACAAATAACTGGCGATGCAAAAATGAATATGCAGATGCAATATGTGTCTGTGCGTTAGGGATATCAACCCCCGATTCTAGTGCCAAAGTGCCAGTGCAGTGATAGTGATAGCAATAAGAAACTCGAAATCCAATCATGGAAAACATATCATATATTGCTGAAAAGCCCATCGGGTCAGGAATACAATATCACTGAGAGTACAGTAGGAAGGCATGACCTCAACCAACAATCCTGGTGATGGTCAGCATAATGCAAATAAAGCATACACATCAATACATAAGATAATCAAATGCAACCATATGCCTGGTACTCCTCCAACAATCTCTTAGTCTTGGGATGATTCGACTGAGAAAGCAACCCTTCGACGAGCGAGTCTCTTTGCCTGATAACACGCTGGAGATCACCAATGGATTCTTCCCAAACACCTTCTCCAAAGCAATCTTCTAGCTTCCGCTTCTGGGACGCATACTCTTTCTTGCGCTTGATAACTTTGTTCAAGGCATTCTGGACATCATACCTCCGCATAACCTCTTCTTCCAACCTCTTCTGGCTAGCTTTCAACTGACCTTCCAGCTCAGAGATCTGCAGCTTCAGTTTGTCTTCTCTTTCCTTATTGTCGGTCAGCGTGGCGTTCCAGGTTTTGTTGAATGCAGAGATTTCCCGGTAGGCTACCTCAAGCGCTTTCTTCTTAGACTCCAGCATATCATGAGAGCTCTTGAAATCTATCCCTAAACGTTCACGCTTATTTCGTTGTTCAGTCAGTTCCGTGCCTAGCTGATTCACCAGCTTCGTTTGCTGCTCGAAGGAATATACGGCTTCATTCCTTTCACTCCTGATTTGCACTTGTTTTTCTTCCAACTTCTCGTTGGCTTTCATCAGCTCTTCTTTCTCCTTCACAACCTGCTCGTATCTCTCAATAGACACAGTAGTTGCCTCTTCAATCACGAGGGGAGCAGGAGGTAATACTGCAGGGAACGGCATCCGCACCTGCTTTGCCCTATCTTGGATCCAGACTTTGTACGGAGGATAGGCTTGACAATCACTCTTACCCAACAACGCCTTACCCCTCTTGTGGACATTATTCCAAGCATGCTGAAGATTGGATAATAGTTCTCCCTTCAAATCACCTGTGAAGTACAGAGATTCCTGTACTTCCTCCTCTTTTGGCGGGCTTTTCAAAGCATACCCGAATTGCCTGACCAACAATGAAGGATTGTAGTTAATGCACTCTTTCCTCCCGATCAGAGGAACGTTAGGATATCCGGCGCAGCTGTAGATAATCACAGATCCCAGTAAATCTTTATCAAACCAGACAACATCTTCTGAAGAAAGTCCCATCAGATGCTCAGACCAATCCACCGTATCTGCAGACTCAGCGAAGATACCCTTCTTGGGCAGATGACTCTCAAACCACATATACAGCAAAGGCACACAACAAGAGACATTCTTGCCCCTCCTGTTCTCGTTCTTATAATGCAATGAGTGATAGAAATCTCCAATCAGAGTAGGCACCGGATTGTCTGAAGCAAATATATAGAATGCATCCAGATCAACGAAGTCAGGCAGGTTCGGGAACAGTACAATGCCATAGATACACAGAGCAAGAATAGCATTAAACACAATCCAACATCCACCCTTGGCATACTATTGTGCTTTCCCAACCAAAAACATGAGAGAAAAATCAAGCACTCCATTCCACGAGGTTAACAGCAACTCTGAGGAGTCTAAATGCAAGGCAACAGCCAAATCCTCCAGTTTGGGCTCAGCATCCATATGAATGAAAGGTACCCTGTTCTGAATAGTCAGCTCCAAGATCTCAGCATATTCCTCCATGGTCGGAGCCAGAATGAAGTCAGGGAAAGTAAAACACCTCAGCAGGGGATCATAGAACTGCATCAGCGTGTACAATCTGTTACGCTCATACATGGATGGTTTATAAACCAACCTAAGCAGTTTCCCATAACTCTTCCTGAAGCTTCTCTTCACAACATCATCAGCTAAGGACATCAAACCCAACAAAGAAGTGACATCAGGGGTAGGCAACTTGTACGCTACAGTCTTCTTCAAAGTATCCATAATAGCAGCAGACAGAAATCCGGGTAACTAGAATCAGAGGGTATGAGAATGCGCCTGCAGCACAGACACACGTTAATGATATGCAAAATGAGTATGCAACAATGCAATATGCAAACATGCAACAGGGATCAAGTGATATATTGCTGAAGAGATCCATCCCCAACTCCGTCTCAACAGACCCGTAATGCTGCTCAAACCTGGTCTCAACAGACCCATAACAAAGCTCCACTTTGCCTCAACAGGCTCAAAATAAGGCTCCGACCTGGTCTCAACAGACCTATAACACTGCTCTGGTGAAGAACCTCAAGTATCCACACATACTGATCCAATATCAAGAAAACCGGGTAGTCTGGAGGTTAATTTTCCTGCATGCCCCAACCCCTCTCACAGGTAGGTGTCCTATCAACTGACACAAGGCACGGCATCCTATGCGGTCGTCGGCGTCACAGACTTTCAAGACTGATGATACGATACCCAGAAGGTATGGCATCATCATGTCCTGAAGAGGCCTCACTTAGCCAACTTCCAAATGATCGGTCCCCGGAGTCGACAATCCAACTAACCAACAACCCCCTCAACCCAAAGGGTTGAAAAAGAAGTCAACCAGAAGAACCTCGTCCGAGCGTGGATTTTGCGGGACACTAGTACATGCAAAGCATGCACGTGCCCACTACTTTCCACAACTAAATCTAGGTGCACTCAAGCCCAGGTCCGGCTTATCTCTCAACAGCTCACCCCCTCCCCACAACAGCAATAACAATATAAAGCTGATAATAAAATGCGAAAAGTAAAGACAGAAATGTAAATCCATACAAAACCCACGACGGGAAAACAAGCGTTAGGACTGACTCGCGTAAGGAACCTTTGGAGTCCCCAGCAGAGTCGCCAGTTGTCGCTACTGCGAAAATCGGCGCCGGCTATGACAGAAGAGTCGCCACCGTGCGTTATTCATCCCAACGGAGGGAAAGGAAACGCTCAGAGTAAACCTAATGCAAAACAGGAAAGGAATGGTCATCGCAACCAAATCCTGGATTCGGGAGTCGATTACGCAAGGGGAAGGTATTAGCACCCCTCACGTCTGTCGTACTCGACGGGATCCACGTTTGTTTTCTAGTACGGATCGTTATTTTATCTCCTCTACAGGTCTGGGGTTAAAAAGAAAAGAAAATGAAAATGACTCGGCCAAGTATCGCACTTTATGCCTACGTATTCCCGTCTGGAACGAGAAATTAGAGTCAACGTAGTTCGCCTACCTACGGGAAAGGAGGGGAAGGTTGCTCGCTAGGATACGGCGTCCTATGCCTATGTACTTTCATACAGCATGAAAGATCAGAGCAAACGTAGTTCGGGCTACGGAAGACACAAGCTTGTATGACTGTTTTTTATTACCTTCGAAAAAGGTTTTTCTTGATTAAGAGTCCAAGCGGACAAAATGACACCTTGATGTTTGTTTTGAATCTTTTACGAAAGAAGTGTTTTTTTTAGTTTGTTTGCAATCTCTGACGCACTAGAGACTATGATGTGAGAGTGACTACGTCGCGTGTCACCCAAAGGGTACCACACTAAGCAGCCAGACTACTGGAAAGAAGCTCTCCAGCAACCCTTTCTCAAATAGCTTAAGGCCCGTAACGTACGACATCGATTAACCTTATTACTGTATTTTTGAGTTATTTTGAGATGAGAAGAGAAAGAAGCTCTAAAAAGCCTAGGGTTGAAAAGGGAATAAAAACTAACCTAATATTGTCATGCATGGATAAGAATCCTAATGTCTGTCATAATTCTCTCCCGCACGGAGGAAATCAGAGATCCTAGGGGATGAACAGAAAAGAAAGCAAGCAAATACAGTAAAATGCATGCAATGCAGCAATACAAGCGAGGCAAGGGAGTCCCTACTCAACCTCGAACCTGGGAAAACAACAGGCAAAGTGAATCAACATTCACTTCAAACCTACGGGGCAAGCTGAACAAGCCAACAAACAATACAGAAAACAAAACCCCAAAGCAAAGGAGGCAGCCCAAGCAGCAGCACCAAACTCCTACAGCAAACAGCAGCTCTGACAGCAACAACAAGAACCTTCGAGCTTCAATAAGCTTCAATCTCCAACTTCCAGGGAAGATAAAGCACACTTCAAATAAGGCTCCTCAAAACCTAAACAGTCAAGTTCTATAGCTACAGAAAACCCCAACTCAAAAGCAGCAGTAAACCCTAGCTCCAATCCTCCTGCAAGCTCCTGATAGCAAAGTTGACAGTAACACGACTCCCTCTTCAAGAAACCCTCATGAAAGGCATATTCAACATCTTCAAGCTTCATCCCCAAGCTCTAGCAAGCTCCACCGAGAAAGATTTATTATTAAGATCAAATTATAATGAAAGGGAACCAGTGAAAACCAAAGGAAATCACTAGAAACCATCATCTGCAAAGAAGAGTATCCTCAAAAGTTCTACTCTTTGAGGCATGCCAATCATCCCTCCAAAGGAGAGATGGGCTTCCTTAAGAGGACTTTGAATCCTAGGATAGGATAGAGGCATAAGAAGCTCTCTATGTTTGAAAGAAGAAACAAGATTAATCTAAAGTTCTTCCTACATATCCTAATCCCTAAGACCCTGACAAGCAATCCAACAGAGAAAATATCTTCAACTCCAAGCTTCTTCAAGCCATCCACAGCAACTTCATTTAATCTTCAATTCATCCAAGCAAAGCCCAAGCCAAAGGCACACCCAAAATAGCCCCACACAAAATAAACAAACCAAGCATCCAAGGGAGAACCCCACAATCACCACACAAGTTGCAAAAATCAAATAAAATGCTAAAACTCAACATAAAATCCTAAGTAAATTTCTAAGTGAACCTAACCCTATACCCAATACCCCATATAAATCCTAAGTTCTAAATCAAACCCTAAGTCCCCAAACTATGCCCCAAACTACAACTAGTTGTGTTAAAACCCTAATTCTAACACCTCTCCTATTCACCTCTCAAACTAACCTAAATTTTAATCACAAAAATATGACAAAATTCCTAAGGGCACATGCTTCCCTAATGTAAAATAAAAGCATTAAAATTGTAAAATATTCCAGAAAATATAAAATGCATGAAATTAATATTTTTTTAATCCTATAAAATTCTATAGACCTTAAGGAAACCAGGGAAAAAAGTCTCATCCTAAAATGATCATTTTTCAATTTATTATGAATTAATCTCTAATCATATGTAAAACATGAAAATAAAAGAAAATCAACTAAAAAAAGCAAACTGGCGTGATGAATAGCAAAACTCTCTAGTTATTAACCAGAGTTGGGCCCAGGAGGGGGTGTCAGTAGAAAGCGCATATTAGGCCCATGTCAATCAGAAAATAATATGGAAACTCAGATGGAAAAGGAAAAAAACTCCGTGTCAAATAGCAATGTTTTAGCGTGTAAAATTCAATTGGGCTTCAAAGTGGTGTGTGGATAGCAAAACTTGTACTAAGCACAAGTCAAAATATTAAATGAAACGGGGCGTTTAGCTTGTGTACTCAGATTCCTTCATAATCTCAGAGCTAATCGTGGCCATTGGATGAGTCTTCAGTCAAGGGGTCAAACATCATCCTAGGGTTATAACATCGTCTTCTCCATTTTAAAATCTGGGAGGGAAAATGAACCAGACGGTGGCCGGAAGTGGCGCCACCGTCGTCCCCAAACATCAACTCCATGAAAACCCACCAAAACTCAAACCTAAGCACCCTAATCAACTCGCTTTTTCTCACTGAATCCAATGGTGATGCCCAATCTTATTGATTCATCCCCTAAAGGGGAATCCGATCCAAAGTTCATCCATGGTGTCCAACCTCAAGTAGCACGATTCTTGAAATTAAAAGCCCTAATCTCATCTACGTGCTTCAGGCTTTAATCTTAACTACTCAACCATGCTTAAATCTCCAAGAACAACTAGATATGATTCTCAACAGAAATGGTGGTACCCTAGATTTTGTCTCCAATCCCCACTTTCTCCTACCAGAAACGATCCTAGCCATGTCTACAATCTACCTATGCATTCAAAACCTAGCAATTCTACCTAAATCAAGCCATAAAATGAAAGTTACATACCTGCAAAAATTGAGTGAACAGAGCAAGAAATTCTTCAAATTACACTCCAATCTTCTCCAGATACAATCAATAATGCCTTGTGGATCTTCTGTATGCAATGAATTGCCTTGAATCACTTCCAATCAGCAAAACCGATTTTGAGTTGCAAAGGTGAAACTCACTATGCTATCTCTCAGTTCTTCACAGTCCTTGACCAGAATTCTCTCCAAATTCAATCACAAACTCATGCTAAAGCTTCTGAATGCACTAGTTTGCTTTGAGATTGCCCCAATTTGTGAAATCGATTCTGTTATGCAAGGTGCAAAATCGGAATGCTCTCTCTCAACTCTCTCCAATTCTTGACCAAAAAAAACTAACTGAATTAGTTATAATCCTTATATAGAACATGTAGGAAACATCTAGAATGGTCTGGAATGATCCATGTGAGAATTTGAAATTCTCATGCACCATGAAATCTCATGAGAAGCTTGCACATGACAACTGAGTTCTATCTTGCTTCAGCACCTTGATTCTGATCCAATTTCTCTCCAAATGACATTTTGAAATGATTGGTGAAGGTTAGAGCCTTGGTTCTGATCTAAAGGAGTGTTTTGCAAATGTTACTTATGATGTAAGAAAGCATCTTCCAAAGAAACTCATAAAACAATGGCTTATCTCAAAATTGTGACATTGCCAATGGGTCTGAAATCCAATTTCCATTCAAAATTACTACCCATATGCCATGTTTATGCCTTGTAATTCAAAAAAATCATTTTTCCTCTTTTGAACCATTTGAAAAATCTCCCTTTTTAGGCCATTTTGGGGCACTTTGTGAAATAAGCCCATTCAACTCACCATGACTTCATATCTGACCTAGAAACACCATTCTAAGCACATCTCATGTTGAACATTTTTTCATTTGAGGAATGGAAGATAGAGATTTTGACCTATGTTGAAAAATGACCTATAATTCAACTTTCCCAAAATACCCCTGGATTGCCAAGATCATAACTTGAGTTCCACAAATCTTCTTGAGGACTTATAGTACTCAAATTAAATGTAAGATCAAGACCTACAACTCTTATGTTTGCCAAGAATCCATTTGAAAACTCCTTGAGGGGCAAAAGTTGCATGGAAGTCAAGTAACTTTCACAGATAAATTTCAGTGTCCTCTGGTGACCTGTAACTTGCAAGAACTATAACTTGAGTTCTACAAATATTCTTGAAGACTTCTAGTACTCAAATTAAAGCTACTGAGAAGCTCTACAAGTTTCATGTTGGCCAAGAATCCATTTGAAACTTGTATTTTAACTTATGTGGCTTGGAAGTCCAGTGCTATACATGGGATTTTACCCTAGGAACCTTGTCTCAAACACCTCCAGCCACTCTTGATTCTCTTGAACTTGGTCTTGACTCATCCATACACATGCCTTAACATATCAACCCCTTACTTCCATGATCTAGAGCTAGGTCTTGATGCCCTTTCTTTACTCTTCTTGACCTAGGGTTACCCAGATGAAACCCTACTTGTACACACCTCAACCATGGCTCTTGAACTTGATACAATGACTTGTCTAAGCTTCAATAGGGCTCTCTAGGCCTCCCATGAAATCCATACACACCTCAAATTAATAATCCCATGTTGATGATCTTCAATACACCTCAAGTTAAGAGAGAAATCCACCTGTGGGCACTCAAACCTCTCAAGACTTCAAATCACTTCTTGATGGCCTGGAAGACTTCTCCTCTTGGATAACACACCTTGCTAAGCTCTTCTTTTGATAGACACCTTGATCCCTTGTTGGAGGCATGCTATGCTATGATATGTAAATGATTAGACTGTGTATATGATGTGACTATGCAAATGCAATGCAATGAAACATAAATCAGGCAAGAAAAGGTTGAGCAAATTTTGGGGTGCAACACATACCCGACCACCAAAACATCTTTTTCAAGTCCTGGTACATCTTCGTAGCTCCTGGATGAACACTCAGGCTACTACGATGTCCTTCGTCCAAAATTGACCTCTTCAACTCATCATTATCCGACACACAAATTCTGCCCCGAAACCTCAACACACCTGCATCATCCAACTTGAAATCACCACCGGAGTCACTTCCGGCTCCTTGCATCAAGTCCACAAGTTTCACATCCATCTTCTGATGCTCTCTAATCATATCCAAGAAATCATTCTTCACTTGCAATTTACCCAACAACACACCATCAGCCATAAATTCACAAACCATGCTCAAATCTTGAAACTGCTCAATAAGCTCCATCTCTTTTACCATCAAAGTTGACATATGAATGGTCTTCCTGCTCAACGCATCCGCAACAACATTCGCTTTTCCTGGGTGATAACTCAAACTCAAATCATAATCTTTCAGGAATTCTAACCACCTTCTCTGCCGCATATTCAACTCTTTCTGATCAAACAGGTACTTCAAACTTTTGTGATCACTGAACACCTCAAACCTCGAACCATACAAATAATGTCTCCAAATCTTTAAAACAAAGACTACCGTAGCCAATTCAAGGTCATGAGTAGGATAATTCCGTTCATGCACCCTCAATTTCCGCGAATCATAAGCTACCACTTTTTCATTCTGCATAAGAACCCCGCTTAATCCCATCTTAGACGCATCACAATACACCACAAAAGGCTCACTCGGATTCGGTAACACCAACACCGGCGCTGAAGTCAATCTCTTTTTCAGCTCTTCAAAACTCTCTTCACAAGCAACATCCCACACAAACACTTGATCTTTCCTCATCAACTGAGTCAATGGCAACGCCAATCTGGAAAAACCTTCAATAAATCTTCGGCAGTAACCAGCCAAACCCAAAAAGCTTCTAACCTCTGTTACCGTCTTTGGTGGTTCCCACTGTAACACCGCACTCACCTTAGATGGATCTACCGAAACACCATCACCAGAAATAACATGCCCCAAGAAGCTCACTGTCTTCAACCAGAACTCACACTTCGATAACTTAGCAAACAACTTGTTATCCTTTAACACTTGCAAAGCAATCCTCAGATGTTCTGCATGCTCTTCCTCAAACTTGGAATATATCAGTATATCATCAATGAACACGACAATAAACTGATCCAAATAAGAATGGAAGATACGGTTCATATATTCCATTAACACGCCTGGCGCATTAGACACTCCGAAAGGCATTACTGCATACTCGTAATGTCCATATCGAGTCCTAAACGCCGTTTTATGAATATCACATTCCTTCACTCTGATCTGATGATAACCCGACCTCAAGTCAATCTTACTGAACACACGAGCTCCCACCAACTGATCCATCAAATCATCAATCCTTGGAAGAGGATATTTGTTCTTGATGGTCACTTTATTCAACTGTCGGTAATCGATGCACAAACGCATACTACCGTCCTTCTTCTTGACCAATAACACTGGAGCTCCCCACGGCGACACGCTTGGCCTGATGAACTTTCTATCCAATAACTCTCCAATCTGAGATTTCAACTCGGCCAATTCCATTGCCGACATCCTGTACGGCGCCATAGAAATAGGCCTCGTACCAAGGATAAGATCAATGCTGAACTCAACTTCTCTCTTCGGAGGAAACTCTGAAATATCATCCGGGAACACCTCCGGAAATTCATTCACCACAGCCAACTCCTCCAACAGCACCTTGCTGTCAACCGACAACGATGCAAATAAAGCAAACACCTTAGCTTCATCTTCCAACAAAGTTCTCAATTCCTTACTAGACAAGGAATCTGCCAAAGCTTCCTCTTCTGGAGTCAAAAACAATAACACCTTCCGAAAACAATCGATGTATACTCGGTTGAACTCTAACTAGTTCATACCCAGTATAACATCCAAACCACCAAGTGGCAAATAAATCAAGTCCACACTGAAGTCTCGGCCAAAAATAGTCAGTGGACACTTCAAACACACCAAAGAAGTAGTCACTGAACCAATAGAGGGAGTCTCAATAGTCACCCGCCGCTCAAGAGTAGTCGGCACCAAACTTAACCTCTTCACACAATCAACAGAAATAAACGAGTGGGTCGTACTCGTGTCAATCATAGCAGACAAGGGAACATTATTGATGAAACAAGTACCTTAGATAGAACGATCCTCACTAGAAGCTTGGGTTCCCACCACTGCAAACACCTTGCCACTAGTCTGAGGCATCTGAGACGACTTCGGCTTCTCACAATGAGTACTGATGTGGCCCTTCTCACCATAGTTGTAGCAGGTAGGCATCACGACCCGACAATCAGCCATCATGTGGCCTGGCTTACCACACTTGAAGCACTTTTTCACCTCCTGAGGACACGCAATGGCACGATGACCCGTGTCACCGCACCGAAAACACTTTCCACCAGTAAACGATCTTCCTTCTCTAGGCTTCTTATCATCAGCACCCTTGAACTTTCATTTATTATTCGGAACACTGTAAGGAGTACCACCAAACCTTTGCTTACCCTTACGGTCATTAGCAGCTTTGTAATGCGCAATCCTCGCCCTGTTGTCATTGTCATAAATCTTGCTTCTGCTTATCAACTCAGGATAATCCCTGATCTTCTGACAAGCTATTCCCATCTTCACTTCCGGACATAGCCCATTCTCAAACTTCAAACATTTAAAGGTCATCGCTCCATCAGTATTGTAATGGGGACAATACTGCACTAGTTCCTCAAACTTAGCGGCATACTCCGCCACAGTCATATTGCCCTGCTTCAACTCCAAAAATTCTATCTCTTTAGCACTTCTAATATCCTCCAGAAAATACTTCTCCAGAAAACCAATGCGGACAACATCCCAAGTAATTGGAGTTCCAGCAGTCTCCAATCTTTGGCGACTATTGTCCCACCAAGCCTCTACTTCACCCTCTAGTATGTGAGTACTGAACCTCACCTTCTTCTCATCACTGCAACCCATCATTCTGAAGATCTTCTCAATCTCCTTCAGCCACTTCTGCATCGCTTCAGGACCCAAAATCCCTCCTTGAAACGTTAGCGGCTTGTTACTCTGAAACTGCGCCAAGTCTCTAAACTGCGCACCCGCAGCGTGGTTCTGATTAGCAACCACCTGCGCCATCGCTTGCATAGCCGCAGCCAACTGTCGCTACTGTGAAAATCGGCGCCGGCTATGACAGAAGAGTCACCACCGTGCGTTATTTATCCCAAAGGAGGGAAAGGAAACGCTCGAAATAAACCTAACGCAAAGACGGGAAAGGAATGGTCATCACAACCAAATCCTGGATTCGGGAGTCGGTTACGCAAGGGGAAGGTATTAGCACCCCTCACGTCCTTCGTACTCGACGGGATCCGCGCTTGTTTTCTAGTACGGATTGTTATTCTATCTACTCTAAGGGTCAGGGTTAAAAAGAAAAGAAAATGACTCGGCAAAGTATCGCACTTTATGCCTACGCATTCCCGTCTGGAACGAGAAATCAGAGTCAACGTAATTCGCCGGCCAACGGGAAAGTAGGCGAAGGTTGCTCGCCAAGATATCACATCTTGTGCCTACGTACTTTCATACAGCATGAAAGATCAGAGCAAATGTAGTTCGGGCTACGGAAGACACAAGCTTGTCTTGATTGTTTTTATCCTTCTGAAAAAGGTTTTCTCCTGATTAACCGTCCAAGCGGACAAAAATGACGTTTTGATTGGTTTCCAGTCTTTTACGCAAGAACTATCTTTTATTGATGTCTGAAATCTTATTGTATTTTTGATCATTTCAAGATGAGAAGAGAACGACACTCTAAAATCCTATGGTTGAAAAATGGGAATCAAAACTAACCTAATGTTGTCATGCATGGGTTAAAACTTGATGTCTATCATGTTTCTCTCTTGCACAGAGAGAAACAGAGTTCCTAGGGGATAGACAGAAAAGAAACAACATATATACAATAAAACAGTAAAATGCATGAGATGCAGCAATACAAGCGAGGCAAGGGAGTCCCACTCAACCTCGAACCGGGGAAAACAATAGGCAAGGTGAAACAACTTCACTTCAAACCTAAGGGGAAATTAACAAACAATACAGCAAAGAAAATAAAACCCCAAAACTAGCCCTGACAGCAAACCAGCTCCTACAGCAGCAAATAATCAACAGCAAGCCAATTGACAGTAACATCTTCAAGTAAGACTCTACTTCAATCTTCAATGACTTATAAGCTTCAAGGCAAGCCCTCCATCTCCAAGAAAACACCAAGCTTTAGCAAGCAATGAACCCCAACAGTCAACAGCTTCAACCAGCAGACAGCTTCAAACAGCAGTAAAACCCTAGTTCAATAGTTGAGCAGCTTTGACATGCACAAGCTTCTCCTTTATCAATATTCAATGCCATGAACTTTATCTTCAATGAACTTCTTTCTTCCAGGCAAGCACTCCAGAAGAGAATCACTTAACAGAATAAGTTGAATGCTAAACAGCTTATTGACAACCAAAGGAAGCCTATAAGTGTTTAACATTATGAGAGACAGGTTCCCTCAAAGTTCTACTTCCAAGATAAGCCACTTATCCCTACAAAGGAGGGATGTGAATACCCTAAAAGGACCCTTTGTCATAGGGAGGAATAGAAGCACAAGATGCTTTCCATGTTTGTGAAAGAAATCATTCTAAGTCTAAGGCTCTTTCCTATTTCTCCTATCTCCTAAGTCTTCAACAAGCACCTTCAAGCACAAGAATCCCCAAGCTCCAAGCATTGATACTTGTCTTCAATCTTCTTCCATTCTTCCTCATGCTCCACAAGCCAAGCCCGAGCCCCACACCCCAAAGAAATACCCAAAACCCAAGCAAACAAAACAATATCCCAAGGGGGAAACACACCAATATCACCCAAATTGAAAAAATCAAATAAAATGCAAATACTCATCATAAAATCCTAGATTAATTTCTAAGGGACCCTAACTATGTACCCTATACCCCATATAAACCCCAAGACCTAAATCAATTTTAAAACCCCAAAACTATGTGTTGAAATGCACCTATGCAGGTTGAAACCCTAATTCTAGCACACTTGCTTCACACCTCTCAAAAACATTTAACTTTAAGTCACAAAAATGTGACAAAAATCCAGGGGGGAACCTAATTCTATACTCTAACCATAGCAAAAAGAACCAAGTTAAAATTCTAAATCAAATGACCATACAAAATTCAGAAAGTGGAAGTATCAAATAGAATGCAAAATAAAGCAATAAAAATGTAAAAACTTCCATAAAAAGAAAAATGCATGAAATGATATTTTTATTGTTTTATTATATTCCTGAGGTCATAATGAAAATAGGGAAAAAATTCCCAACTAAAAAAGATCATTTTTCGATTTATTATGATTTTTCAAAGAACCTAAAATAAATGTGTGAAAATAGAAGAAAATATGAGAAAAATGGAAAAGGTGTGTGTCAAATAGCAATCAAGACTAGTTCAAATCATCAATTGGGCCCAGAGGGGGGTGTTAATAGTCAGCGCGCACTAGGCCCAATTCAGTTCAGAAATTAAAAATGAAAATAGAAAGAAAATGGAGAAGAACTTGGTGCGGATAGCAATGCAGTCACGTGTATTTCCTAATGGGCCTCTAAAGTGGGGTGCTATTATCAAAGTTCAACTAAGCCCATGACCACAATTTAAGTGAAATGCTGAGTTTGGGTCTTCAGAGTCCCCTTCACAAACTGAAACACAACCACGACCATTAGATCCCGTTTTGGTCAAAGTCTTATACCTGATCCTATGGTGGTTAACTCGTCTTCAACCTTTGAAATTGGGAGGGAAAAAATGCCATGGATGTCTGAACCAAGAACTTCATCTTCCTCAATTGGATTCCTCTAAAACTTCATCAAAAATCTTAACTAAGCATCCTAATCTAATCCATTTTTCACCAGCAATCTAACCATGTCATTCACAATCATTGAAACATCTTCCTCCTCAAAACACGATTGAATCATCAAAAATTGCTCAGAAATTAATTCTCACTAAACCTAAAATTGAGTGGCCTAAACTCTTCACCACTTCACCCTGATCAATTCTAACTATCAAACTAAGATTCTATCATCAAGAACACGAAGATATGATCATGAACAGAAATTGTGTCACTCAACTTATTGTCTCTAAATCGATCCTAAAGCTACCAGAAAGCTCCCTACATCTATCTACATCACATCTATCCTAACAAAACCTATCAATTATGCCTACATCAATCCATGGGATGAGAATTGCATACCTGTTAAAATCGATTGAACAGAGCACTCAAACCTTCAAATCAATCCTCAAGAGCTTCTAGATTCCTTCAATGGAGTATAACCAAGCTTCTGTATGCAAAAAGATGAATTGAAATGGCTTGAATCTTGGAATTTGATTCTGAGTTGCAGGTTGAGAATTCCAAGTGCAAACACACGATTCTTCCACGATCTTGCCTTGAATTTGATCAGAAATCAATCTCCAACCCTAGAGCAAGCTATTGCAATCAAGAAAATGGATGGAAATGGAGTGAAATGTTGTAACCGATTTTGATTTGCCAATGGAAATTTCAAAAATCAATCTCTCTTTTCTCCCTCAATTCTCACCAACCCAAGCTCTGAATCACTTCTAATGTATATATAGAATGTGTTTGAAAGTTCTGGAAACTTCTGGATCCATCCAATGAGAAGATCAAATTCTCATGTCATGAAAATATCATCTCATGCCCTCTTCATACCAGTTCATGTTTTAGCTTGTACAGCACTATGCTTTGAGTTTAAAATGTCCTTAGATGAGATTTTGGATGTGTTAGGATGGAATGGATCCTTGCATTTGCCTTGAAGAGTGGTTTGGCAATTGTTACTTATGATGTAAGTAACCAATTTTCAAAGCAAGTCCTTGAATTAATCCTCAAATCAAAAATGTGGCAATGTCAATGTTCTCAAAATGTATTTTACAATCAAATTGGTATGTCATATGGCTTTGTTTGGATTTGTAGATCAAAAACCCCAATTTTCAACCTTGGTTTATTTAAAATTCACCCTTATTTTAGGCCATTTTTGTGATTTTGTGAAGCAAGCCATTACAAACTCTCATGACCTATTAAATAGCCTAAAAACATCATTTTGAACACATCTCATGTTGAACATTTTTCCATTTGAGGAGTGGAAGATAGAGATTTTGACCTATGTTGAAAAATGACCTGTAATTCAACTTTCCCAAAATACCCCTGGGTTGCCAAGACCATAACTTGAGTTCTACAAATCCTCTTGAGGACTTATAGTACTCAAATTAAAGCTAAGATCAATATCTACAACTCTTATGTTGGCCAAGAATACATTTGAAAACTCCTTGATGGGAAAACGTTGCTTGGAAGTCAAGTGACTTTCACAGATAAATTTCAGTGTCCTCTGATGACCCATAACTTGCAAGAACCATAACTTGAATTCTACAAATATCCTTGAAGACTTATAGTAATCAAATTAAATCTATTGAGATGCTCTACAAGTTTCATGTTGACCAAGAATCCATTTGAAACTTGCATTTTGACTTATCTGGCTTGGAAGATAGGCCTATATTAGGGGATTTTACACTAAAACCCTAATTTGGTAACTCCTCTTCTTCTTGATTCCTCTTGATTTCTCCTTGGCACAACACCACACATGTATCCACATCTCAATTCATGAATTCCACAACCTCCAAGCTGGCCTTGATGCCCTTCAAACAATCATTTGACTTAGGGTTGACCTAGGGTTGACCCAGATGAAACCCTAGTTGACTGCACTTCAACTCTGGCTCTTGTACTTGTATCAATGACTTGTCTCATCTTCAAAATGACCCTCTAGGTATTCCATGATCTTTGTACACATTCCATACCCTCATTCATGGCTCACACACTCATTGATGATCTTCAATATATCCCCAGATTATGAGAGAAATCCACTAGTTGACCTTCAACTTTCTCAAAGCTTCCACTCATTTCTTGAATGACTTGGATAGTCTTGAGCTTGAATAAAAACCCCTTTGATGTGCCTCTTTAGATAAGAATGGCACTTGATACCCTGTTGGATGACTTGTTATACTATGTTATACAAATGATTAGACTATGTACATGATCTACTATGCAAATGACAATGCAACTAAAACATAAACCAGATGAAATATGTTGGGCAAGTTTTAGGGTGCAACAGCTGCCCCTATTCAAGCGGCTTGGACCCGACTGGATGAAGAGCGAACGGCCTTCAAACAATCGAGGTATGAGACGGTTGAATACCAATAAACCCGGAAATTTGCCAACTGCAGAAATAAACTGCACCACTGCTTGGGGATAAATGGTCCGTGTCAGACCATTATTTTGTTGACACGAAGAGTAACCAAACCTGTCCACGTCAAGACTTAATATTTTCACCTTAGAAATCATACCCGTCCTCGTTTGACAATCTAAACATTCTTTTTTCTTCTTTGTTCAGAATTTGTAAACACTTCCCTATTTAGGGATCATACCCTTCCCTCGTTTGGAAATCCAAAACTCTCACTACGAAACATACTCATCCTCGTACGGAAATGACACTTTTCATTATAAAACATACCCATCCTCGTACGGAAACCAAACCTATTTGAAGCCATACCCATCCTCATTCGGACATAATCCTACCCATCCTCGTCTGGAAATCACAAAATATTCACCGTAAACATCATAACCCTTCCTCTTCTGGAACCACACCCTATCCTCGTTTGGAATTACTAAACATTCGCCGTAAAAATCATTCCCTTCCTCGTCTGGAACCATACCCTATCCTCGTTTGGAATTACTAATTTTCATTATCACGCATACCCATCCTCGTTTGGAAGCATAAACTCTTCATCATAAAACATACCCAACCTCGTACGGAATTCATAAACTTTTCCATTGGGGAAACCTACCCACCCTCGTTTGGAAATAACCAACTCTTTCTCGTAAGAAACATACCCAACCTCGTACAGAATCATAGCTTTTCTTTATTAAAACATACCCTTTCCTCGTAGGGAATCTTGCGTTTTTCTAACATACCCTTTCCTCGTATGGAATCATACCTTATCCTTATTTGGAAATCAAAAAACTATCTTCATTCGGAATCAACAACTATCCTCTTTAAGAATCATACCCTTTCCTCGTATGGAATCATACCCTATCCTCGTTTGGAACCTTACACTCTTCCCCTTTAGGGAACATACTCTTTCCTCGTTTGGAATCTTAACCTTTTCATTGGAAACATGCCCATCCTCATTCGGAACTACGACCTATTCACAATAAGAATCATACTCCTCCTCGTTCGGCTCCATACCCTTCCTTGTTAGGAATTATACTCTATCCTCGTACGGAAATACAAACTAACCGCGATAGGAATCATATCCATCCTCGTCTGGAATCAAAAGCCTTTATTTGTAAACATATACATCCTCGTTTGGAAATACAAAAACCACCCTCGTTCGGCCTCCTACCCTTCCTTGTTAGGAAATCCAAAACTATCCTCGTCTGGACTGTATCGGGGAAATCGTCATCAATACGGAAAATAAATCCGTCAACCCGCAAAACACTATTGTTATATGCACCAACTCCGTCCACGTCTGGACACACTTCGTCAATGTAGAGAAGTCCCAGTGACCTTGCTGGGGATAAACTCTCTCATCCTGTGGGAATTTAACTCCGCTTGACCTTTACCATAACTAACTCCACTGGGGATACTCTGAAGATAACTACCGGACACATGTTTCGACAAACACATGACCACTTCTGAAATCCTTTAAAACCCTGATGTTATGAAACCCTGATCTTATGAAACCCTGATATGCTGACGTGACAGTAATCTCGACGAAACGCTCCAATAACTGGATAAGAGAGACTCCACCCAATAACTCTGTGGGGAATGTAATAAGATGAACTATATCATCATAGGTCTCACGCTGAGACCTCGATTGTCTGGTAATATATCTGAGTCGTAACTCCATACTCCTGCTGAGAAACACCTGAAAGCAAAAGGTTAACCAACCTGATTTATGTTTCAAAATGCGTATGTTTG
This sequence comes from Lathyrus sativus, assembly GCA_963859935.3. Classification (NCBI taxonomy): domain Eukaryota; kingdom Viridiplantae; phylum Streptophyta; class Magnoliopsida; order Fabales; family Fabaceae; genus Lathyrus; species Lathyrus sativus. The sequence goes on from OZ012740.1 coordinate 397,837,008, forward strand.
ACAATGGCGTAATGCTCCATACAGTATGGGAATGCTACGCGTTTTTGGGTAGATGCAAATAATGACGCTATATGCAAATGCAAATGCAGGTTTAGACTGCTAGGGAAGCTTTGACAAGCTTGCTCCATCAACACGGAATGTTGAGGACAAATACCGCCTTGCTGGGGATGGACGGGCATCGTACAGTATTCCAGCAAAATAAATGCCTGGACATACATCCAACTCTGCTGGGGAGAGATTTAACCTTCAATTTCCACTGGGAGGAAAGAGTAACACCTGTTGGGGAGAGAAAACTCCGCTGGGGAAGAAATGACTCTCTTGGGGAAAACAAACTGACTCCGTCGGGGACAGTGAATCTCAGCTGGGGAAAATACATGGCTCTACTGGGGATAAGGAATCCTTTTGGAGGAACCAATACTGTTTGAGCATAATTTACAAACTCGGAACTATCAACTCTGCTGAGGATAACCATTCTGATCACCGGCCTGACAACCTGTGGGGAGAAAAGAAAACCAACTTCTATGGTATCAATCCTTCTGAACCAACTTTGACTTGGTCAATCACCGTGGGAATCCTCTCGCCTGGGGATTGTACATGCGCCTACTCTCTGGGAAGTGCTTACTTCTACAGGGGATACATGATCTTGACCTGCTGGAGATATCCTATAGACACTTCCATGAGGATACTCTTCTGGGGAAAATACCCCTTCCTTCGTTAAAGGATAACGTCATCTCAAACTTCTGGGATGAGATACGACCTGCATGGGGATTAGCGTCCAATAAGGCCAAGTCTTTTAAGAGCCTCTGGCTGGGCTACCGATTTCTGATCGTCCACTTCTAATGGACAAGAACCCTGCACAACGCAAACAAGACAAAACGAGTCTATGCAACCAAATCTATTCAGGTTAGTGTTAGTGACATTATTTCAGTCAATTCGAAGTTTTAGCAATTATTGGCAAGGGCCAACAAAGTTATGCAAATGCTAGTTTTATCAAAAACATCAGCGTTTTTCACATACAAAACAGTAAAGAACAAGTATCAAATACTGAATAACATGTTTTATTGATTGGGCCTCTAAATAGGCGAAGTTTTGTACACTGGATGCAAATCCTGAAAAGAGGAAGTTACGCACAACAATTATACGAGTATGCACAAGAAGCATAAGTAAACAAGTACAAATCCAATTTGTACACATGTCGGCAACATGTCGTAGACAAACATCATGAGCTGATCCTCCTATGACTCGCCTGACTCTGTTGCTTTCCCGGTATTCAATTTTCGGAAGAGATTGTATCTGATAGACGAACCCCCAAGTATTCTCCAAATCACTAAGCAATGCAGTATCAAATTCGGACCGCAGTCATTTGCTTTTTAAATCCCTAACTTTTGCGTGAACCACCCTTTGCGGGTTTTCAATTCACCGGGATACCCTTTTTTGCCGAAGCCGCCCAATGTAGGTTTTCGACTTCGCGGGTGTACATCTTTTCAATTTTATCCCTAACTTTTGCCCGAACCTTTTATTCTGTTTTTGGTTCGCCAGGATGCCCCATTTTTGCCTGGACTCTCTTTTTACTGTCCAGCGGGTCAAAATTTTTTTTTAAGCAAAGTATTTTTTAACTGCGTCCGAATTCACAGGAGACGTAAAGTCTTCACCATCCATGGTAGATAGTAGCAAGGCTCCTCCAGAGAAAACTTTTCTGACAACGTATGGCCCTTCGTAATTAGGGGTCCACTTGCCTCTGTGATCTGTTTGTGGTGGGAGAATCCTCTTCAGCACAAGGTCGCCCGTCTGAAAGCTTCGAGGGCATATCTTCTTATCGTACGCTTTCTTCATCCGGATTTGATACAACCGACTGTATGCTAGAGAAGCTAGCCTTTTCTCTTCCATTAAACTCAGCTGATTCAACCTGTCTTTCACCCATTCTGCCTCGTCAAGTTGGACATCTCGTAATACCCTTAGGGAAGGAATCTCGACCTCCAACGGTAACACTGCTTCCATTCCGTATACCAACGAGAACGGGGTTGCCCCGGTTGATGTGCGTACCGTCGTACGATAACCGTGCAAAGCGAAAGGTAACATCTCGTACCAGTCCTTATACATCACAACCATCTTTTGAACAATCTTCTTTATGTTCTTGTTGGCCGCTTCAACAGCGCCATTCATCTTGGGTCGGTAAGGAGAAGAGTTGTGATGTTCAATCTTGAAATTCTGACATAGCTCCTTCATCATCTTGTTGTTTAAATTCGAACCGTTGTCGGTAATAATCCGCTCAGGGATTTCATATCTGCAGATGATATCTCTTTTGATAAACTTGGCTACCACCTGTTTGGTCACCTTGGCATACGATGCCGCTTCCACCCATTTGGTAAAATAATCAATTGCTACTAAAATGAACCGGTGTCCGTTAGATGCCGTAGGCTCAATCTTTCCAATCATATCAATCCCCCACATCGAAAATGGCCACGGCGATGACATCACATTCAGAGGACTCGGAGGCACATGAATTTTGTCCGCTTAAATTTAACACTTATGGCACCGTTTTGCAAACTTGAAACAATCTGTTTCCATAGTCAGCCAGTAATAACCTGCCCGTAGCAACTTTCTTGTCATAGCATGCCCACCAGCATGTGTACCAAATGTACCCTCATGTATCTCCTCCATGAGCAACTTCGCCTCTTTCTCGTCTACACACCGTAGCAACACTAAGTCATGATTTCTTTTGTATAGAACATCGTCCGGATTCAGATAGAAATTACCATCCAATCTCTTGAGAGTCTTCTGATCGCGACTGGATGCCCCAGCCGGATATTCCTTATTCTTCAGGAAATTCTGGATGTCAAAATACCAGGGTTTATCATCGGATGCTTCGTCAATAGCAAATATGAAAGCGGGTCTGTCAAGCCGAGATATAACAATCCGAGGAGCCTCGTTCCAGAAGTTAACTTTATACATGGAAGACAAAGTTGCCAGGGCGTCAGCCATTTGATTTTCTGCTCGCAGCACGTGATGCAATTCCACCTTGTCGAAGAAAGGCAACAATCTCCTTGCATAATTCATATATGGTATCAAATTGGGTTGACGTGTCTCCCATTCTCCTTTAATCTGATTCACCACTAGAGCTGAGTCTCCGTATACATCCAGATGTTTGATTCGTAAATCAATGTCCTCTTCAAGACCCATGATGCAAGCCTCATATTCAGCTTCATTATTGGTAATGGGAAAAGTCAATCGGGCAGTAAATGGGATGTGCGACCCATGTGAAGTAGTAATAATTGCCCCTATTCCGCTACCATAGGAATTCACAGCTCCGTCAAATATCAACTGCCATTTGGAACCCAACTCTGGTCCTTCGTCCGGCAACGGCTCGTCACAATCTTTCACCTTCAGGTACATGATATCCTCGTCAGGAAAATCAAACCTCATCGATTGATAGTCGTCAAGAGGCTGCTCCGCAAGGTACTCTGACAAGACGCTACCTTTAATAGCCTTTTGCGAGACATACTGAATATCATATTTGGTCAAAATCATCTGCCAACGGGCAATTCTCTCGGATAGTGCCTATTTTTCAAATACGTACTTGATAGGATCCATCTTCGAAATGAGCATGGTTGTATGATTCAGCATGTACTGTCTTAAACGTTTGGCGGCCCAGGCTAGCGCACAACACGTTTTTTCAAGCATTGAGTATCTCGACTCACAATTAGTGAACTTCTTACTCAGATAGTATATCGCATGCTCTTTACGCCCTGTCTCATCATGTTGACTGAGAACAAAACCCATACTCCCCTCAAGAACCGCCAAATACATAATCAAGGGTCTCCCTGCCACTGGAGGTATCAAAATAGGAGGTTCCTGCAAATATTGTTTTATTTTATCGAACGCCTTTTGACAATTTTCATTCCATGTTACAGCCTGGTCCTTTTTCAACAGCTTGAATAATGGCTCACACGTAGCTGTTAGGTGAGACATGAACCGAGCGATGTAGTTCAATCTCCCTAAAAACCCGCGCACCTCTTTTTCTGTTTTAGGCATTGGCATTTCCTGTATCGCTTTTATCTTCGCAGGATCGACCTCAATTCCTTTTTCACTCACAATAAACCCCAGCAACTTACCCGATCTCACCCCGAAGGTGCATTTGTTAGGGTTCAGTCTGAACCTGAACTTCCTAAGCCTCTTGAACAGTTTCAGCAAATTGACCAAATGTTCTTCCTCTGTCTGGGATTTTGCAATCATATCGTCCACATAAACCTCGATCTCTTTATGCATCATATCATGAAAGAGAGTCGTCATTGCATGCTGATATGTTTCCCCAGCATTCTTCAATCCGAAGGGCATCACTTTATAACAAAATGTTCCCCAAGGCGTAATGAAGGTAGTCTTCTCCATATCCTCTGGCGCCATTTTAATCTGATTATAGCCAGAGAAGCCATCCATGAAGGAGAATACGGAGAACTGAGCAGTATTATCCACCAGCACATCAATGTGAGGAAGTGGAAAATCGTCTTTCGGGCTCGCTTTGTTCAAGTCACGGTAGTCTACGCACATTCTCACCTTACCGTCTTTCTTTGGCACTGGCACAATATTAGAGACCCATGAGGGATATTTTGTAACAGCCAAGAAACCAGCGTCCCACTGTTTCTGCACTTCCTCCTTGATTTTTACTGCCATGTCTGGTCTAGTCCTTCGGAGTTTCTGCTTAACCGGCAGGCATTCTTCTTTTAGCGGCAGACGGTGCACAACCATATCCGTATCCAGCCCCGTCATATCTTCGTACGACCAAGCAAATACATCACTATACTCCCTGAGCATCTCAATCGACCTTTGCTTGACGTCGCTTTGCAGCGCAGCCCCTATACGGATGTTCCTTTCAACCCCTTCCGACCCCAAATTGACGATCTCAATGACTTCCTCGTGAGGCAGAATGATTCTTTCTTCTTGTTTCAACAACCATGTCAACTCTTCTGGCATGTCGCCATCTTCGACAATCTCTTCTTCGGCCTGAAATACCGGGTGCTCAAAGTCGAAGTGAGTCATAGGTGGTTCATAGATGTCATCTGAAAATGTAATCCTGCAAAGGAAATGGTTAAATGCTTCAAAACGTGTATGAACCGAATAACCACATTGCCATTTTATTGTTAAAACAAAAACAGGAAAAGCAGAGATCACAATATTTGTACATGAAAAAACGCCTTTTATTTAATGATTAAACAATGCAATGTACATAACAGAATGGCCCTAAGCAAAATCACGATGCCCCGGGTAGGACACCGGATCATTCAACAATTAATAAAACAAAGCATTACTGTTTCGTTGTCACAGGAACAGTCTCCTGAATAGACCAATTGCAAAGCCCTTGTCCTGGCACGCTCGGCTGAATCCAGGCGTCCATGTCGCAATCGTTGTCCCCTTTCTCGGAATCTGAAACAGCATTGATGGTCTCGTAACATACCCCACTAGCCGTAATTGTTATTGGCCCTTTGAAACGGGGTGCCCCTGCGGTAGGCGTTGATGATGAAGGATGATATCCAAGCCCGAACCTGTCATTCTTCACGGGAATCTCCAACACTCGACCCCAGCCCTTTGCTTTGCCTGCCTGCACTAGAGCTTGAGCCTCTTTATACGATGACACCGCTACATCTGATACTTTACTTGGCACCGGAGCTTTGTCCTTAATTCGCAACCCCTCAAAGACTTGACAGTGTGTTTCATGTATCTCGCCGTCGACTTCCACGTACTTGAATGACGACAAATGGCTGACCAGTATATCCTCCTCTCCACAAATTGTGACGACGCTGTCCCCCACCATGTACTTCAGTTTCTGGTGTAACGTGGATGTGACTGCCCCGGCAGCATGGATCCATGGGCGCCCAAGAAGACAACTATACGCTGGCTGGATGTCCATTATATAGAATTCAGTTTCAAAGATTTCAGGCCCCACTTGCAACGGTAATGTTATTGATCCGAAAACTGACCTCCGCGTACCATCAAATGCCCTGACCACCAAGTCACTAGGCATACTAATGATCCCCCTGATATCCAATTTCATCATTTCTTTCTTCGGAAGCACATTCAAGGAAGACCCTGTATCTACCAACACATGGGACATGACCGTGCCCCTGCATTCAACTGAGACGTGCAACGCCATATTATGCTCTCTCCCCCTCGGGGTCAAATCAAAATCCGTAAAGCCCAAACTATGGCCCACATTTACGTGCGCCATCACCCCCTCTAACTGATTCACAGAAACATCTTGGGGTACAAACGACGTGTCTAGAATTTTCAATAAAGCGTTCCGATGGGCCTTGGAACACAATAGCAGCGATAATATGGAAATCTTTGAAGGCGTTTGTTGAAGGTGCTCAACAATTTTGTAGTCACTTTTACGGATAAGACGCATAAATTCTTCTACATCTTTCAGTGACGTTTCTTTTTCATTCCTCTGCACAGGAACACTCTCATTCACTTTTCCTTTACCTTTTGCCAATCGTTCTGCCTCTACCTCAGGCGATATAAAGATTCTCCTGCTTCTCGTCATTCCTCCAGTCCCGACGACATTGTCCACAACCCCAGCTGGTTGTTCATTGAATTCTATTTTCTCCCCATTACAATATGCCTCCAGCCCATAGGTCCATGGCACGGCTTTGGTACTTTTGAAAGGGACGGGCCCTACTTTAGTAATGGTGATCGTCGGCCGCCCGACAGGCACTGTTATAGTTATGGTTTTCCTTGGAACTGTTACCATTGCCACATCATTATGCTCATCAAATACCACTTCCTCGGGTTTCTCAACTGTCGTTCTATCAAATTGCAACGTGCCTTCATCTATCATAGCCTGAATACCTTTCTTCAACTCTGCACAACCCTCAGCCTGGGTCCAACATTCCAAACAGAATTCATCACAGCCAGGGTACACACCCCCTTTCAGCAATTTGCTCTTGACTTCACACAACGATGTTTTCAGTTCATCAACATTCATCACCAGATTCAAGTCCTCTTCCGTTAATATAGCATTCGCCCCATGGTTAGGCATAGGCGTATGTAGAATATTAGGTCCTGCCTGCCCGAAGTTTATAGCCTTGCTATCCAACAGATCTTGGACTTTATGCTTGAAAGCGTGGCAACCCTCAATATCATGTCCGGGCGCCCCGGAATGAAACTCACAATGCTTATTGGCATCGAACCCAAAGGGGAGTTCTGGCCCCGGAGGTGGTGCCAACGTTCTTTTCTCGACCAGATTTAACCTCAACAACGTCTGAAGTAACTCTGCGTACGTGTACGGAGGCTTATCAAACACCCTCTTCGGTTTTGCATTCGAAAATCTTCTCTGACCCTGATTCGGCCCCTGCTGCTGTTGTTGTTGCTGTTATGGTGGTATCTGTTGTAGTGGTTGTGGTTGTTGATGAAACGGGATGGTAACACTTGCTACTTGTTGAGGATGCATATATTGATTCTGTCCTCTGCCTCTGCCTCGGCCTCGGCCACCAAATACAGCACTAGTGTCGCCCTGACGTCGACCCCCAAATGCTTTTCTATTACCTCCTGACGAAGTAGACTCCCCAGCTTGGAACCTTCCCACCTTAATACTATTCTCAATCATTTCACCCATCAAAATCAGATCAGAGAAACTGCCCAACGCAACAGGAAACAACTTCTCATAGAATATCCCCGTGAATGTTCCAATGAACATATCGTTCATCTCCTTCTACACTAGAGGAGGATGCACTCTTGCAGCCATGTCGCGCCACCTTTGCGCATACTCTTTGAAACTCTCCCCAGTTTTCTGTGACAAGCCTTGCAGCTGGACCCTGTTCGGTGCCAGGTCACTGTTATATTTGTAATGTGTCACAAACGCATCAGCCAGTTGCTTCCAGGTTTTAATTTGAGTGGGCTCCAGCCCCATATACCACTCAAGTGACGGTCCGGACAGGCTATCTTGAAAGAAATGCATCAGCATTCTTTCATCATTTGAGTAAGCAGACATTCGTCTGTAGTAAGAGCGAACATGCACCTTCGGGCAAGTGTCCCCTTTGTATTTATCAAAAGTGGGAGCTTTAAACTTCAGTGGTACCCTCAGGCCAGGCACCAATACCATTGTAGTCATATCTAAACCAGTAACATTCTGATTGGCAACGCCCTTCATTTGTTCCTCAAGCATTCTGATCCTCTGCACAGGATCCACAGGTCCTTCAATACCTCTACCAGAAAAGGCATCTTCCTGTTGGTCTTCAACCCAATTAACATTCTCATTTTCGTACCCGCCATACCCATTGTTACGACCAAATCCAGTCTGATTCATCATAAGACCTCGTCTCTGTTACCATACCCTTGAGTGACCCCGGCAGGTCCAAACCCAGTGTTGAGAAACCCAGCACCATTTCCGTTACCCAATCCACCATAACCCTGATTAGCATTACCAAAACCATCATATCCGAAACCCTGGGTGTTGAATCTGAACTTCCCATCCTGATTGACATAATCAAAACCTTGATCATTATAGCCGAACCCGTTGTTGCCAAAGCCATTACCTCCATTATTACCACCACCCAGATTGGCGTCTCCGAATCCAACATTGTTAATGACAGTCTCATTACCAATTCCTGTATTACCATTGTCAGCTCCAGCGCCATTGTTCACATTCACAACAGGTATATTCACCACAGGTGGAGCTACAGGCATAGGAGTACCATCCCCATGAATGGTTTCAACACGTACAGAATTGTGGTCTTCGTTTCCATTCCCAGTACTCTTCGCCAGCAATGGCTGCACCAAAGTCTGCAGGCTTTCCTGCCCCTTCACAACTGTCTCCATCGTCTGCATGAACAGCGCCAGCTTTTCACGCATCTCCTGCATCTCGTTTTGCATCTGGTCCATAACTCTTTTGCAGTTGGTACGAGTAGAGTATCGGTGAGGATGTTGACTTTCAATCCTGAAAAACCTGTCGAGATGCAGGAAATGAGATACAGTTTCAATAATTACCTGGTAATGCAATATGGATATGTATGCAAATGTGACATGTGTCTGTGCATTAGGGAGTATCACTCCCCCCAATTCTAGTGCCAATGTGCTTTTGTGTCATGCAGTGCTGTGACAGTGCGGTGACAAGAAGCTCAGATACATTCACAGAAGAAACAACTCATATATTGCTGAAGAGCCCACCGAACCGGGAATACAATATACAATAACAAGAAGGCATGACCTCAACCAACAATCCTGGTGATGGTCAGCACGATGCAAATAAAGCATACACAATAGTACATAAAATGGTCACGTGCGGCCATACGCCCGATACTCTTCCAGCAGCCTTTTGGTCTTCTGATGGTCTGGCTGAGAAAGCAATCCCTTGATAAGTAGACCTCTTCGCTTGAGAACACGTTGTAGATCACCAATAGACTCCTCCCATGCCCCTTCTCCAAAGCAGTCATCTAACTTCCGCTTCTGGGACACAGCCTTCTTCTTGCGCTCGACAGCCTTGTTCAACGAGTTCTGAAGGTCGTATCTTACCATAACCTCTTCTTCATACTTTCTCTTACTAGCCTTCAACTGATCTTCGAGTGTAGAGATTTGCTGTTTCAATTTGTCTTCTCTCTCTTTGTTGTTGGTTAGCGTAGCATTCCACGTTTTGTTGAACGAAGAGATTTCTCGGTAGGCGATATCGAGTGACTTCTTCTTGGACTCTAACATGTCATGAGAGCTTTTGAAGTCTTTCCCAGGCGTTCACGCTTCTTTTTCTCTTCTGCCAATTCAGCACCTAACCTGTTTACCAACTCAGTCTGCTGTTGGAAGGAATACACAACTTCGTTTTTCTCACTCCAGATTTGAGCCAATTCCTTCTCTAACTCTTCATTCATCTTTATCAGGTCTTCTTTTTCTTTCACGACCTGCTCATATACCTCAATAGCCACAGTAGTCGGTTCCTCAACTGGAATGGGAACAGGAAGTGTTACTGCTGGAAAAGGCATCTGCATCTGTCTCACCCTCTCTTGAATCCACACCTTGTACGACATATAGACTTGACAATCATTCTTGCCTAATAATGGCTTCCCTTTTCTGCAAATATGGTTCCAAGCACGCTGAAGCTTGGCCAATAATTCCCTACTCAGGTCACCAGTGAAATACAGAGATTCCTGTACTTCTTCTTCCTTTGGTGGGTTCTTCAAAGCATACCCAAACTGTCGAACCAACAAAGATGGGTTGTAGTTGATACATCCCTTCCTTCCAATCAAAGGAACGATGGGAAACCCGGCACAACTGAAGATAATCTCTGACCCCAATAAATCTCTATCGAACCAGACAATGTCTTCTGAAGAAAGTCCCATTAGACGCTCGGACCATTCAGCTGTATTTGCAGATTCAACAAAAGGACCCTTCTTGGGCAGATGGCTCTCAAACCACATATTCAGCAACGGTACACAACAATGGACATTCTTCCCCCTTCTGTTTTCATTCTTATAATGCAAGGAATGATAGAAATCTCCAATCAATGTAGGCACCAGGTTGCCTGCAGCAAACAAGTGGAATGTATCCAAATCAACAAATTCAGGTAGATTAGGGAACAGTATAATCCCATAGATACACAAAGCAAGAACAGCGTTAAACACAATCCAGCAGCCACTCTTGGCATATTCTTGAGCTTTCCCGACCAAGAACTTGAGAGAAAACCCAGAAACTCCATGCCAGGAAGTCAACATCAACTCTGCAGGATCTATATGTAGAGACACATCCAAGTCATCCAGCTTAGGCGTAGCATCAAAATGAATGAAGGGTACTCTGTTTTGAACTAGCAACTCTAGAAACTCAGCGTACTCCTCCATGGTCGGAGCCAAAATGAAGTCCTGGAACATAAAACACCTCAAGGAGGGATCATATAACTGCATCAATGTGTATAACCCATTCAGCTCATATGTAGTTGGTCTGCAAACCAATCTCAACAACTTCCCGTAGCTCTTCCTAAAACTTCTCTTCACATCATAATCAGCTAGGGAAATCATCCCCAACAGAGAAGTCACAACAGGGGTAGGCAACTTATACGCAACAATCCTCCTCAAAGTACTCATAGTGACATATAGAAGTCCGGAGCACTAGAATCGGGGAGTATGAAAATGCACCTGCAGCACAGACACACGTTAATGATATGCACATGATGATGCGAACAATGCAATATGCAAACAATGCAACAAGGGATCAAGTGCCCCTGGCTGAGAAGCCCAATCCACAATATTGGCCACAAATAGACCCACAAACTGCTCAAGACCATCCACAATGCTCCAACCTGGTCTCTAACAGACCCAATAACACTGTCCTCAAATATCACACCACTGAATCTCAATCAAGAAAACCGGTAATCTGGAGGTCAAGTTACCTGCATGTCCCAACCCCTCTCGCAGGTAGGTGTCCTAATAACTGACACAAGGTATGGCATCCTATGCGGTCGTCGGCGTCACAGACTTTCAAGATTTATGATACGATACCCAGAAGGTGTGGCATCATCAAATCCTGAAGAGGCCTCACTTAGCCAACTTCTAATTGATCGGTCCCTAGAGTCGACAATCCAACTAACCAAGAACCCCCTCAACCCAAAGGGTTGAAAAAGAAGTCAACCAGATGAACCTCGTCCGAGCGTGAATTTTGTGGGACACTAGTACATGCAAAGCATGCACGCGCCCACTACTTTCCACAACTAATTCTAGGTGCACTCAAGCCCAGGTCCGGCTTATCTCTCAATCATATATCCCCCTCCCAGCAATAACAACAATAATATAATGTTGAAATTAAATACAGAAAGGTAAATCCATACAAAACCCATAACGGGAAAACAAGCGCTAGGATTGACTCGCATAGGGAACCGTTGGAGTCCCCAGCAGAGTCGCCAGCTGTCGCTACTGCGAAAATCGGCACCGGCTATGACAGAAGAGTCACCACCGTGCGTTATTTATCCCAAAGGAGGGAAAGGAAACGCTCGAAGTAAACCCAACGCAAAGACGGGAAAGGAATGGTCATCGCAACCAAATCCTGGATTCGGGAGTCGGTTACGCAAGGGGAAGGTATTAACACCCCTCACGTTCGTCGTACTCGACGGGATCCACGCTTGTTTTATAGTAAGGATTGTTATTCTATCTACTCTAAGGGTCAGGGTTAAAAAGAAAAGAAAATGACTCAGCAAAGTATCACACTTTATGCCTACGTATTCCCGTCTGGAACGAGAAATCAGAGTCAACGTAGTTCGCCGGCCTACGGGAAAGGAGGGGAAGGTTACTCGCCAAGATATTGCATCTTGTGCCTATGTACTTTCATACAGCATGAAAGATCAGAGCAAACGTAGTTCGGGCTACGGAAGACACAAGCTTGTCTTGATTGTTTTTATCCTTCTGAAAAAGGTTTTCTCCTGATTATCCGTCCAAGCGGACAAAAATGACGTTTTGATTGGTTTCCAGTCTTTTATGCAAGAACTGTCTTTTATTGATGTCTGAAATCTTATTGTATTTTTGATCATTTCAAGATGAGAAGAGAACGACACTCTAAAATCCTATGGTTGAAAAATGGGAATCAAAACTAACCTAATGTTGTCATGCATGGGTTAAAACTTAATGTCTATCATGTTTCTCTCTTGCACAGAGAGAAACAGAGTTCCTAGGGGATAGACGGAAAAGAAACAGCATATATATAATAAAACAGTAAAATGCATGAGATGCAGCAATACAAGCGAGGCAAGGGAGTCCCACTCAACCTCGAACCGAGGAAAACAATAGGCAAAGTGAAATAGCTTCACTTCAAACCTAAGGGGAAATTAACAAATAATACAGCAAAGAAAATAAAACCCCAAAACTAGCCCTGACAGCAAACCATCTCCTACAGCAGCAAATAATCAACAGCAAGCCAATTGACAGTAACATCTTCAAGTAAGACTCTACTTAAATCTTCAATGACTTATAATCTTCAAGGCAAGCCCTCCATCTCCAAGAAAACACCAAGCTTTAGCAAGCAATGAACCCCAATAGTCAACAGCTTCAACCAGCAGACAGCTTCAAACAGCAGTAAAACCCTAGTTCAATAGTTGAGCAGCTTTGACATGCACAAGCTTCTCCTTTATCAATCTTCAATGCCATGAACTTTATCTTCAACGAACTTCTTTCTTCAAGGCAAGCACTCCAGAAGAGAATCACTTAACAGAATAAGTTGAATGCTAAACAGCTTATTGACAACCAAAGGAAGCCTATAAGTGTTTAACATTATGAGAGACAGGTTCCCTCAAAGTTCTACTTCCAAGATAAGCCACTTATCCCTCCAAAGAAGGGATGTGAATACCCTAAAAGGACTCTTTTTCATAGGGAGGAATAGAAGCATAAGATGCTTTCCATGTTTGTGAAAGAAATCATTCTAAGTCTAAGGCTCTTTCCTATTTCTCCTATCTCCTAAGTCTTCAACAAGCACCTTCAAGCACAAGAATCCCCAAGCTCCAAGCATTGATACTTGTCTTCAATCTTCTTCCATGCTTCCTCATGCTCCACAAGCCAAGCCCAAGCCCTACACCCCAAAGAAATACCCAAAGCCCAAGCAAACAAAACAATATCCCAAGGGGGAAACACACCAATATCACCCAAATTGCAAAAATCAAATAAAATGCAAATAATCATTATAAAATCCTATATTAATTTCTAAGGGACCCTAACTATGTAACCTATACCCCATATAAACCCCAAGACCTAAATCAATTTTAAAACCCCAAAACTATGTGTTGAAATGCACCTATGCAGGTTGAAACCCTAATTCTAGCACACTTGCTTCACACCTCTCAAAAACCATTAACTTTAAGTCACAAAAATGTGACAAAAATCCAGGGGGGAACCTAATTCTATACTCTAACCATAACAAAAAGAACCAAGTTAAAATTCTAAATCAAATTACCATACAAAATTCAGAAAGTGGAAGTATCAAATAGAATGCAAAATAAAGCAATAAAAATGTAAAAAATTCCATAAAAATAAAAATGCATGAAATGGTATTTTTATTGTTTTATTATTTTCCTGAGGTCATAATGAAAATAGGGAAAAAAATTCCCAACTAAAAAATATCATTTTTCGATTTATTATGATTTTTCAAAGAACCTAAAATAAATGTGTGAAAATAGAAGAAAATATGAGAAAAATGGAAAAGGTGCGTGTCAAATAGCAATCAAGACTAGTTCAAATCATCAACTGGTCCCAGAGGGGGGTGTTAATAGTCAGCGCGCACTAAGCCCAATTCAGTTCAGAAATTAAAAATGAAAATAGAAAGAAAATGGAGAAGAACTTGGTGCGGATAGCAATGCAGTCACGTGTATTTCCTAATGGGCCTCTAAAGTGGGGTGCTATTATCAAAGTTCAACTAAGCCCATGACCACAATTTAAGTGAAACGCTGCGTTTGGGTCTTTAGATTCCCCTTCACAAACTGAAACCCAACCACGGCCATTAGATCCTGTTTTGGTCAAAGTCTTATACCTGATCCTATGGTGGTTAACTCGTCTTCAACCTTTGAAATTGGGAGGGGAAAAAATGCCATGGATGTCTGAACCAAGAACTTCATCTTCCTCAATCGGATTCCTCTAAAACTTCATCAAAAATCTTAACTAAGCATCCTAATCTAATCCATTTCTCACCAGCAATCTAACCATGTCATTCACAATCATTGAAACATCTTCCTCCTCAAAACACGATTGAATCATCAAAAATTGCTCAGAAATTAATTCTCACTAAACCTAAAATTGAGTGGCCTAAACTCTTCACCACTTCACCCTGATCAATTCTAACTATCAAACTAAGATTCTATCATCAAGAACACGAAGATATGATCATGAACAGAAATTGTGTCACTCAACTTATTGTCTCTAAATCGATCCTAAAGCTACCAGAAAGCTCCCTACATCTATCTACATCACATCTATCCTAACAAAACCTATCAATTATGCCTACACCAAGCCATGGTATGTGAATTGCATACCTGTTAAAATCGATTGAACAGAGCACTCAAACCTTCAAATCAATCCTCAAGAGCTTCCAGATTCCTTCAATGGAGTATAACCAAGCTTCTGTATACAAAAAGATGAATTGAAATGGCTTGAATCTTGGAATCTGATTCTGAGTTGCAGGTTGAGAATTCCAAGTGCAGACACACGATTCTTCCACGATCTTGCCTTGAATTTGATCAGAAATCACTCTACAACCCTAGAGCAAGCTATTGCAATCAAGAAAATGGATGGAAATAGAGTGAAATGTTGTAACCGATTTTAATTTGCCAATGGAAATTTCAAAACTCAATCTCTCTTTTCTCCCTCAATTCTCACCAACCCAAGCTCTGAATCACTTCTAATGTATATATAGAATGTGTTTGAAAGTTCTGGAAACTTCTGGATCCATCCAATGAGAAGATCAAATTCTCATGTCATGAAAATATCATCTCATGCCCTCTTCATACCAGTTCATGTTTTAGCTTGTACAACACTATGCTTTGAGTTTAAAATGTCCTTAGATGAGATTTTGGATGTGTTAGGATGGAATGGATCCTTGCATTTGCCTTGAAGAGTGGTTTGGCAATTGTTACTTATGATGTAAGTAACCAATTTTCAAAGCAAGTCCTTGAATTAATCCTCAAATCAAAAATGTGGCAATGTCAATGTTCTCAAAATGTATTTTACAATCAAATTGGTATGTCATATGGCTTGGTTTGGATTTGTAGATCAAAAACCCCAATTTTCAACCTTGGTTTATTTAATATTCACCCTTATTTTAGGCCATTTTTGTGATTTTGTGAAGCAAGCCATTCCAAACTCTCATGACCTCTTATATAGCCTAAAAACATCATTTTGAACACATCTCATGTTGAACATTTTTCCATTTGAGGAGTGGAAGATAGAGATTTTGACCTATGTTGAAAAATGACTTGTAATTCAACTTTCCCAAAATACCCCTGGGTTGCCAAGACCATAACTTGAGTTCTACAAATCCTCTTGAGGACTTCTAGTACTCAAATTAAATCTAAGATCAAGATCTACAACTATTATGTTGGCCAAGAATCCATTTGAAAACTCCTTGATGGGCAAAAGTTGCTTGGAAGTCAAGTGACTTTCACAAATAAATTTCAGTGTCCTCTAATGACTCATAACTTGCAAGAACCATAACTTGAATTCTACAAATCTCATTGAATACTTATAGTACTCAAATTAAAGCTATTGAGATGATCTAAAAGTTTCATGTTGACCAAGAATCCATTTGAAACTTGCATTTTGACTTATCTGGCTTGGAAGATAGGCCTAAATTAGGGGATTTTACACTAAAACCCTAATTTGGTAACTCCTCTTCTTCTTGATTCCTCTTGATTTCTACTTGGCACAACACCACACATGTATCCACATCTCAATTCATGAATTCCACAACCTCCAAGCTGGCCTTGATGCCCTTCAATCAATCATTTGACCTAGGGTTGACCTAGGGTTGACCCAGATGAAACCCTAGTTGACTGCACTTCAACTCTGGCTCTTGTGCTTGTATCAATGACTTGTCTCATCTTCAAAATGACCCTCTAGGTCTTCCATGATCTTTGTACACATTCCATACCCTCAGTCATGGCTCACACACTCATTTATGATCTTCAACATATCCCCAGATTATGAGAGAAATCCACTAGTTGACCTTGAACTTTCTCAAAGCTTCCACTCATTTCTTGAATGACTTGGATAGTCTTGAGCTCGAATAAAAACCCCTTTGATGTGCCTCTTTAGATAAGAATGGCACTTGATACCCTGTTGGATGACTTGTTATACTATGCTATGCAAATGATTAGACTATGTACATGATCTACTATGCAAATGACAATGCAACTAAAACATAAACCAGATGAAATATGTTGGGTAAATTTTAGGGTGCAACACCAACGCCGCATCATTCCTTCCCGCCATACTAATCAGCAACAACAACACCAGGTTAACAGAAAACAACAAGATCTATCCTACAGACAAACTCAACTACAACACTGGCCGGACGGACCGACCTGCTCTGATACCAACTTGTAACACCCCGTTCCCAAAACCACAAATAATTGCAATAAAATACACGAATATCAGAGTATTCACATACACAATGGGATGTCACAGAAAACACACATCAAGAAAACATCTTCATTAATGATTTTTGATAATTAAACAGCGGAATTATATATATAGATTCATATCATGTACATAAATGTCATAATCATCATGTACGGCCACCGCCAAAATATACAAAATACATCCACCACAACAGGTTCAACAAAACATGATACGCCACAGGGGCACACAAAATCATCAATAAGCAATAAACTCCCAAAAAGCCCCGGTGTTACGTATCAGAGCATTCCTACGACTCGCCACAATCCAAGCTAGCTACATACCTGGATTATCTGTACTTCCGAAGAAGCACAGACCACAACAAAAGTAAAGAGGTGAGAAATCACGATCAAATCATAACGGTAATAACATACATGAATAAATAGGCAGAAACATATAAAATATTCATTCATATACATCAATCTGGACCTACTTGTTGCACCCTAAAATTTGCTCAACCTTATTCACTTGGTTTATGTTTCAATATCATTAGCATTTGCATATAGAGCCATGAACATAGTCTAATCATCTGCATAGCATAGCATAGCAAGTCATCCAACAAGGGACCAAGCATTATTCTCATCTCTATGAGCCTATCAAGAGGTTATTATTCAAATTCAATCTTATTCAAGTCATCAGAAAGAATTGGAAAGCCAAAGAAGTCTGTGGATCAAGCAGGGCATCTATCTCCTATCTGAAGGTATCTAAGGATCATCAAAGAAGTTATGAGCTGTGAATTGAGCATGGAAAGTATATGGACATCATGGGAGACTTAGAAAGTCATTTGGAGAAGGAGACAAGTCATGGATGTGATCACAAGAATTGCAGTTGAAGACAGTCAACTAGGGTTTCACTTGGGTCAACTCTAGGTCAACCCTAGGTCAATTGATTGATTGAAAGGCATTAA
Organism: Lathyrus sativus; assembly: GCA_963859935.3. Lineage (NCBI taxonomy): Eukaryota > Viridiplantae > Streptophyta > Magnoliopsida > Fabales > Fabaceae > Lathyrus > Lathyrus sativus. The sequence continues at coordinate 397,855,029 of OZ012740.1, forward strand.
GGGCTATTGGAGAGATGTGGGGTTCATCATTCGGAATGTGGATAAGGATATGGTGATGTGATAAGAATAAATCAAGAGAAATCAAGGAGAAGAGGAGTTTCTAAATTAGGGTTTCTGTGTAAAATCCCCTAGTTTAGGTCACATTTCCAAGCAAGATAAGTCAAAATGCAAGCTTCAAATGGATCCTTGGTCAACATGAAACTTGTAGAGGATCTCAAGATCTTTAATTTGAGTGGTGGAAGACATCAATTAGATTTATAGAACTCAAGTTATGGTCCTTGCAAGTTACAGGTCATCTGAGGTATCTGAAATTTTGTCTGTGAATGTCACTTGTCTTCCAAGCAACTTTTACCCCTCAAGGAGATTTCAAATGAATTTCTGGTCAACATAAGAGTTGTTCCTAATTGTCTTAGATTTCTAGAATGGTATGGTATGCCTTCATATGATTTGTGGAACTCTACTTATGGTCTTGGCAAGCAAAGGGTATTTTGGTCATCTTAGAATTATAGGTCATTTCAAGCCTATGCCCAAAACTCATACAAGGAAGATTCAAATGGAAAACTTCACAACATCAAACTTGCTCCAAATGACATTTTGAGTCTAGAAAAGTGACCATGAAAGATTGGAAAGGCTCATAGCTCAAGGTTTCAAAATTGGTGAATTTGATGAATAAAAAATGACCTAAAATTGAGATTTTTCATAATTTGGCCAAATGGGATGAAATTATAGGTCATTTTGATTGGAAAAAAATGTTTTAAGAACATTGGAAAAAGTAGAATTTTGAGTTTGGTTCAAGATTTAGGAGTTATGCATGGTTACTTACAAATGAAGTTACATAATCCAAATCCAAGGGAAAGTGTGCATGGGAAGGTTCTACAAACTTCTAGGGCTTTCTATTCTCATCTATATATTGAATGAAGTAACTCCATGCCATGTTTGGTGAATCACTTTGTTCAAAACACAAGTTATACACAATTCTTCCATTTTTGCAAAACCTCTCAAACTCCATCAAATCTCTCTCAATTTCCACACTTCTTGATTTGATCATCATCAACCTCTTCCATAGATCAGAATTCACATCAAGATTGGGTAGAATTGGGGAAGAACTCGTGCTAACCACTTCCATCATCCAAGGAGCAAGAAAGTTGGAATTGCAAGATTCAAGAGGCTTGGACAAGATTCATTGCATACATAACTCATAATCAAGTTCCCTGATCCATTTCCACTCATTGCAAGCATTGGATCAATAGAATTCAGAACATGTTTTCACCATTTACACCAGGTTGGTAATCCATTCGATTTGACTGTTTTAGTTAGAATCATAGTGATTTGTTAGCATAGAACGGTTAAGATAGGTTAGATGATGGATTGTGCAAAGTTTGGAGAAGTTTCATGAAGGTTGATCATGGTGTACCAAAACTGTTAGAGCTTGTAACATCAAGAATAATGCACGATAATCTTAGGTTTGTAGCTTAAAATGATCAGTGTGAAGTATAGTTTGTGTTAGGGTAAGGTTTGGAAGAAATTGGAAGAGTTGATATCAGGTGATCATGGTGGAACCGAGCTGTTATACGTATCGGGTTTGATTTGTGGTTGAGTTTTAGAAGGAACCATTGCTATGGCTGTGTAGAGGGAAGAAAATGGATCGTTTTTGCTCTTTGCATCGTGTTATTTCATGGAAGATCAAGGGAGAACAGAGAGGTATAAACTCGTGCATGGGAGAAGAGAATTTCAGAAACCCTAGGGTTTCAAGGTTGAAGACAACCCCAGAGCCACACGATCATGGTGTTGACCTTGACTCTGAGACCAATCCAACGGCTGGTATTCAATCTGAAAAACGGAGGGAAATTCAAGGGGTGCTACGCACCGTTTCATTAAATCTCAATCTGATGGGCTTTGCAATCCTTGCTATGCACACCCCTATTCGCAGGCCCAAACCAATATTCAACTGTTTTTATTGCTTTTTACACCGTTCCAGCTTTTTATTTTTTTGTGGTGATTTCTGAGCATGCATTGGGCCTAGACGCGCTTGCTATGCGCGCCCCCCAGTCTGGGCCCATCCTTTCTTTTAAACTGATTTTATTGCTTATTGCACCCTTAGTCCATCTAATTCCATTTAATTTCTTTCAAAAAATGTTAATTCTTTTAAAAATCATAACAATTTGAAAAATGCATGATTTTAATTGGTTCTTTTTGCATATTGTTCATAATTTTGTTAAGAAAATTACCATTCAAAAAAATTCTAACTTCATTTTATTTTCATATTTTTAGTATATTTTTCTTTTTAATAGGTGTAAATAATGTTTAGTTTGATACATGAATTTGTTAATTTTAGTTTGATTAAATGCTTTTATATTTTTGATCCATTCTTTTTAGGTTGATTAGTATAGAATGTTAGCTTGTATATACAATTTAGTTCATATTTTTAGGACTTAGTTTTAGGTGATTTGTTTAGGTGTGAATAACATGATCAAAACTAGGGTTTAGGAGATAACATAGGAGAATTAAATCATTTCCCTTAGGAGTTGTAGATTGAATCTTTGGGGTATGGGACTATAGGGATTATGAGTAGTTATCAAATCCCTTAGAAAATATTAGGATTCCCCTACTGCTATTAGTATACTGTCTGTATTTGTTTGACTGTGTGGTGTGCCCTCTCTGGGGTTATTTCATTTGTCTGTGTGGGGTATTGGGCTTGCTTGGGGATTGGGAGAGCTGAAGACTTGTGATGATGAAGCCTATTGGAGATCCAGATGATTGAAGACCAACTTCCAGAGTTGATGAAGGGATTCTTTGCTAGCAGCTGTTGAGGAGTATAGGGTTTAGGAGCTAGGCAGAGCTCTAGAGTAGTAAACTTGATTCTCAAACATGGAAGGTCTTGATTGCCTCCATCCCTCTTTGTGATGCAGAGTCTCTCTAAGACACTCACCCCCTTCCTTTGGAAGGCTTGGTGATAGTGTCTAAGAGATAGAACTCTTGAGAGAAATATTCTATGTGTTGTTAGCAGTCTGTTTCCCACCCTTGGTGGTCAACTAATTGCTTAACACCCAGTTCACTCTTGTGATTGCTTCCTCAGCTTGGAGATTGAGACTTGAAGAAAAGCCATTGCAGATGGAAGACTGAAGACAGAGACCTTGCTTGAAGGCTGTGGAGATAAAGACTGAGGCTTGCTTGAAGCTTGTAGCTGATTGATGATGACTTGAAGACAGATGTTGATGCAGAGCTGCTGTGGCTGTTTATTTTTGCTGTTTGTTTCTGATGTATTGATTGGTTTTCCCTGACTGTATTGTTTGCTGTTTAACCTGTTGGGTTGAAAGTGAATGTTGTTCACTTTTGCCTATTGTTTTCTAGGTTCGAGGTTGAGTGGGACTCCCTTGCCTCGCTTGTATTGTTGCATCCATGCATTTTACTGCTTTATTATATATCTGTTGTTTCTGTTTCCGTCTATTCCCATAGGATCTCTGTTTCTCTCTGCGCAAGAGAGGAGCATGATAGACACTAGGTCTTGACTCATGCATGATAACACTAGGTTAGCTTGATTCCCTTTTCAACCGTAGGTTAGAGTTCTGTCTCTTCTTTTCTCAAAACAAACAGAAAAATACAATAAGATTTCAAACACAATAAAATACACTTCTTCCGTAAAAGAATGTGAACTCATCAAAACGTCATTTTTGTCCGCTGGGACTGTTAATCAGAAAAAACCCTTTTTTAGAAGGAATAAAAAACAATCAAAACAGACTTGTGTCGTACGTGGCCCGAACTACGTTTGCTCTGATCTTTCATGCTGTATGAAAGTACGTAGGCATAGGATGCGACGTCCTAGCGAGCAACCTTCCCCTCCTTTCCCGTAGGTAGGCGAACTACGTTGACTCTAATTTCTCGTTCCAGACGGGAATACGTAGGCATAAAGTGCGATACTTTGCCGAGTCATTTTATTTTCTTTTTAACCCCAGACCTATAGAGTAGATAGAATAACAATCCGTACCAGAAAACAAGCGTGGATCCCGTCGAGTACGACGGACGTGAGGGGTGCTAATACCTTCCCCTTGCGTAACCGACTCCCGAATCCAGGTTTTGGTTGCGATGACCATACTTTTCCCGTCTTTGCGGTAGGTTTACTCTGAGCATTTCCTTTCCCTCCTGTGGGATAAATAACGCACGGTGGCGACTCTTCTGTTCAGCCGGCGCCGATTTTCGCAGTAGCGACAGCTGGCGACTCTGCTGGGGATCCAACGTCCCCTGGCCGCTAAGGACTGCGATAGTCCTTATGCATTTGGGATCCAACGTCCCTTAAGCGAGTCAATCCTAGCGCTTGTTTTCCCGTCGAGGATTTTGTATGGATTTATATTTCTGACCTTTATTTTCAGCATTATATATTATTTATTATTATTGCTGTATTGTGGGGTGTGACGGGTGTTCCATGATTGAGAGATAAGCCGGACCTGGGCTTGAGTGCACCTAGACTTAAAGTAGAGATTAGTGGGCGCGCACGTGCTTTGCATGTCCTAGTGTCCCGCGAAATCTACACTCAGACGAGGTTCTTCTGGTTGGCCTCCTGTCCTGCCCCTTGGGTGGCTTGGGTTGCTGGTTAGTTGGATTGTCGACTCTGGGGACCGATCATTTGGAAGTTGGCTAAGTGAGGCCTCTTCAGGATTTGATGATGCCACTCCTTCTGGGAATCGTATCATCAACCCTGAAAGTCTGTGACGCCGACGACCGCATAGGATGTCATACCTTTGTCAGTTACTAGGACACCTACCTGTGAGAGGGTTTGGGGTTATGCAGGTAACTAGACCTTCAGATACCGGTTATTTCTTGATCTGAGATCCTGGGTATTTATGGAGAGTTCTGAGGTCTGTCAGAGACCAGTTGGAGAGTTATGAGGTCTGTCAGAGACCAGTTGGAGAGTTATGAGGTCTGTCAGAGACTAGTTGGAGATATGATTTGAGGTCTATCAGAGACCAATCAGAGTTATGTTATGAGGTCTGTCAGAGACCAGTGTTAGAGATTCATGATGGGTCTATCTGAGACCAGGGTTTGAGGAATTCTAGAGGGTCTATCTGAGACTTTTGATATGGTTCAGGCTATTCAGCTATGGCATTTGGTCCCTGTTGCATGTTGCTTGCATTGCATTATTTGCATAATCATTATCATTGCATCCCATTAACGTGTGTCTGTGCTGCAGGTGCATTTGCATATCCCCCGGTTCTAGTGTCTGGACTTCTGAGTATTGATCATGGCTGGTTTGAGGATGACAGTTGCGTACAAGCTACCTATTCCTGATATTACTCCACTCCTGGGTCTGATTTCTCTGGCAGATGAGGATGTCCGTAGAAGCTTCAGGCAGAGTTACGGACGGCTGTTGAGTTTGGTTCGCAAATCCACTGATGATGAATTGAATGGGCTGTACACCTTAATGCAATTCTACGACCCGGCTTTGAGATGTTTCACGTTTGCTGATTTTATCTTGGGGCCTACCATGGAGGAGTATGTAGAGTTTACTGAGCTGCCGGTACAGAATGCAGTTCCTTTTATTCACTCTACCGCTGAGCCCAAGTTGGAGGATTTAGCTAAGGCCTTGCACATGAATGCTTCTGAGCTGCTGATGACCTCTTGGCTAGGGGTTCCGGGTTTCTCTCTCCAGTTTCTGGTTGGTAAGGCTCAAGAGTACGCCAAGAATGGGTGTTGGGTGGTCTTTAACGCTACTTTGGCTCTATGCATTTATGGGATAGTGCTGTTTCCCAATTTCCCAAACTTCGTGGACATGGATGCATTTCATCTGTTTGCTGCTGGCAACCCGGTGCCTACACTGATCGGGGACTTTTACCATTCGATGCACTACAGAAATGAGAACAGGAGAGGCAAGAATGTCTCTTGTTGCGTGCCTTTGCTGTACATGTGGTTTAAGAGCCATCTTCCCTTGAAGGGACCTTTTGTGGATAGTGCAACTACATCTGACTGGCCAGAGCGTATGATGAGGCTATCTTCTGAAGACATTGAGTGGTTTGACCGAGACTTGCTGGGGTCTGAGCTTATTTTCAGTTGTTCTGGGTATCCTAATGTTCCTTTAATAGGAAGAAAAGGGTGTATCAATTACAACCCTTCTCTGTTCGTTCGTCAGTTCGGATATACGTTGAAGAACCCACCAAAGGAGGAAGAAGCACAGGAATCTCTGTACTTCACCGGTGATTTGAAGGGAGAGTTACTAGCCAAGCTGCAGCACGCATGGACGCGTATTAACAGAAGAGGGAAGCCACTGTTGGGGAAGAATGATTGTCAGGCTTATGCACCCTACAGAGTGTGGATCCAGGAGAGAGCAAGACAATTACGGATGCCATTTCCAGCGGCACCAGTCCCTGTTCACATTCCGGTAGAAGAGCCAACTACTGTTTCTAGGGAGGCCTACGAGCAAGTGGTGAAAGAAAAGGAAGCCTTAATGAAGATCAATGAAGGGCTAGAGCAAGAGCTGGCTCAGATACACAGTGAGAGAAACAAGGCCGTGCATGCTTTCCAACAGTAGATCGAACTAGTAAACAGACTAGGGGCTGAGTTGACTGAAGAGAAGAAGAAGCGCGAACGTCTGGGTCAAGAGTTCAGAAGCTCCCATGACATGTTGGAATCCAAAAAGAAAGCACTCGACGCCGCTCACCGAGAAATCTCTTCTTGCAACAAGACTTGGAATGCTACGCTGACCAACAACAAGAAGAGGGAAGATAAATTGAAGCAGCAAATTTCCGACCTCGAAGAGCAGTTGAAGGCTAGCATTAGGAAGTCTGAAGAAGAAGTGATGACCAGATATAGTCTCCAGAATGCACTAAACAAAGCTATCGAAGGCAGGAACGAAGCTGTGTCTCAGAAGCGGAAGCTAGAGGATCGCTTCGGAGAAGGGGCATGGGAGGAAACCGCTGGTGACGTGCGACGTGTTCTCAAGAGAAGAAACCTACTTGTCGAGGGTCTGCTTACCCGACCAGGTCACCTAGAGACCAAGAAGTTAATAGAAGAGTATCAGGCTTATGAGTGTACTTGATCATTTCATGTATCAACTTGTATGCTTTATTTGCATAGTGCTGACCATCACCAGGATTGTTGGTTGAGGTCATGCCTTCTTATTGTACTCAGTGATATTGTATTCTTGGCTTATTGGTTTTCTCTGCAATATACGAGGCTTTCTATGATTCAGCTCCGATATCCATATTGCTAGCACTGTCACTGCACTGGCACCTTCGCACTAGAATCGGGGAATGAATTTCCCTAATGCACAGACACACATTGCATTGCATTCATACTCATATTGCATTACAGGTGATTATTGGATGATATCTTATTCCCTGCTCTGTACCAGGTCTTTTCAGAATTGAAGATCAGCGCTCACACCGTTACTCCACTCGCACCAACTGCCGAAGAATCATGGATCAAATGCAGAATGAGATGCAAGATATGCGCGAGAAGCTAGCGCTCTTTATGCAGACCATGGAGACTATTGCAAAGGGTCAGGAGAATTTGCAGGCTATGGTGCAGCCTCTGTTGGCAAGGAATGCTGGACACGGGAATGAGGATCATCAGTCTGTGCGGGTCGACACAGTTCATGGGGATGGTACTCCCACACCAGTGGCTCCACCTGTAGTCAATATACCTGCTATCAATGTCAACAACGCTACTGCTACTGGGAACGGTAACGTTGGAGTTGGGAACGAGACTGCTGTCCATAACGTTGGGCTTGGTGATGTCAACTTGGGTGATAATATGGGAGGCAACGGCTTCGGTAATGCTGGATTCGGGTTCAATGACCAGGGATTCGATAATGCTGGGAAATACGGTTTCAATACTCAAGGCTTTGGGCAGGACGGTTATGGCATGACTAATCAGGGTTATGGAGGATTTGGAAATGGCGCTGGGTTAATGGCTTTTGGACCTGCTGGGGTTGCCCAGGGGTACGGCAACAGAGGGCGAGGCCCGGTGATGAATCAGATTAGAGCTGGCCGTAACAATGGATACGATGGGTATGGAGCTGGGAATGGTATGTGGCAAGAGGATCAGCAGGAGGACGCCTTCTCCGGCGGAGGTTTCGAAGGGTCGATGGATGACTCCTAGAGGATCAGAATGCTAGAAGAGCATATGAGAGGGGTCGTAAATCAAAGTGCTGTCAGCTTGGATATGTCAACAATGGGTCTGGTACCGGGCTTGAGGGTGCCAATCAAATTCAAAGCTCCTACATTTGACAAGTATAAAGGGGACACCTGTCCAAAAGTGCACGTGCGGTCATATTACCGAAGGATGTCTGCGTATTCAACTGATGAGAGAATGCTAATGCATTTCTTTCAAGATAGTTTGTCTGGTCCTTCCCTCGAGTGGTATATGGGATTGGAACCAACTAATATAAAGACATGGAAGCAGCTGGCAGAGGCCTTTGTAGCTCACTATAAGTACAACAGCGACTTGGCGCCCAATCGGGTCCAATTGCAAGGGCTGTCTCAGAAAAAGGGTGAGAGCTTTAAAGAGTATGCGCAGAGATGGCGCGACATGGCTGCTAGGGTCCGTCCTCCTCTGGAAGACAAGGAAATGAATGACATGTTCATCGGAACATTCACCGGCATGTTTTATGATAAGTTGTTTCACACATCTTTGGCCAGTTTCTCAGACTTAATTCTGATGGGAGAAAAGATTGAAAGCAACATTAAGCAAGGAAGATTCCAAGCTGAGGAATCTACTGCATCTGGCAGTAATAGAAAGGCTTTTGGTGGGCGCCGTCAGGGCGATGCAAGCGCAGTGTTTGGAGGCCGAGGTCGAAACCAGTATAATCAGCCGCAGCAGGTGGCGAGTGTTACTATACCGTTTCAGCAACAACCATTCCAACAACAACAGCAACAGCAACAGCAGCCGCAGCAGGGGGCACAACCCGCCCAGCGCAGATTCCAGGGGGGTAAACCAAGGAGAGTGTTTGAAAAGCCTCCTTCAACTTATGCAGATTTGTTACAGACATTATTGAGTTTGAACCTGGTCGAGAAGAGAACTCTGGCACCAATAACGGGAACTCCTCCGTACGGATATGATGCAAGCAGGCACTGTGAATTCCACTCTGGGGCCCCGGGCCACGATGTAGAGGGTTGCCATGCATTCAAGCATGTTGTGCAGGATCTATTGGATAGTAAGGCTATCAATTTTGGAACGGCAGGTCCGAATATAGTGCAGAAGCCCATGCCTAACCATGGGGCGAACGCCATTTTGACTGAGGAGGGTTTGAATTTGATTATGAATGTGGATGATCTAAAGACACCGTTGCGTGAAATAAAAAGCAGACTGTTGCAAGGGGGTGTCTATCCAGGATGTGACGAATATTGCTTAGAGTGTTGGACCCTAGCTGGGGGGTGTGATGACTTAAAGAAAGGAATTCAGGCTTTAATAGATGGCGGCACGTTGCAATTTGACCGAGCAGCAACTGAAGAACCTGTAGGGGCATTAGCAGATAAACAGAGTGATGTGGCTACTGTAACGATTCCTCGAAAGACAATCACGATAACAGCACTGGCCCAGCGACCGCCAATTACTATCACTAAGGCCGGACCAATTCCGTACGAGAGCACAAAAGCATTCCCATGGTCATATGGGTTGGAAGTGTATTGTGACGGAGTAAAAATTGATGTTAATAAGCAGCCAGCCGAGACTGTAGACAACGTTGTTGGTACAGGAGGTATGACAAGGAGTGGAAGAATCTTCATCTCGCCTGAGGTAGAAGCCGAAAGACTGGCGAAAGGAAAGGGGAAGATGGTTGAGAATGTCCCAGTACAGGGGAATGAAAAAGAAGCGGCATCGAAGGACGTAGAAGAGTTCATGCGCTTGATTCAAAAAAGTGATTATAAGATCATGGAGCATCTGCAACAGACGCCGTCCAAGATCTCTATACTGTCGTTGCTATTGTGTTCTGAAGCTCACAGAAATGCTTTGTTGAAAGTCCTGGATACTTCCTTCGTACCCCAAGATGTTTCCGTAAACCAGCTGGAGGGAGTGTTGGCGCATGTAAATGCAGGCCATAGCTTGGGCTTTACTGACTTCGATTTAACCCCTAAGGGGAGGGAGCATAATATGGCGTTGCACGTATCTGTCGAGTGTAGAGGATCAGTCATGTCGCATGTACTGGTAGACATCGGATCGTCCTTAAACGTGCTGCCCAAGAAAGCAATGATGAAGCTAGATGTCAGAGGAATCCTGTGCACGCCCAGTGACTTGGTAGTCAGGGCATTCGATGGGACGCGAAGAACGGTTTTTGGATCGATAACAATGCCTCTACAGGTGGGGCCGGAGGTTTTCGCGACTGAATTTTATATCATGGACATCCAGCCTGCATATAGCTGCCTTCTCGGAAGACCCTGGATCCATGGGGCTGGGGCAGTCACATCAACCCTACATCAGAAGTTGAAATATATGGTAGGAGACAGCGTGGTTACTGTATGCGGAGAAGAAGACATCCTGGTCAGCCATCTGTCGTCATTTAAATATGTGGAGGTCGATGGAGAAATTCACGAAACACCCTGCCAGGCATTTGAAGGGTTGCGCATCAAGGACAAAGGTCCCGGGCCGAGCAAAGTGTCAGAGATAGCTGTCTCGTCATATAAAGAAGCTCAAGCTCTAGTAGAGACAGGTGAGACCAAGGGCTGGGGCAAAGTGCTGGATATTCCTGTGAAGATGGACCGGTTTGGGCTGGGGTATCAACCGTCGTCATCAACTCCTGTTGTGGGGGCACCCCGTTTCAGAGGACCAATAACTATCACTGCTGGTGGAGTATGTCATGAGACCGTCAACGCTGCTTCAGAGTCTGACGAAGGAGACAGCGACTGCAATATGGACGCCTGGATTCAGCCTAGCGTGCCAGGACAGGGATTGTGCAACTGGTCTATTCAGGAGATTGTTCCTGTGACTCTTAAACAGTAATGCTTTGTTTTATTAATTGTTGGACAATCTGGTGTCTGGCCCGAGGCATCACGATCTGCTTAGGGTTGTGCTGTTATGAACATTGCGTGTTTAATCATTAAATAAAAGGCGTTTTTTTTCATGTGCAAATATTGCGATCTCTGTTTTTCCTGTTTTGTATTTTTCAATAAAATGGCAACGTGGTTATTCGCTTTATACGCATTTTGAAGCATTTAACCATTCCTTTTGCAGGATAACATTTTCAGATGACATCCTTGAACCACCTATGACTCGTCCCGACTTTGAACACCCGGTATTTCAGGCCGAAGAAGAGGTTGTTGAAGATGGTGACGTTCCCGAAGAATTGTCTTGGTTGGTGAAGCAAGAGGAAAGAGTCATTCTGCCTCACGAAGAGGTCATCGAAATCATTAACCTAGGGTCGAAAGGGGTTGAAAAGAATATTCGTATAGGAGCCGCGTTGCAGAGCGACATCAAGCGAAGACTGATTGAAATGCTCAGAGAGTATAGTGATATGTTCGTTTGGTCGTATGAAGATATGCCAGGGCTCGATACAGATATGGTTGTGCACCGTCTGCCGTTGAAAGAAGAATGCCCGCCGGTCAAGCAAAAGTTTCGCAGAACTAGACCCGATATGGCAGTGAAGATCAAAGAAGAGGTTCAAAAACAGTGGGATGCTGGTTTCCTAGTTGTGACAAAATATCCCTCCTGGGTCGCTAATATTGTACCAGTGCCCAAGAAAGACGGTAAAGTGAGAATGTGCGTAGATTACCGTGACTTGAACAAAGCGAGCCCAAAGGACGATTTTCCACTTCCGCATATCGATGTGCTAGTTGACAACACTGCTCAATACTCCATATTCTCCTTCATGGATGGCTTCTCAGGCTATAATCAGATTAAAATGGCGCCAGAGGACATGGAGAAGACTACTTTCATAACGCCTTGGGGAACATTTTGTTATAAAGTGATGCCCTTCGGATTGAAGAATGTTGGGGCAACGTATCAGCGTGCAATGACGACTCTTTTTCATGATATGATGCATAAGGAGATCGAAGTTTATGTTGACGATATGATTGCCAAATCCCAGACGGAGGAAGAGCATCTGGTGAATCTGCTGAAGTTATTCAAAAGGCTTAGGAAGTTCAGGCTGAGACTGAACCCTAACAAGTGCACCTTCGGGGTGAGATCGGGTAAGCTGCTGGGGTTTATCGTAAGTGAAAAGGGAATCGAGGTTGATCCTGCAAAAATAAAAGCAATACAAGAGATGCCGACGCCTAAAACAGAGAAAGAGGTGCGCGGGTTTTTAGGGAGGTTGAACTACATCGCTCGGTTCATATCTCACCTAACGGCTACGTGTGAACCATTATTCAAGCTGTTGAAGAAAGATCAAGCTGTGACGTGGAACGAAAATTGTCAAAAGGCGTTCGAGAAAATAAAGCAGTATTTGCAGGAGCCTCCTATTTTGGTACCCCCAGTGGCAGGGAGACCCTTTGATTATGTATTTGACAGTTCTTGAGGGAAGCATGGGTTGTGTTCTCGGTCAACACGACGAGACAGGAAGAAAAGAGCATGCGATCTATTACTTGAATAAGAAATTTACTGAATGTGAATCTCGATATTCAATGCTTGAGAAGACTTGTTGCGCGCTAGCCTGGGCCGCCAAGCGTTTGAGGCAATACATGCTGAATCATACAACCATGCTCATCTCGAAGATGGATCCTATCAAATATGTATTCGAAAAGCAGGCATTATCAGGGAGAATTGCCCGTTGGCAGATGGTCTTGACTGAGTATGACATCCAATACGTCTCGCAAAAGGCTATAAAGGGGAGTGTACTGTCTGAGTACTTGGCGGAGCAGCCTATTGAAGATTACCAATCAATGAGGTTTGATTTTCCTGACGAGGATATCATGTACCTAAAGATGAAAGATTGCGAAGAGCCGTTGCCAGACGAAGGACCAGAGTTGGGTTCCAAATGGAAGATGATCTTTGACGAAGCTGTAAATGCTTACGGTAGCGGAATAGGGGCAATCATCACTACTCCACACGGGTCGCACATCCCGTTCACTGCTCGATTGACCTTTGCAGTTACCAATAATGAAGCCGAATACGAAGCTTGTATCATGGGCTTGAAGAAGCCATTGATTTGCGAATCAAAAATCTAGACGTATACGGAGACTCAGCTCTGGTGGTGAATCAGATCAAATGGGAATGGGAGACACGTCAGCCCAATTTAATACCGTACATGAACTACGCAAGGAGATTGTTGCCTTTCTTTGACAAGGTTGAATTGCATCATGTACCACGGGCGGAGAATCAAATGGATGACGCCCTGGCCACTTTGTCTTCCATGTACAAGGTCAACTTCTGGAACGAGGCTCCCAGCATTGTTATCTCTCGACTTGACAGACCTGCCTTCGTGTTTGCTATTGACGAAGCATCTGACGATAAACCGTGGTATTTCGATATCCTTAATTTCCTGAAGAACAAAGAGTATCCGGCTGGGGCATCCAGTCAAGATCAGAAGACTCTCAGGAGATTGGCGGGAAATTTCTATTTGAATTCAGACGGTGTCTTATACAGAAGAAATCACGACTTGGTGCTGCTGCGTTGTGTAGATGAAAAAGAGGCGAAGTTGCTCATGGAGGAAATACATGAAGGTACCTTTGGTACGCATGCTGGTGGGCATGCTATGACGAGGAAGCTGCTGCGGGCAGGTTATTTTTGGCTGACTATGGAAACTGATTGTTTCAAGTTTGCGAGGAAATGCCACAAGTGCCAAATCTATGCTGATAAGATCCATGTGCCTCCGAGTCCTCTGAATGTGATGTCATCGCCCTGGCCATTCTCGATGTGGGGAATCAATATGATTGGAAAGATCGAGCCGACAGCTTCTAATGGGCATCGGTTCATTCTAGTAGCAATCGATTATTTCACCAAGTGGGTGGAAGCGGCGTCTTATGCAAATGTGACTAAGCAGGTGGTGGCCAGGTTCATCAAGAGAGATATCATTTGCAGATACGGGATCCCCGAACGGATAATCACTGACAACGGTTCAAACCTGAATAACAAAATGATGAAGGAACTCTGTCAGAATTTCAAGATTGAACATCACAACTCCTCCCCTTACCGACCCAAGATGAATGGCGCTGTCGAAGCGGCCAATAAGAATATAAAGAAGATCGTTCAAAAGATGGTGGTGACCTATAAGTATTGGCATGAGATGTTACCCTTCGCTTTGCACGGTTATCATACGACGGTACGCACATCAACCGGGGCAACCCCGTTCTCGCTGGTATACGGAATGGAAGCAGTACTACCATTGGAAGTCGAGATCCCTTCTCTGAGGGTATTGCGAGACGTCCAACTAGATGAGGCAGAATGGGTGAAAGACAGGTTGAACCAGCTGAGTTTAATGGATGAGAAGAGGCTAGCTTCTCTAGCATACGGTCGTTTGTACCAGAGCCGAATGAAGAAAGCATATGGTAAGAAGATACGTCCTCGGAGCTTTCAGACGGGCGACCTTGTGCTGAAAAGGATTCTCCCGCCGCAGGCAGATCACAGGGGCAAATGGACCCCTAACTACGAAGGGCCATACGTTGTCAGAAAAGTCTTTTTAGGAGGAGCTTTAATGTTGTCCACCATGGACGGTGAAGACTTTACGTCGCCTGTGAATTCGGACGCAGTTAAAAAATACTTTGCTTGAAATTGACCCGCTGGACAGAAAAAAGAGAGTCCAGGCAAAAATGGGGCATCCTGGCGAACCAAAAAACAGAATGAAAGGTTCGGGCAAAAATTAGGGATAAAATTGGAAAAAATGTACACCCGCGAAGTTGAAAACCTACACTGGGCGGCTTCGGCAAAAAAAGGGTATCCCGGTGAACTGAAAACCCGTAAATGGCGGTTCACGCAAAAGTTAGGGATTTGAAAAGCAAATGACTGCGGTCCGAATTTAATATTGCATTGAGCATTGGTGCGGGAGAATATACCTGAGGGGTCGATTATCAGATACAATCTCTTTGGAAGTGTGAATACCGGGAAAAGCATTAGAGTCGGGCGAGTCATAGGAGGATCAGCTCGTGGTGTTCGTCTGCATCCCGTTGCCGACATGTGTACAAATTTAATTTGTCAATATATTTATGCTTCTTGTGCATACTTGTATATTTGCTGTGCGTAGCTTCCTCTTTTCAGGAGTTACATCCCGTGTACAAAACTCCGCCCATTCAGGGGCCCAATCAATAAAATATGTTATTCAGTACCTGATGCTGTCTCTTTACTGTTTTGTGCATGATAAACGCCTAAGTTTGACGAAACTAGCATGTGCATAACGTCACTGGCCCTTGCCAATAATTGCTAAAACTTTGAATTAACTGAAAATGATGTCACTAACGCTAACCTGAATAGATTGGTTGCATAGACTTGTCTTGTCTTGTTTGTGGTGTTGCAGGGTTCATAGCCGTACAAAGTGGACGATCAAAAGATTGCAGTAACGAAAGACTCGATCCCCACGCAGGTCGCGTTCCCAAGATAGCAATATTCCTCACTGAAGAAGGATCGAATTCCCCAGCTAGTCGTAGCTTATCCAAAGGCATGCTCTAACAAAGTCGTTTATCCTTAGCAGAGTTTGGCGATTCCAAGATTGTAGACTGTATTCAGACAGTGTGGTGTCCCCCAGAAGGATTCCTTATCACAAGCAGAGTGGTTTAGCCGCGGAAGATTAATATTTGTGAGCTGTATTCAGACAATTCACCTTTCCCCGCAGGGTCAGTTACTCTCCCCCAGCGGAGTCAGTTGATTTTCCCCAAGAGAATCATCCCATCCCCAGTGGAGTTCTCTTTTCAGCAAGTGTTTTCATTCCTCCCAGGCAGAGTTGGTTGCGTCCTGGCATTTATTTTGTCAAAATACCTTGTGATATCCGTTCACTCTCCAGCAGAAGTCCAATCATACCAAGCTCATCTGCTATCTCCCCAGCAGAGTTACATTCCCCAGCAGGGTGTTACTTCAATGAGGTGCTTGGTTTAAGTTCCCAATTTCCCAGCTGAGTCGGCTTCACTCTTCCAGCATTTATTTTGCTGGAATAATTCTGTAGCACCTGGCTATCCCCAGCGGAATCGGCATTGTATTCAGCATTTATTTTGCTGAAGCGGTTTCTGTATCTCAGCGGTTCGAGTATGCATTTGCATCGACATATAGTGTCATATTTGCATCTACCAAACAAAAGCACGTAGCATTTCCATGTCGAATGGAGCATTACGTCATTGTCAAACATATGCATTTTGAAACATGAACCAGGTTAGCTAACCGTTTGTTTCAAGTATTGCTCTCTTGCAGGTGGAAGGAGCTCTTACTCAAATGAATTACTAAACATTCGAGGTCTCGACGTGAGACATTCAATGAAGTGTCAGCTTTGGCACTATTCCCCACAGAGTTATCATGATGAAGTTCTCTTTGTCTCCAAGCAGAGTTATTTGTCATCAAAGGGTTTCATGAATCAGAATTTCAGAGGCTACCGCCGGTTATCAGAGCAGGTGTTCGGTAGTTTGATTTCCAAATATCCTCAGTAGAGTCCGCCTCAAAGTCGCTGTCACGTCAGTGTTAAGAAGTTTGTGGGTGGGGACCAATGGAGAACTGAGTCCTGACGTGGACAAGTTTATTGACAGATTTTCTTCGTGCTAGAGAAGTGGGGGTCCTAACGTGGACAGTTTCATTTCCTCAAGTTGACAATACGTGTTGGTCCTAACGTGGACAGGTTCGGTTTCTCAGTATTGATGGAATGTGAAGTCCTGACGTGGACAAAGTTTATTACTCTTCGTGTTGGTGTCCTGACGTGGACAATTTATTTCCGGCAGATATCTTTATTCGTAATGGTGAGATGTACGTCCTGACGTGGACAAGTTTATAGTTCTTCGTGATGACAAGATACGAGAGTCCTGACGTGGACAAATTTATCCTTCTTCGTGTTGTTGGCAAAGTGTGAGTCCTGACGTGGACGAGTTTTATTTCCCCAGCAAGTCGAAGACGCGCAAGTCCTGACGTGGGCAAGTTCTATTTCCTCAGCAGAGAAGATGAGTCCTTACGTGGACAAATCAAGACGATGTGTGAGTCCTGACGTGGACAAGTCAAGACAAGAGGGGAGTTCTTACGTGGACAAATCAAGAAGAGAGTTATTCCTAACGTGGAAAGGTGGGTCCTAACGTGGACGATGTAGTCCTTACGTGGACAAGTTGGTTTCCTTACGTGGAAAGATTGTATTCCTTACGTGGAAAGATTGTATTCCTTACGTGGAAAGATTGGAGTCCTGACGTGGACAGATCAAGATAAGATTGTGATTCCTTACGTGGAAAGAAGATGTATTCCTTACGTGGAAAGAAGATTGATTCCTTACGTGGAAAGATAAGATCGTTTCCTTACGTGGAAAGATGGCATTCCTTACGTGGAAGAACGATGTATTCCTTACGTGGAAGAATTTAGTCCTGACGTGGACAGATCTAGGCGAAGTTTATTCCTGACGTGGAAGAATTTAGTCCTGACGTGGACAGATCTAGACGAAGTTTATTCCTGACGTGGAAGAGTTTAGTCCTAACACGGACAATTTATTTCTGATGAAATGCAGACGAATTATCCCCAGCGAAGTTGTTGCGATTTTTTCGGGTTGACGGCAGATGGAGTCCTGACGTGGACAAGTTTTAGTTGAGGTTTCTTCGTGTTGACGGCACAGGCGTCCTAACGTGGACAAAGTTTTATTCCTTCGATGATAGAATCTTTTTCAGACTGATGAAAATAATCCCCAGTACGTCACACGAGATCAGTGGGTTGCTGTAAACAGTTAGATTCAGTTGATGAATATCGTTCCCCAAGCAGTGGTGCAGTTTATTTCTGCGGTTGGCAAATTTTCGTGTTCTTAGTATTCAACCGTCTCGTACCGCGAATGTTTGAAGGTTGTTCGCTCTTCACCCAATCGGGTCCAAGTCGCTTGAATAGGGGCAGCTGTTGCACCCTAAAATTTGCTCAACCTCATTCACTTGGTTTATGTTTCAATATCATTAGCATTTGCATATAGAGTCATGAACATAGTCTAATCATCTGCATAGCATAGTATAACAAGTCATCCAACAAGGGACCAAGCATTATTCTCATCTCTATGAGCCTATCAAGAGGTTATTATTCAAATTCAATCTTATTCAAGTCATCAGAAAGAATTGGAAAGCCAAAGAAGTCTGTGGATCAAGCAGGGCATCTATCTCCTATCTGAAGGTATCTGAGGATCATCAAAGAAGTTGTGAGCTGTGAATTGAGCATGGAGAGTATATGGACATCAAGGGAGACTTAGAAAGTCATTTGGAGAAGGAGACAAGTCATGGATGTGATCACAAGAATTGCAGTTGAAGACAGTCAACTAGGGTTTCACTTGGGTCAACTCTAGGTCAACCCTAGGTCAATTGATTGATTGAAAGGCATTAAGGGCTATTGGAGAGATGTGGGGTTCATCATTTGGCATGTGGATAAGGATATGGTGATGTGCTAAGAAGAAATCAAGAGAAATCAAGGAGAAGAGGAGTTTCTAAATTAGGGTTTCTGTGTAAAATCCCCTAGTTTAGGTCAAATTTCCAAGCAAGATAAGTCAAAATGCAAGCTTCAAATGGATACTTGGTCAACATGAAACTTGTAGAGGATCTCAAGATCTTTAATTTTAGTGGTGGAAGACATCAAGGAGATTTATAGAACTCAATTTATGGTCCTTGCAAGTTACAGGTCATCTGAGGTATCTGAAATTTTGTCTGTGAAAGTCACTTGTCTTCCAAGCAACTTTTACCCCTCAAGGAGATTTCAAATGAATTTCTGGTCAACATAAGAGTTGTTCCTCATTGTCTTAGATTTCTAGAATGGTATGGTATGCCTTCATATTATTTGTTGAACTCTACTTATGGTCTTGGAAAGCAAAGGGTATTTTGGTCATCTGAGAATTACAGGTCATTTCAAGCCTATGCCCAAAACTCATACAAGGAAGCTTCAAATGGAAAACTTCACAACATCAAACTTGCTCCAAATGACATTTTGAGTCTAGAGAAGTGACCATGAAAGATTGGAAAGGCTCATAGCTCAAGGTTTCAAAATTGGTGAATTTGATGAATAAAAAATGACCTAAAATTGAGATTTTTCATAATTTGGCCAAATGGGATGAAATTATAGGTCATTTTGATTGGAAAAAATGTTTTAAGAACATTGGCAAAAGTAGAACTTTGAGTTTGGTTCAATATTTAGGAGTTATGCATGGTTACTTACAAATGAAGTTACATAATCCAAATCCAAGGGAAAGTGTGCATGGGAAGGTTCTACAAACTTCTAGGGCTTTCTATTCTCATCTATATATTGAATGAAGTAACTCCATGCCATGGTTGGTGAATCACTTTGTTCAAAACACAAGTTATACACAATTCTTCCATTTTTGCAAAACCTCTCAAACTCCGTCAAATCTCTCTCAATTTCCACACTTCTTGATTTGATCATCATCAACCTCTTCCATAGATCAGAATTCACATCAAGATTGGGTAGAATTGGGGAAGAACTCGTGCTAACCACTTCCATCATCCAAGGAGCAAGAAAGTTGGAATTGCAAGATTCAAGAGGCTTGGACAAGATTCATTGCATACAGAACTCATAATCAAGTTCCCTGATCCATTTCCACTCATTGCAAGCATTGGATCAATAGAATTCAGCACCTGTTTTCACCATTTACACCAGGTTGGTTATCCATTCAATTTGACTGTTTTAGTTAGAATCATAGTGATTTGTTAGCATAGAACAGTTAAGAGAGGTTAGATGATGGATTGTGCAAAGTTTGGAGAAGTTTCATGAAGGTTGATCATGGTGTACCAAAACTGTTAGAGCTTGTAACATCAAGAATAATGCACGATAATCTTAGGTTTGTAGCTTAAAATGATCAGTGTGAAGTATAGTTTGTGTTAGGGTAAGGTTTGGAAGAAATTGGAAGAGTTGATATCAGGTGATCATGGTGGAACCGAGCTGTTATACGTATCGGGTTTGATTTGTGGTTGAGTTTTAGAAGGAATCATTGCTATGGTTGTGTAGAGGGAAGAAAATGGATCGTTTTTGCTCTTTGCATCGTGTTATTTCATGGAAGATCAAGGGAGAACAGAGAGGTATAAACTCGTGCATGGGAGAAGAGAATTTCAGAAACCCTAGGGTTTCAAGGTTGAAGACAACCCCAGAGCCACACGATCATGGTGTTGACCTTGACTCTGAGACCAATCCAACGGCTGGTATTCAATCTGAAAAACGGAGGGAAATTCAAGGGGTGTTACGCACCATTTCATTAAATCTCAATCTGATGGGCTTTGCAATCCTTGCTATGCACACCCCTATTCGCAGGCCCAAACCAATATTCAACTGTTTTTATTGCTTTTTACACCGTTCCAGCTTTTTATTTTTTTGTGGTGATTTCTGAGCATGCATTGGGCCCAGACGCGCTTGCTATGCGCGCCCCCCAGTCTGGGCCCATCCTTTCTTTTAAACTGATTTTATTGCTTATTGCACCCTTAATCCATCTAATTCCATTTAATTTCTTTCAAAAAATGTTAATTCTTTTAAAAATCATAACAATTTGAAAAATGCATGATTTTAATTGGTTCTTTTTGCATATTGTTCATAATTTTGTTAAGAAAATTACCATTCAAAAAAATTCTAACTTCATTTTATTTTCATATTTTTAGTATATTTTTCTTTTTAATAGGTGTAAATAATGTTTAGTTTGATACATTAATTTGTTAATTTTAGTTTGATTAAATGCTTTTATATTTTTGATCCATTCTTTTTAGGTTGATTAGTATAGAATGTTAGCTTGTATATACAATTTAGTTCATATTTTTAGGACTTAGTTTTAGGTGATTTGTTTAGGTGTGAATAACATGATCAAAACTAGGGTTTAGGAGATAACATAGGAGAATTAAATCATTTCCCTTAGGAGTTGTAGATTGAATCTTTGGGGTATGGGACTATAGGGATTATGGGTAGTTATTAAATCCCTTATAAAATATTAGGATTCCCCTACTGCTATTAGTATATTGTCTGTATTTGTTTGACTGTGTGGTGTGCCCTCTCTGGGGTTATTTCATTTGTTTGTGTGGGCTATTGGGCTTGCTTGGGGATTGGGAGAGCTGAAGACTTGTGGTGATGAAGCTTATTGGAGATCCAGATGATTGAAGACCAACTTCCAGAGTTGATGAAGGGATTCTTTGCTAGCAGCTGTTGAGGAGTATAGGGTTTAGGAGCTAGGCAGAGCTCTAGAGTAGTAAACTTGATTCTCAAACATGGAAGGTCTTGATTGCCTCCATCCCTCTCTGTGATGCAGAGTCTCTCTAAGACACTCACCCCCTTCCTTTGGAAGGCTTGGTGATAGTGTCTAAGAGATAGAACTCTTGAGAGAAATATTCTATGTGTTGTTAGCAGTCTGTTTTCCACCCTTGGTGGTCAACTAATTGCTTAACACCCAGTTCACTCTTGTGATTGCTTCCTCAGCTTGGAGATTGAGACTTGAAGAAAAGCCATTGCAGATGGAAGACTGAAGACAGAGACCTTGCTTGAAGGCTGTGGAGATAAAGACTGAGGCTTGCTTGAAGCTTGTAGCTGATTGATGATGACTTGAAGACAGATGTTGATGCAGAGCTGCTGTGGCTGTTTATTTTTGCTGTTTGTTTCTGATGTATTGATTGGTTTTCCCTGACTGTATTGTTTGTTGTTTAACCTGTTGGGTTGAAAGTGAATGTTGTTCACTTTTGCCTATTGTTTTCTAGGTTCGAGGTTGAGTGGGACTCCCTTGCCTCGCTTGTATTGTTGCATCCATGCATTTTACTGCTTTATTATATATCTGTTGTTTCTGTTTCCGTCTATTCCCATAGGATCTCTGTTTCTCTCTGCGCAAGAGAGGAGCATGATAGACACTAGGTCTTGACCCATGCATGATAACACTAGGTTAGCTTGATTCCCTTTTCAACCGTAGGTTAAAGTTCTGTCTCTTCTTTTCTCAAAACAAACAGAAAAATACAATAAGATTTCAAACACAATAAAATACACTTCTTCCGTAAAAGAATGTGAACTCATCAAAACGTCATTTTTGTCCGCTGGGACTGTTAATCAGAAAAAACCCTTTTTCAGAAGGAATAAAAAACAATCAAAACAGACTTGTGTCGTACGTGGCCCGAACTACGTTTGCTCTGATCTTTCATGCTGTATGAAACTACGTAGGCATAGGATGCGACGTCCTAGCGAGCAACCTTCCCCTCCTTTCCCGTAGGTAGGCGAACTACGTTGACTCTGATTTCTCGTTCCAGACGGGAATACGTAGGCATAAAGTGCGATACTTTGTCGAGTCATTTTATTTTCTTTTTAACCCCAGACCTGTAGAGTAGATAGAATAACAATCCGTACCAGAAAACAAGCGTGGATCCCGTCGAGTACGACGGACGTGAGGGGTGCTAATACCTTCCCCTTGCGTAACCGACTCCCGAATCCAGGTTTTGGTTGCGATGACCATACCTTTCCCGTCTTTGTGGTAGGTTTACTCTGAGCGTTTCCTTTCCCTCCTGTGGGATTGTCGCTACTGCGAAAATCGGCGCCGGCTGAACAGAAGAGTCGCCACCGCGCGTTATTTATCCCACGGGAGGGAAAGGAAACGCTCAGAGTAAATCTCGCCCAACACGGGAAAGGTATGGTCGTCGCAACCAAAACCTGGGTTCGGGAGTCGGTTACGCAAGGGGAAGGTATTAGCACCCCTCACGTCCGTCGTACTCGACGGGATCCACGCTTGTTTTTGGGTATGGATTGTTATTCTTTCTAAACTATAGGTCAAGGGTTAAAAAGAAAATAAAATGGAAATAAAAATGACTTGGCCATGTATCGCACTTTATGCCTACGTATTCCCGCCTGGAACGAGAAATCAGAGTCAACGTAGTTCGCCTACCTACGGGAAAGGAGGGGAAGGTTGCTCGCTAGGATATTGTATCCTATGCCTACGTACTTTCATACAGCATGAAAGATCAGAGCAAACGTAGTTCGGGCCACGTACGACACAAGTCTGTCTTGGTTGATTTTATTCCTTCTGAAAAAGGTTTTTCTGATTAATAGTCCAAGCGGACAAAAATGACGTTTTGATGAGTTCACATTCTTTTACGGAAGAAGTGTCTTTTATTGTGTTTGCAATTTTATTGTATTTTTCTGTTTGTTTTGAGAAAGAAAGAGACAGAACTCTAACCTACGGTTGCGAAGGGTAACAAACTATCCTAATGTTATCATGCATGGGTTGAGACCTAGTGTCTATCATGCCCCTCTCTTGCGCAGAGAGAAACATAGATCCTAAGGGAATAGACGGCAACAGAAACAATATCAAATATATACAGTAAAACAGTAAAATGCATGAATGCAACAATACAAGCGAGGCAAGGGAGTCCCACTCAACCTCGAACCTAGAAAACAATAGGCAAAAGTGAACAGACTTCACTTTCAATCCAACAGGGTAAACATCAAACAATACAGTCAGGAAAACCGGTCAATACATCAGAAATGAATTACAGTAAAATAAACAGCCACAGCAGCTCTGCATCAATATCCATCTTCAAGTCATCTCCAATCAGCTACAAGCTTCAGTCAGCAGCAGTCTCTATCTTCACAGTCTTCAAGCAAGGGCTTTGGCTGACAATCTTCAGTCTACAATGGCTTTTCTTCAAGTCCTATCCTCCAAGCTGAGGGATCAATCACCAGAGTGGATTGGGTGTTAAGCAATTAGTTGACTACCAATGGTGGTAAACCAACTGCCACTAACACATAAGACATTTTCTCTCAAGAGTTCTATCCCTCAGACAATAGCACCAAGCCTTCCAAAGGAAGGGGGTGAATGTCTCAGAGAGACTCTGTATCATAGAGAGGAATGGAGGCAGTCAAAACCTTCCATGTTTGAGAATCAAGCTTTCTAACCTAGAGCTCTGCCTAGTTCCTAAACCCTAATCTCCTTAACAGCTGATGGCAAAAATCTCTTCTCCAACTCTGGAAGTTGGTCTTCAATCTCTGGATCTCTAATGGCTTCATCATCTTCAGTCTTCAACTCTCCCAAATCCCCAGACAGTCCCAATACCCAAACAAGCAAGCAATCATCCCCAAAGGGCACACCACACCAGTCAATCAGATATAGACAGTATATTAATAGCAGTAGGGGAATCCTGACTTTTCTAAGGGGATCTGATAACTACCCATAGCCCCTATAGTCCCATAGCTAAACTATTTAATCCCCAAGTCTTAAGGGAAATGACCTGATTCACCTAAGTTATCACTTAAAACCCTAATTTGTTCATGTTGTTTACACCTAAACTAATCACCTAAAACTAACTCCTAAAAATATGAATTAAATTGCATGTACAAGTTTAATATCTAAACTAAACAACCTAAAAATAATGAACAAAAAATATTAAAGCAACTAGTAGAACAAAAATTAACAAATTTATGTATGAAATGAAACTATTTAAAATGCTATTTATTTGGAAAATATGGCAAAAATATCAAATAAAAAATAAAATGCAATTTTATTTTTTTATGATTTTCTAGACTCTTCAAAGAAAATTATGCAAAAAGAATCATCAAAAAATAATGATTTTTCAATTTTATGTGATTTTTATAAAATGCATGAAAAATGAAAGAAATTAAAAAAGAATTAAAAAGAAATAAATGGGAGGGGGTGAGAATAGCAGGGCCAAACAGTTCAAGCTAGTGGGCTTTCACGCGCGTGGGGTGTCAATAGCATCTGAGCCCATTTCCTTCTACTAAATGAAACAGTGCGTTTCATTATTTGAAATCTCCCTCCGTTTTGAACTTTTAATCGCGTCCGTCAGATGAGTCTCCAAGTCAAAGGTCAAAATGTAATCGTGTGGCCCAGGGATCATCTCCTACCTCCAACAAACCCTAGACTCTGAGATTGCAACACCATGCACGCATCTTACACCTTTCTGTTCTCCTTCAACTCTCCACGGATTCATTCGATGTCAAGAGCAAAATTGCTCTAAATCTCTCCCTCTACACAGCCATACCCTTAGTTCCTTCTAACACTCAGCCAAACTCCAAACCCGATAAGCATAACAGTCAAGTTCCACCATAATCATCTGCTATCAAATCTCTCAATGCTTGCTCAATTCTATCCTATCATGCTCCACATCTCACGCTGATCATTTCAAGCTATTAACCTATGATTATCGTGCCTTAATCTAAGAGTTATAAGCCTTAACAGAATTGATACATCATGCTCCAACTTCATGAAACTTCTCCAAAATCATCACAATCAATCCTCTATCCTATCTTAACCATTTTACACTATCAAATCCCTAAGATCCTAATTAAATCATGCAATATGAAGAGAAGACAAACCTGGTGCAATTGGTGAAAACAGGTATGGAACTCTTTGAATTTGATGCTTGCAGTGATTGGAACTTGCTCAGTAACCTTGATGGTGAATTCTGTATGCAGTGATTCGTGTGTAAACCTCCTGAATCTTGTCCTTGAGAAGTTCTTGCAATTTGGATGGTGATCTTGAATAGCACGATTCTTCCTCCAATTCTACCAATCTTGATGTGGATTATGGTGTTTGAATGATGATGATGAAGATTCAATCAAAAGATATGAAGATTGATGGAGATTGTAGAGAGTTTGAGGAGCTTATGCAAAAATGAGAAAGTGTGTAAAACTTGGGGTTTTGAACAAATGGAATCACCAACCATGGCATGAACTATCTTGCATCAATATATAAGTGAGGTTAGAACCTCCTAGAAACTTGGAGAAGTTTCCCTTGCATTCTTTCCCTTGAATTTGGTTTATGTTTCTTCCATTGCAAGCAACCATGGATAACTCTTAAAACATGAACTAAGCTCAAAATTATACTTTAGCCAATGTCTTTAAAATGATCTTTCCATTCAAAATGACCTATAATTTTGCTTCATTTGGCCAAGATATGAAAAATCTCATTTTTAAGGCCATTTTTATTCATTAAATCCAACAATTTTGAAACCTTGTGCTATGAATCTTTCCAATCTCTCATGGTCACTTTTCTAGACTCAAAATGTCATTTGGAACAAGTTTTATGTTGTAAAGTTTTCCATTTGAAGCTTCCTTGTATGAGTTTTGGGCATAGGTTAAAATGACCTGTAATTCACAAATGACCAAAATACCCTTTGCTTGCCAAGACCATAAGTAGAGTTCCACACATCCTATGAAGGCATACCATACCATTATAGAAAGCTAAGACAATGGGGAACAACTCTTATGTTGTCCAGAAATTCATTTGAAATCTCCTTGAGGGGTAAAAATTGCTTGGAAGTCAAGTCACTTTCACAGACAAAATTTCAGATACCTCAGATGACCTGTAACTTGCAAGGACCATAACTTGAGTTCTATAAATCTCCTTGATGTCTTCCACCACTCAAATTAAAGGTCTTGAGATCCTATACAAGTTTCATGTTGGCCAAGGATACATTTGAAGCTTGCATTTTGACTTATCTTGCTTGGAAATTTGACCTAAACTAGGGGATTTTACATAGAAATCCTAATTTAGGACCTCCTCTTCTCCTTGATTTCTCTTGATTTCTTCTTAGCATAACAACATATCCTTACTCTCCATGTCAAATTATGAACCCCACATCTCTCCAATAGCCCTTAATGCCTTTCAATCAATCATTTGACCTAGGGTTGACCTAGAGTTGACCCAGATGAAACCCTAGTTGACTGTCTTCAACTGCAATTCTTGTGACTTCACCAATGACTTGTCTCCTTCTCCAAATGCCTTTATAGGTCCTCCAAGATGTCTAGATACTCCCCATGCCTTCAATTCACGGCTCATACTTTCCTTGATGATCCCCAGATACCCTCAGCCAGGAGATAGATGAACTGCTTGACCCATTGACTTGATAGCTTCCCAATTCTTTCTGATGACTTGAATGAGATTGAATCAGGATAATAACCTCTTGATAGGCCTCTAGAGATGATAATAATGATTGGTCCCCTGTTGGATGACTTGCTATGCTTATGCTATGCAGATGGTTAGGCTATGTACATGACTCTATATGTAAATGCTAATGATATTGAAATATAAACCAAGTGAATAAGGTTGGGAAAATTTTAGGGTGCAACAGCTGCCCCTATTCAAGCGACTTGGACCCGATTGGGTGAAGAGCCCGGAGCCTTCAGACATTCGCAGTACGAGACGGTTGAATACTAAGAACCCAAAAATTTGCCGACCGCAGAAATAAACTGCGCTCCTGCTTGGGGAACGACATTCGTCAACTGGATCTGACTGTTACGGCAACCCACTGATCTCACGCGACCGTGCTGGGGACTATTTTCATCGCTCTGAAAAAGATTTTATCATCACAGAGATAGAATTTTGTCCACGTTAGGACTCCAACTGCCGTCAACTCGAGAAACTTCAACAGGTTTGCTGGGGATGGCTCGTTTGCCTTCTCGTCAGAAATAAATCGTCCGTGTTAGGAATAAACTCTTATACGTTAGGAATAACACCGTCCGCGTTAATAACAACATCGTCCATGTTAGGACTCACTTTCCCACGTAAGGAATACCCTTTCTTTCCACGTCAGGAATCCCCATCTGTCCATGTAAGGAATCTCCTTCTTTATCTGTCCACGTGAGGACTTCACTCTTTCCACGTAAGGAATAACACCTTTCCACGTAAGGAATCAAACTTGTCCACGTTAGGACTGCATCGTCCATGTTATGACCCACCGTTCCGCGTAGGGAATAACCGTTCCACGTGAGGAATCATGACTTTTCCACGTAAGGAAACCCATCTTCTTTCGATCTGTCCATGTAAGGACTCCAACTTGATATGTCCACGTAAGGACTCAATCTTTCTACGTAAGGAAACATATTTTGATTCGTCCACGTAAGGACTCACATCTTCATCTGATGAAACAATAGAACCTGTCCACGTCAGGACTCGCGCGTCTTCGACTTGCTGGGGAAATAAGACTTTGTCCATGCCAGGACTCGTACTTCGCCAACAACACGAAGAAGGATAAATTTGTCCACGTCAGGACACCAACACGAAGAACAGTCGACCTTCGCCCACGTCAGGACTCCACACCCAATCAATACCGAGAACTCGAACTTGTCCACGTTAGGACTAACACACATCGTCAACTTGAGGAAATGTCCACGTTAGGACTCCACATTCCAACAATCGTCTCTAGCACAAAGAAATCCCGTCAATAAAATTGTCCACGTTAGGCCTCATCCTTCCATTGGTCCACGAACTTCTTATCACTGACGTTACAGCAACTTCGAGGCTGACTCTACTGGGGAGTAGCGCCACAACTGACACTTCATCGGACGTCTCACGTCGAGATCCTGAATGTTTATTGATTCATCTGAGCAAGGGCTCTCTCTACCTGCGAGAGAAACAACACTTGAAACCAAAAGGTTAGCCATCCTGGTTTATGTTTCACAATGCATGCGTTTATCAATGATGCAATGCCCCATTTGACATGGAAATGCTACGCTTTTATTTGGTGGATGCAAGTATGACCCTATATGCCGATGCAAATGCAGCGAAATGAATGCTGAAGATAATGTCAACTCCGCTGGGGGATAGCCGGATGCTACATAACTATCCCAGCAAAATAAATGCTAGGAGAGCGAAGTCGACTCAGCTGGGAAATGGGGAACTTAAACCAAACACCTCGTTGAAGTAACACCCTGCTGGGAATACAACTCTGCTGGAGGATAGCAGATGCGCTTCTGCTGGAAAGTGAACGGATATCACGCGGTATCTTGACAAAATAAATGCCTGGGCACACAACCAACTCCGTCGGGGAGAGTCTTAATCTTCGAATTCCACTGGGAGGAATGAAAATACTTGAGGAACAGAGAACTCCACTGGGGATGGGATGATTCTCTTTGGGAAAATCAACTGACTCTGCTGGGGGAGAGTAAATGACCCTGCGGGAAAGGTAAAACTGCCTGAATACAGCTCACCAATCTGAAATATTAATCTTCTGAGGCTAGACCCACTCTGCTTGAGATGCACCGTCCAAATACAACCTTATAATCTTGGAATCTCCAATTCTGCTAAGGATAAACGACTTTATTGGAGCAGGCCTTCTGGATAGGCTACGACTAGCTGGGGAATTCGATCCTTCTTCAGGAAGAACATGCATGACCTGCGTGAGGGTCGAGTCTTTTGATTATCTTCCTCGTACGGTTGTGAAACCTGCAACAACACAAACAAGACAAAACAAGCCTATACAACCAAATCTATTCAGGTTAGTGACGTTATTTTCAGTTAATTCAAAGCTTTAGCAATTGTTGGCAAGGGCCAGTGACATTATACACATGCTAGTTTCAATAAACTTAGGCGTTTTATTATGCACAAAACAGTAAAGAACCAGCATCAAGTACTGAATAACATATCTTATTGATTGGGCCCCTGAATGGGCGGAGTTTTATACACGGGATGTAACTCCTGAAATGAGGAAGCTACGCAAAGCAAATACACAAGTATGCACAAGAAGCATAAATATATTGACAAACTAAATTTGTACACATGTCGGCAACGGGATGCAGATGAACACCACGACCTGATCCTCCTATGACTCGTCCGACTCTAATGATTTTCCAGTATTCACTCTTCTGAAGAGGTTGTATCTGATAATCGACTCCTCAGGTATCCTCCCACACTGATGCTTACTGTAATATCCAATTCGGACCGCAGTCATTTGCTTTTTAAATCCCAAACTTTTGCGTGAACCGCCCTTTACGGGTTTTCAATTCACCGGGATACCCCTTTTTGCCGAAGCCGCCCAGTGTAGGTTTTCAACTTCGCGGGTGTACATTTTTTCAATTTTATCCCTAACTTTTGCCCGAACCTTTCATTCTGTTTTTGGTTCGCCAGGATGCCCCATTTTTGCCTGGACTCTCTTTTTTCTGTCCAGCGGGTCAATTTTAAGCAAAGTATTTTTTAACTGCGTCCGAATTCACAGGCGACGTAAAGTCTTCACCGTCCATGGTGGACAACAACAACGCTCCCCCTGAAAAGACTTTCCTGACAACGTAGGGCCCTTCGTAGTTGGGGGTCCACTTGCCCCTGTGATCTGCTTGCGGCGGGAGAATCCTTTTCAGCACAAGGTCGCCCGTCTGAAAGCTTCGCGGATGTATCTTCTTGTCGTATGCTTTCTTCATTCGGCTCTGGTACAGACGACCGTATGCTAGAGAAGCTAGCCTCTTCTCATCCATCAAACTCAGTTGATTCAACCTGTCTTTCACCCATTCTGCCTCATCCAGCTGAACGTCTCGCAATACCCTTAGAGAAGGGATCTCCACTTCCAATGGTAATACCGCCTCCATTCCGTATACTAACGAGAACGGGGTCGCCCCGGTTGATGTGCGTACCATCGTACGATAACCGTGCAAGGCGAAAGGTAGCATCTCGTGCCAATCCTTATAGGTCACCACCATTTTCTGAACGATCTTCTTGATATTCTTATTGGCCGCCTCGACAGCGCCATTCATCTTGGGTCGGTAAGGGGAGGAGTTGTGATGTTCGATCTTGAAATTCTGACAGAGCTCCTTCATCATTTTGTTGTTCAGGTTCGAACTGTTGTCCGTGATTATCCGCTCGGGAATCCCATATCGGCAAATGATATCTCTCTTGATGAACCTGGCCACCACTTGCTTTGTTACATTTGCGTAAGACGCCGCTTCCACCCACTTGGTGAAGTAGTCGATTGCTACTAGAATGAACCGATGCCCGTTAGAAGCTGTCGGTTCGATCTTTCCGATCATATCGATTCCCCACATCGAGAACGGCCATGGTGATGACATCACATTCAGAGGACTTGGAGGCACATGGATCTTGTCAGCATAGATTTGGCACTTGTGGCACTTCCTCGCAAACTTGAAGCAATCAGTGTCCATAGTCAGCCAAAAATAACCTGCCCGCAGCAGCTTTCTCGTCATAGCATGTCCACCCGCATGCGTACCAAAAGTACCTTCGTGTATTTCCTCCATGAGCAGCTTTGCCTCTCTTTCGTCTACACAACGCAACAGCACTAAATCGTGGTTTCTTCTGTATAAGACGCTATCCGGATTCAAATAGAAATTACCCGCTAATCTCCTGAGAGTCTTCTGATCTTGACTGGATGCCCCAGCCGGATACTCTTTATTCTTCAGGAAATTAAGGATATCAAAATACCACGGTTTTTCGTCGGATGCTTCATCAATAGCAAACACATAGGCTGGCCTGTCAAGCCGAGAGATAATGATTCTGGGAGCCTCGTTCCAGAAATTGACTTTGTACATGGAAGACAAAGTGGCCAGGGCGTCAGCCATTTGATTCTCTGTCCGCGGTACGTGATGCAACTCAACCTTGTCGAAGAAAGGCAACAATC
Organism: Lathyrus sativus; assembly: GCA_963859935.3. Classification (NCBI taxonomy): domain Eukaryota; kingdom Viridiplantae; phylum Streptophyta; class Magnoliopsida; order Fabales; family Fabaceae; genus Lathyrus; species Lathyrus sativus. Next base: position 397,886,402 of record OZ012740.1, read on the forward strand.
TCCTTGCATAATTCATGTAATGTATCAAGTTGGGCTGACGTGTCTCCCATTCCCCTTTGATCTGATTTACCACCAGAGCTGAGTCTCCGTATACGTCAAGATGCTTGATTCGCAAATCGATGGCTTCTTCAAGCCCCATTATACAAGCTTCGTATTCGGCCTCATTGTTGGTAATGGCGAAGGTCAATCGGGCAGTAAACGGGATGTGCGACCCGTGTGGCGTAGTGATGATTGCCCCTATTCCGCTACCGTAAGCATTCACAACTCCGTCAAATATCATCTTCCACTTGGAACCCAATTCTGGCCCTTCGTCTGGCAACGGCTCTTCACAATCTTTCATCTTTAGGTACATGATATCCTCGTCAGGAAAATCAAACTTCATCGATTGGTAATCTTCAATAGGCTGCTCAGCCAAATACTCAGACAGCACACTCCCCTTTATTGCCTTTTGCGAGACGTACTGGATGTCATATTCAGTCAAGACCATCTGCCACCGGGCAATTCTCCCTGACAGCGCCTGCTTTTCGAATACATATTTGATAGGATCCATCTTCGAGATGAGCATGGTTGTATGATTCAGCATGTATTGCCTCAAACGCTTGGCGGCCCAGGCTAGCGCGCAACAAGTTTTCTCAAGCATTGAATATCGAGATTCACAATCTGTAAATTTCTTACTCAAGTAATAGATCGCATGCTCTTTTCTCCCTGTCTCGTCGTGTTGACCGAGAACACAACCCATGCTTCCCTCAAGAACCGTTAAATACATGATCAAGGGTCTCCCTGCCACTGGGGGCATCAAAATAGGAGGCTCCTGCAAATACTTCTTTATTTTATCGAACGCCTTTTGACAATTTTCGTTCCACGTTACAGCTTGATCTTTCTTCAACAGCTTGAATAATGGTTCACACGTAGCAGTTAGGTGAGATATGAACCGAGCGATGTAGTTCAACCTCCCTAAAAACACGCGCACCTCTTTTTCGGTTTTAGGCGTCGGCATTTCTTGAATCGCTTTTATTTTAGCAGGATCGACCTCTATTCCTCTTTCGCTTACGATAAACCCCAGCAGTTTGCCCGATCTCACCCCGAAGGTGCATTTGTTAGGGTTCAGTCTCAGCCTGAACTTCCTAAGCCTCTTGAACAACTTCAGCAGATTCACCAGATGCTCTTCCTCCGTCTGGGATTTGGCAATCATATCGTCTACATATACTTCAATCTCTTTATGCATCATGTCATGAAAGAGAGTAGTCATCGCTCTTTGATATGTTGCCCCAGCATTTTTCAAACCAAAGGGCATCACTTTGTAGCAAAATGTTCCCCAAGGCGTTATGAAAGTGGTCTTCTCCATATCCTCTGGCGCCATTTTAATCTGGTTATAGCCTGAAAAGCCATCCATGAAAGAGAATACAGAGTATTGAGCCGTATTGTCAACTAATACATCAATATGAGGAAGTGGAAAATCGTCTTTTGGGCTTGCTTTATTCAAATCCCTATAATCCATGCACATTCGAACCTTGCCATCTTTCTTTGGCACGGGTACGATGTTGGCAACCCATGAGGGATATTTCGTCACAGCCAGGAAACCAGCGTCCCACTGTTTTTGAACTTCCTCTTTGATCTTCACTGCCATATCTGGTCGAGTTCTGCGAAGCTTTTGTTTGACGGGCGGGCAATCTTCTCTCAGTGGCAGGTGATGCACAACCATATCTGTATCGAGCCCCGGCATATCTTCATATGACCAAGCGAATACATCACTATATTCTCGGAGCATTTCAACCAGTTTCCGCTTGATATCATCCTGCAATGCGGCTCCGATACGAATATTCTTCTCAACCCCTTCCGACCCCAGGTTGATAATTTCGATGACCTCGTCGTGAGGCAGAATGGCTCTTTCCTCTTGCTTCACCAACCAAGACAGTTCTTCAGGAACGTCGCTATCTTCGACAACCTCTTCTTCGGCCTGAAATACCGGACGCTCAAAGTCGGGACGAGTCATAGGTGGTTCAAGGATGTCATCTGAAAATGTTATCCTGCAAAAGGAATGGTTAAGTGCTTCAAAATGCGTATAAAGTGAATAACCACGTTGCCATTTTATTGAAAAATATAAAACAAGAAAGACAGAGATTACAGTATTTGCACATGAAAAAAACGCCATTTATTTAATGATCAACATGCAATGTTCATAACAACACAGCCCTAAGCAAATCCTGATGCCCTGGGCAAGACATCAGATTATTCAACAATTAATAAAGCAAAGCATTACTGTTTAAGAGTCACAGGAACAAGCTCCTGAATAGACCAGTTGCACAGTCCCTGTCCTGGCGTGCTTGGCTGAATCCAGGCATCCATATCACAGTCGCTGTCTCCTTCGTCAGACTCCGAAGCAGCATTGACGGTTTCATGACATACTCCACTGGCAGAGATGGTGATTGGCCCTCTGAAACGGGGTGCCCCCACAGCAGGTGTTGACGACGACGGTCGGTATCCCAGCCCGAACCGGTCCATCTTTACAGGAATATCCAGCACTTTTCCCCAGCCCTTTGCTTCTCCTGCTTCTACTAGAGCTTGAGCTTCTTTATACGATGAGACGGCTATCTCTGGCACTTTGCTCGGCCCGGGACCTTTGTCCTTGATACGCAACCCTTCAAATGCCTGGCAGGGTGTTTCGTGGATCTCTCCGTCGACTTCCACGTATTTAAATGACGACAAGTGGCTGACCAGGATATCTTCTTCTCCGCATACGGTGACTACGCTGTCTCCGATCATATATTTTAGCTTCTGATGCAGGGTAGACGTGACTGCCCCAGCCCCATGAATCCAGGGTCGTCCGAGCAAGCAGCTGTACGCAGGCTGTATATCCATGATATAAAATTCCGTTGCAAACACCTCCGGCCCTACTTGTAGAGGCAATGTTATCGATCCGAAGACTGTTCTTCGCGTGCCGTCGAAGGCTCTAACTACCAAGTCACTGGGCGTGCACAGGATTCCTCTAACATCCAGTTTCATCATCGCCTTCTTGGGCAGCACATTCAAAGACGATCCGGTGTCGACCAATACATGCGACATTGCTGATCCTCTACACTCAACAGATATGTGCAGCGCCATATTATGATCTCTCCCTTTCGGGGTCAAATCGAAGTCGGTAAAGCCCAAGCTGTGGCCTGCATTCACATGTGCCAACACTCCTTCCAGCTGATTTACAGAGACGTCTTGGGGGACGAAGGAAGTATCCAGGACTTTCAACAAAGCATTTCTGTGAGCTTCCGAACACAAGAGCAATGACAAGATGGATATTTTGGACGGCGTCTGTTGCAGATGCTCCACAATCTTATAATCACTTTTTCGAATCAAGCGCATGAACTCTCCTACATCTTTCGATGCTGCTTCTTTGTCACTTGCTTGCACTGGGACATTCTCAACCATCTTCCCTTTTCCTTTTGCTAGTCTTTCGGCCTCCACTTCAGGTGATATAAAGATCCTACCACTCCTTGTCATACCTCCCGGACCAACAACATTATCCACAGTCTCGGCCGGCTGCTTATTAACATCAATCTTTATCCCGTCACAATACACCTCCAACCCATATGACCATGGGACCGCTTTCGTGTTCTCGTACGGGATCGGTCCGGCCTTAGTTATGATGATCGGTGGTCGCTGAGCTGGTGCTACGATAGTGATTGTCTTTCGAGGAATCGTTACAGTGGCCACATCGCTCTGATCATCTGCTACTGCCCCTGCAGGCTCTTCAGTTGCTGCTCGGTCAAACTGCAATGTGCCTTCATCAATTAAAACCTGAATGCCTTTCTTCAAATCATCACACCCCCCAGCTAGGGTCCAACATTCTAAGCAATACTCGTCACATCCTGGGTAAACACCCCCTTGTAACAGTCGGCTCTTTATCTCGCTCAGCGGAGTCTTTAAATCATCGACATTCATAATCAGATTCAACCCTTCCTCAGTCAGAATGGCGTTTGCGCCATGATTGGGCATGGGTTTCTGCACTATATTTGGACCTGCCGTTCCGAAATTGATAGTCTTATTGTCCAAAAGATCCTGCACAACATGCTTAAAAGCATGGCAACCTTCTATATCGTGGCCCGGAGCCCCAGAATGAAACTCACAGTGCCTGCTTGCATCGTACCCAAACGGGGGAGCTCCCGTTATCGGTGCCAGAGTTCTCTTCTCTACCAGGTTCAATCCCAACAATGTCTGCAATAAATCAGCATATGTCGTGGGAGGCTTCTCAAACACTCTTCTTGGTTTACCACCCTGGAATCTTCGCTGAGCCTGCTGTGCCCCCTGCTGAGGCTGTTGCTGATGCATTGGCTGCTGCTGAGACGGTTGTTGTTGCTGAAGTGGTTGTTGTTGCTGAAGTGGTTGTTGCTGGTACGGAATAGTAACACTCGCCACCTGCTGCGGCTGATGATATTGGTTTCGTCCCCTGCCTCGGCCTCGGCCTCGGCCTCCAAACACTGCGCTTGCCTCGCCCTGCCGGCGCCCACCAAAAGCCTTCCTATTACTGCCAGATGCAGTTGATTCCTCAACCTGGAATTTTCCTTGTTTGATGTTACGCTCAATCTTTTCTCCCATCAGAATTAGGTCTGAAAAACTGGCCAGAGATGTGTGAAACAGCATGTCATGAAACAAGCCTGTAAATGTGCCGACGAACATGTCATTCATTTCCTTGTCTTCTACGGGAGGACGGACCCTGGCAGCCATATCGCGCCACCTTTGCGTGTACTCTTTAAAACTCTCCCCCTTCTTCTGCGACAGCCCTGCCAATTGGACCCGATTGGGCGCCAAATCGCTGTTATACTTGTAGTGAGCTACAAATGCCTCTGCCAATTGCTTCCATGTCTTGATATCGGTTGGCTCTAGGGCTGGAAATGAGTCGAGTCGAGTCGAACTCACCTCAGCTCGGCTCGACTCGTTAAGAATTGTTCGAATTCGAGTTCGAGTTCGAGTTTGACACGAACTTTTTTTTAAGCTCAAACTCGACTCGTTATAAGTTCACGAACAGTTCGGTTTGACTCGTTAGGTTCATCTCATTAGGTTCAGCTCACATGGTTCACGAACTTAAAAACTATTTTTTTTAATATATATATTTTTTAGTATATTTGACATTTTAAATAAATAAATATATATTTTAAATAAAATATTAAAATAAAATAAAAGTTATCATATTGAAATTTAACTTTATCTTCGAAATCTACTAATTCAAAACCTACACAACTTTCAAGAGATACATTTGAGAGTCTAATTCAAAACCTACTAAATTGAAGATTAAATTTGTCTAAGATTTGAAGTAAATATTTAAACCTAATCTTAAAGACAGTATAATTCTTTTCATATGTAATCGAGTTGACTCATGAACCTAACGAGTCGAACTATGTATAGTTCAAGTTCAGCTCATTTAGTTAACGAACTTAATTTTTCGCTCATACTCAACTCATTTGGTTCATGAACCTAGTTCGACGATTTAATTGTCGAGTCGAATTCCGAACTATCTTCGAGTTGGTTTGGTTCATTGCCAGCCCTAGTTGGCTCCAACCCCATATACCACTCTAGGGAAGGACCCGACAGACTATCTTGAAAGAAATGCATTAGCATCCTTTCATCAGTTGAGTATGCAGACATCTTTCTGTAATAGGCTCGTACATGCACTTTCGGACATGTGTCCCCTTTATATTTATCAAACGCAGGAGCTTTGAATTTGATTGGCACCCTCAAGCCAGGTACCAAACCCATTGTTGCCATGTCCAAGCCCACAGCACTTTGGTTCAGGACCCCCCTCATCTGCTCTTCCAGCATTCTGATCTTCTGGGAGTCATCCATCGGCCCTTCGAAACCTCCGCCGGAGAAAGCGTCCTCCTGCTGATCTTCTTGCCACATACCATTCCCAGCTCCATACCCGTCATATCCATTATTATGTCCAGCCCTGATCTGATTCATCCCCGGACCTCGGCCTCTGTTGCCGTATCCCTGAACACCTCCAGCAGGCCCAAAAGCCATAAACCCAGCGCCGTTTCCATTTCCAAAACCTCCGTAGCCCTGATTGGCCACACCATAACCGTCTTGCCCAAAGCCTTGAGCATTGAAACCATATTTCCCCGCATTATCGAATCCCTGATCGTTGAATCCGAACCCAGCATTGACAAAGCCATTGCCTCCCATATTATCACCCAAGTTGACGTCCCCAAGCCCAACGTTATGGACAGCAGTCTCATTCCCAACTCCGACGTTACCGTTCACAGCAGCGGTAGCGTTGTTGACATTAGCAGCGGGCATGTTGACTACAGGTGGAGCCACTGGCGTAGGAGTGCCGTCTCCATGAACAGTGTCGACCCGTACGGACTGGTGATCCTCATTACCGTGACCAGCATTCCGGGCCAGCAGAGGTTGGACCATGGCTTGCAAATTCTCCTGACCTTTTGCAATAGCTTCCATGGTCTGCATGAAGAGAGCGAGCTTCTCGCGCACATCTTGCATCTCGTTCTGCATTTGATCCATGATTCTTCGACAGTTGGTGCGGGTAGAATAGCGGTGCGGGTGCTGATCTGCAATCCTGAAAAGTACCTGGTGCAGAGCAGGAAATAAGATAACATCCAATGATTACCTGTAATGTAATATGAATATGAATGCAATGCAATGTGTGTGTCTGCGCATTAGGGAAGTTCATTCCCCGATTCTAGTGTGAAGGTGCCGGTGCAGTGACAGTGCTAATAATATAAAGATCGGAGTTGAATCACAGAAAGCCTCATATATTGCTGAGAAACCAATAAACCCAGAATACAATGTTACTAAAGGTACAAAGAGAAGGCATGACCTCGACCAACAATCCTGGTGATGGTCAGCACTGTGCAAATAAAGCATACAAGTTACTACATGAAATGATCAAATCCTCCCATAGGTCCGGTATTCTTCTAGCAACTTCTTGGTCTCCGGATGACTGGGTCGAGCAAGCAGCCCTTCGACAAGTTGGTTTCTTTTCTTAAGAACACGGCGCACATCTTCAGCAGTTTCTTCCCATGCCCCCTCTCCGAAGCGATCTTCCAGTTTACGCTTCTGGGACACAACTTCGTCTCTCCCTTTGATGGCCATGTTTAGTGCATTCTGGAGACTATACCGGGTCATCACCTCTTCCTCACACTTCTTGATGCTGGACTTCAACTGCTCTTCGAGGTCGGAGATTTGCTGCTTCAACTTATCCTCCCTCTTCTTATTGTTGGTGAGCGTGGCATTCCAAGTCTTATTGCAAGAAGAGATCTCTCGGTGAGCGATGTCAAGCGCTTTCTTCTTGGATTCAAGCATGTCATGGGAACTTCCGAACTCTTGCCCCAGACGTTCGCGCTTCTTCCTCTCCTCAGTCAACTCAGCCCCTAACCTGTTCATTAGCTCAATCTGCTGTTGGAAAGCATGGACGGCCTTGTTTTTCTCGCTGCGTATTTGGGCTAGCTCCTTCTCTAACCCTTTGTTGATCTTCGACAAGGCTTCTTTTTCTCTCACAACCTGCTCGTAGGCTTCCCGAGGAACAGTGGTTGGCTCTGCTACCGGAATAGGAACAAGAATTGGTACATCTGGGAATGGCATCCTCAACTGACTGGCTCTCTCCTGGATCCAAACTCTATAAGGTGCATAGGCCTGACAGTCATTCTTTCCTAACAACGGCTTCCCTCTTCGGTTAATGCGCGTCCAGGCATGCTGCAACTTGGCCAATAACTCCCCCTTCACATCTCCAGTGAAGTACAGAGATTCCTGTACTTCTTCCTCTTTTGGCGGGTTCTTCAGGGCATATCCGAACTGACGGACGAACAGAGAAGGGTTGTGGTTGATACACCCTTTTCTCCCTATCAGCGGAACATTAGGGTAACCAGAACAACTGAAGATAAGCTCAGATCCCAGCAGATCTCTATCAAACCAATCAACGTCTTCAGAAGTTAACCTCATCATATGCTCTGGCCAGTCGGGCGTAATTGCACTATCCATGAAAGGTCCCCTCGATGGAAAATGGCTCTTGAACCACATATACAGCAAAGGTACGCAACAGGAGACATTCTTGCCTCTCCTGTTTTCATTCCTGTAGTGCATCGAATGGTAAAAGTCCCCGATCAGTGTTGGTACTGGGTTACCGGCAGCAAAGAGATGAAACGCATCCATGTCCACGAAGTTTGGGAAATTAGGGAACAACACTATCCCATAAATGCAGAGGGCCAAAATAGCGTTAAAGACCACCCAACACCCATTCTTGGCGTACTCTTGAGCCTTACCAACCAGAAACTGAAGAGAAAAACCCGGAACCCCTCGCCACGCAGTCATCAACAAGTCAGAAGCATTCATATGCAGGGCCTTGGTTAAATCCTCCAGATTGGGCTCAGCGGCTGAGTGAATAAAAGAAACTGCGTTCTGAACCGGCAACTCAGTAAACTCTACATACTCTTCCATGGTAGGCCCTACGATAAAGTCCGCAAATGTGAAACATCTCAAAGCCGGGTCATAGAATTGCATTAAGGTGTACAGCCCATTCAATTCGTCCTCAGTAGACCTACGCACTAAACCCAACAATCGTCCGTAACTCTGCCTGAAGCTTCTACGGACGTCCTCATTTGCAAGAGAAATCAGACCCAGGAGTGGAGTAATATCGGGGACAGGTAGCTTATACGCAACGGTCATCCTCAAACCAGCCATGATCAAATACTCAGAAGTCCCGACACTAGAACCAGGGAATGCAAATGCACCTGCAGCACAGACACTCGTTAGTGGGATGCAATGATAATGGGTATGCAAACAATGCAATGCAAATGACATGCAACAGGGACCAACTGCCATAGCTGAATAGCCTGAACTATATCAAGAAATCTCCGATAGGCTCTTTAGAAGTCCTCAACCCTGGTCTCGGATAGACCTATAATAAAGCTCCAACAACAGTCTCTGACAGACCTCAAACCATAACTCAGACTGGTCTCTGGTAGACCTCAAATTTCATCTCCAACTGGTCTCTGACAGACCTCATAACACATCTCCAAATGGTCTCTGACAGACCTCATAACTCTCCATAAATACCCAGGATCTCTGATCAAGAAATAATCGGTGATCTGAAAGTCTTAGTTACCTGCATAACCCCAAACCCTCTCACAGGTGGATGTCCTAGTAACTGACAAAGGTATGGCATCCTATGCGGTCGTCGGCGTCACAGACTTTCAGGGTTGATGATACGATTCCCAGAAGGAGTGGCATCATCAAATCCTGAAGAGGCCTCACTTAGCCAACTTCCAAATGATCGGTCCCCAGAGTCGACAATCCAACTAACCAGCAACCCAAGCCACCCAAAGGGTAGGACAGGAGGCCAACCAGAAGAACCTCGTCTGAGCGTAGATTTCGCGGGACACTAGGACATGCAAAGCACGTGCGCGCCCACTAATCTCTACTCTAAGTCTAAGGTGCACTCAAGCCCAGGTCCGGCTTCTCACTCAATATCAGAACACCCGTCACACCCCAATATACAGCAATAATAATCAATATATATAATGCTGGAAATAAAGGTCAGAAATATAAATCCATACAAAATCCACGACGGGAAAACAAGCGTTAGGATTGACTCTCTTGAGGGACGTTGGATCCCAAATGCATAAGGAACTATCGCAGTCCTTAGCAGCCAGGGGATGTTGGATCCCCAGCAGAGTCGCCAGCTGTCGCTACTGCGAAAATCGGCGCCGGCTGAACAGAAGAGTCGCCACCGCGCGTTATTTATCCCACGGGAGGGAAAGGAAACGCTCAGAGTAAACCTCGCCCAACACGGGAAAGGTATGGTCGTCGCAACCAAAACCTGGGTTCGGGAGTCGGTTACGCAAGGGGAAGGTATTAGCACCCCTCATGTCCGTCGTACTCGACGGGATCCACGCTTGTTTTCGGGTATGGATTGTTATTCTTTCTAAACTATAGGTCAAGGGTTAAAAAGAAAATAAAATGGAAATAAAAATGACTCGGCCAAGTATCGCACTTTATGCCTACGTATTCCCGCCTGGAACGAGAAATCAGAGTCAACGTAGTTCGCCTACCTACGGGAAAGGAGGGGAAGGTTGCTCGCTAGGATATCGTATCCTATGCCTACGTACTTTCATACAGCATGAAAGATCAGAGCAAACGTAGTTCGGGCCACGTACGACACAAGTCTGTCTTGGTTGATTTTATTCCTTCTGAAAAAGGTTTTTCTGATTAACAGTCCAAGCGGACAAAAATGACGTTTTGATGAGTTCACATTCTTTTACGGAAGAAGTGTCTTTTATTGTGTTTGCAATTTTATTGTATTTTTCTGTTTGTTTTGAGAAAGAAAGAGACAGAACTCTAACCTACGGTTGCGAAGGGTAACAAACTATCCTAATGTTATCATGCATGGGTTGAGACCTAGTGTCTATCATGCCCCTCTCTTGCGCAGAGAGAAATAGAGATCCTAAGGGAATAGACGGCAACAGAAACAATATCAAATATATACAGTAAAACAGTAAAATGCATGAATGCAACAATACAAGCGAGGCAAGGGAGTCCCACTCAACCTCGAACCTAGAAAACAATAGGCAAAAGTGAACAGACTTCACTTTCAACCCAACAGGGTAAACAGCAAACAATACAGTCAGGAAAACCGGTCAATACATCAGAAATGAATTACAGTAAAATAAACAGCCACAGCAGCTCTGCATCAATATCCATCTTCAAGTCATCTCCAATCAGCTACAAGCTTCAGTCAGCAGCAGTCTCTATCTTCACAGTCTTCAAGCAAGGGCTTTGGCTGACAATCTTCAGTCTACAATGGCTTTTCTTCAAGTCCTATCCTCCAAGCTGAGGGATCAATCACCAGAGTGGATTGGGTGTTAAGCAATTAGTTGACTACCAATGGTGGTAAACCAACTGCCACTAACACATAAGACATTTTCTCTCAAGAGTTCTATCCCTCAGACAATAGCACCAAGCCTTCCAAAGGAAGGGGGTGAGTGTCTCAGAGAGACTCTGTATCATAGAGAGGAATGGAGGCAGTCAAAACCTTCCATGTTTGAGAATCAGGCTTTCTAACCTAGAGCTCTGCCTAGTTCCTAAACCCTAATCTCCTTAACAGCTGATGGCAAAAATATCTTCTCCAACTCTGGAAGTTGGTCTTCAATCTCTGGATCTCTAATGGCTTCATCATCTTCAGTCTTCAACTCTCCCAAATCCCCAGACAGTCCCAATACCCAAACAAGCAAGCAATCATCCCCAAAGGGCACACCACACCAGTCAATCAGATATAGACAGTATATTAATAGCAGTAGGGGAATCCTGACTTTTCTAAGGGGATCTGATAACTACCCATAGCCCCTATAGTCCCATAGCTAAACTATTTAATCCCCAAGTCTTAAGGGAAATGACCTGATTCACCTAAGTTATCACTTAAAACCCTAATTTGTTCATGTTGTTTACACCTAAACTAATCACCTGAAACTAACTCCTAAAAATATGAATTAAATTGCATGTACAAGTTTAATATCTAAACTAAACAACCTAAAAAGAATGAACAAAAAATATTAAAGCAACTAGTAGAACAAAAATTAACAAATTTATGTATGAAATGAAACTATTTAAAATGCTATTTATTTGGAAAATATGGCAAAAATATCAAATAAAAAATAAAATGCAATTTTATTTTTTTATGATTTTCTAGACTCTTCAAAGAAAATTATGCAAAAAGAATCATCAAAAAATAATGATTTTTCAATTTTATGTGATTTTTATAAAATGCATGAAAAATGAAAGAAATTAAAAAAGAATTAAAAAGAAATAAATGGGAGGGGGTGAGAATAGCAGGGCCAAACAGTTCAAGCTAGTGGGCTTTCACGCGCGTGGGGTGTCAATAGCATCTGAGCCCATTTCCTTCTACTAAATGAAACAGTGCGTTTCATTATTTGAAATCTCCCTCCGTTTTGAACTTTTAATCGCGTCCGTCAGATGAGTCTCCAAGTCAAAGGTCAAAATGTAATCGTGTGGCCCAGGGATCATCTCCTACCTCCAGCAAACCCTAGACTCTGAGATTGCAACACCATGCACGCATCTTACACCTTTCTGTTCTCCTTCAACTCTCCACGGATTCATTCGATGTCAAGAGCAAAATTGCTCTAAATCTCTCCCTCTACACAGCCATACCCTTAGTTCCTTCTAACACTCAGCCAAACTCCAAACCCGATAAGCATAACAGTCAAGTTCCACCATAATCATCTGCTATCAAATCTCTCAATGCTTGCTCAATTCTATCCTATCATGCTCCACATCTCACGCTGATCATTTCAAGCTATTAACCTATGATTATCGTGCCTTAATCTAAGAGTTATAAGCCTTAACAGAATTGATACATCATGCTCCAACTTCATGAAACTTCTCCAAAATCATCACAATCAATCCTCTATCCCATCTTAACCATTCTACACTATCAAATCCCTAAGATTCTAATTAAATCATGCAATATGAAGAGAAGACAAACCTGGTGCAATTGGTGAAAACAGGTATGGAACTCTTTGAATTTGATGCTTGCAGTGATTGGAACTTGCTCAGTAACCTTGATGGTGAATTCTGTATGCAGTGATTCGTGTGTAAACCTCCTGAATCTTGTCCTTGAGAAGTTCTTGCAATTTGGATGGTGATCTTGAATAGCACGATTCTTCCTCCAATTCTACCAATCTTGATGTGGATTATGGTGTTTGAATGATGATGATGAAGATTCAATCAAAAGATATGAAGATTGATGGAGATTGTAGAGAGTTTGAGGAGCTTATGCAAAAATGAGAAAGTGTGTAAAACTTGGGGTTTTGAACAAATGGAATCACCAACCATGGCATGAACTATCTTGCATCAATATATAATTAAGGTTAGAACCTCCTAGAAACTTGGAGAAGTTTCCCTTGCATTCTTTCCCTTGAATTTGGTTTATGTTTCTTCCATTGCAAGCAACCATGGATAACTCTTAAAACATGAAATAAGCTCAAAATTCTACTTTAGCCAATGTCTTTAAAATGATCTTTCCATTCAAAATGACCTATAATTTTGCTTCATTTGGCCAAGATATGAAAAATCTCATTTTTAAGGCCATTTTTATTCATTAAATCCAACAATTTTGAAACCTTGTGCTATGAATCTTTCCAATCTCTCATGGTCACTTTTCTAGACTCAAAATGTCATTTGGAACAAGTTTTATGTTGTAAAGTTTTCCATTTGAAGCTTCCTTGTATGAGTTTTGGGCATAGGTTAAAATGACCTGTAATTCACAAATGACCAAAATACCCTTTGCTTGCCAAGACCATAAGTAGAGTTCCACACATCCTATGAAGTCATACCATACCATTCTAGAAATCTAAGACAATGGGGAACAACTCTTATGTTGGCCAGAAATTCATTTGAAATCTCCTTGAGGGGTAAAAATTGCTTGGAAGTCAAGTCACTTTCACAGACAAAATTTCAGATACCTCAGATGACCTGTAACTTGCAAGGACCATAACTTGAGTTCTATAAATCTCCTTGATGTCTTCCACCACTAAAATTAAAGGTCTTGAGATCCTCTACAAGTTTCATGTTGGCCAAGGATACATTTGAAGCTTGCATTTTGACTTATCTTGCTTGGAAATTTGACCTAAACTAGGGGATTTTACATAGAAACCCTAATTTAGGACCTCCTCTTCTCCTTGATTTCTCTTGATTTATTCTTAGCATAACAACATATCCTTATTCTCCATGTCAAATGATGAACCCCACATCTCTCCAATAGCCCTTAATGCCTTTCAATCAATCATTTGACCTAGGGTTGACCTAGAGTTGACCCAGATGAAACCCTAGTTGATTGTCTTCAACTGCAATTCTTGTGACTTCACCAATGACTTGTCTCCTTCTCCAAATGACTTTCTAGGTCCTCCAAGATGTCTAGATACTCCTCATGCCTTCAATTCACAGCTCATACTTTCCTTGATGATCCCCAGATACCCTCAGCCAGGAGATAGATGAACTGCTTGACCCATTGACTTGATAGCTTCCCAATTCTTTCTGATGACTTGAATGAGATTGAATCAGGATAATAACCTCTTGATAGGCCTATAGAGATGATAATAATGATTGGTCCCCTGTTGGATGACTTGCTATGCTTATGCTATGCAGATGGTTAGGCTATGTACATGACTCTATATGTAAATGCTAATGATATTGAAATATAAACCAAGTGAATAAGGTTGGGCAAATTTTAGGGTGCAACAGGGATAAATAACGCACGGTGGCGACTCTTCTGTTCAGCCGGCGCCGATTTTCGCAGTAGCGACACTACTGTCCCAAGCCAACACAACACTCACAACCATGCAAATATATGCAACACAACCCATAATATGCGGTACTGACTCAACATCACTGGTTCGTCAACCATCCTCAGGATAAATCGCACACGCTCCCTCTGAGCAACGATCTATCCCTACCACGCTCCCCATTTGGAGCCCCGGTAATTCACACTCAGGATAGATCGCATCCACTCCCTCTGAGCAACGATCTATCCCTACCACTCCCTTCCGGAGCACCAGGAAAAATCACACTCAGGATAGATCGCATCCACTACCTCTGAGCAACGATCTATCCCTACCATGCTCCCCATTTGGAGCACGCGAATGAATCCCATACGCTCCATCTAAGCAATGATTCACCCCTTAAACATGCATATGCAAACTCCATGCACACAACAACACTAGCACACACGGTGCACACGGTCCCCTGACCACATCTCATCTATATATATATATATATATATATATATATATATATATATATATATATATATATATATATATATATATATATATATATATATATATATATATATATATATATATATATATATATATATATATATATATATATATATATATATATATATATATATATATATATATATATATATATATATATATATATATATATATATATATATATATATATATATATATATATATATATATATATATATATATATATATATATATATATATATATATATATATATATATATATATATATATATATATATATATATATATATATATATATATATATATATATATATATATATATATATATATATATATATATATATATATATATATATATATATATATATATATATATATATATATATATACATATATATATATATATGTACATACATATATATATATGTATGTATATATATATATATATATATATATATATGTATATATACATACATATATATATATATATGTACATCTATATATATATATATATATATATATATATATATATATATATATATATATATATATATGTATATATACATATATATATATATATATATACATATATATATATATACATATATATATATATATATATATA
The DNA here is from genome assembly GCA_963859935.3 of Lathyrus sativus. Taxonomy (NCBI): domain Eukaryota; kingdom Viridiplantae; phylum Streptophyta; class Magnoliopsida; order Fabales; family Fabaceae; genus Lathyrus; species Lathyrus sativus. The sequence continues at coordinate 397,901,819 of OZ012740.1, forward strand.
TATATACATATATATATATATATATATATATATATATATATATATATATATATATATATATATATATATATATATATATATATATATATACATATATATATATATATATATATATATATATATATATATATATATATATATATATATATATATATATATATATATATATATATATAACGCATCCTCATATTCATGCATACTAACACACATCAATTCAATCATTCAAATTAATCGAGTATCAAGCATTCAAGCTCTACATCACACATGCACTCTTACTGTTCATCCCTAAACATAGAATCAATCACAACCAGCAAGGGTTAAACAATACAAGAGAATAGAACAGCACATCACAAAATTGGAAAAAAAAAAACTGTCATGCTCGCTAGCTCATTCGCTAGGCGAAGCATCAACGAGCACTCGCTACTCGCTCGCTCAGCGAGCACCCTCGCGAAGCCAAACAGAAAAATTCTGGGAGCACTCGCTACCCAGTTCGCCCAGCGAATACCCAGCGAAGGTTCGCTAACAGCTCGCCCAGTGAAGCAGCTGGCGAGCGTGTGCGAAATCAGAAAAATAATCCACTGTGCAGCAGTGGCACAGCCTTCCGAAATCAGTCGATTCTACTCAACTCAGTTCCCAAAACATCGACTCAACATGCAATAACCTGATTACGAAATCTACTCTCGATTTAACCCTACATAACCTTATTTCTACTCAGTTAAATAACTTCCGACATAAACACTGTAACTACCGAAATTCCCAAAATCACCAAACAATCATACTTCATCGCATGCAACAGAATCAACACACTATCAGCAAACATCAGAATCAAATACTCATACCATATCATCATCAAAACCTAATGGGGTTAGGTAAATCCCCTTATACCTAGTATTCATGCAACTACCGAATTGACCCGATTATCTCCCCCTTACCTCAATAAGCAGTTTGATGATGATGAACTTCAAGAATCCACACGAATTGATAGCCAAAAGTGCTTCTGCTTAAGTTTGCTCTTGGTTGCTTCCACCTCCTTGATTGCGTTCTTTTCCTTTAACCGTGTTTGTGTTCTTCCTCTTCAAGTTCTATTTTTTTTCAATTTGCCAACAATACCCTTAATCCCAAGTAATTCACATTTTAATTCCAATAATACTATTTCTACAATTTCTTTTAATTCCAAAACAATATTAATTCTCACAATATTAATATTAATAATAATAATAATAATAATAATAATAATAATAATAATAATAATAATAATAATAATATCAATATTAATATTAATTATTATCATTATCAACTATATAATATTAATATTATGTTCCTCATTTCCTCAACAATTTCTACACAAAACATGCCGAAACGAAACAACACTGGAAACTAAAAATAATTAAAATGGGCGTTACAACTCTCCCCCACTTTAATTATTTTCGTCCTCGAAAATACCTGATGGAAATAACTCTGGATACGCTTCCCGCATCCTGCTTTCCGATTCCCAGGTCACACTGCCTCCTGTAGCACCTCCCCAAGCCACTCTCACCAAAGGTATCTCTTTCCCTCGGAGTCGCTTCATCTTGCGGTCCTCGATCCTCAACGGCAACGTCTCCACCGTTAGATTCTCTCTAACTTGGACTTCATCCCTCTGAATCACATGTGACGGATCGGACACATACTTCCAAAGTTGCGACATATGAAACACGTCATGCAAGTTCAAAAGCTCTGGCGGCAACGCCACCCTATAAGCCACATCACCAATCCTCTGCAAAATCTGGTACGGCCCGATAAACTTTGGATCCAACTTCTTGGACTTCAATGCACGTCCTACACCGGTCACTGGATTAACCCTCAAAAATGCATGGTCACCTTCACTGAATTCCAATTCTTTCCTTCGGTTGTCATAATAACTCTTCTGCCGATCCTGAGATGCTTTCATCTTCTCACAAATCATCTGCACTGTCTCAGTAGTCTGCTGCACCAACTCTGGTCCCAACACAACACTCTCACCCGACTCATACCAACACAGAGGAGCCCTACACCTCCTACCATAAAGAGCTTCAAACGGTGTCATCCCGATACTGGAATGGTAACTATTGTTGTACGTGAACTCAATCAATGGCAAGTGAGTATCCCACGTACCACCTTTCTATAAAACACAAGCCCACAACAAATCCTCTAAAGTCTGAATAGTCCTCTCTGGCTGACCATCAGTCTGCGGATGATAGGCTGAACTCAGCTTCAACTCAGTACCCAAAGCTTCCTGCAAACTTTTCCAAAATACAGAAGTGAACCTCGGATCTCTATCTGACACAATACTCAACGGTACACCGTGCAGTTTCACGATTACCCGAATATAGATCTCTGCCAGCTTCTCCAACAAAAAACTGATACTGATCGGCACAAAATGTGCAGATTTCGTAAGCCGATCCACAATCACCCAAATCGCGTCAAATCCTCTCGTCGTATTTGGTAATCCCGTAACAAAATCCATGGCGATACAATCCCACTTCCAAACCGGAATCTCTAACGGTTGCATCATTCTATATGGTCTCTGATGCCCCACCTTCGATTTCTGACATACCAAACAAGCATAAACATAACAAGCAATATCCTTTTTCATACCCGACCACCAAAACAGCTTTTTCAAGTCCTAGTACATCTTCGTAGCTCCTGGATGAACACTCAAGCTACTACGATGTCCTTCGTCCAAAATTGACCTCTTCAACTCATCATTATCCGACATACAAATTCTGCCCCGAAACCTCAACACACCCGTATCATCCAACTTGAAATCACCACCGGAGTCACTTCCGGCTCCTTGCATCAAATCCACAAGTTTCACATCCATCTTCTGATGCTCTCTGATCATATCTAAGAAATCATTCTTCACTTGCAATTTACCTAACATCACACCATCAGCCGTAAATTCACAAACCATGCTCAAATCTTGAAACTGCTCAATAAGCTCCATCTCTTTTACCATCAAAGTTGACATATGAATGGTCTTCCTGCTCAACGCATCTGCAACAACATTCGCTTTTCCTGGGTGATAACTCAAACTAAAATCATAATCTTTCAGGAATTCTAATCACCTTCTCTGCCGCATATTCAACTCTTTCTGATCAAGCAGGTACTTCAAACTTTTGTGATCACTGAACACCTCAAACCTCGAACCATACAAATAATGTCTCCAAATCTTTAAAACAAAGACTACCGCAGCCAATTCAAGGTCATGAGTAGGATAATTCCGTTCATGCACCCTCAATTGTCGCGAAGCATAAGCTACCACTTTTCCATTCTGCATAAGAACCCCGCCTAATCCCATCTTAGACGCATCACAATACACCACAAAAGGCTCACTCGGATTCAGTAACACCAACACCGGCGCTGAAGTCAATCTCTTTTTCAGCTCTTCAAAACTCTCTTCACAAGCAGCATCCCACACAAACACTTGATCTTTCCTCGTCAACTGAGTCAATGGCAACGCCAATCTGGAAAAACCTTCAATAAATCTTCGGTAGTAACCAGCCAAACCCAAAAAGCTTCTAACATCTGTTACCGTCTTTGGTGGTTCCCACTGTAACACCGCACTCACCTTAGATGGATCTACCGAAACACCATCACTAGAAATAACATGCCCCAAGAAGCTCATCGTCTTCAACCAGAACTCACACTTTGATAACTTAGCAAACAACTTGTTATCCTTCAACACTTGCAAAGCAATCCTCAGATGTTCTGCATGCTCTTCCTCAAACTTGGAATATATCAGTATATCATCAATGAACATGACAATAAACTGATCCGAATAAGAATGGAAGATACGATTCATATACTCCATGAACACGCCCGGCGCATTAGACACTCCGAAAGGCATTACTGCATACTCGTAATGTCCATATCGAGTCTTAAACGCCGTTTTATGAATATCACTTTCCTTCACTCTGATCTGATGATAACCCGGCCTCAAGTCAATCTTACTGAACACACGAGCTCCCACCAACTGATTCATCAAATCATCAATCCTTGGAAGAGGATATTTGTTCTTGATGGTCACATTATTCAACTGTCGGTAATCGATGCACAAACGCATACTACTATCCTTCTTCTTGACCAATAACACTGGAGCTCCCCACGGCGACACGCTTGGCCTGATGAACATTCTATCCAACAACTCTCCAATATGAGATTTCAACTCAGCCAATTCCATTGCCGACATCTTGTACGGCGCCATAGAAATAAGCCTCGTACCAGGGATAAGATCAATGCTGAACTCAACTTCTCTCTTCGGAGGAAACTCTGAAATATCATCCGGGAACACCTCCGGAAATTCATTCACCACAGCCAACTCCTCCAACAACGCCTTGCTGTCAACCGACAACGATGCAAATAAAGCAAACACCTTAGCTTCATCTTCCAACAAAGTTCTCAATTCCTTACTAGACAAGGAATCTGCCAAAGCTTCCTCTTCTGGAGTCAAAAACAATAACACCTTCCGAAAACAATCGATGTATACTCGGTTGAACTCCAACCAGTTCATACCCAGTATAACATCCAAACCACCAAGTGGCAAACAAATCAAGTCCACACCGAAGTCTCGGCCAAAAATAGTCAGTGGATACTTCAAACACACCAAAGAAGTAGTCACTGAACAAATAGAGGGAGTCTCAATAGTCATCCGCCGCTCAAGAGTAGTCGGCACCAAACTTAACCTCTTCACACAATCAACAGAGATAAACGAGTGGGTCGTACCCGTGTCAATCATAGCAGACAAGGGAACATTATTGATGAAACAACTACCTTGGATAGAACGATCCTCACTAGCAGCTTGGATTCCCACCACTGCAAACACCTTGCCACTGGTCTGAGGCATCTGAGACGAATTCGGCTTCTCACAATGAGTACTGATGTGGCCCTTCTCACCACAGTTGTAACAGGTAGGCATCACGACCCGACAATCAGCTATCACGTGGCCTGGCTTACCACACTTGAAACACTTTTTCACCTCCTGAGGACACGCAATGGCACGATGACCCGTGTCACCGCACTGCAAACACTTTCCACCAACAAACGATCTTCCTTCTCTAGGCTTCTTATCATTAGCACCCTTGAACTTTCCTTTATTATTTGGAACACTGTAAGGAGTACCACCAAACCTTTACTTTCCCTTACGGTTATTAGCAGCTTTGTAATGCGTAATCCTCGCCCTGTTGTCATTGTCATAAATCCTGCTTCTGCTTATTAGCTCAGGATAATCCCTGATCTTCTGACAAGCTATTCCCATCTTCACTTCCGAACGTAGCCCATTCTCAAACTTCAAACATTTAGAGGTCATCGCTCCATCAGTATTGTAATGGGGACAATACTGCACTAGTTCCTCAAACTTAGCGGCATACTCCGCCATGGTCATATTGCCCTGCTTCAACTCCAAAAATTCTAACTCTTTAGCACTTCTGATATCCTCCGGAAAATACTTCTCCAGAAAACCAGTGCGGACAACATCCCAAGTAATTGGAGTTCCAGCAGTCTCCAATCTTTGGCGACTATTGTCCCACCAAGCCTCCACTTCACCCTCTAGCATGTGAGTGTCGAACCTCACCTTCTGCTTATCACTGCAACCCATCATTCTGAATATCTTCTCAATCGCCTTCAGCCACTTCTGCGCCACTTCAGGATCCAAAATCCCTCCTTGAAATGTTAGCGGCTCGTTACTCTGAAAATACGCCAAGTTTCTGAACTGCGCACCCACAGCGTGGTTCTGATTAGCAACCACCTGCGCCATCGCTTGCATAGCCGCAGCCAACGCCGCATCATTCCTTCCCGCCATACTGCTCAACAACAACAACACCAGGTTAACAGAAAACAACAAGATCTATCCTACAGACAAACTCAACTACAACACTGGCCGGACGGACCGACCTGCTCTGATACCAACTTGTAACACCCCGTTCCCAAAACCACAAATAATTGCAATAAAATAAACAAATATCAGAGTATTCACATACACAATGGGATGTCACAGAATACACATATCAAGAAAACATCTTCATTAATGATTTTTGATAATTAAACAGCGGAATTATATACATAGATTCACATCATATACATAAATGTCATAATCATAATGTACGGCCACAACCAAAATATACAAAATACAACCACCACAACAGGTTCAACAAAACATGATACGCCACAGGGGCACACAAAATCATCAATAAGCAATAAACTCCCAAAATGCCCCGGTGTTATGTATCAGAGCATTCCTACGACTCGCCACAATCCAAGCTAGCTACATACCTGGATTATCTGTACTTCCGAAGAAGCACAGACCACAACAAAAGTAAAGGGGTGAGAAATCACGATCAAATCATAACGGTAATAACATACATGAATAAATAGGCAGAAACATATAAAATATTCATCCATATACATCAATCTGGACCTACTGTCCAAAGCCAACACAACACTCACAACCATGCAAATATATGCAACACAACCCATGATATGCGGTACCGACTCAACATCACTGGTTCGTCAACCATCCTTAGGATAGATCGCATACGCTCCCTCTGAGCAACGATCTATCCCTACCACGCTCCCCATTTGGAGCCCCGGTAATTCACACTCAAGATAGATCGCATCCACTCCCTCTGAGCAACGATCTATCCCTACCACTCCCTTCCGGAGCACCGGGAAAAATCACACTCAGGATAGATCGCATCCACTCCCTCTGAGCAACGATCTATCCCTACCACGCTCCCTATTTGGAGCACGCGAGTGAATCACATACGCTCCATCTGAGCAATGATTCACCCCGTAAACATGCATATGCAAACTCCATGCACACAGCAGCACTAGCACACACGGTGCACACGGTCCCCTGACCACATCTCATCACATATCATATGCATATATATATATATATATATATATATATATATATATATATATATATATATATATATATATATATATATATATATATATATATATATATATATATATATATATATATATATATATATATATATATATATATATATATATATATATATATATATATATATATATATATATATATATATATATATATATATATATATATATATATATATATATATATATATATATATATATATATATATATATATATATATATATATATATATATATATATATATATATATATATATATATATATATATATCACACATCCTCATATCCATGCATACTAACACACATCAATTCAATCATTCAAATTAAACGAGTATCAAGCATTCAAGCTCTACATCACACATGCACTCTTACTGTTCATCCCCAAACATAGAATCAATCACAATCAGCAAGGGTTAAACAATACAAGAGAATAGAACAACACATCACAAAATTGAAAAAAAAAACTATCATGCTCGCTAACTCATTCGCTAGGCGAAGCATCTGCGAGCACTCGCTACTCGCTCGCTCAGCGAGCACCCTCGCGAAGCCAAACAGAAACATTCTGGGAGCACTCGCTACCCAGTTCGCCCAGCGAACACCCAGCGAAGGTTCGCTAACAGCTCGCCCAGGGAAGCAGCTGACGAGCGTCTGCGAAATCAGAAAAATAATCCACTGTGCAGCAGCGACACAACCTTCCAAAATCAGCCGATTCTACTCAACTCAGTTCCCAAAACATCGGCTCAACATGCAACAACCTGATTACGAAATCTACTCTCGATTTAACCCGACATAACCTTAATTCTACTCAGTTAAACAACTTCCGGCATAAACACTGCAACTACCGAAATTCCCAAAATCACCAAACAATCATACTTCATCGCATGCAACAGAATCAACACACTATCAGCAAACATCAGAATCAAATACTCATACCATATCATCATCAAAACCTAATGGGGTTAGGGAAATCCCCTTCTACCTAGTATTCATGCAACTACCGAATTAACCCGATTATCTCCCCCTTACCTCAATAAGCAGTTTGATGATGATGAACTTCAAGAATCCACACGAATTGATAGCCAAAAGTGCTTCTGCTCAAGTTTGCTCTTGGTTTCTTCCACCTCCTTGATCGTGTTCTTCTCCTTTAACCGTGTTTGTGTTCTTCCTCTTCAATTTCTATTTTTTTCAATTTGCCAACAATACCCTTAATCCCAAATAATTCACCTTTTAATTCCAATAATACTTTTTCTACAATTTCTTTTAATTCCAAAACAATATTAATTATCACAGTATTATTATTAATAATAATAATAATAATAATACTAATATCAATATTAATATTAATTATTATCATTATCAATTATATAATATTAATATTATGTTCCTCATTTCCTCAACAATTTCTACACAAAACACGCTGAAACGAAACAACACTGGAAACTAAAAATAATTAAAATGGGCGTTACACAAAACATCTTCTTCAGCTAAGCCATTTTGTTGAAGAGTACCTGCTACAGTCTTATGCCTTGCAATCCCAGACTCAATACAGTAACTGTTGAACGCTTCGTTGCAAAATTCAAGGCCATTGACGATTCTCAACCTCTTAACCTTTCTGCCAGTTTGAGTGTCGACCAGAATCTTCCAACTTTTGAAATTCTCAAAAGTTTCATCCTTCGTCTTCTGAATGAATATCCATAGCTTTCTGGAATAATCGTCAACGATGGATAGAAAATACCTTGCACTTGAGTGTGAAGGATTCCTTGCAGGCCCCCAAAGATCAGCATGAATGTAATCCAGGGATCCATGTATTCTTTGCTTTCCTTTGTTAAACTTCGCCCTACAGGATTTACCAAATACACAAGATTCACAAAATTCCAACTTTACGACTTTGTCACCTCCTAGCAGGTTCTGCTTCCCCAATTCGACCAGGCCTCTTTCACTGACATGGCCCAATCTCATGTGCCATAATTCTGTCTTCGACATAAGTTTCGTGGATGCAGCATTTGTTAAACCACTTACAACCTCAGCCTCAAGGGTATACAAGCCTTGTTTCTTCACGCCTCTCAAGACTTCCTTCGACCCCTTCATGACTCTTATGATACTTTTCTCTCCTTGAAAAACGTATCCTTTTCTGTTGAATTCACCAAGAGAAATTAAATTTCTCTTCAAGTCAGGTATGTACCTGACTTCAGTCAATAACCTTATTGACTTATCATGGAGCTTGAATCTCACAGATCCAATACCTGCAATTTTGTAAGATTTGTTGTTTCCCAGCAGCACAGATCCATCATCTTGATCACATAGCTCCTCAAACAATTCTCTATTTGGAGTCATGTGCCAAGTGCAACCTGAATCCATAATCCACTCTTTCCTCGAGTCGCCACTTGAAACCACAAGAACATCAGATGAGTTGAAGTCATCTCGAACAATGGATGCATTGCCATTACCTCCATGATCTTTCAGGCGTTCAGGGCACACCTTTCTTATGTGACCCTCCTTCTTACAGTGATAACATTGAATACTAGATGTTTCGCCACTATAAGACTTCTGTTGACTTTTACCTTTCTTCTTGTCAAACTTACCATCCTTTCGCAAGATTTTTCCCTTAACGGCCAAACCTTCGCCCATCGTCGAAGGTTTATGCTCCTTTAGTTCATTCAAGTCCTTAGAATACAAGGCTAATTGAACTTCTTCAAAGGTCATGGACTCCCTTCCATACAAGAGAGTTTCTTTGAAGTGAGCATGTGTTCTGGGCAAAGCACACAACAAAAATAGTGCTTGATCTTCATCATCAATCTTCACATCAATATTTTCAAGATCAAGAATTAGCTTGTTGAACATATCCAACTGCTCAGCCAACACTTTGTCTTCACTCATCTTGAATGGATATAAAGCTTGCTTCAGGTAGAGTCGATTCACCAGAGATTTGCTCATGTACAAACTTTCAAGTTTCACCCATAATCCCGATGCTGTAGTCTCCTTTGATACCTGTCGAAGAACCTTATCACCAAGGCTCAACAATATTGCGCTGTGGGCTTTCTCGATCATGCCAATCTTTTCTTTTGCCGTTAACGCAGCGTCCATGGCTGCCTCACCCTTCAACGCTTCCAAATAACCCTGCTGAACCAATAAGGCTTTCATCTTCAAGCGCCACAGACTGAAGTCGTTCGCTCCGGTGAACTTTTCAATCTCATACTTTGTTGAAGGAATCTTCTCCATGCTCATCGCACCAATTTGTTGTGAATTGAATACCTTCAAACTAAATATAAACAGTTTCTTAATGATCAAGAAACATACAAGGGTTATGGTTAATAAAGAAGAAAACAACAAGGATTGGTTATTAAACTGATATTCTTTCCTTTCTCTTAGAACAAGATTACAAGTATACAAGAATAACAAAATAACCTCTCTCTCTCTTGAAATTAGGATTTTATCTTCCTATTTTTCCTTATGTCAAGATTGAGAAACTAGTATCCTATTTATAAGAAAAATAGCACACTAACCTAATGGGCTTTTTAACAATTACCCATTACAAGCTAACTTAGGGTACAAGCTAACTTAAACAATTGGGCTTACAAGCAAGGCCCGATTCAACATGCTAACAACCCTAACAATATTGACTAATGCATGTTAGAACAAACTTCGACTACAACACGCATTACTTACGAACAGACTTCGACAACACTAGAGTTCGATCCAACATCTCACACTTACTAAGTTTTTTTGGCATGAAAATAACTACTCACAGAAGAATTGAATACAACAAGGGTCTTACCCCGGACCCCATGGAAATATAATATATCAACCTCAAGGCTAGAATATAAGAGGTCAAACTCTGTAAAACAATAATCAAAGCCAAGATCAACCTATTTGGCTTTTTTGCTTCCACGAGGAAGGATACAAAGCATTTTCTTTCCCAATCAAGAAAATACATTTTTATATCTATTAGAATTTATATGATATTGCTAATAATGGCCTTAAGAGGATCAACAATAACTCTATGAGCAATAACAATAAAACCTTAGTTGGACACCATGTGACTCAAGGGCATGTGTACAATATTAGCAGAGAAGAAAAGAATGACCCTTTAGATATAATTGAGGGTGAATGTGAAATTTATGGAAAATTGTTTCTTGTATAATATGATTCTAGAGCTATATAGTCTTTTATCTCTTACGAGCGTGTGAACTCCCTACAACTTCTCCTGACACATTTACCCTTAAACTTGGTGGTCTTGATATTGTCTTCTGAACTCGTGACTTTTAGTGAGGCTTACTTGTAGTGTTTTTTTACTGTCATGGACATGAAGTTCAAGGTCGATCTAATTTGTATCCCTCTTAGGCGTCTTGGAGTGATTCTTTGGAATGAACTAGTTGTCCAATCATTATGTTCTTTTGGATTATGCTTGTAAGTTTGTAATATTTCCAGACTCATGCATTACCCTGTTCCTCAAAGCCAATTGATTGATGTTTTCCTTGCATGGAGGTATTCAGAAATATTTATTTTTAAATTCCATCAGCATGAGCCCAAAAATCAACCATTTTTATTATAGTGGTGAGGGATTTCTTAGAGGTGTTTCCAACAGACATACCAGGCTTACTACCATTTCACAATGTTGAACTCTTTATTGATATCACTCCTAAAGCATAATCTATCTATATTTCTTCCTACATAATGTCTCCTTCGGATTTGGATAAGCTAAATAAGTAGTTAGAGGGCATTCAATTCAAGGGATCCCCAACTTTTCTTGTGAATAATAAATATGTTAACTCTAGACTTTTCATTGATAATTGATAACTCAAAAAAGTTACATTAACTAACAAATATCCATTACAACATATTGAAGACCTCATGGACCATCTCGGAGATGAAATGTCATTCTTGACGATTTATTTGAAGTCAAAGTGCCATCAAATGCAAGTAAAGGAAGAGTATAGTCTGAATACATCATTTAAAACTCACTATGGGAATTACGAATACCTAGTGATGCCTTTTGGAGTGATCAATGCACCAACCATATTTATGGATTATATGAATTGTATCTTCCATCTATTTTTGTAAAATTTTATGGTAATATTTATCGATGATATTATCATCTATTCCAAGAATAAGGTAGAGCACGAGGAGGCCTTACGTCAGGTGTTGCAAGTGTTGAAGGAGAAATAATTATATGCTAACTTAAGAAAGTTTAAATTTTGGCTTGATGAAATGAGGTTTCTAGGGCATGTGATTTTGAAGGATGGTATTGTTGTTGACCTGTCTAGCGTAGAAGTTGTGCTAGATTAGGAGCTACCTAAGATAACTATTGAGGTTAAAAGTTTTATGAGATTAGCTTAATAGTGCAAAAGACTCATCAAATGATTCTCGCAGATTGTATCCCATTGACTCAACTTAATAAGAAGAACCTAATATTTTTATGGATGAAATAATGTGAAAAGAGCTTACAACTGATGAAATAAAAGTTTACCACCTCTCTGGTGCTTATTTTTCCATAACCAGAGGAGTCGTATGATATTGACCATGATACGTCTTATCAAGGTTTATAATGTATTCTTATGCAGCATAAGCAAGTTGCGGCCTATGCTTTAAGGAATGTGAAGGTACACGAGAATAGTCATCCCCTTCTTTTTTGTTTGGTAGAAGAGATGCTTATTAGGAATATATTAAAATTTGTTTTGGAAAAAAGACTCAAGCTGATCACATTTTCTAAAAATTCCATGATCCCTTCTCATGTGATTTTTGCTGATGATATTTTCATCTTCTATACAAGTTCCATAAGTAATATTGACGCCCTATCTAACCTTTTCACTACTTATTCTCTAGCTTCAAGCCATATTTTCACTATAACTAAGTCAACCATATACTCAAGCTCCATTTCCATACATAGATTGAACCATCTTTATATGCTAACTGACTTCTTCAAAGGCTCATTATCATACACACATTATCATACAATTGCAAACAAAATCATCTCCAAACTTTCACCTTGGAAGAGATCCTTCCTATCAATGGAAGAGCGGGTCATGTTGGTAATAAATGTTATCCAAAGAATGCTTACTCACTCTATTACTATCTACTCCTGGCCTATTTCCCTATATAAAGGATTTGAGAAGTCTACTAGAAATTTTATTTATAATGGCAATGTGAATGATATAATGTTGTTCATGGTTGCTTGGAAAAAGGTTTGTACTCATATCTCAAGTGGACGCTATGAACTTAGATCTATAAAAATCCTGAACCAAGCCACCAATCTTAAATTGCCTTGGGACATACTAAATTGTACATAGCCATGGGCCAATATACTATGATTAAGAACCCTTAGATCTTATGGTTTGATTAAGCACCACATTTTATCATATATATGGCATGAAATAAAATATGAAATTATTCTTACCATTTCTCACTCTTGTTGGTTATTGGGCAATGGTAAGGACATTAATTTTGGATGAAATCTTGGTGTGGCCACCCACTTCACTTAGAAGTAACCTTAGACTTTATTACAGATCAGAGCATTAGTACATGATCTAAAGCTTCAAAATTTCACTATGAGGGTCACTAGAACCTTGTTGAGTCTTGGAATGTTATTTCCCTTTTCTTCAATCCAGATTTCTTGCCACTCTATTCTCTGATATGGATGAAGATAATCAAATAATATTTCCTCACTTCTCTTCTTGTCTGGTCAACTTTAAGGAAGCATACATTCATAAATACAAATCTCCAATTAAAATTCCTTGGACCATCAGTATATGGAATAAGAATATCCCATCTCTAAGTCAATATTTATCTAGAGATTAATGTACCAAAAGCTTGCTACTGAGGAGGCTTTGATGTCAAGAGTTTACTACATAGTCTCTTATTGCTCTTTGGGCAAAGCCAACATTGAAACTCTTGATCATTTGTTCTTCTCTTATAAGTAGGCTAAATTTATATGGAGTTGGTTCTTTAATACTATTGGAATCATTTTGGGCCATCTAACTTGGAGGAGTTTTGGCATTTTGACTCATCTGAGCTATCTCAATCCTTTATTTCCCTTAGATTAGTTATGTATGGATGAAAGACCAGACACACCCATACTTTCATCCATCATAACATAATAATTGCAAGCATAGAGGCTCAAGTTTCTACCTCAGTTAACAACTCCAGTGCAACTGCAACTTATTTCATGGAGGATTTCATATTGCTTAAATCTTTTGACATCAAGATTCACTATCCTAAAGTCCATACCATCAAGCAAGTGATTTGGCAGCCACCTCATTCAAATTGGTTGAAGTGTAATTGCGATGGTGCTTTTGACCATGATTCCCACAAATCGGGTTGTGGTGGAATATTTAGGAATAGACTTAGAAACTTCATTATCGCCTTCTTAGAAAATCTCAACTCTCTTTCCTCCATTCAAGTAGAGTTAATGCGGTGACCAGAGCTATCACACTTGCTTCAAGAAGACTTGACTCAACTTGTGGATAGAAACAAATTCTCTAATTGTAGTTCAAGCTTTTTCCGACCCTTCATTAATTCTCTGACAACTAAGAAAAACTTGAGACAAGTGTTTAATTTCTCTTGTTAACATAAACTTTCACATATAAAAAAGAGAATTTGCATACAAACTTTTTTGCTAACATAAATCTCTCATCGAATTCTCTTCAATTCCTTGACTCTATAATTTAAATCATTAGAAAAGATTTTGTAAAGAATATAATCGAGCCTTTCTATAGATTTATCACTTTTTAAATGAGTTTTTGGATATTTTCCTTTCAATATTTACCTTATTAAAAAAGTTAATTAGTTATTTTTTTTTTAAATAAAAAAAAGCAATAACTAAAACAAACACAAACTAGCGTCACTAGGCCAAACCACTTCTCCATGTTCGAAAGTACCGATCTCACACGAGTCAAACTATGTCCTTTCCTCCTCTAGGGTTTCAGCAACCCCAACAACAAGCTTTCTCAATGGACCTCCAAAACGACGCCGTTTCCAAACCCATTGCAGTTATCACTTGCATTGCATTGGCCTTGCTCTACGTCGTAACCTTATACGCTCCGACCTTCCTCCTTCGTCTCCCACCTCCTTCTTCTTACACCAATTTCATGATACGACGATTCCTATGCGCCGGTGTTTCAACCACTCTCTCCCTCTTCATCACTCCTTTTGTTCTTCCCGTATGTACGCTCCTCTTCTCTTTCATTAGCTTACTTCAATTTGTTTATTATCACTGTTTCAATCCCGTTTTTTTTTGTCTGTTTTCAGTGAGTTACATCACATAATGGACTTACCTAACCAATTGATCTTACTTTTATCAAAATAATTTTGCAAGAGTCTATTCAAATTTCAAAGCTAGTTATTTACTTTTCAACAGAAGAATTAACCTTTTTACGTATTTAAACTGTTTAGGAGAAATACATTTGTTTAGGTGTTAATGTTGCCAATATTGGTTTTCAGAAACTAGTGGTTTGTTAAAATTCTGCTATGCTAGTGTTCAATAGAGCTGTTAAAGCCGCAATTTGATAATACTTTGTACTAAATCACATACCATTGAATAATAACGATTTTGTTAAGATTTGTCTACAGTATAGTTATAGCCACCATTTGACATTACTAGTGAAACTTTAGGAAATAATTTGCATTTTTCCTTTGATTTAATTTACTCTTATGACATCTATATTGTGTTAATTATTACTGTTACCATTCACTGTGTTAATTTACTTTGTGGGACAGGTACAAACTAGGGACTTGGCATGCATTTTGGGTGTTTATGGAGTCCGAATGGATCACGTGGTGAGTTTCACCATCATCTAAGACATTCAAAGGTTCAATTGAGGTGATTTTGTTTTGTTTTGTGTGGACTGGTGATGTCAAAATTATGCTCTTTCTGTGGTATGCAGATTGGGAAAACAGGGTCACCCGTTCGATCCTAAATTTCCTTGCTGAAATACTGTTTTCTGTATGAAACAGTGGCAGGCTTTGGTCCTTCCTCTTGCTTTGACCTCTCTAATGTATGCCGGGTCTTTGTTCCTCAAGTCTCTTCTGCTGTTTGATTTTTGGAGGCAGCATACATTTTTTGGTGGTGGGCTTTCATTTGATTCCTTCAAGTGTGCCATGGCGAGATATATTGACTGGTTGTCTGCAATTTCATCAAATGTTTTGACATGGCGAAGCTATGTTGTGGTTAGTATCATTACAACTATTTTGATTGTTGTGAACCTTTTGCCACTATGCGCTTACATTAATTTTGTCTTTGCTTATAATGAGAGTTGAAATTACCAAGTAAATACCATTTGCTGACTTGTTAGTTCACATACAACTTAGGCGGTGTGTTTTATTTTATGGGTTCGTCGTCATTTCTCACACACACCGTGTTAATCTTTTGTTATGATATGCTGATTAACAGGCACCCCTTACTGAGGAGTTGGTGTTTAGAGCGTGCATGATACCTATACTTCTCTGTGGAGGGTTTAAACCATACAGTGCCATGATTCTATGCCCCGTTTTCTTCAGCTTAGGTAAGTTTCTTTATGTAAATTCTAGAAATTGTATCTGGTTTGTAATGTTAGAGAGTAGGATTTTCTGTTATTTTGTATACATGAGAATCTCTAGGTCTTTAGCATTAATAGTTTAAAAATGTCCAAAAGAAGAAGTCATCATAATCCATTATAGCATTGTTAGGGATTTAAGCGATTGTATGAAATAATCTAGTGCTATGTTTAGTGATAACATGACAATAAACTGTCTTAACTTGTAAAAGCAATAAATTCATTTATATTTATATGTGGATCCACTTGCTCAAAGAGTAACTCTTGACATAGTAATTCTTTACAAATTATGTAAACTATGTAGAACTAGAAGATATTTCCTTATATTTTAGATCGTATATTATACGCTAACACTGACACCCCTTTCAACAAAAATTATCATAAGATATAAGCAATAGTAACAGTTTGGACTTTGGAAGTTCTAAATACTTCTATGAAATTACTGCATATTTTGCGTAGCACACATGGAAGATGAAAGTTTTGATAGCAAACTAAAATCACTTAATAATATTTGATAAACTTGCATCTGACTGTGGAGTACATAATATAATGAGCTAGTATCATTATCCCTTACAAATACAACTTATGTGAGGCTTAATGAGAATTTTTAATGCATGTTTGTTGTGCAGCTCATTTAAATCATTTCACGGAGATATACGCTAAACAAAACTACAGAATAATGCAGGCTGCTATGGTTATAGGTACTCTTAATGTTTAGTTTTATTGAAAGTCTTCCTGGCAAGGCTGCTTGCGGAGAATGTCATGAATTTAAACCTAGTATTGTTAGATAATAATCTCAGTCAAATGAATCACATTTACAGGACTCCAGCTTGGCTACACTGTTATCTTTGGGTCATATGCTTCTTTTCTTTTTATTCGAACAGGTATGTGATGCTTGATTGTTGGTTATGGCTACAATACATATATGGTCCGACTGCTTTTAAATTATGACAGAACATACGTATGAAACACGAAATTCGGTACATTCTAGCATCCTTTTTCTGTCCCTTATATTTGTTTTCTGCTTTCACTCTGCAGGACATCTCGCTGCTCCATTAGTTGCTCATGTATTTTGTAATTTTATGGGCCTGCCTGTGTTGTATTCGCCGAGAAGCGGTACGTATATGTAATTTTATGGAATCATGAATGTAATTTTGGACTTAACTCTGTCTGTGTTGTTTCAGGGATTGTAAGTATAGCATCCATAATGGGACTTGTGAGTTTCTTGTGGCTTCTTTTTCCAATGACAGGTCCAGATTTGTATAATGATAGAATAGATAATTGCAGTTGTTGGCAAGGATACTGCTCATGGAGAGAACAAATTCGAATATCCTACATGTAAATTATGCTACCATTGTCAAGTTACCATCTAAAATAATATTTACTCATTTCATGTTTAACATAGAATTTCTGAGTTGGAATTTGTTTGTAGGCTTTTAAGTTAAGGTTTGTATTCTAAAGCTCATTCATATTTACTCATTTAAAAGGATAGTTATATGAATTGTTGCACCCCATTATTTTCTTTAAGTAATTATTAGGAAGATCCTAAATTCTCATTATTTTCTTTAAGTAATTATTAGGAAGATCCTAAATTCTCACATTGGTTGGAGATAGAGCATTGAAATAGTTTATATAGAGTGACACCCCTCACCTTACCAACCGGTTTTGTAAGGTTGTGTTAGGCCAAATTCTAATAATAATGATTGCCTTTTCTTTTCTACAAAATTGACACAGAATATAGTATAGTTAGAATCTTGTATATATAAGAGAAGTGATTCATATACACAAGGTTGGGCATTTTTACCGGATTTGTTACATAATTGATATAAAATGTTTGAGTTTTCATCGAATGTTTGGTAAAATCTGGTGTAATATGTGGGGATGGTTTTCTATCAAGAATTCTGAAAAACCTAGAAATAATATAGTATTTATAATCCTATCAGACTTTACAAATTAATCGGTACAAGTGGGTTCGTACTTATTTGTTTATTGAGATTAATTACTATACACTCAGTGTAAAAAAATTTACATTCTCAATTCATCACTATTATCCATTGATATTACTTTATTAATGATTAAAATAAAAGTTAAATTTTTTCTAACCTCCAACTATTATGATTAACTGTGAATGTAAATTAGTGTATTTCAATTAAATGAGCCTCTTAGTGTAAAATAGTGTATTTCAATTAACTGAGCCTTAGTAATATTCAATTATGTGTTTTTAATAATACTTCTACCAAGAATATTAATATTTTCAATTATAACATAAAATAAAATAATTAAAGACTTGCATAATGTCATGTTAATAAAACATTCCTATGTAATACCGAAAATAAATGTTTTACGTAAAATATTCTTCCATTTAAGACTGACGGAATAAAAAGACAAAAAATAAAATCAATCTACTTAATTTTATTTTACAAGGATGCCAAAAAAAAATATAATACACCGAATTTTATATAAATTCGATGTCAAATAAAATATACACCAAAATTTCTAGAAATCCGATTTAATGAATATAATGTAGAAAATAAAACTTTGAACATAGAGTGGTTCAAACCTTAAAATTAGTTAATACTATAAGTTTCTTAAAAATTTTAAATATCAATTCAATTTCAATCAACCCAAATCAACTCATCTTTTATAGGTTTTATTTGGTTTGAATTAAGTGAAAAAAATATTTTAAAAAATTTAATCAAAGCAAATTAATTTTTTTAATTAATTCAAATTTCTTTTATCTTTTCAAAAATTGAGTGGGAACCACTGTCATAAGAACTATCCAAATTTGATCTCACCCCAGCCACAAAATTCAGCTAAATTTCTGAATTCAGTACCTGCCATTTCCTCTACCCTACTGATAAATTTCAAGAAATACAAACAAACCTGTTCAACAATTATATATAGTCAGTATTGGTGGATCCCATAAGTAACCATTTGACCTTCTAAATAAATTTTGAATTACATTCTAGTTTCATCTTTTAATTCACTTTCCGATTTAGGAAATTATTACTTCTTCAGATGGTAGTTGTATAAGGACATCAGATATAAAGGTGTGTACAAGTTTGAATTTGCGATGTTCCACTTATTTAATTTTTAACAAAAATAAAAATTTTATTATCATGATTTTTTTTAATTTTATTTGAACACAACTCTTAGTATATATATTATTAGATATGGTATGATGGCAGAATCTTGAAGCTGCAGATACTCTGTAACAAAGAGAATATAAATTCAACAAAACATTTAATACAAGTAAGATAAATCAAAGAGGTACATGTTTTGATGTTGGTCCTCCTCTGAGGCACTTATTGGTTTAGCCATATGGTTGTGTTATACTTCAAATATATGTTAATTTTATTTGTTTTTTTACATCATTATTTGTCTTGTTTGTTAATAAATATTATGGTGACTTGTGGGTGGGTGTTCAAGGGGAATCTTAGTCATCATGGGATGGTCCTTAATTTTATGTCAAAATTGATATTATGAAACTGGTGACATGGTTTGGTGAGTGAGATGCAGGGGTCACAGTTAGAAAATTTTCTTGAATTTTGATTAGACATATTTTCATTATGTTTGAAGATATAGAGGCAACAAAGTTCATAAATATTGTAAGTTAGAGCACTTTTCTTTTATCAGAATCATATTAAATAATGTTATTTTATTTGATAGAGTATTGTTCTATGTTCTTTGATCATAATCATATTAAATAATGTTATTTTATTTGATAGAGTATTGTTCTTTGTTGAAAAAAAAATTTAAAATATACAGATTATGAATCATGTTAACAGTATGATTAGAGTTGATTTTAGGAATATTATGAATTAGATTTATATGTTTGATCATTTAAATACATGAAAGAGTACAATATTGATGACCGATTGATTTTCATAATCCAATTTCATAGGATTTTTATATTTTATTTTTAAATCTGTTTTATGGTTGCTCAAGTCACCACACTCCACTTCCTGCTTTTCCAAGTAACAAAGTTCTCACACAAGAAATTAAAATAGTCAGAAATAAATTTTCAATCACTTACTGAAACTGTATAATCAACATCAATGTATATATCCACAGTTAGACTAATCTTTTTTAAAAAAAAGTCATATTTCTAAAAGGAATAAGATGCATCAGACTCCTCTTCACAATTCAGAAGGAGGTCGAGGTATTCACATTCCCTTTCATAAGAACAAGTGAAGAAGTCTCCAGTTAAGAACCAACAAAAATATCCTTTACGTGCTCGCATTCTGGATAGTCGAATACCAAAATCATTGGAGAAACCTCTGAAGCTGAAAGAGTATGATAGAAAGGAGAATCCTGACAAACATGTGTAGCACGTCGATGATCTCTTGAATTATTACCACTATGGCAAGGCAACAAACTCCAATCCCTTTGCACTAACACTAACACGATCATCTAGATAATGGTTCAAAGCTTTGTCAGATGGGAGCATCAAGTAGTGGATCGATTTGTGTGAGAACTTCACTGCACGCTTCACAACTCGAAAGAGGAAAGTTGTGACAATAACTACCCTATGGGGGAACACACAGGGGAAGAAGGAGAGTCTGTGGTCGTACATCAACTGTTTCACTCAAGTAGATGTGGAAGTGGGAGGCTCCAATGAGAACCTCGAGTGAATGATATTTTAGAACAATCTAAAGTAGGATAACTCCTTCAAGGAAAAGTTAGAGCACAACCCGTAGCTGAAGGAACTACCAAACATGGCGCAACCATTCATCAACGTTGAAGAAAATCTCATTGCCCGAGGAGATAACTAGGCAGTAATAAACATATGTTCTACTCGACCATCAGAAAGAAATCCAATCAGCAAAGGGAAGAGTTCGAGCGTTGAACCCACAACCGATATGACAAGTATACTCCGTTCAACACTTCACGAGAGAAAATATACCAAGTGTGTGCTAACACTGAATTCTAGAAGAACGAGAACAAAAACTCTTTTTTCAGATATAGAATCCTTTAGGATGGATAAGTCGAAGTATTGTCGCTTTCATAAGATTTCCACCCACACCACCAACAGTGCATTCAACTAAAGGATGAAATCAAGGGTTTAATAAAGAGAGGTTGTTTGTTCGAATACATCAAAGGCGATAAGATTATATATATATATATATATATATATATATATATATATATATATATATATATATATATATATATATATATATATATATATATATATATATATATATATATATATATATATATATATATATATATATATATATATATATATATATATATATATATATATATATATATATATATATATATATATATATATATATATATATATATATATATATATATATATATATATATATATATATATATATATATATATATATTATTTCTATTGTTCTCCTCTCTTTTTTAATTGTTTTTGTTAAGTATAACAAGTGTGAGTAGTGTGGATAATAGTCACACATTGGATAAGAATATGGTGACTTGAACATTTATAAGTGGAGAACCCGCACACCTATCACCTTAAGATTTTGGATGAGTATGTGGTGTGTCTCTCACAAAGGTGTTGCTTTAGAAAGAAAAGTCCCACAATGTTCAATGCTCCCTAGTAAAAATCTCCCCCAACAGTTGTATCAGAGCCTAGTTCGAGTGAAGGACCGACTCACATGTATCAAAAGTACTCCTCATAGGTGGTGGTTAGGAGGTGTCCCGTTGAAGAGTGTCAACGACGGTACACGGGTGGTGAGCAAGAAACACATAACAGAAAGTGCAGTTGCAAAGTTGAAGCTTCCGTTTAAGGTGGAGCATTGTGAAAGCATTGTGGATAGACTCACACTTGAGGGGAAGTGTTAAGTATAACAAGTGTGAGTATTGTGGATAATAGTCACACATTGGATAAGAATGTGGTGACTTGAGCATTTATAAGTGGGAGAACCCGCACACCTATCACCTTAAGGTTTTGAGTGAGTATGTGGTGTGTCTCTCGCAAATATGTTGTTCTGGAAAGAAAAGTCTCACAATGTTCAATGCTGCATAGTAAAAATCTCCCTCAACAGGTTTTCACTAAAGATGTCTGATTGGTTTGTGAGTGAAAAATATTTGTAATATCTTGGTTGTAGTGATGATCTTACTTAAGTGTTTTTTTTATCAAGTGTGTGATTCTCTTGTTTGATGACTTTGGTTATTGAAATTGTCTTGATAAAATTTCTGTTTGGTTATTAGATTTGTTTTAGTAAAATCTTTGTTTGGTTTTTAAGAATGACCGATAAAATCATGAATTAAATATTAACCCTTCCTTGTTTGAATACTTTCATTTTTTATTGTTTTGATTTCTTTCTATTTCATGTTTGTCATATAATTTTAAATTGGGCCGCAATTGCAAGTGTTGTGATGACGATCATTATGGTTGCTGCAATATCTATTGTTGTTGTTGTGACTTGAATTTTGAATGAGAGGTACTTCACATACATGGGTAAGAGACACTTAAAATTAAGCTTGTTCAATACACACGAAGAAAGTTGAATTTTACAATTTCAAAATTTTGATTTTTTTTATGAAGATAACAGAGTAAATATTGACGAAATTGTCTAATATAGTTTCCATTGCAATAATTACACTATTTTTTATTACAAAAACTGTCACACCAATATTATTTCCATTACAATAATTACACTCCATTTTTTGTTAAAAAAACTATCACAATATTACTGTTGTCACAAATGTAATTGCGAACCGAAATTTAAAACCATAGCTTTTCACTTACCATTAAGTAGGAATTTTTTAGCATGAGTTTCATTCACTTTAGCCAAATATTTAAATTTGATTGAGATTCCATTTATGTCTCCTCTTGATTTGTGTAACTCGTTTTGTTAACATTTAATACCCCTTCATCATCAACACTAATCGAAGTATTGTTTTTATTCATGTTAACAACCACCATTATCTTGCACATTATGGATGTCATCAAACTCTCTCAAAAACTAGTCCTTAAGATCCTGTCACTATAATTGTTAGGTGCTAATTTGGCACATCAATGTCTTTAAAAGGAAAAAACAAAGTTAGTGATTTACTATATTTGTTAAATTAATACAATATTTAAGGTTAACTTTAAAACCTTAAATTTCATAACAAGATCTCTACATCTTTTTCAGACAGTCAAACATACGAGTATTTGTTGTAAATGTCATGTCCTAGGAATTTGATGGATAGTATTTTGTAGGTTATAGTTATTAACCTTTGTTTCTTCAAAAAAAAACTTTTTGTTTTTCTAATGAATCCACATTGACTTTTTATCCACTTTTCAATTCTGATTAGATCCTCTCTTCAAACAGAATCTAAATGATAAACTATGTTCGTCATCCTTCGTATTCATTTTCAATTTTCCATCAATATTGTGGGTATATATGGTAACAAAAATAATCACTTTTTTATCTTTTTAAATATATTCATTTGTTTGTCAACTCAATTGAAACAAATCTTGCAATATGTCACAATGAGTCATGAATATGAACTTGCTCTGCTTCATAGAAGAGGTTAAAAAATTACATAAATTTCTATACAGTAATCAATTTCCATAATTTATTGAATGATAATCATTGATTATATTTTAAAAGTTTTAAATTGTTAAAAATTAAATTAAATTACATTAACCCTATTCTCTATCGGCATCTATACTAGAGAGAAAGTTCACTTTATTTCAAATGGATTTCGATTTTTGATCTTTTGGTATTCTTTTGTTGATATATATATATATATATATATATATATATATATATATATATATATATATATATATATATATATATATATATATATATATATATATATATATATATATATATATATATATATATATATATATATATATATATATATATATATATATATATATATATATATATATATATATATATATATATATATATATATATATATATATATATATATATATATATATATATATATATATATATATATATATATATTTGCCACTACGCCAAAAATGACATTTAGCAGCGCATACAAAGACAACGCTTTTAGAAAAAGCGCTACTAAAGAGGAATTAAAAAAAAAAGAAAAAAATTGATAACCAAAGACAACGCTTTTTTAAAAAGCGCTGCTAAAGGGGGGGGGGGGGGTCATAAGACAACGCTTCTAAAAAGCGCTGCTAAAAGGGGGGTCTAAGACAGCCCAAAGACAACGCTTTTTAAAAAGCGCTGCTAAAGGGGGGTCCTAAGACAGCGCTTCCAAAAAGCGCTGCTAAAGGGGGGGTCTAAGACAGCCCAAAGACAGCGCTTTTCTAAAGCGCTGCTGTAGGTCTAGTCTACGAGAGCGCTTTTTCCATAAAGCGCTGCTATATAGGGTACATAAGAAGATCTTTGAGAGCCCTGCTAAAGCCATTAAAAAGCGCTGCTATAGGTTTAGTTAGAATTAATTTAAAATACCCACCAGAATTTTTATGAGAAACAGAACAGTCATATCGTATTTCTTTCTTTCTTTTTCTCTGGCGAACAAAGAACGTTACCCTATAAACCCACCGTTGTCGTCCAACCGTCGCCCTCCTCTGTTGCATTTCGCCGCCGTTCACCGTCCGTTTTCGATATCCTCTGCTCGTCTACATTGCATTTCCGCCATTGTTACGGTATTTGAAGTTTTACTCTGGTTTTCTTTTTTACGTATATTTTCACCATTGTTGTTGTAATCTTTAAGTAGAACTGAATATGTTTTTATTATTTGAATGCAATCAAGTTAAGTCTTTATAAACAGAGAGTTTTTATTTGAGAGTTTATATTTGAGAGTTTATATTTGAGAGTTTATAACCAGAATCAAGTTAAGTATTTGAACTGAATATGTTTTCTACAAGAGTTTATATTTTTTAAGAGTGTTTATATTTTGTATGTTTTAAGAGAGTTTATAAGAGAGTTTTTATAAACAGAGAGTTTTTTAGAAGAGTTTATAAGAGAGTTTTTTAAGAGAGTTTGTATGTCTTGACAGAGAGTTTATATGTTAAGTCTCTCTGTTGAACATGTTTTTAAGAGAGTTTATATTTTTTAAGAGAGTTTATATTTTGTATGTTTTAGATTGACAAACAAGAGTTTATATTTTGCTTGTTCAATATAGTTTGGAAATTCCTATTTTTTAAGAGAGTAGCCAACATGAATATGGTTTTATATGATATGGTTTTATATGTTATTATGGTTTTATATGTTTAGTTAGGATTTCTCAATGTTTAGTAAGGGTGTCATTTTGGTTTAAGGATTATCTAGTATTTTTAATATGATTTGTTTTGGTGGATTATCTAGTATTTTTGTTTTGGTTAATTATTAATATGATTTTAATAAAATTTATATTTTGTCTGCTATAGGGGTTACCTGTGAAGAGCAAAGTTGTGATCGTTTCCAAGCATCCTATTGCGTAGCATTCTTAGAAGTTAGTGATTTCTTTACAGGTATTCTCTGTTTTGTTTAAGTTTCATAGTTTAGTGTACATTACTCAATTAGTATGGATAAAAAATGGATGTCTGGTAATCGATTGTCAAAAGAGTACGAGAATGGGGTATCGAAGTTTGTTAAGTTTGCTGTTGAACACGCCAAAGATCCCAGTAGGATCACATGTCCTTGCTTAGGATGTTGTTATGGGCATCGAGTTGACGTTGTTCAGTTGGAATCTCATTTAATGAGACATGGAATTGATCGAAGTTACACATGTTGGACATTACATGGTGAGATAAGTAACGAGAGTGTTGAACCCCGAAATAATACGACATGTGCTTCAAAGGACAATGGCAGGGATACATATGATTGTGATCGAGTCGAAGAGATTGCAGAAGCACTTGAAGAAGATCTTCAAGATTGTCCCAAGATGTTTGAGAGGTTGGTAAGCGATGCAGAGAAACCGTTGTATAAAGGTTGCACTACTTTCACAAGATTGTCCGCGGTATTAAAGTTGTACAATTTAAAGGCGGGTAATGGATGGTCGGATAAAAGTTTCACAGAGCTGTTAGCCCTACTTCAAGAGATGCTTCCGGAGGATAATGTTCTTCCCAATCGAACCTATGAAGCTAAAAAAATGTTATGCTCTATTGGCATGAGCTATGATAAGATACATGCTTGTCCAAATGATTGCATTTTATTTCGAAATGAATATGCATCATTAAACGAGTGTCCTAAATGCGGTGTATCTCGGTATAAGAAAAAATTGTCACCAGCAAAAGTATTATGGTATTTTCCTATAATTCCGAGATTCAGACGCATGTTTCGTAGTGAAACAAATAAAAAACACCTGACTTGGCATGCAGATGATAGAATTGTAGATGGGAAGTATCGACATCCGGCAGATTCACCACAGTGGATGAAAATTGATAACGAGGGAATTTGGATCAATCCATCTGTCTATGTTGTTAAGAGACATGTAAACCCCGTTAAAAAGAAAAAAAGAAAGAGATGTTAAAGGTACTTGTAACATATTATTTATTATTTATACCATGTTTTTCTTATTTATACATTTCTTATGTATATATTTGTTATTTACATATTTGCATGTCATTCATTTGATACTTTGGTTTTTCTGAATTACAGGTATATATATTATGGCCAACAACGAGGAAACATCACATGATGGAAAACAAACAACAAAAGACGTGGAAGGCGATATTAAAAGAGGCATAACGATTATGAAAAAAATCATCCGTGCGAGAGATAAAGGAGTAAAGTATGATGTCCATTGGAATGAAAGAGATCAGTTAGTTGAGTCTAACGGTGCGTTGCTAACAAGTTACATCGGAGCACTTGTACGTTCGCAAATTCCGATTACTTGCAATAATTGGAGAATTCTTTCATTACAACCGGCTAAAGATAAAATTTGGAGTGAGATTCAGGTATGATATTTGATTATTTTTAATTATGTTGACAGTTACGTCTTTAAATTAATTATACTAACATGTTATATGTATGTGTGTTTGTTTGCAGAGATCTTTTAATATTGAAGATCGTAGGAGAAAATATTGTATTCAATTAGCCGGAAAACGCTTGAGGGGATTTAGAGCGTTTTTAACAAACAAGTTTCTAAAAGACTCTGGAGGAAACTTTGTTGACTCGGAGCGTCCAATAAAGTACGCAAATTTGATTTCGGAGGAAGAGTGGGAGACGTTTGTTGCAAAGCGAAGAACAAAAGAATTTGAAGTAAGTACAACTTATCATGAACTATGTATAGTATATATACTTCTTCCACAAGAGTTCTGATAAACTTGTTTTTCAGGTTGTTAGTGGCATAAATCGTCAACGGGCATCAAATCCCGCATATCCATACAGAAAGGGGTGTTTGGGATATGCACGCTTAGAAAAAAAATAGTAAGTACATATAAATGCTTTAATATGATATATTTACAAAAAATAGTAAGTATATATATTAGGATATAATGCTTTATTATCGGTCTTAATGCGTAGTTGGAAGAGGAGAAGAGTGATGCGACATCTCTTCCGGACCATGTTGTATGGAAGGCTGCCCGTGTGGGAAGAGATAGAGTCGTTCAGGAAGAATTTCGACAAGTCTTTGAACAATGTGTAAGTACAACGTTATCTTTGTCAGTAATTGATCAAAAGTGTATAATATATTTATATATATTTTTATCTATATTTCAGGAGACTCTATCCCAGACCATAACTCCCGCTGAGGACGATGATTGCAGGAGCTTACTGAGCCGGGTGTTGAATATTCTTGAGTATTCTGGGCGTGTGAGGGGTAAGGGATTTGGTGTCACTCCATCCAAACTGTATAAGCAGCCTAAGAAAAAAAATCCAACCAATAAAGAAGTGATGGATACTTTGGAGGAATTGAAAGCGCAGATCCGTGAATTACAGAAGGACAAGGAGAGATACATGTCGGAAAGACGCGCTCCAGAGGGTAAAGCTACTAGTGACAAAGATAGTATCGGTTGTCCGCAGAAGCTTCCAGAGGTAATTGTATATATTACATTGAAATTAATTTAGCATAGTTTACTTAATTGACACATTAACTGATCATTATTTGTTTAGGGCATTTCACTTTGCCGACTATATTTATCGTCACCGACTCATCGAATGGTTGGCAAGGGAAAGGTGCATAACTTTCTGGGAGACTTACTTCACCATAAACCGTTTCCTTCTGGATTTTTGAAAGTATCTATTGATATTGCGTTAGAGGGGGGGTGCGTTGTTGCCTATACCAGATGATATTTTAGGCGCAACAGTGGTGGGAGACGCAATAGGAGCGTATGTGGCATGGCCGACAAATCTCATTTGCATAGATGATGAGGTAGGTTGAACCTTTTAATACTCAAATGTTTTATGATCCAGACATGGAAGTTATTCTTACATTTACATTTTCTTATTTACATGATGATCTTAGACTCCTACAAAATCCAAATCAAAAGATGATAGGATTATTGTGCGGGATACCAATTCAGCTGCGTCAAAGAAACATGTACTACTACAGTTACATGATTATCTTGTTATACATTAATTACTGAACTTATATATGACTTTTAGGTTCATGATCAGCAGTCGCAACAAGTCAGCAAGGGTAAGATGCCTGAAACTTCCAAGGTTCCCAGAAAAACATTTGTTCCTCGATTTAGGATGTGCCTTGAAACATATGTGGGAACATCAGATGTTCCTGAGGGTGGCATCCGTCAAATACATATGGACAGAGGTATTTTCGGTTTTGAATATCTCGAAACAATTGCTAAGGAGGATTTTGATCAGGTTTTCAACCATTCTGAATTGGGCGTCGGTGTTATACATTCATACATCAGGTACTTCGATCCATTTTAATTAAATAATTGAACATTTTAAAATTTGCTCGTTTAACTGAATATTCTAATGTTGATTATGTTTTTTTAGGTTCTTGTATGACAAGTTGTTGGTCCAAAATGAATTGACTTCAGTATTCGCATTCTTATCTGCTAGCTGTGTCAACTCATGGATAATAGACCAGACACCAGATACAGTCAAAGAGTACACAGTGCAGAGATTTATGGGCGCGACTACGGAGAAGATGTTCTTGTTGCCATATAATACTGGCCATGGGTTAGATTTTATTCTAAATTCATTTATTATAATTGTTCGATTTTTCCCTTTCAATATAACATTTCCGTCTAAACTGTTGTCTTATTTTATAGTGGACATTGGTTGTTGGTCGCGATTAATCTGAGGAAAGAAATAATGTATTATATAGATTCATTGGATGGCGATACAACAAAATATGAAAATTTGAGGAACATGGTTGATACGTAAGTGATGAGATATACTGTTGTCTTTAATTATATATCTTTATTTATTATGTGACATTGTTCTAAATATGCGTTTATATTATGTTAGAGTTATACAAATATTTAGAGCACAAAGAGATGCAACGGTGCCAAAAAGCAAGGCTAACAACATCAACTGGATCAGAGTGGAGGTATATTTTCCCATGTTTGACTGTTATAGTGGTTCTACTTGATAAAACTATTTAAACTATATATCCTGATAAATGTTTGTTTGTTTTTTCCATTTACAGTGTCCTCGGCAGCGCAATGGTATTGACTGTGGATATTTTGTATTGCGCTTTATGAAGGAAATTATTCTTTCTGGTCAACTTGAGATTCCAATCATGGTATGGATCAATTCATTATATAAGTTATATGATTCATTTTGATAATTATCTGATACTTCATCTGAGTAATTAGTTTTAAAATTAAATCTTACATGTTCTGTTATATTATGTAGTATTTTGATGAATTCAAGTACGCTACTTACACAAAAGCAAAATTGGAAGAAATTAAAGAGGAATGGTGTCAATTTATTCTTGGGTTGAGAATTGTATAAAGTTATCGGATTGGAAGAACTGTAATTATATGTAAATTGAATGTATTTGTGATGTTGTAATTCTGAGGGCCGGATTTTGTTGTAACATATTTAAGCAGGTTTATGTGTATTAAAATGATTATGGACAAAGTGATGAGTTACAATGTATACTTAAAGGCCAAAGTTTTGAATTGTATATATAAGGCCAAAGTTTTGAATTGTATATTTAAGGCCAAAGTTTTGAATTGTATATATAAGGTCAAAGTGTTGAAATAAAGGCCTGGATTATAAGCAGGTTTGTGTAATATAAGCAGGTTGTTGGTAAATATACAAAGCAGGGTGAATATTTAAAAAAAAATATTTTAAAATCTGGGACATTAGACAACGCTTTTACAAAAACACGCTGCTAAAGGTTACAAACATAGCGCTACAAAAGCGCTGCTATAGGTTTGGAAGGGGGAGGGTCTAAGACAGCGCTTCTAAAAAGCGCTGCTAAAGGGGGGGGGGGGGCTATGGCAGCGCTTTGTAAAAGCGCTGCTAAAGGTGGGCTCTAAGACAGCGCTTTGTGAAAGCGTTGCTAAAGGGGGGGATGGTTGGGGGGAATATGCAGCGCTTATGAAAGCGCTGCTAAAAGTACTGTTGAAGGGAGCCTTTAGCAGCACTTTTTCCATAAAAAAAAACGCTGCCTTTACCTTTAGCAGCGCTTTAAAGTGCTGCTAAAGGCCAAAAAAAGCGCTGCTAAAGGTCTTTTTTGGCATAGTGTACCATCAATATATATATATATATATATATATATATATATATATATATATATATATATATATATATATATATATATATATATATATATATATATATATATATATATATATATATATATATATATATATATATATATATATATATATATATATATATATATATATATATATATATATATATATATATATATATATATATATATATATATATATATATATATATATATATATATATATATATATATATATATATATATATATATATGATATATTGATGGTAGATTTTATGGTTTGAGTTTCTAACTTTTGTCAGAGAGATGAAATACTCAAATACAAATACATTTATCTTAAAATTAAATAAATTCATTTAATATATTTGAAATATTAATAGTTCATCATCAAATAATAATAAATTCATACAACATGTTTCATTCGAGAATAAAAAGATGGCCGTGAAGGTTGAATGTATGATGTATTACGATGGTACAAGGTTCTTTGATGCAGTGGAACAAGGGTGGCCTAAAAAACTGACATTTTAACACAAGTTAGTAAGAGAATGAGAAATGCTGGATTGATGGGGTGTAATTCATACATGAAAATGGTACATTAACTCCCATTAAATATGCGAGTTTGTTAGATATAAAAATGTGAAAGTGAGCGTGAAGTGCGGATAACGGATGACCATTGAATGGATAGGGCGGTGGAGACACGTTTTCAAATGAGGTAGCATGGAAGCGCCCGACACTAAATTTGTCTATACTTGTCTTGTTTTCCTTTCCTCGTGTTGGGCCTTTGTAGCCTTTTGGAACTCTTTTGTTGGTCTAGAACACTACATTTCAAAATGACGATAGTTTGCAATAAATTATAAATATTACAATTTTAAAATTAAGTTCATCATAAAATTAAAAAAACAATCAAAATAAAATTATAATTCATTTTTAAAAATGAAAAAATCGAGATGGAAACAGATAAAAAAAATTAATTCAAAAAAAATTATGAAACATAAAGACAACAACCAGAACAAAAATTAACAAAAAGATAGTGGTTAATAGAATGATGAAAACTATTCGAATAAAAACGACGAGCCATGAAACTTAAAATTTATGATGGACAATGAATCTTAACTTAGAATTTGTTGTAATTTGTGAAAAAAAATAAGTGAAATTGAACCAACTATTCATAACTCTAAATATTACTTAATTATACGTATCATTTTGGTTTATCAATTTCATAATTTTAAAAATAAAGCTGAGAATTGAATTGAACAAATTCTTTTGAATGAAATAATTTTTTTTGAATAAAACATAACAAAAGTAATAACTACTACTAAGTAGGAACGCCAACATTCAATTTAATATATTACCACCTACCATTTCTCATGTATCTACGACGCTCCCTTCTCTCTAGAACTTTTCTCTCCAAGTTTTTGAGTTTGATGTCGTCTCACACCTTTGTGATAACTATCATCTCCCACGCTTAAGGTGTAATTGGTTGTAAAGAGAAAGTGAGAAGAAAGAAATAAGTGAAAGAGTATGTAAGAAGAGAGAAATAGGTAAGACGTAAAGAAGATTTATAAGGTTGCTTGTTATAAGAGAAATATAAGAGAAATAGAAGAGAAAGAAGTGTGTAAAATTTTAAAAAGACAAAACTATCCTTATTTTTTAAAAAAGCAAATGGGATAAATAAGAATACAAGGGATATTCCGACCCTTACCGCAAAGACGGAAAAATTTTTTTTCAACCAACACTGCTCTAAAGCAAGATCCTAAATAGGATTCATACAAAAAGTAAAAAAAAATTAGAGTTGGAATAATGATTTTCCTTCAAAAGACCCCAATTCCAAACATTAAATTTAATGTTCCAACACACATTATCAATATTACAAGAACCCGTCTTGAAAATGACTTCATTTCTTTCCTTCCACAAAGACCAAATAACTGCCAACCATATTACAGCTCTATAGACTCTCCTGCATAATTTTTAGCTTCTGCACTCCAACAAAAAAATGATTACTGACACACCTTTCAAAATCCACTCCTAAACCACACCACCCTTCAATCGTTTCTCAGACAACCACCGCCACAGGACACAAGAAGAACATA
Source organism: Lathyrus sativus (assembly GCA_963859935.3). NCBI lineage: Eukaryota > Viridiplantae > Streptophyta > Magnoliopsida > Fabales > Fabaceae > Lathyrus > Lathyrus sativus. The sequence continues at coordinate 397,934,937 of OZ012740.1, forward strand.
TGCTCCCCCGTTTCTGCCATTCCACCATAATTCACGCACAAAGAATCTCAAGCAATACCTCTTCTAATGAGAGCATCCTTAGTGGCCAATTTATCCCATAAACACCTCCACCTGAATAACTTAATTCTCGCTGGAACAAAAGAACTCCACAATAATTTGAACATTTTACACTGTGGATTCGACAGTTGATCTAACACCTAGTTTGTCATTTGCTGGTATGCTGACTTTACCGAGTAACCTTCAAACGCTTCTCCAACCCATTTAACTTCATCCTTGCCATCCAAAGTAGGAGAAATACCATCCAACACAACCATAATGTTAGCAAAATAAACTTGATTTTCTTCTTGACCTAGTACTTTAAACCCCAGATCTCCCCACTTCTAAACTCTATCACTCCAACTTCCCATGTCTGCTACCGTCCACCCTTTCTTGCTACTGTTTCTATATAAATTCTCGAAAGTCTCAGTCAACGGTCCATGATTTGCCCAGCTAGCAGACCAAAACGGAATGTTGATTCCATTACCTAACACAAAACCAATAGACTTGACAAAATCGCAATTAAAGTCAATTGATGCAGAACCGAATTTAAGAATGTCTTTCCACCAGCTTAAAGCGGAAATCCTAAAACCCGTTTTTGCTGACAACACCCAATGTTCCACCTCCTCACTTGTTAATCAAGACCAGGTTGAATTTTCTAATACATTTAACTTCTAACCCCAAACCAAACAAGAGAAATGAGACATCTTTCTTCAACTTTTTTCTTTCCTATTTCATCTAAAACAAACACACCCTTATAGTGGTTACTCCCTCCTCCATTAAGAGTACTATCCATTCCTTTTAACATCATCCACATGCTCTCACCACAACAACTCACTCTTCAATTACCCCCTTTCTCCATTTTAAACCACCGTCAACCCTCACTTCTCGTATCTACGACCACCACCAAGAAATGGAAAGTGCAATGGTAGGTTTACATATCTCAATCTTAACAACAATGAAGATACCACTTTTCACCTCCAAAACCGCCATGGATACTCTACACCTTGCATCCTTAGTCATATTTGTCTAATCTTATTTATGTTTATGTGATTTTTATTGTGTTTTTATCTTTTGTGATTTCTCTATTCATCCATTAATCTTCGAACATTCGATAAAAGTGGACAATATTGAGATCAAAGATAGTCAAAATGTGCAAACATAAGTCAAAGAAATAATCTGTAACTAGATTTAGAAAAAGACTGTGGATTCTCCTTTTTATCTTGCCATTAATCGTGTTCGTAAGAAATTGGTTGACTGAATGACAAGTTGTAGCTTCTGCTTATGGTGTGTTCGTGTCTTATTAGCTTGTGAACATTCTATGTGTAACATTTTTTAAAATTACATAAGTTTTTGTTTAAATTTGACTCTAAACTCTAAGTTAGAGATAAAGTATGTCTTTGTTGCGGTTAGAATAGGATATCAAACTATTAATTAGTTTGAATCACAAATTTTTAAATTCACAACCGATCTTTGATTTATTCGAAGGAAAATGTCAAATGAAGGAAAACCTATTTTTGCATTGTAAACAATGCAGGGAGAGACCTAGGTAAGGGGTTGGTTAAGCTTAGGGTAGCTTAGAGAAAAATGTCATATCTGGAAAAACATCAGATAGACACGACACAAAATCTATTTGGTAAGTGCCAAGTAAGTTGGACTTCGACCATGAGGTAAGACATGGATAACACGACCTCGGGAGAAATGCAAACGAGGATGAAACACTCATGATATAAATATATATATGTATATGAATTGTGCTATGAGAGTCTCATTTCAAATGTCCTTAAAAACACGTATGACGTATCGTCAGTGTTCTATGCATTATCTTTAAAAAAAAACATTCAATAATATAAATTGACACCAGAGATAAAATTTTTTAAATAAATTTAAAATAATCATACTTCACGGGCCCCACTTCATACCAAATTCTATACCTCTTTTTCGAAATTATTAATATTGAACAACATTTAAAACTATTAAATAATTTTATCGTTAATTACGTTTTGTTTCAATTTACTATAACACTTAAAGCCGTTCAACCATCATTCAAGTAGTATATCTTAACAAATAGATATGGATTCAATTTTTATAACATTTATGAAAGAAAAAAACCTAAATTTATAAAATTAAATCTATTATATTCCTTTCTGGAAAATAGGCCATGATACATCATACAACCATATAAACCAGAAATTCACATTTAAACCCCCCAGAAACCCAAATTTACAATAACTAAACATATTAATAAAACTAATAATGCCCTTTGTGAACTAAGAACACTACCATTATCCAATACAAAATACAACAATAAAGACAAGAACTAAAACTACTACTTCCCACATTTGTTTTACACAAAAAAGGGACAGAAAAAAAATCTGGTGGGGTCAAGAACCTTCTAATAAAAAAACCAAACATTTTAACTTGCATTGTTTTGACCAGAACCAGAACTAAGGTTAAGGTCAAAATTGGTATTTGGACCATTTTTCTGATTTCCACCATTCTTTGAAAGCTTCTTCTTCAACTCACATAATAGTTGCTGGTTTTCTTCATTCAAAAGCTGTGCTTTCTTCCTCAGCCTCTCGTTTTCTTTCATTATGTAACAGTTTTGCAAATACAGCTTTGAGTTCAATCTTTCCATTTCCAAATTCCACAACTTTCTGCAACTTCCTGAAAAATCAATAAGAGTCTAAATTAATAATTATTCTTTATATCTACCCGATTCGATTTCGATGTGTATAAATAATGCAATATAAATTGAGGTCATCACAGTATAAAAAAAGTTGAATATAAGATTTTTTTGTTGCGAACGTTGACAAAGAATATTAAAGAAAACAAAAAACAGAGCAACCTTAATAATGTTGATTTGGTAGATATAATTATGACAATTAAACAGAAGAAAAAGCATGGTGGGTGGAGGTCAGAAACAATTGAGTTTTTTAGGACCACAGAGACTATACAACTTGTTTGTAAAAAAATGAAACTAATGAAGATTAATAGGTGAGAAACCTGCAATGCACTCACTTGGAAGGGAAAAAAAGTTTCTTTTTGTCATCCCAAGAGAGAAGAAAAAGATAGTACTACGTTAAAAGAGACATGTTTTGTACTAAGATTGTGTATGTGTTTTTTTCTTGTCTATTGTCTATGTAATAAAAAAAATGAAAAAGTAATGTAGCTAGAGAAAGACAAAGAAAGCATTTCTTGTAAATAAAACAAAGATAGAACAACGAAACTTGTTAGAGAGAGAGAGAGGTGAAGAAAATGATCACCTTTGGGAGAGATTGGTTTGGTGTGAGGAGAGGATGAAGAAGGAGAAGGTGAATTGAGAAGTGAGTGAGAAAGGTGAGAATTTATAGAGAGAAAGAAAAGAGGAAGAGAGGAGAGGGAAGGGGGACGTGCCTCAAATCTGACAGAACAATCATGCAATTGTAAGCATGGAAGGCGGCCGGTTAGTAGCCTAAAAGATTTTATGTTTCTGTTCTGTTCTATGATATGATTATTCTTGTGGCGTCATGTGAATCATGATGCATTTTTTTTCTTTCTTTTTACCTTTATTTTTAAAATTTGTTTTTTTGAATATATTTTGTTTTGTTATAGTATATTTCTTTATTGGAAAGTGGAATTCAATGGTTTTTAATATGTTGAAGCAATACTTTGCTTATAAAAAAATGTAGAAGCAATGTGTTCTCGGTTATACCTTTATTTTTCTACTTTTATTAATATTGCTTTTACAGTCGATTTTATGGATTAATTAAAATATATCGTCAACGTAAAACTACCTTACACTCTCATTTAACTAAAAATAAACTATTTTGATATAGGACTCTGAATTAAAAATTAAAAAAATTAAATTATTTTAATAATTATTTATTTTATGTTTCTCTATTCTCAGTTAATAAAATAATTTATTCTAATTGAATGATTGTTTAAAGTAATTTTATATTTACTGTGTATTTTAATTAATCTCTAATTTTATTTGTAAAAAAAGTTGATAACTTTTTAATTAATAACTATTTTTTTAATTAAAATTTTTTATTGTAGATTAACAAAAATTATTCATGCAAATTAACAAAAATAATTAATATTGTATAGAAAAGAGAAATTATATATGATTTTATATTATTATCATCGTTGTTTTGAGAAATTTATAAAATTGGAATAAGAAAAAATAATAAAGAATAGAGGTGTATTAAAAAAGAGAAAATGGGTGATATATTGTTTTTACAATGTCAATACTATTATGAACTCCGCCGCATCACACTAATGTTTAATTTTTTTTTAATAATACAGTAGACTGTTGATTTTTTATTGGATCCTATTTGACCGTCATATCAATTAAACTCTTAAAAAAATATAATTAATATTGTATTAAAATTATAAATTATCTTATATTTATAATTAAAGACAATTTTTTTTAAAATAATTTATTAACATAACCAAGTAATGATTTTAATTTATCAAAATAACCAAGTTTTCAGAAAATTGTCCAAAATGGCTATGAAATCAACCTTAGGTCGCCATTTCAAATGGCGAATGTGTTGAAATTGCATTTTGCAGAATACCAATTCGCCATACCATCTGACGAATGTGTTGAAAGTGAGTTTTGCAGAAAATCAATTCGCCATACCTTCTGGTGAATGAGTGTTGTGGTGGATTAATGCGTCATCCTGATTGGCGAATCAGTACAATGCTAGGGTTCTAAAAATTCATTATTGTTGGTTTTATATTTTGAGTATTTTTTTTATATTCATTTAATGTTTTAAAAAAAGAAAAACAAATTTTTTTTTATATTTTGCATTGTTAATTTTTTTAAAACATAAATATTATTAATAAATTTAAAAAAATTAGATTTAAATGTTTAAATAAAATTTTTAATTAATAAATTTAAAATAATGTGGTTTAATCTTAAAATTTATTTTTTAGTTAAAAAACTTACAATAATTAGGTTTAAATAAAAATAATTTCTAATTAATTTAATAAATTTATGTTTAATAAACGAAAAACTTAAACTGGTTTAAATACAAAATAAAAATATAGTGTTGGGCAAATTTTGAGTGTATAAATGTTGTAAGGTTATTTAAGTCATATCATATATGGTACGTACTGTTTTTTTTACTATAAATATGACCGCAAACACATTTATGTTTTCACAACATTATATCCCAAAAGACTAAAGTGTTAGTGTAGTTCGAGTTGAGTGGAGTCTAGAATGTCTGCATTTCTAAATCAACGTTCTTCGTCGTCGTCGTCATCAGCATCGGAGGAACCTTTTCCAACATTCGATCTAATGAAAAGAAATGTCCTAGTTGTGTTTTCACCAACAAAGCCTCCGATGAAGGTGCTCCTCTGGAATACGCAGACGTTGGAGCACTTGCACAGGGAATTGAACCGCTGGCTAGAAGGAGACATTGGTCTAGGAGAAAAGATTAGGAAAATTGAGAGGCTGGTCGAGGAGACCGGGAGAAACGAAGTGACTCGTGAATGGAGAAAAGTGGAAAATGATGTCGGTGTCCTTGTGATGATGTTGACACCCAAGAAGATAAAGTTGATGGTCGTGATACCGTAGACGCTTTGGTGCAGTGTTCTATTTTAGGTCTTTACGTTGTTGTTATGTTTGTTTAATTTATGTTGCCTTCGCGCAGTGTTCTATTGTCATGTTGTTGCTGTGTCAGTTAACTATGGTTTTAATTGATTGAAACCTGGTATTATTCGAATGAAATTTTCTATTAATGGAATAAAAGTTGTTATTAATCGAATGAAAGTTGATATTGATTTAACGGGTCAAGATTACATTTGAAACTATGATCTGCTGCTTGATCCTATGTTAGGACATTTTGTTCGATTGTGTCCTGGTTGCCGACACGAACTACACAATCTCACCAGCTTGTCTGCGGTATCCATCTCAGTTCGAATGCGCGTGTTGTTAGGCCGACCCTTCTTCTGTCTGCGCATCAAGCCATTATGCCAAACAATTTTGCCTTCGTATTCAGGCCAATAGTCCTCCTTTGCCACGACTTGAAAGCTGCATGTGTAGACATTGCATAGACTAATGACTTGGTGAAATGTAGAAAGAAGGTTGGTTGGGTCCTGGCGCAACTTGGAACATGCTGCTATGACATGAGAGCACGACATACGAAATGCTTGAAACTTTCCACAATCACACCAGCTCTTATCTAATTCAACACGGTAACATCCCCTATGCCTTCCTTCGTTGTGATCCATAGACTCGACAACACTGAACCAACTAGTTGTACGGTCAAAGATTGTGACCACATGTGTGTTGGCTTTGGCAGCTTCCTCTTTCATGAATTTCATTGAAGTATCGTTATACAGCTTGCCAGATTGTAATACCGAACCGCACTTCGTACGTCTGCTATCAAAGAGTGATCCTAGCCTAAAATAGGTTGCCTTTACCAAGGCATTTATTGGGAGGTTTCGGATTCCCTTGAAAACAGAATTCATTGACTCGACGAGGTTAGTTGTCATGTGGCCCCATCGCACCCCATTGTCGTATGCCCGTGTCCATTTCTCCCTATCAATGCTGTCAATCCATCTTAATGCGTCCGCGTTGTTCAGTCTGATCTCGTCCCTGTAGTATCTGAATGTGGGTTCAGTTATTGCATATCCCGCGTTCACAACCTTCTTTCGCAGCGTCCTGTCCTTGATTTCCCGCATGAAATTTTGGGCAATATGCCTTATGCAATAGACGTGGGTCGAGGGAGGATCCTGCCAACCGTTGTCATGGTTGTTGTATGCACTCTCGATGGATGGGTGTCGATCGGAGATCAAACATAAGTTGGGTTGTGGAGACACGTAAGAACGGAGGTTTTTTAAGAAAAAACTCCAACCCCCAGCAGTCTCCCCTTTTACTACGGCGAAGGCTATTGGAAAAATGTTGTTGTTCCCGTCCTGTGCCACTGCCATGAGAAGTGTGCCCTTATATTTCCCGTATAACCAGGTTCCGTCAATTTGAATTATAGGTTTACAAAATGCAAACCCTTTGATGCATGGTTCGAACGCCCAAAAGACTCTGTGGAAAATTCCATTTCCAGCAACACAAGTCCCGTCTGGTGTACAAGCAGGCATCGTCTCCAATATCGCAACAGTTCCTGGCGAGTAGTGTTTAAGGGCCACGAGGAATTTAGGAAGTTCCTTATACGACTCTGTCGCTACTGCGAAAATCGGCGCCGGCTGACAGAAGAGTCGCCACCGTGCGTTATTTATCCCACGGGAGGTAAAGGAAACGCTCGAAGTAAACCTCGCAAAAAACGGGGAAAAGGTATGGTCGTCGCAACCAAAACCTGGGTTCGGGAGTCGGTTACGCAAGGGGAAGGTATTAGCACCCCTCACGTCCGTCGTACTCGACGGGATCCACACTTGTTTTCGGGTATGGATTGTTATTCTATCTAAACTATAGGTCGAGGGTTAAGAAGAAAATAAAATGAAAATAAAAATGACTCGGCAAAGTATCGCACTTTATGCCTACGTATTCCCGCCTGGAACGAGAAATCAGAGTCAACGTAGTTCGCCTACCTACGGGAAAGGAGGGGAAGGTTGCTCGCTAGGATATCGCATCCTATGCCTACGTACTTTCATACAACATGAAAGATCAGAGCAAACGTAGTTCGGGCCACGTACGACACAAGTCTGTCTCTTGATTTTATTCCTTCTGAAAAAGGTTTTTCTGATTAACAGTCCCAGCGGACAAAAATGACGTCTTGATGAGTTCACATTCTTTTACGGAAGAAGTGTCTTTTATTGTGTTTGAAATCTTTATGTGTTTTTCTGTTTGTTTTGAGAAAGAAAGAGACAGAACTCTAACCTACGGTTGCGAAGGGACACAAACTAACCTAATGTTATCATGCATGGGTTAAGACCTAGTGTCTATCATGCTCCTCTCTTGCACAGAGAGAAACAGAGATCCTACGGGATAGGCAGAAACAGAGACAATAGCAGATATATACAGCAAAGCAGTAAAATGCATGTATGCAGCAATACAAGCGAGGCAAGGGAGTCCCACTCAACCTCGAACCTAGAAAACAATAGGCAAAAGTGAACAGACTTCACTTTCAACCCAACAGGGTAAACAGCAAACAATACAGTCCAGAAAACCAATCAATACATCAGAAATGAAATACAACAGCAAAATAAACATCATCAGCAACTCTGAATCAATATCTGGCTTCAAGTAATCCCCAATCATTTATGGGCTTCAACAAAGCATCAATCTCCATCTTCATGGCCTTCAGGCAAGGGCTTTGATCATCAGTCTTCAGTCTACCATGGCTTTTCTTCAAGTCTCCAATCTTCAGGGATGAACATCAGTCAACAAGAGGAGAGGAATGTTAAACAGTAAATTGCCTACCAAGGGTGGCTCATCAACTGTTAACATTATACAGACAGGTTTCTCTCAAAAGTTCTATCTTCCAAATACATTCACTGATCCTTCCAAAGGAAGGAGGTGGATATCTGAAAGAGACTTTGAATCATAGAGAAAGGATGGATGCAGACAAGGCATTCCATGTTTGAGAAACAAGCTTTCTAATCTAGAGCTCTGCCTAGCTCCTAAACCCTAGTCTCCTCAGCAGCTGCTAGCAAGAACCTCCTTTCCAACTCTGGCAGTTGATCTTCAATCTCTGGCTCTCCAATGGTCTTCATCTCCTCAAGTCTTCAGCTCTCCCAAGTCCCCAGATGATCCCAATACCCAAACAAACAAGCAATGATCCCAGAGGGCACACCACACCAGTCAATCAGATACAACAGCCTATTAATAGCAGTAGGGGAATCCTGACTTTTCCTAAGGGATCTAATAACTACCCATAGCCCCTATAGTCCCATAACTAAACTAGTCAAACCCTAAGTCCTAAGGGAAAAGAATCAAATCTCCTAAGTCATCACCTAAAACCCTAGTTTTATCCATGTTGTTCAAGCCTACATTAAGCACCTAAAATTAATTTCTAAAAGTGGGAACTAAATTGTATCTACAAGTTCAATGTCTAACCTAAACAACCTAAAAAGAATGGATGAAAAATATGAAAGTATCTAATAGAACAAAAATTAACAAAATCAAGTATGAAATGAAACCATTTAAAATGTTATTTATTTAGAAAATATGGGAAAAATATCAAATAAAAAATAAAATGCAATTTTTATTTTTTATAATTTTCTTGACATCCTAAAGAAAAATATGCAAAAAGAATGAATTAAAAATAATGATTTTTAGATTTTATATGATTTTTAGAAGATGCATGAAAAAATTAAAGAAAATAAAAGAAAATATAAAGAAATAAGATGGAGGGGGTGAAAATAGCAGGAAAACCAAGTTCAGCGCGTTGGGCCCATTAAATTGGGGGGTGCAAATAGCTCTCTGAGCCCAATCCCCCCAATTAATGAAACGCTGCGTTTCAAATTTTGAATTCTCCCACCAAAACTCAGATCAAACATGGGCCGTTCGATTCCTGGTCAAGTCAATTCTTCCCACCAGATCCAAGGGCGTGTGATTCGTCTTCTTCCTCCATTCGTCTAGGGTTTCAGTCACGACCTCCATGCACGAAAGTTCCATTCAATCTTTCTCCATGATTTCTTGATGAAAATTAAAAATTCCAAGCCCTAAAATACTCTATAAAACCCATGGAATCCATGCCTAATCCTATTTTTCTCTAACTCTCCTTGTAAACTCCAAACAGAGGGCACGAAACTCAGGGTACACCATGCTTGCCTGTTGTCAATTTTGCCAGAACTCCAACCTGATGATCCACAGATCATCTACATACTTCCCTCATTATTCTATGCATCATTATATCCATTATGGTCCAGTACACAGCTTATTCTTGAAGCTAACAGAAATGGCAACCTGTCATGGATCTCCACGAAGCTATCCCTAAACTTCAAGAATCAATCCCCTAGGGTTTCTAAACAATATTATCCTAACCACATGATCTCTACCAGCCAGAATAGTGAGATTCGAAGAAGTTCACATACCTTGCACTTGATGATGGTGATGGTATCTAGACCTCAATTCAACCCTTGATACTTGCTAAAAATGATCTCCAATGAATGAGTATGCTTCTGTTTGCAATGATTTGTGCTTAATCCTTGTGAATCATGCTATTCCATCCTTCATGCAAGTTGGAGTTTCAAATTGAATCTCTCCACACAGCCACGAATTCTCTCCAATCTCTTGTGCCAATTACTCCATGATGATAGTGGATGATGATAGTGACAGAAATCAGAATGATGGAGGAAGTTTCAATGGATTTTGGATGAAAATGCAACTTGGAGTGAAGAAGATAATGGGTATAATCCTTGATCAATTCAACCACTTCTTGATGTGAATCCTAGGGTTTGAATGATGATGATGATGATTCAATCCAAAGATGTGAGAATTTTGAGAGATTTGTAAGAGTTTGAGTAGTTTATGCAAGAGTGAAAAATGGATGAAAATGGAGATTTTGGACAAATGGGAGCACCAACCCTTGCATGAATCAGCTTGCATGAATATATAGGTTGCATTAGAACCTCCTAGAACATTGGAGAAATTTCCCTTACACTTTTCCCTTTCAATTTGGATTATGTTACTTTCAATTCAAGCAACCATGGATAACTCACAAATTATGACCTAAGCTCAAAATTACACTTTAGCCAATGCTTTTAAGATGCCTTTTCCATTCAAAATGACCTATAATTTTGCATCATTTGGCCAAGATATGAAAAATACCATTTTTTAAGCCATTTTCCTTCATTAAATTCACCAATTTTGAAACCTTGTGCTATGGACATTTCCAATCTCTCATGGTCACTTTTCTAGACTCAAAATGTCATTTGGAGCAAGTTTGATGTTGTAAGTTTTTCCATTTGAGGCCTCCTTGTATGAGTTTTGGACATAGGTTAAAATGACCTGTAATTCACAAATGACCAAAATACCCTTTGCTTTCCAAGACCACAAGTTGAGTTCCACACATCATATGAAGGCATACTATACCATTCTAGAAAGCTAAGACAATGAGGAACAATTCTTATGTTGACCAGAAATTCATTTGAAATCTCCTTGATGGGTAAAAATTGCTTGGAAGTCAAGTCACTTTCACAGACAAAATTTCAGATACCTCAGATGACCTGTAACTTGCAAGAACCATAACTTGAGTTCTATAAATCTCCTTAATGTCTTCCACCACTAAAATTAAAGGTCTTGAGATCCTCTACAAGTTTCATGTTGGCCAAGGATCCATTTGAAGCTTGCATTTTGACTTATCTTGCTTGGAAGTTTGACCTAAACCAGGGAATTTTACATAGAAACCCTAATTTAGAACCTCCTCTTCTCCTTGATTTCTCTTGACTTCTTCTTAGCATAACAACATATATTTATTCTCCATGTCAAATGATGAACCCCACATCTCTCCAATAGACTTGAATGCCCTTTAAATCAGTCAATTGACCTAGGGTTGGCCTAGGGTTGACCCAGATGAAACCCTAGTTGACTGTCTTCAACTGCAATTCTTGTGGTCACCTCAACAACTTGTTTTCCTCCCCCAAATGACTTTCTAAGCCTCTCATGATGTCTAGATTCTCTCCATGCCTTCCATTCACAGCTCACAACCCCCTTGTTGACCCTCAGATACCCTCAGATAGGGGATAGGCTCAAGGCTTGATCTGCTGAACTCTCTGCTCTCAAATTCTTTTCTGATGACTTGAATGAGATGGAATTAGGATAATAACCTCTTGATAGGCCTCTAGAGATGAGAATAATGATTGGTCCCCTGTTGAATGACTTGCTATGCTTATGCTATGCAGATGGTTAGTCTATGTACATGACTCTATATGCAAATGCTAATGATAATGAAAAATAAACCAAGTGAATAAGGTTGAGCAAATTTTAGGGTGCAACAGACTCCTCCCAATTTCCAAACACCCTTTCAACCGCTTTAGTCCTGGCAATCCATGCTTTTCGGTACGAAGGAGTGTAGTTGTACCTTTGTACCATATGTGCAATTATGGTACTCACCTTCAAAGACGGGTTGTCTCTAACAACTAACAGAATCTCATCGCAAATCAATTTAGAGCTGAGTTTGCGATGGTCTTGCATTGGATTCGAAATTATACAACTGTGGGACGGACCCATTGACCCTATCTTCCAGGAATCGCTTCTCTTCCTAAAAGATGCTGTTAATCAGAACGGGCACTCCTCGTTACGACAATAGATCGTATGCCGCGTTGGATTTGTCCGATCGACTCTGTAGTCGGCTGAAAACTCCATGTGAAACTGTTTGATAGCCCAAACACAATCTTCTTTTGTACCAAACTCGTCACCCTCTTTTAGTTGTCCCCCTGTTGTGTAGTTGGGGTTGTAAAACACATCCCTCGAGGGTTCATCATAACCTAAGGCGATAGTAGTCATGTGTTGAGGTGGACAATATACATTTCCAGGTTGAACTTCATCCTCTGGATTGTTCACCATCTCGTCAACAGTGACTTCATTTGTTTCTTCTTCTTCGTCAACGACATCGACTTCAGGGTGTTCATCTTCCTCATCGCAAAAAACTTGAGACAAGTCAAGTTGCTGAGACAGTTGTTGTTGTTGTAACGTAACATATAACACGATATCTGAGAACCCAGAATACTCGTGACTGCAGAACATGTTACGTACGTCTTCATCGTCTCGCACCTTTAAAGGGAAAATTTTGCATGAATCAGGTCCGCCAAAAAATACTGGGTTTTTGTATATTATTTGCCCAACTGGACCACATTGCAGTTTTTTTTTTGATTCTTGACTTCAGGTGTAAAAAATTAGACCTTTTGTCAATTAAAATTTTTGCAACATCCGTGTTTCTGAAGTTGTATCCCGACACTTCACATTCGAAAACTTCACCGTTCAGATGAGCGGAAATCACATATTGTGGTGTTTGAGACATAGCGAAAATTGTGGTGTTTGAGTGTTTGACTGTTTGAGTGTTTGAATGTTTGAGTGAATGAGTGTTTGAGCGTCTGAGTGTTTGATTATTTAAAGAGTTTAAAGACTTTATAAAATGGGCTGAGTGTTTGATAAATAGTTTAAAGACTTTTTTACATGTAACAACAATGAACTTTGTAATTTTCACATGCTCCACAATCAATCTCATGACAATGAACAAAACACTTGATAAGACGTGACACTGCAAAGTTCTGCTTTTCACATGTGAATCTCTGCCTTTCACTTGTCACGCATGCTTCACAATCAATGACACGCATAAGGAATCAATGACATGCATCAGGACACTGACCATCAGAACCTATCATACATAAAAAAAAAACAATAACTCTTTAATTAAGAAAAAAACATAATATGCAAAAAACAAAATATGACCCATAATATGACGTGACAATGCAAAGTTCTGCTTTTCACATGTGATACCGCATCAGGAATCTCTGCCTTTCACTTGTCACGCATGCTTCACAATCAATGACACACATCAGGAATCAATGACATGCATCAGGACATTGACCATCAGAATCTATCATACATAAAAAAAACAATAACTCTTTAATTAAGAAAAAACATAATATGCAAAAAACAAAATATGACCTATAATATGACGTGACAATGCAAACTTCTGCTTTTCACATGTGATACCGCATCAGGAATCTCTGCTTTTCACTTGTCACACAGGCTTCACAATCAATGACACGCATCAGGAATCAATGACATGCATCAGGAATCAATGACATGCATCAGGAATCAATGACATGCATCAGAACACTGACCATTAGAACCTATCATACATAAAAAACAATAACTCTTTAATTAAGAAAAAAACATAATATGCAAAAAACAAAATATGACCCATAATATGACGTGACAATGCAAAGTCTGTTTGATTAGACGAGACAATGAAGGAATCTCCTTTTCACATGTGATCCTGCATTCACCATGCTTGATTAGACGAGACACTGCATCATGACATTAGTCCAACATGCATTTACATCACATGCATCATGACATTAGTCCAACATGCATTTACACAACACATGCATGACGACACACGTCCAACAAGCTCTTACATAACACATTCTTCAAGCCATTTGTATGACATGCATTTACAACATATACACTCGTTCAATATAAATATAGGGTCTTTACCCATCAAATTCTAGTCACACTTAAACTCTCATACTCTCAACTCTCAAACTCTCAACCTCTTAACTCTCAACATCTCAACTCTCGTACTCTCAAACTCTCAACTCTCAACCTCTTAACTCTCAACATCTTAACTCTCAAACTCTCAACTCTCCATCTCTAAATCTCAACATCCCAAACGACAATGTCTCTACTAACCATGGGTGAATCGCATAGAGGGACGGCTGAAAACATCGCTGAGTTTGTAAGTCTTTTGTTGTTGTCTATGTTTACAATTTTGTCTAAAAAAACGTTAGTAATTTTACTTCTTCTCTAACGTAACATTCATTATTCTGCAGGATGTATCAAGGTTTCGATGTCGTGTGCATGATTACATACCACACGACCCGCTCATTTTGGACTACCTTACTCATTGTGGGTTTGGTGATTTGATCAAAATCAAATCTTATTCCCTCGACATGAAATTTATTCTAGCGTTGTTAGAACGCCGGAGACCGAAGACACATACATTTCACCTACCTTTTGGTGAGTGTACTGTGACTCTTCAGGATGTTTACATGTTGCTCGGCCTACACATCGATGGTAAGGCCGTCAACGGCAAAGTTGGTGTCCCTAACCAACTTTGCGCAGATTTATTAGGCGCCCCTCTTTGTACGGACAGACCTCAGGCGGAAAGCTATGGCCGCCCGAGGGGTCAGGGAATAAATTTAAAATACCTTAGAGAACAATACAACCGTATTGTCTTAACTGATGATAGCACCGAGTTTGAGAAAATACAAAAAAATCGGTGCTATATTATGATTTTATTTAGGCACTTTTTATTTCCAGATGGCACTGGAAATACCGTCCATACTATGTATTTACCATTATTGCGGAATATTAACAAAGTGTGCGAATATAGCTGAGGATCAGCTGTCCTCGCCCATCTATATAGCGCACTTTGTAAAACTTCAAAAAAAAATTCCTGCACTTTTTATGGTTGTGCGTATCTTCTGCAATCGTGGGGTTGGTCTAGGATGCCAATGCTTGCTCCAATAAACAAGAATTCGTTTACGTTCCCGTACGCCAACAAGTAAGTATCTTTTCAAGATAATTTAGCAACTACATATTCTTTTTTAGTTAATAATTTCTGAGATGTGTTTATTTTTTTAGGTGGTCTGTTCCAGGGATGAATTATCAGAGATGTCCAAGGCACTATATAATTCAATACCGCAACCTAATCGACCACCTTGGGCCAGATGATGTAATTTATTTACCATTAATTTTTTTTAATGTATATGCATAAACCTCTAAAACTCTGTCTAACTTAACTGTCCAACTTTATTGTAGTTTGTCTGGATGCCGTACGAGGGTCTCGACCACGAGCCCAGCCCCGACGATGCCGCTGTGTGGACCTCAAAGACACCCATAATTAGGTTCACTACGGTGGAGATGCACCAGAGTGACCGGGTGAAACTACAATTTGGGATGCATCAGGATATTCCAGATGCTCCAGTAGACTTGGGGCAGTGGCATCAAAAGCGGGTTGATGCACAGTGGAGTGTCAGTGACTGGAAGAAGTTTGCGAAGGAGTTGCGTATACACTGGAAAAGAAGAAGGCAATACGTCTTAACCGACCGTATTGGGCACGGGGCTAGGCCAAGTCTTCAATATATGACTTGGTTTAGGTCTGTCACGACATCTCAGCCTTTCCTGTCCTAGCCAACCTATTTGGCCGACCCAAGGGAACGCGGTTCTTCGTCAAACCCACAACAACAGTTCAGTGCCCAAACCCAGCCTTACGAAAACTCATACATGCCAACAAATACCCCCTATCAACAACGACAACCTTACATGCCACCACCCACCCAATCCGAGCCTCAACCACCTTACCATTACAGCCCTGATACCTCTTTTGAGCCTACCCCCTCCACCTATAGCCCAGACAACTCATTTGACCCTCCCCCCTCCAACTACACCTCCAACTACCCCTTCAACGACCCCCCAAATTATCCATTATTCAACTACCACACCCCGCAACAACCAACACACCTAGACCAACCCAACTCCATGTACACATTCGGACAACCATACCATCCATACTCCACCCAACCTGTCCGATAATCCTTCGAAAACATGGGCATCGGGCTTGACTACGGAAGCGTCGTTGACAGTGGACCTCCCGGCTATTGAGGTCAAATGATGCAAACTCGATCTGATATGTCGGGGCCGTCCCAACCATACCCTCCTCCACAACTCAACACACAGAGACCGGACACACCACAACAACCTCGTCGTAGACCTCGTCGCAATGCACGTCCCCCACAATGTGGCACCGGTGGTCACTTGGATAGAGCCAGTCATTAGTTTTTTTCTTTTGTTAAATTGTAATTGTACTTTTCATTAGATTCTAAATTAATATAATTTGTTATTTCTATATTTTATTTTAACATTCTATACCCTAATTTTTTCTTAATTTATTTAAATTTCAATTAAAAATAAGGTATTTAAAATAAAGTATTTAAAAAATACAATAAAACATTATTAATCAATTATTAAAATTTATTTAAATTTCAATTAAAAATAAGGTATTTAAAAAATAGAATAAAATATTATTAATCAATTATTAAAATTTATTAAAAACTAATAAAAATATAAACGAAGCAAAAATGATTTTTGGAACCCTAGCATTGTACTGATTCGCCAATCAGGATGTCGCATGAGTCCACCATAACACTCATTCGCCAGATGGTATGGTGAATTGATTTTCTGCAAAACTCACTTTCAACGCATTCGCTAGATGGTATGGCGAATTGATATTCTGCAAAATGCAATTTCAACACATTCGCCATTTGAAATGGCGACCCAAGGTTGATTTTATAGCCATTTTGGACAATTTTCTGAAAACTTGGTTATTTTGGTAAATTAAAATCATTACTTGGTTATGTTAAAAAAAATTCATTATCATCGTTGTTTTAAGAAATTTATAAAATTGGAATAAGAAAAAATAATAAAGAATAGAGGTGTATTAAAAAAGAGAAAATGGGTGATATATTGTTTTTACACTGTCAATACTATTATGAACTCCGCCGAATCACACTAATATTTAATTTTTTTTAATAATATAGTAGACTGTTGATTTTTTATTGGATCTTATTTGACCGTCATATCAATTAAACTCTTAAAAAAATATAATTAATATTGTATTGAAATTATAAATTATCTTATATTTATAATTAAAGACAATTTTTTTAAAAATAATTTATATTTTGAAAATTTTAATTGGTATAGACTGATAGTGTAAATTATTTTCACACCGTCAACCAATAACGACCATGAATCCCGCTACATCACACCAATATTTTAAAAAAATTTAATGACTTAACAAATTGTTAATTTTTTTTATTAAATAACAATGTAAAATTATTTTACACCAACAATACATATCAATTAAAACCTATTTTAAAACTGACGAGCAACACTATTAGTTAAAGATATGTATTTTATTAAAAATAATTAAATGTTACGTGACAGAAAATAAATTCAGAATGTGAGTAAAATATCAAATTTTTAGAAAACAATACTATTCTATATAAGTGATTTTTCTGAACCATATTTAAAAAATTATGCACCCTAGTTCATAAAACTTATTTTACTTGTTTTTTTATTTTACTATCTCTCTAAGTTTATGTAACCTTAACCTCCGTAAATAAATTGTGAAATTTGTGTATTCTATTAAAAAGTTTGAGTTTAATCGTATATTATTCATGAAAATTTAGTTGACAAATACAGTTTAATTGTTTATGTTTATTATAGTCTATTTTATTTTTAATTAACTCTGAAATTTGTTATATTTAAGAGTGTTGAAATTTTTAATTACCAATAAATAATAGACAACTACAAATAAAAAAGACTTGATTTAATTTGTTTTTCTTTAGAATTCTCTATGTAAAATAAGACACAACCGACTTTTAAATTTTTTATTTTTTAGTTTATACTAAAAATGAACATAAATATTAAATAAAAAAGTTATTAAAAAATTATTTTAGGTGAATATAAACTCGACTAGCATCAAGTAATGTTTGTTGTCTAAACTTAAATATCGATTATGGACATTTTCAATAAAATTAATAATAAATTGATTATTCAATATTTTCATATCAAAAAACGTATAGAATACAATCGTAAAATATGTCAAGTATGTGTTATTTTTTAAATATATATAATTATTAATAAAAGTTTGAAATTTTCACTTGAATCTGGTTTCTAGCTCAGCAGTTACATGTTACAATTATTTATAAATATGATTTTAAAAAATTATAATAAAAATGAAATGTCTAATAATAAATTAGTAAATCTAAAATTATAATATTCTTAATAGAATTTTTTTACTTAAAAGAAGGTCATTATCTTTTCAAATTATTATTTTATCTGAAATTTCAAATAACTTAGTGGAAAGAACGGACAACAATACAGTATTTTATTGGAAATGTTGAATTCAAATCAAGAGTTCACACTAATCATACACAATTATATATAATAGTATTACAATAAAATCTTAATAAAGTGTTAACGTCATCTAAATATAGTGAAAATAAAAATAATGTAATTACATTTAGCCAATAAATAAAGAGATGAAAGCTATTGATGAAAAAAGAAAGAGTAAGATATTAGATTAAATTATATTAGAAATGGGATGATTTAAAATGTGAAATTGAAAGAGATCGGAAGGAAAGTTAGAAACAGAAAAATAAGTAATAAAAAAATGAAAAAGTAAGAGAGAAAAGACACAAGGAAAAATAAAAATGAAAAAGTATGAAAAGAATAAAATAAAAATCTAATTTATTCTAAAGAATTGGATATAATATATGAGTGAATGATAAAAATGTAATTATTTGTGCAATTACATTTTTACATATTAAATTTGCACATGTTTTTTTTTGTTATATGAGAAAAAAATATTGGTCATAAGGATAAACAACTCCATGTTATCGACTTTGCAAGAGTAGTAGAAGTTTGTTATTTAATTCTCTCTCTTCTCTCTCTTCTTTCATCTTTTTCTCTTTCATCTTTTACACCAACAATTAGTATAGAGCTTTGGTTCAGATCCATAGGGAAACACGAGTGAACGGTGAGGCGTTGTGTAGTTGTTTTCGTTTCTTGAATTCGTGTTAAATTTTTCAATCGAAATCGTAACAGGATCACATTTCTTGATTCTACGAGATTGAGAAACACTAGTGTTTGGTGAGATCTTAGTGAATTGCACAAGGTTGAAGATGAACGAAAACGGTAATTTGAGTACTAAGCTTCTACTATTCGATGACAAGAACTAGAATCAGTGGATGATTCAGATGCATGTGTTGTTTGGTGCTCAAGATGTTCTTGATCTCGTCAACGACAGTTACATTCTGGTTGCACTTCTGACAAATGCAAAGGATGTGCAGAGGAATGCTCAACGTGATCTAAGGAAGAAGGACCAGAAGGCGTTGTTCTACATTCACCAGCGAGATAGTGTAGGTTAACATGTTACCTACGTGACGTTATTGTTTGTGTATATAAACAAGTGTATCTGTCAATAGTGTGTAGCGGCGAGATAATGGTGTAACCATTCATTATAATCATTTTGCAAGAGTAGTAGAAGTTTGTTATTCAATTCTCTCTCTTCTCTCTCTTCTTCCATCCTCATCTTCTTTATCTTGTGCACCAACAAATGACTCACATGGTAATGGGTATAACAATGCCAAACTTGTCAATATTGTCACGAGAGACCACATGAAAATCACGTTATCCTCCTCAGAAAAATCGAATATGTTTTAATTTATTATTGCCTTTATATTTATTACTCTATCTATTTCTTTTAACTTGTCATTTTAATATTATTTATACATAAAAAAATTAATAAATATTATTATTTTTGATAGAACTATTTGTCTTTTTCTATAACATTTTAAACTATTTAGCCTTAATTAAATATCTATTCACCCCATTTTACCTAATTTATGGAAATAACTCTCAATTCAAATAGTTTTGGTATCCTTATCACATATTTGCATAAAAAATTGATGATACATCAATTTTTTTTTAATGACACGTAACTTATATATTTCTATCTTTAAAGTTTTACAATAGTTTATATATGATGATTTGTTGTGTTTCACAAGGCAAAGTCATTTAAAAATCAACAAATTGTTAATTTTAAATGCAAAAATGTGAGAGGGGAGATCAAAACTATTTGAATTTGAAATAATGAGATTAATTTGGTGAGCGAGATAAAATAGAGAGATAAGAAATGTAATTTAGCCAAGTATTTACTATTTTTTTCTACATCTTTTTCTTTTTTCGATAAATATTTAAAGGTATTATTGATAAAAAAAACAACTAATATCACATTGAACTTTGAAAATGAAAAATAAACGGGAACAAAGTGCTTCTTCAAAAAAGATAAGTAAAGAATAACAAACGAGTTCAAAAATTCCAACTCAACTAACAAATAACTAAAGGTGGAGAAAAACACAAGGAGGGGGAGGGGGAGGGGGAGGGGGGGGGGGGGGGGGTTGAATTGAGTTTTCACAAATGTAAAACTTTTTCGGCCACTACACAAAGATAACTAATAGAAATAAGTTAAAAAAGACACAAGTATTTTTTTTTATCCTGATTCACTATTAACGAAGTTACTCCAGTTCACCCGCCAAGGTGAACTTAATCCAATAATCTCAACAGATTACAACAAGTTCGTCTAAGTGTTTAGAAAAACACCTTAGCCATCTCAAGTCTACAGACTAACACTTAGTTACTTGAGGAAATCAATATCAATAAAGATACAAAGAAGATGTTTACAATGTTGCTTCTATAAAGAAGATGAGGCAAATGTTTAAGTACAAGAATTACACAACATGAGCAACAACTCTTGTGTATAAGAAATGGATTTAAGACTGTGTGTGTTTCTCTTCTTTTTGGTGTAGATCGTTATATTCTTGCAAGAAGGATTGATCTCTTTATATAGCTAGATGTTTGAACCTTGAGGGGTAACTGTAACTATCCAAGCCACCTGTCTCAACGGCAACATTTGACCCGTGAGAGATAATGTAGCAAAGTCTCACCATATCCCATGTAGCAGTAGTGATTGAAAATCAGTTTATATCAATATAGGCATGTCTACAAGTACAAATACTTCCATCATACGTTTCTGTCTTGTCCATCTCTTCTAACCAGCTTTATCTTGTAATACCAGAGAATAAAATAATGAGTAATATCAGAGTCTTCAGTATCTTTAAAATCTTTAGAAATGTTGTCTTCAGAATCTTTAGAATATGTTCAGCAGAACCTTGTATTTAGAGTCGTTTATTAGAGCTGGAAGCAAAGCTTTTTCTTAGAAGCACATTATCTTTCTTCATCTTCAGATGCATTCAACATTCATCAGAACTACTGATGTTTCTTTAGAAGCATGAAATAGATTTCTTGAGGCATGCAAGATATTCTGATCTATAATACTTTGAGAGTTCTCCAAAACCAGTTTTCATTAAACAACTGCATACTTTAAGAAATTCATTAAAGTACATAATTGTTACATAGAAAATATATGTGTTATTATCATCAAAACTAGAGATTATATTCAGAAGCAAAATATTGTTCTAACAATCTCCCTTTTTTTTATGATGACAAAACCATGTATTTTGATGGAACAATACATACTATTATATATGCAAAAGATGTTTAGAGTTTCAAAAAGATATCAAAATTAAGTTAGAAAACTCCCCCTGAGATATAGAAGCTCCCCATGAGTCAGAACTTGGTTGATTATTGTTAGTCTTAAGAAAATATCAGAACCTTGTTGACTTATTAGAGCTTGACATATTTGATACTTTGCAGAGAATCATCAGAGCTTGATCTAATTTCAGATGGTTTCTGAAGGAAGATATTCATACACTTTGCATATATATATATATATATATATATATATATATATATATATATATATATATATATATATATATATATATATATATATATATATATATATATATATATATATATATATATATATATATATATATATATATATATATATATATATATATATATATATATATATATATATATATATATATATATATATATATATATATATATATATATATATATATATATATATATATATATATAAAATGTAAGCAGTGGTGAGATTTAGAGAGTTAGATATGTTTTGAAAATAAATACTAATTCTACTCCCCATTTTTATCATAATAAAAAAGTCATATAAAATTCAGATAAGTGCAAAATGGTACAAGGGAGAAAAACACCAAATAACATACAAAAAAAACCTAAGTGCCTAATGTTGAAAAGGAGGAGGGATTCTCTGAAGCAGTTTAGCAAGTAAGTCTTGAATGCTGTTGTTAGTTTCATCTTGCTTCTCAAGACAGGTTCTGAACAATTTTTGTTCCTGCTGCATCTCTTCTAGAGTTTTCATCATTAGCGGGAATAGTGCAGGGTCATAGCTTTCTGCCAATTCTTTTCCTGTAGCATCCTTTCTAGTGGTGGCTAGCTCTGAAGCAGCTTCTTCAACTCTTTGTTTCTCAGCTTTTTCTCTTGCAGCTATTTCAGTCGCTTCTCTTTCTACAACTTTCTGAGCTTCCAATCAGATTTTTGCTTCCTTGACAAACTTATCTTTTTCTTGATCATAGAGATTTTTGAGTTTGTCAAACTCAACAGTTATCCATTCGTTAAAATTATTTCAACAAGTGTCCACTAAGAAGGATCATTGCTAGATTCAGACTCTTCATAAAGCTTCTGAGCTCTACTTTCTGCATTAGCCTTGAAACTAGATAGAACTTAATAAATGGTTAAGTTAAGAGGTTGAGATTTATAGGTGTTATGATTAGAGTTGGTTTCTTCATCAGAAACAAATTTCTCAGTAGAGGTTCTATTTGATTCTGAAGGAAATCTTTTTATGGTTTGATCATTACTCTGATCGGGTGAGTATGGATCAGAAGTTTCAGTGTTTGTTATGGATGAGGGTATGGGTTCCGAGTTGGGAATAGGTTCGGAAGTTGTAGTTTTAGAGAGTGGCTTAGTAATGTTGGTTGTGAAGTTTGCTGAAGGGGAAACATTTGCTTCAGACGAGAATGAAAATGAGAAAAGTGATTTTGTGACAGCTGTTATGGAAGTGGTTGAAGAGGCGACTATTTTAGGATTTGTTGTTGGACTAATTTCTGGATTACTTGTTGTGGTGGCAGGGGCTTCAGATGTTGTAGTTGTTTGAGAAATAGGTTCAGGATTAGTGGTTGTGGTTTGAGAAGTGGTTTTGGAGATGGTAGGAGATCATTTTAATTTTTCAGTGAGAACTCACATAGTGGAAGGTGAAGGTAGGATGGCTGTAGTTGTGACTATGGTAGAGTTAAGTGGAAGAGGTGGAGGAATCGATGAAGCAATAGTTCTAGTATCAAAACCTGGAAAAGAAGAATGAGATCCAGAGGACTTACTAGGGGGAGTATTGTCGCTACTGCGAAAATCGGCGCCGGCTTGACAGGAGAGTCGCCACCGTGCGTTATTTATCCCTCAGAGCGGGAAAGGAAACGCTCGAAGTAAACCTCGCAAAGACGGGAAAAAGGTATGGTCATCGCAACCAAAACCTGGATTCGGGAGTCGGTTACGCAAGGGGAAGGTATTAGCACCCCTCACGTCCATCGTACTCGATGGGATCCACGCTTGGTGTTTATAGGTAAAAGGGTGTGTTATCTATCTACGCTAATGGCTGGTCTTGAAAAGAAAATAAAAGGACAGGACTCGACAGAACATACGGTGTTCTGGGCCTACGTATTCCCTCGTGCAATGGGAAAGTCAGAGTCAACGTAGTTCGACTTCCTACGACTAAACGGGGGAAAGGTTGCTCGCCAGGACATCGCGTCCTGTGCCTACGTACTTCCATCTGGAATGAAAGATCAGAGCAAACGTAGTTCGGCTAACTACGGGTAAACAGGGGCTCTCACACAGCAGTGAGAAAACAAACTAGTCCTAAAGGCTCGGGAACCTACAAATACGATCTGGTCTCAAGTGCACTCGGGCAAGAGAAAGGGATAGCAATTAGTCGTTAGCGGGAAAGTCTCGATCGCACAGCCGCGAGAGAACAAAGGTTAGTCGTTAGTGTGCTCGCTAGGATATCGCATCCTATGCCTACATATCTTCGTCTGGTACGAAGAATCAGAGCAGCTGTAGTTCAGCTAACTACGGATCAAGCTACTCAAAAGCTCCTACAGGAAGGAAAGGGAAACCCTAAAACTATAGCTGAGAAACAGGGGAATCTACCTACTGCTATCACACCTGGTTGACCGTCCTAATGTCTATCATAACAACTCCGCAGCGGAGAAGTCAGAGCTCCTAAGGGATCATGGCAACAGGACTAAACTACAAACAAGAAACTGCAAAGTAAAGGAATACTGAAAATATGCATGAATGCAACAATTAAACAAACAAGGCGCAAAGGCCGCAAACCACAAAGGCAAGGGAGCTCAGCTCTACCGAATACCAACAAGCAAAGCCACGCAATAACAAACAAGCAGAAGGAGGACCACCTCAACTTCTCATGCACACAAAGTCTACTTCTAAGATGCACTTATTCAGAACTATCTAGATGAATACCTAAGTCTAATGCAACATAACATCACACAAGTCAAACAAATCAAAGAGACTAACCCTGAGCAGGGCCTCCAACAAACCTGAAACAAGCTCCTAATCTATCTCTCAAACAAAACTCTACACAGCACCCTAAGCAAAGATCTAAGCAACAACTAAAACCTTAAGCAAGAGGAATCAATCCCAGTCTCCAAGCTTCAGAACAAGCTTACCAGAGAAAAGGGAGCTAAGCAGACAAGCTCATAGTGCCTTCCTCAGGAAAGTACCAGGAGGTTACTACTCAGGAGTCATATCCTATGCGGCTCGACAACTGTGATCAGTTTATATTCCTCCTCAGGAGAAATTAAACTCACATGAAGGCTCCGGCATCACGGGATACTTGAGAAATACCTATATGCACTAGGGGAACTAAGTGAACAGACTCATAAGACCTTCCTCAGGAAAGTACTAGGAGGCTGACACTTAGGAATTGTACCCTACGTGGCTCAACAACTGTGATCAGTTTACATTTCTCCTCAGGAGAAATTAAACTCACATGTTGGCTCCAACGTCACTGGGTACTTGAGAAATCCTAGACAAACTAGTGGAACTAAGTGAATAGACCCATAGGACCTTCCTCGGGAAAGTACTAGGAGACTTCCACTTAGGAATCGTATCCCATGTGGCTCAACAACATGTGATCAGTTTACATTCCTCCTCAGGAGAAATTAAACTCACAAGTCGGCTCCGACATCATTGGATACTTACGAAAGAGGCGAGAAGAAAGAATGAAAGTCATTCATAGTGCCTTCCTCAGGAAAGTACCATAAACTCCCTTCAAACTTCAGGATCTCGAACCTCACAAACAGACAACAAGCTCCTAGACTAAGCCTCAAACCACTGCCTCCTTGCAAGCTCCAACAGGACTTCCATCAGCTCCCACCTTCAAGAAGAACCCACAGGCCAACAAACCACAGGAGACTATCTCTGAAGTTCAACCACAGTTGAACTTCAAAGTCAGAAGTCATCAAGACTTCTCCTATCTTCAGGCTCAGACAAAACACATCAGGACACCCTACAAAATCTAATAAAAATTTAATGGGAGACCTACATGGCTCTAGGGCAACATACCGAAAAATCAGAACAAAATTCAACACCAGATGAAAGAACTAAAATCAGCAGCACAGACATATCCACAGACCAATTATTCAACATCAATAACAGTGAAAAAAATGCAATTAAAATAAAAATGCATGATTAAGCTAATATTTTTGTACTATAAAATTCTACACTGAATCACGAGTCTACAGAAAAAAGAACGGGATTATTTGACTAAATCTACCAATTTTTATGAATTTTCTAATGATATGCATGCATTGAAAATATTAAAAAGAATCAATTAAAATGGAAAATATGCACAAAAATAGGAAATAAAAATAAAATGGCATTTTTATTTTTATCTAATTTTCTAAACATTTTCATGAAATGGCTGAAAAAAGAATTATTAAAAAAACAATTATTTACATTTATTTATGATTTATTTACATGAAAATATAAAAAGAAAATCAAAAAATAAAAGAAAGTGCAATGGAGGGTGCAAACAGCAAGGGTTATTCTATGCTATTCTAGCTGGGCCCTGATTGGGGGGTGCCAACAGCATGAGGCGCAGGGCCCAAACTTAATATCCAGAAAAAACAACAAAAAAACCTGAATTGAGCGCGGGGGTGCAGCGCTAGCCATTTGCCAGTTCATACTAATACTGGGCTTAAACGAGGGGGTGCAGAAAGGAAATAGGGCCTAAGGCCCAACTCCAATTCACTCAGGTCTCTCACGCCAGGGGGGTGGGGAAGCAAATTGAGGGGTGTAGCGTCAGAAATACGTTTGGGCTTAGCCCAAAACCTCACCCCTAATCCAATACTCAGCTGAACAAAACCTAACTCCTTCACCAAACCCTAACTACTGTTCATCCTCACCTCTCAACCCTAACGCCGCTCCCTCGTCTTCATCCTCTATCTCACCCTATCTGGAATTCTCAACACATTTCAATCAAATCTCTACAATCAAACCCCAATCACTATTACTCATTCAATTAACAGAACTCACCAAAGCGAGAAACCCTAACCTAAACATCTCAAGAACTGCATCTACAATACACACATGCAAGGAAGAGGTTAGGAACCTGGAAAGACGAACGGTACTTGAAACTTGTTGAGGATCTTGAAGGCGTTCCGTTGAAGCTCTCGCGTTGAGATATTACTGGAGAATTTCTGGAAATCTCCTTGAAGATTGAACGTCACTTGGAGCTTCTGGAAATCTCGCTTGAAGGATGAATACAGTTTGAAGCTTCGATGGAGATTGAACACAGTTGGAAGCTTCGAAATATTGCTTGAGAAGGATGAATGTCTGAGGATGATTTCTGGAGATCTGTTGTATGCAGGTTTGATGATGGTTTGAGTTGTTCTGAAAAAAAACTGATGAAGAACGAAGGAGGTGGATGAATTCTGGAGAAATGTTGTATGAAGGTTTGAGTTTCTGGAAATCTTCGATGGCGGATGAAGATCTGGTTTCTGGAAATCTTTGATGGAGGATTGATGTGCAAGGTGATTTCTGGAAATTAGGGGATGAAGATGATGAAGGTGGAAGGGAGGAGATCGGAGGAAGAAGATGAATTTCTGGGGAATTTGGTGGTTCAGGTGGTGGCCGGAGTTGGTTGAGGTCGCCGGCGGTGAGGGTTCACCGGTTTTGCATGCCGGTCAGGGGAGCTTCCGGTGAGGAGGTGAGGGATGGACGTGTGTCACCGTTGGTGGAGGGAATTGGTGCATGCGTGCCACGTGTGGTGGCGTGGAGAGAGAGGGAGAGCTAGTGGAACGCGTGGCGTGATTCTGGGGGAAGTCTGAGCGTAACGTGGGCCCTTCCGTTTGCAAACACGTGTCAGCTTGTATTTAAAGGACTGAGAAAATCTGGCACTTTCTGGAATCTTCTGGAAAATTGCCAGACTGTGCTGGAAAGAAGCTGGCCGAACTGGGCCTTTTTTTGGACACATCTGGACCCCTTTTTTTTGCTGGATATTTTTTGCTGATGAGAATTGATGAGAATTGGGCCTCAAAAATTGGACTCTGGCCCACGAAATTGACCAAAAAAAATCTGTAAAACTGAATAATAATAAAACACAATTAAGCCTAATTAACTAACTTCCTAATCAACTCTAAAAAAAGATTAAAACTCATATTATCCTAATTAAACCTAAAAATCAATTAAGATCTAATTAACTCTAAAATTCTACTAATCTAATTAAACTCTAAAAAATGATTAAAAACCTAATTAATTCTATATCTCTACTAACTCTATTAAACTTCTAATATTATTTAATGCTAGTATCTACTATTAATAAAAGAAACTATATTATTTCTATATTATCTAAAAAAACATTAAACCTATTTTAAAATCTATATAAAATTCTAAAATATTATTAAAAGCAAAACTATATTATTCTAAAATGATAAAACTATTTAAATCCTATTAAAAATTCTACAAATGATTAAAATCTATTTAAAATATTCTATAAAATTCTAAAAAGAGGATTAAGCTATTAAAAAATACAAAAACCCTATTTAAATTCCAGAAAAATCTATAAAGCCTGTTAAAAATTCACAAAAGCCTATAAAAATCCTAAAAATGCAGATGAATGCAGATGACTGCCATAAAAGAGCGCACGAGACCAGATCGAATCGAGCAGAGATCCCCGGGCATCAGAATATCCTCAAAATCACTGTGCAAGCTAAAAATCACCGAGGAGCGCACAATTTCCTGAAAATAAAACCCTGGTGATCTGGACTGGGTCTGCCATATCTGATAGACAAAAATCAAGCTGTAAACTCTGATATCCCCTGCTTGTGCACAAATATCACATGTCTGAGCTGCGAATATGAATTTAAACCATGAGTCAGATAGGAGAATCGGTTGGTCAAATTTTAGGGTGCAACAGCTGCCCCTATTCAAGCGACTTGGACCTGAAGGGTTTGGAGAGCGCTCAGCCTTCAAACATTCAAAGGTACGAGACGGTTGAATACAAATAAAACCCGAAAATTTGCCAACCGCGAGCATATACTGTGAACTGCTTGGGGAATAAAGTCCAGAAACCGAGTCCAGTCATTACGGCACCAAACTGATTAATCATCTGATAAAGAACTCCTGATTTGAATACCCGTTGCTTGTGATACCCCATATAGCAAACCCTGAGGGCTACAACAACATACCTGATCCTTTCACATTGCCTACTGATAGGCAGGAAGAGAAACATACTCACATCGCCCAAAGATGGACGGGAAGACACCCTGATTGAATACTCACCTCGTCTAATGATAGACGGAAAGCCAACATTAATCTCCCACTCACATCGTCTAAGGGTAGACGGCATCATCCTGATTGATGAAACAAATCAATATTCTCATCGTCTAAGGGTAGACGGCATTATCTTGATTGATATTCAAATCAATTCACATCGTCTAAGAGTAGACGGGATCATCCTGATCGATGAAACAAATCACTATTCTCATCGTCTAAGGGTAGACGGGAACGTCCTGATTGATGAACAAATCAATATTCTCATCGTCTAAGAGTAGACGGGATCATCCTGACTGATGAAACGAATCAATATTCTCATCGTCTAAGAATAGACGGAAAGACATTCATAATCTCCATATTCACATCGTCTAAGGATAGACGGAAAGTCACCATAATCTCCATATTCACATCGTCTAAGGATAGACGGCATCATCCTGATTGATGAAACAAAACAATTCACATCGTCTAAGGATAGACGGAAAGACATTCTTGACGCAATTCAACACCATCCTTTGAATTTCAGAATTCTTCTGTCTACGGAAATTGATGGAAAGATCAACATCCTTGAAGGGGCCACATCGTCAGTATGGACTGACGGTAAGAAAAACCACCTTTTAAGGAACCATGTCGTCAATAAGAATCGACAATCACGAAAACTGAACATTCTTCGAAGAGCCTCGACATCAATAAGGATTGACAGTCAGAAAAGTACCTCTTGAAACGTCATCTCACCCAATAACCAGAAAGAAAACCAATATCCAAAATCATTTTGAAACCCCTCAACAACCAAGGATAGCCGGAGAAGACTCGCTGGGGAAACACCTCATCATATGTATGATCTGGCAATAAGAAACCCGCTGAACAATAGCTCGAAACTTCACATCGTCTGCTGACAGACGGAAAGGAAAGCCACTTGCTAGAAAAGTTCTATTTTGAACTCCATTGAAGATTGCCTGAAACTTCACATCGTCTACTGATAGACGGGAAGAAAAACCACATCCTGGGGGAAACCCCTTCTTGAAACCCTACTGTGATCACCCGCAACTTCACATCGTCTATGGATAGACGGAAAGAAAACCACACTCGTACTCAAGACGTCTAATGATAGACGGAGAAATCCGCTCATTGGAGAAACACATCGCCAATATGAATTGACGGGAAGAAAAGCTTGTCGACATCAGATGACTGCTTGATCAAAGCACAACTATCGTTGCATGATCTGAGATACAAATAATCTGCTGAACTGTCTGAATACTGCTGCTGGATAACTGTCCCTGAACTGATCACAGAGTAATTCACGCGTCATGTGAAGCTGATAGAAAACCTGACTTATGCTTCGTATGCCTATGCAAATGCTTTAGTCTTTCTACAGCGTAATGCTCCATTTGGGATGGAAATGCTACGCATTCTGGAAATGTCATGCAGGTATGATGCAAATATGATGCATGCAATATGCTAACGCAGGCTCGAGCTGCCGGAGAGAGCTGGGTACAGAACCACTTAAGCAAAATAAATGCTGAAGGCGAGGCCAACTCTGCTGGGGATAAACTGGATATCACTGAATCGTCCTAGCAAAATAAATGCTGGGAGAGTGAAATCAACTCCGCTGGGGATATTAGGAACTTAACCGAACTCCTCGGCGAATTAATACCCTGCTGGGGAATATAGCTCCGTTGTGAAATAGCAGACGTGCTGAATATGATTAGACTCCTCTGGGAATAGCTTATCCATGCCAATGGTGAATTGGACTTTGCTGGAGGCAATGGAGGGAGTCCTCCTGCGCTCTGATGAAGCCCGGATCTGGAAATTGATACGCCAACACGGATGGGCTTCACAGTAATCGCAAACTTGGATTTGAGCCCTTAAACCATCTTACTGGGTCAGGTACAACTGACGCTGGAAAATATTCTTCCTGAATACACAGCCTTTTAGTGGAGAGTCAAGGGATAGTGACACAACTTCCCGCATTTATCTCGCTCTCGAAAATTGACTGCATCTGCTCGAATAACTCTGAATGACCCTGTAGGTACGGAAAACAACAATCCTTTCGCTCCTGATATGCCCCAGCCTACGGAACCTCTGTGGGGATAGTCCTCGAAAGGAAATCTGCAAATCTGTTCCCTGATGGTCTGATATAACATGCCTCCGTGTTCTGAACTTCTGAGAGATACTTCACCTTGAATGCTTCTCAAGTAACTTCTGCGTGCTTAAGATGATCTGCCTCTGGCTGCAATGACCCTGCCCCGATTATCTGATTCATAGTAGTACCTCCTGACTACGCCGTGTTCACCGAATCTCAACCTGATTGCCCCAGAATAACTGACTTCGAAAAACTGACCTGACTGGGTATCACAATAATAGCTTGCCCCTGCTCTCGGAACATTTGGGTATTCTGCATTCTATCTTGACCATACTTTCCATTGTAGGAAGCTTTTCTGCTGTCAAGCGCTTACTCGTAAGTAAAACAAGTTGTTATGCATAAAAGATGTATTAATGCAACACATATGACAGCTTTGACATCCAATCTGTTCACTGGGAAAAGGAACAACAGTTTATAGCATATAATGCATAAAACATTCGTCAACGTCAGTACCAACATGGTAAGAGGAACCTTTTTAGGAGTCAGAATCGACGCGACCTTTACCGGAGTATGCTTTCGAAACATCCTGCTTCAATTAGGACTTTTGAAGGTTGTAATGTGGTCAGGTTCATGGTTTTGAAAGGAAGGATAAAGGCTCAAAATTTACTTTAACCCACCCGTTCTCCTTGATGTTCTCCCATCCTACGTTCAGCTAATTTGACCTTAGCGCTCACCTCTCAGAGGTTGAAAAGATAGGGATGATAGTTCGAGAAACTTTCGGATTTTGGAGTGACAGCCACTCACCTTTTCGTCTTTGACACTTGAGGTCACACGACTCGTATTTCCATCGAGGATTTTCTTTTGATCCTTTTCATCTTTTTCTTTTCATATCCCTAACTTTTGCCTGGACTGCCTCCTTTTGAGTTTCTTTTGATTTTGTTTTAAGTCCAGCGGGATGCCCTCATTTTTTGCCTAAGTCATTTGTTTTGAAGTTTTCTTGACTTAGCGGGCTTTTGATTCTCTTTTTCGTTTTTTCTTTTGAACAAGTCGCGTGACACTGATTGTTTGACTCTTTGGGGAATGATGTGGCTGTCCCACTCTTGGTTGAACCATTGTGGTCTTTTAGGCACGACCTCTAGGGGTGTGATTGATCCTTGAACGGACACCCCTTTTGCAATTTGGACGCTTGGTCAAATTAGCTAACACCTACCCTGCCCCAGGTTATGATTGAGGGTTTTTCGTTCACAGAAAGAAACTCCTACTACAAGGCTCAAAGGGGTTGACAAGGGATTATCTTCCTTATGTCTCCGGTGTTTAGGGATTTGAATCAATGCCTGTACATCATCAGCAAGTTTTATTTCAAAAGCATACAATCGGAATTTGCATGTCGGTCATTTTCGTCATCCTCCCCAAATTCTTCTTAGCCAAGCGTTGGACATTTGCAAAAACAATTAGTGAACACAAATGGATTCAATCAAAACATGCATACTTATTTCATTATCATCAATTTGAATGAAAACAACAAGTTTTACAAACAAGCTTACAAATTCAAACAGGAAAGCTTACAAATGTAAAGAAATGACAAGCTAAAACAAAGAAAATATGCTAGCTTCCGAGAACTGGGCTTTTGCATCTGCCCTGCTGCTGAACCAGCTATCTTTATTAGAGGCAATTCGATGTTGTCTTGATCTGCTTTCCACGACCCAGCCAAATTATAGAGCCCTTCCTCCTTCATTCAGATGATTCTAGGTCCTCTTGGCCCGAAGCTGATTGCTGCACTATCAAGCAAATCCTGCACTTGGTGCTTAAAAGCATGGCAGCCTTCTATATCGTGACCCGGGGCTCCAGAATGAAACTCACAGTGCTTGCTCGCATCATAACCAAACGGGGGAGTTCCCGTTATTGGTGCCAGAGTTCTTTTCTCTACCAGATTCAATCCCAACAATGTCTGCAACAAATCAGCATAGGTTGGGGGAGGCTTCTCAAACACTCTTCTCGGTTTACCACCCTGGAATCTTCGCTGAGTTTGCTGTGCCCCCTGTTGAGGCTGCTGCTGCTGGTACCGGGTTGACCCTTGAACACCCTTTGTAGCAAATGCAACATCGGTTTCTTGACCTTCAATGTACTGATTAACGCCCTCCTTGTGCTTAACCATTTTCTTTCTTAAATCTGCCCCAGGAATAGGCAACAGTTGTGGGCCTGGAGATTCTGACACCATGGAGTCCAGGATACGCTTCTGACCCACTGCAGCTTTGGAAACATCTGTCATCTTAGCATCGACTGAGACAGGAGCAATATGCACAGCTACGCCGCTCGGCGTGAATTCAATATCGTGCGAGTCAATCAGGTCTTGAACATTGTGTTTAAAAGCATGACAACCCTCGATGTCATGTCCGAATGCCCCGGAATGAAATTCACATTGCTTACTGGCATCGTACCCTTGAGGAAACACTCTCGTTGGTGGTGTCAACGTTCTTTTCTCAACCAGATTAAACCTCAATAAGATCTGCAAGAGCTCAGCATAGGTCATAGGTGGTGCCTCAAATATTCTCCTTGGCTTTCCTTCCTGGATCTTCCGCTGAGCCGGATGTATCCTCTGTTGCTGCTGCTCAGGTTCCACATGCGCAGGTGGCACGAGCTTCTTCATTGCGGCTTCAAATAGCTGATCGTCCTCTTTTCTAAGCACATTCTTGACTACTTCCATAATCAAGCTCATTTGGGTCTTCAGCTGGCTGTTCTCCTCCTTGAGACTCTTCTGCTCCAGACGCATCTCTTGCATGTCTCTCATCATCTGCCCCAGCTGGCTTCGGACTTCAGTCAATTCAATCTGATTCTGTTCCATACCTCTGAAGGAATTCCTGCAATAAACTGGACGATGAGGAAATAAGGCCCACGGTTCTGATATACCTGCTAAATGATAATGCAACGCAGAAAGCAAACACATATTCATAACGAGACAAAGAGAAACTCAAGCTATAAGCACACAGACGAACATCTCCCATACATGTACAACCAACAAAACCAGCAGGTAAGCACAAACGAGTATGAGTATAACGACCCCAGCCAACAATCCTGGTGGTGGTCAGCAAATACTAGTGCACAAAAGCTAAACGGGTTAGGCAGCGAAACAGATGCGACACCCGGCACGGAAACCTCTAGAAACTTCCCCCATATTCAATGGAACTCTCCGATTGACAATCTTCAGAGCACACACTTCCTGTGGAGTCTTCCATGACATTAACTGACGAACCCCCACAACTGGAAGATGGAAAATCATTAATCTGAACAAAACCCTGAGAGGTGATGCAAATACGACTAGAGTCTAACAGATCCTGAATCTGACTTCTAAGCACCTTACAATCATTGGTTGAATGCCCCTGTGCCCCAACATGGTACTCACAGCGGGCGCCGGCATCAAAACCTGGAGGATACGGTGGAATCACCGGCTTAGTCTCTTTCGGTACTATCAATCCGCTTTTGACCAGATCTAGCAACACCTGACTGTACGACACTGGTAATTGAGTAAACTGCCTTTCAGGCTTCCTTGGTCTTCGTGGAGCATGCTGACGCGATCGGCGATAGGATGATCATTGACTTGAAGTGTCTGAAAACTGATCCTGAAATGCTAGAGATTCTGAGGTGGTGTCATCTCCTTCCCACTCTTCTTGAGAACTGACAACTGACTCAATCTTATTAACTGGGACATAAGGAACACCTCGAAATTTTCCACTCCTGAGTCCTCGCTCAACAATCTCTCCCAGCCTCATCAGGCCCACAAAGTTCGTGCAACTGAACAATTTGTCAAAATAATGGCCTTTCAGGGTACCCAAGAAGATGTCAACCAGTTCTCTTTCCGGAAGCGGTGGTCGAACACTAGCAGCCAATTCCTTCCATCTTCGCAAATACGCTCTGAATGATTCATTCTCAGCTTGAGACAATTCTTGCAGATCTACGAGACTAGGAGTCAAATCCAGGTTGTAATCGTACTGCTTCATGAAAGCTCTGGCTAAATCCACCCATGATCGAATCTGATTACTCTCTAATTGCACATACCACCTTAACGATGCCCCAGTCAGGCTATACTGAAAGCAATGGATCATCAATTTGTCATTTCGCACAAACGAAGTCATCCTTCGACAGAACATCATCAAATGCAACTTCGGACAGCTATCTCCTGCGTATTTTTCAAATTCCGGCACTTTGAACTTGTACGGCAACACGAGGTCAGGGACCAAGCACATGGCTACAGCATCCAGGTTAACGGCATTTTTCGCTTCCAAGGCTTTCATTTGCTCTTCCAACACTCGGACTCTTCTACCATAGTCAAGAGCTCTTGGATCTACTAACCCGGTCACTGGAATATCTCTCCGGTAATTCATCACAGGGAAAGCAACACATTGGTTGTTAACAGGAGGATAGCGTTCATTTCGGGCACCGAACTGCTCATGCTGATCTCTGTTCTCAACAGCAGGCTGCACAACTTGGGCT
Organism: Lathyrus sativus; assembly: GCA_963859935.3. Taxonomy (NCBI): domain Eukaryota; kingdom Viridiplantae; phylum Streptophyta; class Magnoliopsida; order Fabales; family Fabaceae; genus Lathyrus; species Lathyrus sativus. Next base: position 397,970,579 of record OZ012740.1, read on the forward strand.
GCAGTAAGATTGTTTGCTTGCGGGAAGCCTTCCATAGAATCATACTGATGGTTGGACGCCACAGTAAACCCTGCCTGGGTGTTAGGAGACTGGAAATTGCCTTCAGACATAGCTACCGATTACCTGTAACCGACTGTGCTGCTTGATTCTGCTCAAATCTGCTTCAGCCCCTTGGTCGTCTTTACTCTTGCCTCAAACAATTCCCCGAGAATCACTTTCTGGTGAAAACAAAGGTTGGATGAGTGCTCTGACCTGCTAAATGCTATGCAATATGATTTATGCAAACAGAAATACAAAAATGCTAACGTGCATGTGTGCATTGGAGATATTTTCCCTCCAATTCCAGTGTCAGTGGTAGCAAGACGAGATAAACCATAAAGACAATATTTGGAAAAACCCTCATATATTGATTAGAATAACAGTCTTGTCAAGAAGTTACATAACTATGCTCCATACAGCTGATATGATAAGGAGGATCCCAGCCAACATGCCTGGTGGTGATCTCAACATACAGAATACAAGAGAAATCAAATACGGGTACGGTTGCGGAAGTCCTCGACCATCTTCTTTGTCTCTGCATGATCTGGTTGATAAATCAAACCTTCTATCAGCCGATCCCTCTTCCTGACTGTCCCCTGGATGTCTCTGACAAAGTCTTCCCAAGCTTTATCATTGGCACCGCCCCCAGGTTTGGGTCTCTTGGCATCTGCTCTATGCTGGAAATCTTCCAAATTCTTCACGGCATCTGTCAACTTGCGCTCGGCTTCGTATCGGCGGCAGGCTTCTTCTTCAAGCTCTTCGTTCTTCACTTTGACCTGTTCTTCTAATTGAGCCACCTGTGTCTTCAACTCTTCTTCTCGCTCCTTGCGCTTGGTCATAGTGAGATCCCAGTGTTCTCTGAACTTGGCTAGCTTTGTGTAGGCCCTGTCCAGCTCTTGCTTCTTGGTGGCCAACACACTACTAACGGAGTCTACATCTAACTCCAGACGCTTCTTGGTTTCAGTCAATTCTAATAGCGTAGTCTTCAGATGTTTCAGAGTTTCATCCTGTTGCTTAGAAATATATCCTGTTTCAATCTTTTCATGCCGAAGCTGGGCGTTCTCCTGCTCTAAAGCCTCTTTAGCCCTGGCTAGCTCTTCTTTCTCCGCCATCAGCTGCTTGTAAACCTGCATGTCCACAGTGGTAGGCTCATCTACCGGAGGATGCAATGGCTGAACTGCTGGATACGGCATAAGGAACTTCACAGCTCGCTCACGAATCCATTCCATATATGGGCTAGGAACTCGAGTATCCCCTCTGCTACCTGAAAGCTTCCCTCTCTTGTGCAAGTTTTTCCAGGCTTTCTCAAGTTTGGTCAGCGTTTCTTTCGCTATTGCCCCAGTGAGATACAGAGATTCCTGTATCTCCTCGGGCTTTGGCGCTCCTTGAGGTATGTACCCAAATTGCTTGATCAATAAGGAAGGGTTATAGTTGACACAACCTTTCCTTCCTATTAACGGAACATTCGGGAATCCTTCGCCTTTGAGTATGACTTCAGCTCCAAATACCTCTTTATTGGTCCATACCACGCTCTCAGCAGTTAATCCCATTAAGCGTTCGGGCCATCCTAGAGAATTGATAGAGGTGACAAACGGGCCTGACTTAGGCATATGACTGGTGAACCACCTGCATAGGAGAGGTACACAGCAAGACACATTCCTTCCTCGTCGCTTTTCATTCTGATAATGAGTTGAATGGTGGATATCTCCCAGCAAAGTAGGAACTGGGTTTCCCGCAGCCAAAATATAGAAGGCATCAGAATCAACAAAATCAGGAATGTTCGGGAATAACACGATGCCATACACACATACAGCAAGGATAACGTCAAAAACCTCCCAGCTACCCTTCTGAGCATATTCTCGAGCCTTCTCCACTAAGACATCCAACGGGAATCCCCATACATCTCCTCTTCTGATCATCTTCCCAGACAGCTCAGACTCTTTCAAGCACAGGATGGCAGAAAGCTCAGCCAGCTTAGGCTCAACGTCCGTACGATAAAAAGGCATCTGCTCTCGGATCGGTATATCCAAAAGTGCAGAGTACTCCTCCAGGGTAGGAGCCAAAACAAAGTCGGGAAATACAAAACATCTGAGCTCCGCGTCGTAGAACTGTAACAAAGTATAGATGCCGCTGGTTTCGTAGGCAGATGGCTGATAAACGTAGGTCAGAATCCTCCCATATCTCTTTCTGAAGTCACCCATTCCTCTCTTCTTAGCAATAGCAATCAATTCTAACAATAGACTGATATTCGGCGACGGAAACTTATAGGGCAATACTCTCTTCAGGTTTTCCATGTCTTGCTAGGAACAAACACCAGAATTGGAAGGGAAAATATGTACCTGCAATACACACACGTTAGTTGAATGCATATGGTAATGCAATGATGCAATGTGATAAATAATGCAATCTGCGAACACAGGGGCTATGCTGTAGCCTGAAGAGGAATATCTCTGTGATCAAGAATAGAAAACCAACACGGTCACCAGAATCTCATGCCACTAATTATCATCTGATACTCAAAATATCAATCCCCTGGTAAGAAAACCATCTGATCCTCTGTATCTGACGAGAATACCATCTGATAATAGCCTCAACCTCAGATAAGAAACCCATCTGACCCAGACAACACAACTGGAGATGAATCAAGAACACCATCTGATAACTACTGAATCATGGTTTCTGAAGGCCAGTTTTCCTGCAACAACCCAGTCCCTCTCACAGGTAGGATAGACCTAATCCACGGACAAAGGTACGGCGTCCTATGCGGTCATCAGCGTCACAGACTTTCATGAATGACGATACGATTCCCAGAAGGAGTGGCATCATCAAGTCATGAAGAGGCCTCACTTAGCTGACTTCCAAATGATCGGTCCCCAGAGTCGACAATCCTCACGTCTGGACTCCCCTCAGATCCTCAGGACCGGAAAGGAGCACCTCTGCAAGAATCTCGTCTGAGCGCAGATTTTCGTAGGGAACTGTGCCTGCTCAGCAGACAGGTTCGTCTACTACTTCTCCGCAACTATATCTAGGTGTGTACTCAAGCCCAGGTCCGGCTTTCCACTCACAGTGACCTCCCTTTGCCCACAGCAATAATCATGATAATATAATGCTGGAAAATAAACGCGGAAAGGTAAAGGTACAGAAAAGTAAAGTGCAGAAAAGTAAAACACAATATGCACAACACCCAACCAAATAAACACCCAAGCGCTAGGATTGACTCGCGTAGGGGATGGGAAACGGTCCCAGCATAAGGGATGGGAAAAGTCCCTAGATGCTATAAATCCCCAGCAGAGTCGCCAGCTGTCGCTACTGCGAAAATCGGCGCCGGCTTGACAGGAGAGTCGCCACCGTGCGTTATTTATCCCTCAGAGCGGGAAAGGAAACGCTCGAAGTAAACCTCGCAAAGACGGGAAAAAGGTATGGTCATCGCAACCAAAACCTGGATTCGGGAGTCGGTTACGCAAGGGGAAGGTATTAGCACCCCTCACGTCCATCGTACTCGATGGGATCCACGCTTGGTGTTTATAGGTAAAAGGGTGTGTTATCTATCTACGCTAATGGCTGGTCTTGAAAAGAAAATAAAAGGACAGGACTCGACAGAACATACGGTGTTCTGGGCCTACGTATTCCCTCGTGCAATGGGAAAGTCAGAGTCAACGTAGTTCGACTTCCTACGACTAAACGGGGGAAAGGTTGCTCGCCAGGACATCGCGTCCTGTGCCTACGTACTTCCATCTGGAATGAAAGATCAGAGCAAACGTAGTTCGGCTAACTACGGGTAAACAGGGGCTCTCACACAGCAGTGAGAAAACAAACTAGTCCTAAAGGCTCGGGAACCTACAAATACGATCTGGTCTCAAGTGCACTCGGGCAAGAGAAAGGGATAGCAATTAGTCGTTAGCGGGAAAGTCTCGATCGCACAGCCGCGAGAGAACAAAGGTTAGTCGTTAGTGTGCTCGCTAGGATATCGCATCCTATGCCTACATATCTTCGTCTGGTACGAAGAATCAGAGCAGCTGTAGTTCAGCTAACTACGGATCAAGCTACTCAAAAGCTCCTACAGGAAGGAAAGGGAAACCCTAAAACTATAGCTGAGAAACAGGGGAATCTACCTACTGCTATCACACCTGGTTGACCATCCTAATGTCTATCATAACAACTCCGCAGCGGAGAAGTCAGAGCTCCTAAGGGATCATGGCAACAGGACTAAACTACAAACAAGAAACTGCAAAGTAAAGGAATACTGAAAATATGCATGAATGCAACAATTAAATAAACAAGGCGCAAAGGCCGCAAACCACAAAGGCAAGGGAGCTCAGCTCTACCGAATACCAACAAGCAAAGCCACGCAATAACAAACAAGCAGAAGGAGGACCACCTCAACTTCTCATGCACACAAAGTCTACTTCTAAGATGCACTTATTCAGAACTATCTAGATGAATACCTAAGTCTAATGCAACATAACATCACACAAGTCAAACAAATCAAAGAGACTAACCCTGAGCAGAGCCTCCAACAAACCTGAAACAAGCTCCTAATCTATCTCTCAAACAAAACTCTACACAGCACCCTAAGCAAAGATCTAAGCAACAACTAAAACCTTAAGCAAGAGGAATCAATCCCAGTCTCCAAGCTTCAGAACAAGCTTACCAGAGAAAAGGGAGCTAAGCAGACAAGCTCATAGTGCCTTCCTCAGGAAAGTACCAGGAGGTTACTACTCAGGAGTCATATCCTATGCGGCTCGACAACTGTGATCAGTTTATATTCCTCCTCAGGAGAAATTAAACTCACATGAAGGCTCTGGCATCACGGGATACTTGAGAAATACCTATATGCACTAGGGGAACTAAGTGAACAGACTCATAAGACCTTCCTCAGGAAAGTACTAGGAGGCTGACACTTAGGAATTGTACCCTACGTGGCTCAACAACTGTGATCAGTTTACATTTCTCCTCAGGAGAAATTAAACTCACATGTTGGCTCCAACGTCACTGGGTACTTGAGAAATCCTAGACAAACTAGTGGAACTAAGTGAATAGACCCATAGGACCTTCCTCGGGAAAGTACTAGGAGACTTCCACTTAGGAATCGTATCCCATGTGGCTCAACAACATGTGATCAGTTTACATTCCTCCTCAGGAGAAATTAAACTCACAAGTCGGCTCCGACATCATTGGATACTTACGAAAGAGGCGAGAAGAAAGAATGAAAGTCATTCATAGTGCCTTCCTCAGGAAAGTACCATAAACTCCCTTCAAACTTCAGGATCTCGAACCTCACAAACAGACAACAAGCTCCTAGACTAAGCCTCAAACCACTGCCTCCTTGCAAGCTCCAACAGGACTTCCATCAGCTCCCACCTTCAAGAAGAACCCACAGGCCAACAAACCCCAGGAGACTATCTCTGAAGTTCAACCACAGTTGAACTTCAAAGTCAGAAGTCATCAAGACTTCTCCTATCTTCAGGCTCAGACAAAACACATCAGGACACCCTACAAAATCTAATAAAAATTTAATGGGAGACCTACATGGCTCTAGGGCAACATACCGAAAAATCAGAACAAAATTCAACACCAGATGAAAGAACTAAAATCAGCAGCACAGACATATCCACAGACCAATTATTCAACATCAATAACAGTGAAAAAAATGCAATTAAAATAAAAATGCATGATTAAGCTAATATTTTTGTACTATAAAATTCTACACTGAATCACGAGTCTACAGAAAAAAGAACGGGATTATTTGACTAAATCTACCAATTTTTATGAATTTTCTAATGATATGCATGCATTGAAAATATTAAAAAGAATCAATTAAAATGGAAAATATGCACAAAAATAGGAAATAAAAATAAAATGGCATTTTTATTTTTATCTAATTTTCTAAACATTTTCATGAAATGGCTGAAAAAAGAATTATTAAAAAAACAATTATTTACATTTATTTATGATTTATTTACATGAAAATATAAAAAGAAAATCAAAAAATAAAAGAAAGTGCAATGGAGGGTGCAAACAGCAAGGGTTATTCTATGCTATTCTAGCTGGGCCCTGATTGGGGGGTGCCAACAGCATGAGGCGCAGGGCCCAAACTTAATATCCAGAAAAAACAACAAAAAAACCTGAATTGAGCGCGGGGGTGCAGCGCTAGCCATTTGCCAGTTCATACTAATACTGGGCTTAAACGAGGGGGTGCAGAAAGGAAATAGGGCCTAAGGCCCAACTCCAATTCACTCAGGTCTCTCACGCCAGGGGGGTGGGGAAGCAAATTGAGGGGTGTAGCGTCAGAAACACGTTTGGGCTTAGCCCAAAACCTCACCCCTAATCCAATACTCAGCTGAACAAAACCTAACTCCTTCACCAAACCCTAACTACTGTTCATCCTCACCTCTCAACCCTAACGCCGCTCCCTCGTCTTCATCCTCTATCTCACCCTATCTGGAATTCTCAACACATTTCAATCAAATCTCTACAATCAAACCCCAATCACTATTACTCATTCAATTAACAGAACTCACCAAAGCGAGAAACCCTAACCTAAACATCTCAAGAACTGCATCTACAATACACACATGCAAGGAAGAGGTTAGGAACCTGGAAAGACGAACGGTACTTGAAACTTGTTGAGGATCTTGAAGGCGTTCCGTTGAAGCTCTCGCGTTGAGATATTACTGGAGAATTTCTGGAAATCTCCTTGAAGATTGAACGTCACTTGGAGCTTCTGGAAATCTCGCTTGAAGGATGAATACAGTTTGAAGCTTCGATGGAGATTGAACACAGTTGGAAGCTTCGAAATATTGCTTGAGAAGGATGAATGTCTGAGGATGATTTCTGGAGATCTGTTGTATGCAGGTTTGATGATGGTTTGAGTTGTTCTGAAAAAAAACTGATGAAGAACGAAGGAGGTGGATGAATTCTGGAGAAATGTTGTATGAAGGTTTGAGTTTCTGGAAATCTTCGATGGCGGATGAAGATCTGGTTTCTGGAAATCTTTGATGGAGGATTGATGTGCAAGGTGATTTCTGGAAATTAGGGGATGAAGATGATGAAGGTGGAAGGGAGGAGATCGGAGGAAGAAGATGAATTTCTGGGGAATTTGGTGGTTCAGGTGGTGGCCGGAGTTGATTGAGGTCGCCGGCGGTGAGGGTTCACCGGTTTTGCATGCCGGTCAGGGGAGCTTCCGGTGAGGAGGTGAGGGATGGACGTGTGTCACCGTTGGTGGAGGGAATTGGTGCATGCGTGCCACGTGTGGTGGCGTGGAGAGAGAGGGAGAGCTAGTGGAACGCGTGGCGTGATTCTGGGGGAAGTCTGAGCGTAACGTGGGCCCTTCCGTTTGCAAACACGTGTCAGCTTGTATTTAAAGGACTGAGAAAATCTGGCACTTTCTGGAATCTTCTGGAAAATTGCCAGACTGTGCTGGAAAGAAGCTGGCCGAACTGGGCCTTTTTTTGGACACATCTGGACCCCTTTTTTTTGCTGGATATTTTTTGCTGATGAGAATTGATGAGAATTGGGCCTCAAAAATTGGACTCTGGCCCACGAAATTGACCAAAAAAAATCTGTAAAACTGAATAATAATAAAACACAATTAAGCCTAATTAACTAACTTCCTAATCAACTCTAAAAAAAGATTAAAACTCATATTATCCTAATTAAACCTAAAAATCAATTAAGATCTAATTAACTCTAAAATTCTACTAATCTAATTAAACTCTAAAAAATGATTAAAAACCTAATTAATTCTATATCTCTACTAACTCTATTAAACTTCTAATATTATTTAATGCTAGTATCTACTATTAATAAAAGAAACTATATTATTTCTATATTATCTAAAAAAACATTAAACCTATTTTAAAATCTATATAAAATTCTAAAATATTATTAAAAGCAAAACTATATTATTCTAAAATGATAAAACTATTTAAATCCTATTAAAAATTCTACAAATGATTAAAATCTATTTAAAATATTCTATAAAATTCTAAAAAGAGGATTAAGCTATTAAAAAATACAAAAACCCTATTTAAATTCCAGAAAAATCTATAAAGCCTGTTAAAAATTCACAAAAGCCTATAAAAATCCTAAAAATGCAGATGAATGCAGATGACTGCCATAAAAGAGCGCACGAGACCAGATCGAATCGAGCAGAGATCCCCGGGCATCAGAATATCCTCAAAATCACTGTGCAAGCTAAAAATCACCGAGGAGCGCACAATTTCCTGAAAATAAAACCCTGGTGATCTGGACTGGGTCTGCCATATCTGATAGACAAAAATCAAGCTGTAAACTCTGATATCCCCTGCTTGTGCACAAATATCACATGTCTGAGCTGCGAATATGAATTTAAACCATGAGTCAGATAGGAGAATCGGTTGGTCAAATTTTAGGGTGCAACAAGTATGACATGATCCCGGTGCAGAAGACTTCTGAAGATTTACAGAATCTCCCAGATAAAGTTTCTTGACATTCTTTTTCTTCTTCTCAGATTTCTTCAGAGATGGTTCGCATGGTCTTTTCATCAGATAAGGAGGTCCATCATGAAGATCATCATACGAGAAACTAGATAAGTCATGGCTTTCAACAACGAGCATTTTGAAATATTCGTCTAAGGCTTTTGGTGAGTCATGTTTGGTGAACAGAGGGAATCTATCAACAGTTGTTCTTCTATCCTTTATACTTTTCCAATATGTAGGAATAGTATGTTTTACCATAACCCTCTCAATAATGCCCATACTTTTAAGGTTCTTTCCACTAAGAGGTTTTCAGACATCCACTTCAAGATCATCTAGCAGATTCAAATTCAATAAATATTCTACAAGACCATTTTCAATGAGAATATCTGAGATGAGTCTACCTAGAGGAATGTAGGTTTTGGATTTTGGATTTTGTCTGATTTCTTTAACTACATCCCTAAGATATTTGAAGAGAATGGAAGGTAGATGTGTTGCGGTGGAAATAGGATCACAAACTATTAATGAGTTTGAATCGCAATTCAATTCACAACCGCTCTTTGATTTATCCGAAGGAAAAGGTCAAAAAGGGAAAACCTATTTTGCATCGTAGACACAATGCGTGGAAAGATCTAGGGTTCGGGGGTTGGTTAAGATTAGGGAAGGTATTAGCATCCTAAACTTCTATAGTACATTACAGGAACCTTTTGTTCAAATGTTTACTATTTGCTTTATTTATTTGCTTAAGGTATATGTACAAAGGATTAAAAGTGAGAAAAGAGACCTAAGGGGTTAATTCTAAGTTTACTCGGCAAGACATCGCATCTTGTGCCTACGTATCCTTACGGGAGTGGAATCAGAGTAATCGTAGTTCCCCTCAAAAGGGAGGTTAGAGACTTCTTGACTGTGGTCAAGGTCTCAAGGGGAATAAACGCATCTTAAGGACACGCTTACGTGGAGTGTAGAAACTTCAAATCTCTACGTTGAATTGTTAAGTGAATTAGGGTTAAATTAGGTTAGGGATTCCGCGGCGGGAAACCCTAAAACAGAGTACGACGACTCTTTGACCTAAAACTAGGGTAATTTTGTAATCTTGCCTGCGGTGAGGCATTTGTGAAAATTAGGGTTTGTAGTTGGTAAGGGTTTGAGGTTGAGGACTATTGGTGTCGCGACCAAAAGCTAGACCTAACCTTCGGATGTGTGTAATGTGACAGAATAATTGATGAATGTGTGAGATAACTGAATTGCAAACAGAGAATAATGACAGAAATTAAAACCATACAAACAGAAATTTAAAGGCAGAAATTTAAAGCACGATTATTAGGGTTCGCGGAGTTACAAATGAGGAGCAATTACAAAAAATAGTAATGAAATTTAAATAAACCAAACACGCCGTAAGAGCTGCAAATGATGAACACTGTTAATAAGCAAAATTAGACAGTAATTGGACAAGTCAGGAGAAAAAGTGTAATATTGAAGGTTTTTTATCATCTTGAAAGAAATGTTAAATGAATCTATATATAAAAAAAGTAATGTTAATAGAAAATATTAAATTTAATCTTGAAAAAGATTTTAACTTAGATATTTTTAAAAAAAGATTTTTTTGTAAGTTATTTATTGAAAGAAAGTTTTTTATTATTATTAAGTGAAAAGAGGTTTTCAAATTTTAAAAAAAAGTTTTTAAAGTTGTTTGTTTTATTTATTTTTAAAAATTAGTTTTTGATCATAAAATAAAATGGTTAAAAAAACAACTTAAAACAAAATAAAAGGGTAAAAAAAGAAAATTTAAAAAAACAAAAAAAATAAAGGGGTTGGGCCGGTCATCACCCCGGACCCAACCCGGTTGGTGATGATATGAAGTAAGATGTAAGTTTTAGGGTTTCAGAACCCTAATGTCATTCGCGGCGCCGTTCGCATCTTCTTCTTCTCTCTCGATTCTTTCCATCTTCGCTTCCGTCTTTCTCTCTTGCGGCCATGTTTCACCCCTTGTTCGTATTACCTTCTCCACACTAAAAACAACAAAAAAGACAGTTAATATGTTGATAAGGGAATGGAGAGTTTACGGTGGGTTTTCGGTGATCGTTAACGATGATGAAGGCGATGATGATGTTATAATCTGAGCCTCGAAGTTGATTGCCCGTCGTTTCTATGAACGGCGGTGGCGGTCTCCTTCGGTTTGTTCGCTCGTGGTTTTACGATGAGCTTCGTCTATTCGTCGATGAACGGACCCTTGTGGCTTGGGTTTTCTGCTTGCGCCGTTGATTATCCCTCTTCGCTCTTGCGGCCACTCGTATTTTCCGTCTAGGGTTTTACCATGGTGAGATTGTCCCTTTTATATCACTCTGATTTATCTTTTGGGCCTTTAATCTGTGTTGGATTTGCGTTACTCTTTCACTTTCGTGTGATTTGATTTTATCTGGATTTGATTTTAGTGTGCTTTTCAGATATTGATTGGATTCCAATTGGATGCTTTCTGATACGAATTGGAGTCATCTGATACTGATTGAATCCTGTTTCCTCTTTTAGGATTTGATTGGGGGTTTTTGATTTCCAGCTGATATGATTTTTCTGATTTGATTCGAAGCTTTCCATTTTTGGGGTTTCTTGATTGACCCTATTTCGGATATGGATTCGCTCGGATTTTATCTGATTTGTTTTGATTTCGAACTGATTTGTATTATTCTTGATGCAGTTCGGGTTTTCGTTGGATATCTGCTTCTGATTTCTGGATTTCGGTTTTGAAACCTACATTAACTTTTCCTCTTCTTCTTTCAGGATAGGTACTACGGCTTCGGTCGCGTCAAACGCTGCCGAGGAAGGTATACGGCAATGATGACAATGTTCTGAGCCTTCGAGGGATATTCTTCGATGATGTCGCGGTTCAGAACATGAGTTCTGGGCTTGTTGCGATTTCCTGCTTTTTCTGCTATGGTTTTGTGAACTCATCGAACTGATATGTTTGATCTGAACCTTTCCCACTATTTCTGATATGGTTTTGTGAACCTGTTTCAATTCTGAACTGATATGTTTGGATTTGGGTTTTGTCTTGTGATAATCTAATTTGTCTTTTTTCTGACATAGGTCCAATCTACGATTTGATCATCTTCTTTAACCTCAGGTCCGCTGCTTGTACCCAACTGCGAAGTTTGAACTCTCTATTTCTTGATTCTTAGGGCAATGATGCTCTGACTGAGCCCTTCGGAGAAGACACTACGATCTCGTGTTGTGAACAGGATAGCATCTGGTTGTTGGTTTGTCATGGTGACTTGCACCTTTGATTCAGGCTTGCCCTGAGCTGATGTGATTACATGAGTTCATCCTTGCTCTTTCTGGTATGATTCGTGATATGATTCTGTGCTGTGATTTTGTGCTGTTGTCTGCTGCAATTCAGTGTTTTTCGTGACTTGCCATTCGAACTGGTTCGAATTGGAACTTGCCTTTAACTGATGCTGCTGCACCTTTTTGATACTTTGTTCGATGCAATTTGACGCAGCTTGTTTTGTGTCTCATTTTTCTGTTCTGTTTGAACCTGATTTTTATGGGCTCACTTATGTGTTGCAGAGTTGATGCAGCTTATGCATTGCTTTGGTTTTGAGTTCTGAATTCTGAATCTGGTACTGATGCTGTTGTGGAATTTCAGGTGTGGGAAAAACTTTGAACACAAAGTGATTCAGACCTGCCGGCATCCAGGTCCGAATCCAGATTGACTATGTTGCCTTACTCTCGTATCAGTTTGGAAATCCAATTGCGGCAAAAGCGAATCAGTCCCGCTTCTTTTATCACTTCTATCTCTCGGATGTCCCGTAATGATAAGAACAGGTGTTACCTGATCTGACGCCAACGGCTCGGATCGGTAACGGGGGTAGGACGCAGCTTCGGTTGTGCCACTCCCGGCACTCGATGATGATGATGTTCTGAGAGTGTCGAAAACAATTTCTAACCCTTTCCTATTCTGTTTGTGTTCTGTTTTCCTTTGTGCAGGTTAATCGGAGGAGCATGGAGAAATGTCCAAGGGATGAACATCATGAAGACACCAATGGATGCTTAGGACTTAGGATTTTTAGGATATACAGTTCTTTTGTAACTTGCAACAAAAAATATTATGAATAAATTCAATAACATTTTTTTTTATCCAAATCATTTCCTCTTTGTAGACCATGACAAAATGTTATGAATAAACTTCACATTTCTATCCAAATTCACTTTACAAATTGTAATAATAATAATAAAATATTATGAATAAAATTCACATATTCTATTAAAATCATTTTCCAATTGCTTTTCCATGCTTTAATTTGCAAACACCTCAATATCCGATTAAACCTCAACAGTCAAATATCCCTGAACCAATCTTGCATAATAAGCTTAACACCTTCAACATGAATAAGTTCCATTAATCAGTCGAAGTTTTCACTGTTTTCCCTCTAAAATGGACTGGAAGATAGAAGAATGATTTCTTGTTAAAACCCTGTTCCACAGATCAGATTTTCCAACCCAAATTGATATCTTAACATAATCAAACACACACAAATAAATGCCTCAGGAATAAAACCTCATTGGGCCCAAGATTACGAATTATGCTTCAAAATGACCAAAACGCCCCTAGGGTAGTTCCTGCAAAACAAAACGCACTTTATGACTGGTTAGTGGTTAGCAGATGCACAGATGAGATGCTATGCGAAATGACTGACTAAATATAAGGGTAAAATTTGGGGTATTACAGTTGCCCCTATTTAAATAGCTACACCGGACGATTTGAGTGACAGAGACTCGAGGAATCATGGTGGAGAGATTTAAATATAGATAACCGAAAATTTTGCCCTTATATGTGACGATATGCAATGCTATGGACAAAGCGAGAACATATTAATGCAGATAACATGATGCGTATGATGGAATGATGAATTGCGAAAATGCTGACGAATGCGACGACCCAGGGACGGACGCACACTGGGGAATTCTAAAATGATGGTCAACTGGTGCGAACATGACCAATTGTCACTTTTAGAAACGGAATGAGATTCTCAAATGGAGATGGCACCTATGAGACGGCCTCCACTGGGAATCTAAAAGTAAAACTGGATCATGTACGACTGCAAGATCGATCACAGAATGCTGGAGCATTGAGCAAAGAATAACATCCAAGCTTCTATAAACTATCCCTCGTGACAGGATCAAACGGACTTTTCGGGAATCCGTATCAAATATACAGGGTAAAGACCGGCTGTATGCCAAAATAAATGGACTTTAATGGGAAATGCCCTGATAAGCTTCTCGAGGGAGAACTGTCACTTATCGCTGGAAGGGACTTATGCAAAAATGAATAAGCACTCAAATAATGAGGCTGCTGCTTATCTGACATATAAATTTTCTCATATTTAAGGTCGGCGCCTGGAATACGATTCTGATTCTTCTTTTACTAAAGGATAAATGAACTTCTTCATACTTCAAGATCGTGCTCTCCTGAATATGAAAAGGGTAAATTGAACTTCCTCATACCTCAAGATCGTGCTCTCTTGGATATGATTCCGCTCCTTCTTTTACTAAAGGGTAAATGAACTTCTTCATAATTCAAGATCGTGCTCTCCTGAATATGATTCCGCTCCTTCTTTTACTAAAGGGTAAATGAACTTCCTCATACCTCAAGATCATGCTCTCCTGAATATGATTCCGCTCCTTCTTTTACTAAAGGGTAAATGAACTTCCTCATACCTCAAGATCGTGCTCTCTTGGATATGATTCCGCTCCTTCTTTTACTAAAGGGTAAATGAACTTCTTCATAATTCAAGATCGTGCTCTCCTGAATATGATTCCGCTCCTTCTTTTACTAAAGGGTAAATGAACTTCTTCATAATTCAAGATCGTGCTCTCCTGAATATGATTCCGCTCAAACCTCCCCGTATTTCAAGATCGTGCTCTCCTGAATACGATTTGGTTCAAACCTCCCCATACTTCAAGACGACAGGGAAAATGGAAGCCCAACTGCTCCATGGAGATGGCCATTTGTTGCGAGTCATAATGAAGATAGGATCGGCTTCTTAGGTGAGAAATGTCGTATACCGATGTTGTAACATGTAGGATTGTAAAGTGTTGTACTGATAGATTTTCCAGGCGTGAACTGGCGTGTGTCTGTAAAGGCTTGTGATTGATTTTCTTGAAAGATAGTGCAAAATAAATGCACATCCGGGTATAGTGATAGGCTTCTCAGGCGAGAACAATCGCGTATCTGTCATGATATGGTAAAAATTTTAAACGGTGCAAAATAAATGCACGTCCGGTTGGGCTCGACGACCGACAAGACTGAGATTCAATCTAGGATCGAGCTAGAAAGAAGACTGGTAATCAAGACTCCATCGAGGGAATGATCTCGAAGGGTAAATATCTTATCCTGGCGAGGAAAGATAGCTGAAGTAACCGTCATCCACGAGGATCGAGCCCTGTGGGGAAACTGGAAACAAATAAATATTTTATGCTTATGGCTGACAATCTATTTGGAGAGAATGGACCAACCCAGTTACTCGGCGGTAACAACCAATGATGGTGAAACACAATGGACCTGTGAATGCTAATGCATAGGTTAATGTGAATGCTAATGTGAATGTATGTTAATGTCTATGTATGTAGTTAAATATGCAGGATGTAATGGAATGAATATGTAATGAGTATGTGAAATGAATATGTAATGAGTATGTAATGAATATGTAATGAGTATGTGAAATGAATACATGAAATGGGCATGTGATGCTTATGTCCCTGCGTATGCTGGCGAAACAGACTAGAGACAGGACGAGAGATGAAATGAACATCTCGACGGAGATACCCTGCGTTCTCTGCAACCAATACGTCAATCATGGGTAAGAAAGATCAATGGTAGAACCAATCTGGTTTCAAAGTTCTGAATTCTCTGGGGAGACGGTAATCTGCTTGGGTGCACAGTATCACATCTTCACATGGGGAAAAGAAAACCTGAGGGACACTTTCGAGTTACCCAAGAAAAGGTTGTCAGCTTATAGTCTTTCTGGGGACTGTGTCAGAGCAATGATTTGAAAGTGTTTCTGCAACAATGAGATTTTTCGAGGAGTGAAGAGATCCTTTCGAAATTTCCACTAGTCAAAGTAATTTCTTATTTTTCGATTGCGTTTTTGAAGAACAGTTTTAAAAAATTTCAATGCACCTTTCATTTTCAAAATTTTAAGAATAAATGCATCTTGCATAACAATAGAAAACAAGAGTAATGCACCAAGGAATGTAAGTAACAAAATGGTATCTTTTATTAAAGGGCGGAAGCTTGCTGAAGGCATAGCTCCACAGAGGATTATGTTTTGAAATTGGCAACATGGGAAAAGGTTACATTGAATCCAACGACACCTACTGACACTAACAAATAAGACTAAACCAGAATCTCGCTTTGGACGAGGATGAAAGAAAATGGAAAATGGCTCTCCTGTGGAAAGCGTGTTTGCAATGATCGGCGTTTTCTGATGCAATGAAATGCCTTTGTCCCTAACTTTTGCCTGGATCGCCCTTTCGGGTTTTCAATCCACCGGGACGCTCCTTTTTGCCTAAGCCGCCCTTTCGGGTTTTCAACTTAGCGAGCTTTTTATTATTATTTCTTTTTCAACCCTTACTTTTGCCTAAGTCGCCTTTTGCAGGTTTTCGACTTAGCGGGTTTTTAGGCATAATATTTTCGGACTGCATCAGAATTCACGGGATGTGCTAGCTCTTCACCATCCATTGTTGTAAGTATCAGAGACCCTCCGGAGAAAACGGTCTTTACAACAAATGGGCCTTCATAATTGGGCATCCACTTTCCACGCATATCTTTATGCACTGGCAGGATCTTTTTGAGTACGAGCTCTCCTTGACAGAACTCACGGATACGAATCTTCTTATCAAACGCTCTTTTCATCCGTTTCTGATATAATTGCCCATGGCACATAGCGGTCATGCGTTTCTCGTCAATGAGATTCAACTGATCCAGTCTGTCTTGAACCCACTCAGCTTCTTCAAGTTCAGCTTCCATCAACACCCTTAAAGAAGGTATCTCTACTTCAATGGGGAGTACGGCGTCCATTCCATACACCAATGAGAAAGGTGTTGCCCCTGTCGAAGTTCGCACTGAGGTTCTGTATCCATGCAAAGCAAACGGTAACATCTCATGCCAATCTTTGTAAGTCACGACCATCTTTTGCAGGATTTTCTTGATATTCTTATTCGCAGCTTCCACGGCCCCATTCATTTTAGGACGGTACAGAGAAGAATTGTGATGCGTGATCTTGAAACTGTCACACAGCTCTTTCATAGTCTTGTTATTCAGATTGGTGCCATTGTCAGTTATTATCCGGCTTGGAATTCCATAACGGCAGATGATTTCTTTCCTGATGAAGCGGGCGACCACTTGCTTAGTCACGTTGGTGTAGGAGGCAGCCTCTACCCACTTGGTGAAATAATCAATAGCAACAAGGATAAAACGATGACCATTAGAAGCCTTCGGCTCGATTGCCCCAATCATGTCAATGCCCCACATAGAGAACGGCCATGGTGAAGACAAAACATTCAACGGCGAGGGAGGTACATGCATTTTATCAGCGTAAATTTGGCACTTATGGCATTTTCTGGCGTATTGGATGCAGTCAGCTTCCATGGTTAACCAATAATATCCAGCCCTTAACATCTTCTTGGACATAGCATAACCGTTGGCATGAGTTCCGAAGGTCCCCTCGTGAATCTCTTGCAGTAACATGTCCGCTTCCCGTTTATCAACACATCTGAGTAAAACCATATCGTGATTTCTTTTGTATAACACACCATTACTGATAAAGAATTTCGAAGCCAGCCTTCTCAATGTTTTCTTGTCCAGACCAGTAGCACCATCGGGATACTCTTGCTTGACGAGATAATTCTTGATGTCATGAAACCAAGGCCTTTCATCCACCTCATCCTCTTCTACTACTTGACAATAAGCGGGCTCAACTTTGCGTTCGATATGGATAAGAGGTGCTTCATTAACAAATTTAACTTTCCACATGGATGCCAACATGGCTAAAGCATCAGCAACGTGATTCTCGGATCTAGGAACATGCTCGAATTCTATCTCGTCGAAATACTTAATCAGCTCGACAATGTAGTCCTTGTAAGGGATTAACTTCTCGTTCTTCGTTTCCCATTTGCCTTGTACTTGGTAAATAACCAAGGCTGAGTCACCGCTTACTTTGAGAAGTTTGATTCGGAGGTGAATTGCTGCCTCGAGGCCAAGAATACATGCTTCATACTCTGCGACGTTATTAGTACACTCAAAGTCTAACCTGGTTGTAAACGGAGTGAATCCACCCTTTAGGTTCTTCAAAACGGCGCCTATACCATGCCCATTGAAATTCGAGGAACCATCAAACATCATCTTCCACCAAAGACCTGGTTCTGGACCTTCGCTCGGATCTGGCTCTTCACAATCTCTCTTAATCAACAAAATATCCTCATCAGGAAAATCAAACTTAAGAGGTTCATAATCTTCAACTGGCTGATCTGCAAGATAATCCGATAAAATACTACCCTTAATTGCCTTTTGGGGTACATACTGGATGTCATATTCAGATAACAACATGTGCCAACGGGCTAGCCTCCCGGTTTGAGCAGGTTTTTCAAGAATATACTTGATCGGATCCATTTTAGAAATCAACAATGTGGTATGACAGACCATATATTGTCGAAGGCGCCTAGCGGCCTATGCCAACGCACAACAAGTTTTCTCCAATGGTGAGTATCTGTTTTCACAATCGGTAAACTTTTTGCTCAGATAATAAATCGCATGTTCCTTTCTTCCAGTCTCATCATGTTGCCCAAGCACACAACCCATAGACTTCTCAAGAACAGTAAGGTACATAAACAATGGTCTTCCAGGTACGGGAGGAATCAGAATAGGGGGGTCTTGCAAATAACTCTTAATTTTCTCAAACGCTTTCTGACAATCAGGGTTCCACTCAACCGTCTGCCCCTTACAAAGCAGCTTGAATATCGGCTCACAAGTAGCGGTCATGTTAGAGATAAACCTGGAAATATAATTCAAGCGTCCCAGAAAACCTCTAACTTGTGTCTCGGTTTGCAGAGCTGGCATATCTTGAATAGCTCGGACTTTGTCAGGATCTACCTCAATCCCTCGTTGGCTAACAATAAAACCAAGCAATTTTCCAGATCTGACACCGAAGGTACATTTAGCAGGATTCAATTTCAACTGATATTTCCTGAGTCATTCAAACAACTTCACCAAATGGTCTAGATGTTCCTCTTCACTCTGAGATTTGGCTATCATATCGTCCACATACACCTCGATCTCCTTGTGCATCATATCATGAAAAAGAGTGGTCATAGCGCGTTGGTAAGTTGCCCCTGCGTTCTTCAAACCGAAGGGCATGACTTTGTAGCAAAAGGCCCCCCAAGGAGTAATGAAAGTAGTCTTCTCTCGATCGTCGGGATCCATTTTGATCTGATTATAGCCAGAGAAACCATCCATAAATGAGAACAACGCAAAACTGGCTGTATTGTCTACAAGTGTATCGATATGTGGCAGAGGGAAGTCGTCTTTCGGACTTGCTTTGTTCAGATCCCTGTAATCCACACACATCCTAACTTTACCATCTTTCTTGGGCACTGGCACAATATTGGCAACCCAATCTGGATATTTTGCAACTGCCAAGAAACCTGCATCTAACTGTTTTTTAACCTCATCTCGAATTTTCAAAGCCATGTCGGGTCTCGTTCTTCGGAGCTTTTGTTTGATAGGTGGACAATCCGGCTTAAGTGGCAACTTGTGAACAACAATATCCGTGTCCAGGCCCGGCATATCTTGATACGACCATGCAAACACATCAATATATTCTTTTAACAACTCAACCAGCTTCGGCTTAACCTCGGTCCCAAGCATTGCACCAATCTTGACCTCTTTCTTATTCTCATCTGTACTAAGATTAATTAAGTCCACCTGCTCTTTATGCGGTTGAAGCTCTGTGTACTCGTACTCGATCAATCTTGTCAGTTCAGCGGGTACTTCAAAATCTTCCTCACCCTCGTCCTCGGCTTGATTGATGGGTGCATCCCAGTTAGGAGTGTCAGTAAAGTCATTGGGTCCAACAAGGTTTACGATGTCTCTGCATGATGGACGGCTTACTTAATTAAAATGCTCAAAGATATGTAAGATAAGAAATGAAATGCTATTTTTTATTTTATTTTTGAAAAAGGTTGCCAATTCCATTTTTTAAGGGTGAAAACGCAAATGAACCAAAATGGATTTGAACGAAATGCCTTTATTAATATCCTTTTAAAAATGAAAGGTGGCCCAACAAAAACGACCCTATAGCCTTGGGCGGAGCTACAGACTTTTTATTTGAAAACGCTAAAAAAAATTACTTTGACAATGGAAAAATAACAGGGATCTCTACGGCCTCCCAGTTGTTCAAAGCTGCATCACCCTTAAACACCAGGTTGCTCAAATCTTCATTTTCCTCACAGTCACTGACGACATTGACTTGGAAACCTCCGCTGACAAATATCTCTTGGATAACCTTCGTATGCCCTTCGACAGTTGAGGCAGCTCCATTCTGAGTTGGTTTGTAACCCAACCCAAAGCGATCAGTCTTGGTCTTGACATCAATTACCTCTCCCCAACCTTCCGGCATACCCCTGTCAATTGTTGATTTGGTACTCTTCAGAGATGCAAAAGATGGATTACCCTGGCCCACTGTTTCTTCGACTTCTAATAAAACAGCATTGGCGATCTCGAGTGCTTGAAAGGAGATTTCCAAAGCATTTTCATCGGCCTCGATGTAACAGAAAGAAGACAGGTTACTGACCATCAGATCCTCCTCACCGTGTATAATAACCAACTTCCCATCGATCACGAACTTCATCTTTTGATGCAACGTTGAGGTTACTGCCCCAGCGGCATGAATCCACGACCTTCCAAGTAAGCAGCTGTAATTGGGATTAATGTCCATGACTTGAAACGTGATATTAAAAACTTGCGGACCAATCAGGATAGGAAGCTCAACCTCCCCCATTACCGAACGGCGAGAACCATCGAAAGCCTTGACGATCAGAGGAGTAGGTTTCAGCGCAGTCTCTTTGAAAACCAACTTATCAAGAACCCTCTTAGGTAGAACATTCAAAGAAGAGCCGGTGTCCACTAGCACTCTCGCTAAATTGTCCTCCTGACATTTCACTGATATATGTAAAGCACGATTATGATTCGGACCCCCCTTTGGTAACTCTTCGTTGCTGAAACTGAGGGTGTTACATGCGGTCAAATTAGCAATCACACTATCAAACTGGCTGGTGCTGATATCTTGATCCACATGTGCTTGAGTCAAAACTTTCTGCAAGGCCATCCTATGAGCGGGTGAACTCATCAACAGAGATAGAATCGAAATCTTGGAAGGGGTCTGATGAAGTTGATCGATAACTTTATAGTCACTTTTCTTGATGATCCTCAAAAACTCAGCATCTTCATCATTCGTAACGGCTCCTTTACCTTTGTCTTTGGCAGGCACCGGGATATTAGCTGTTTCCTTAGGTGGGACCTCATTGGAACGGGGAGTATACACAAGGCCACTGCGAGTCATCCTGCTTGCCTCCGCGATATTGGTCACAGTGTCCTTAACCTCTTCATTTGGAATAACCTTCCCAGACTCCTTGTCAATCATCGTCACGTCATATTTCCAAGGCACAACTTTAGGATCACTGAAAGGAAACGGACTTGGTCTTCGAATAATTATAGGCTTAGGCTGATTCGTCTCAGGGATAGACGACTTTGGTATATCGAACACGGGATTGGCAGAACTTGCCCCTGATAGATTAAACACTGGTACCTTACCCTTTGATTCAGGCTGATGGAAGACAGGCTCAATCACAGCGACTTCATCCTTCTTGGCTTGGCTTGTCACTTGTAAAACACCCTCGTCAATCAACCTCTGAACATCATTCTGAACCAACACACAACCCTTAATACTGGCTTCACAACTTACACATGCAGCATGGGACGTATCTACCAGACCGGCGTCAAACAGTTTCGAATGGAATATCTTAAGAGGAGTCTTAATCTGAACAACATCAAGGACATAACCTTCCTCAGAATCGGCACTGATGGCGTTAACACTTTCATGGTTGGGAAAAGGGTTCTTCTTAACATTCGGTTGAGGATCTTCAAATGACAAAATCTTCTTTTCCAATAAATCCCTGACGAGATTTTTGAGAGCATAACAGTTCTCCAGATCGTGACCAGGTGCACCCTCATGAAATAAGCAATGAGCAGCGGCGTTGTAATTGGCGGGTAGAGGATTAGGAGGCGGACCCAGAGCTCGAGTAGTGATTAGACCTTGCTTGACCAATGAGGGATACAACTCGGTGAAAGTCATTGGAATCGGCGGACAAGGTTTATATGTTCTCTTGTTCGGAACATTCTGGCGAGGAGCCGGATTCTTTGGCTGTTGAAGAGCAGGAGCGTTGGGCGCCTGTAGGTAGTTGATGGGAGGCGGATAAACAGGAGATTGTTGCATAGGTTGATACATAGGAACCTGTTGATTGAAAGAAGGTGCAATAGCTGCCACATATGGCTGTTGAGCATATTGGATTGGGTACCCTTGAGGTTGAGCATAACCTTGCGGATATTGATAAAATTGGTCTCTTCGTCTACCAGAGGATATGGCATTAGTCTCACCTTCTTTCTTCTTCTGGGAGCTATACGGAGGTTTCTTCGGCTGATCCTTAGAAACACCATGATTACTTGCCATTTTACCACTTTTCATACCCAATTCAATCTTGACACCCACAACAACGATGTCAGAGAAATTTGAAGTCACACTACCCACCATTCTCTCGTAAAATTCTGGACGGACCGTGTCGACAAACCAATCAGCTAACTCTTTCTCGGTCAAAGGAGGTTCTACCTGCGAAGCAATCTCTCTCCACCTTTGAGCGTACTCTTTGAATGACTCAGAACTCTTTTGTGACATACTCAACAACTGTCTTCTGTCAGGAGCCAAATCCATATTGTACTTGTAGTGCTTGATAAAAGCGTCAGATAAATCTTGGAAACTCTTAACGCGAGACTGGTCCAAAGTTAAATACCACTTGGAAGAAGCACCCTTCAAACTATCTTGGAAGCAATGAATCATCAGTTTGTCATTCTCGACATGGGCAGCCATTTTGCGATAGTACATGATCAGATGGCTCTTAGGACAAGTGGCACCTTCATAGCGATCGAAGTTCGGAGTTTTGAACTTCGGGGGAATAACCAAACCTGAGACCAAACAAACGTCCCTTACAGCAGTCCCGAAAATTTGATCGCCCTCTACCTTTTTCAATCTCTGGGCGATAGTGTCTACTTCCTCACGAAGCTTGTCATGTTTCTCATAACCTTCAACATTCTCATCAAGATTATCAAAAACTGTCTCATTGAAATGCGGTTGCGCACGGGTGTGTACAACAGGTGGTGCAAAGATAGGAGCCCCCCTAGAAACTTCAGAAAACAAAGGAACGACTTGCTGAACAGGCTGATTAATCGGAACAGTGGCTTGAGGAGGCACAAAACCTGGAGCAAGACCATAAGGTGGGTCCCTTGCTACGGTCACATTCGGTGGAGGGTCCACAGTAACGCCCGTAATCTCTGAAACAACAGTGGGCTGGGTATCCATCTTAGCATTCATGACATGTAACAATTCCATCATACGCCCCATACCCCCTCGTAGGTCTTCAAGTTCATTGCTAAGGCGATCAATCTCTTTTGTCTGATCCTCCATTCTCTTCCGAGTTTGAGCTCTGGTGTTGTACTGGTGCCGAGGACTCAGGGTGACAAAACTGGAAGGCGAGAGAACCGAACATGAGAAAACGGAAGACACATGCAATGCAAGAAAGTAAATGATGCTATGATGCAAATGCGAATGAAGATTTCATGGAATTCAAACATTTACGAATGTCGTGGGGTACCAAAAAAATTCCTTGTTTTTTCATTTTTATTTTATCCCGCGATATAAATGATGTTTGAATTCCATGAAATACAATGCAATGGGATGCTTTATGGATGCCGTGCACATGAATACACAAAACCCTAGGTTAAAAGTCATGCATGGAGTTAAGGTCTACCCATCCCCAAAAGGAGTGTACTATATGTTAGTTGTACCTGCAGAACAAGGTTCTAAAAAGTGCCCAAAGTCATCAGCCCACCTTTCGGATATTATCAACCTTCCAACTGACTCGGGGGTTAATAATATTCTCAAGAGAACCTCTTTTGAGTGTAGTATCGCGTAGCAACCGTTGTAGGATTACTCCCACATAGCTCCCGCACTACTTCCTAAATAAGGCCAGGGTGGTGTTAAGGTACTATGGTCCTCAATATCACAGACTCCAATCGACCATGGAAAAAGTTTTCACGATTACTCGTTCAACCGAACCATTTTCGAAAGTGTCTCAACTGAGCGGTGATTCTCGAATCAGCTTGGTCGGGATTCACTCCCTATAAGCCTCATCGAATATATCCCCATCCTATAATAATGTCACTAGTCCGGGCGTAGGACTTATCTCACAACACAAGGAACGGTCCCACCATCAAAGCACAAATATATACATGTAAATGAGTAATAACACAGATAGTAATAAATATGAACAAGTTAGGGATAACCCTAAAAAATTAAGAGATTCCCCAGTGAAGTCGCCATTTTCTGTTGCGGTGGAAATAGGATCACAAACTATTAATGAGTTTGAATCGCAATTCAATTCACAACCGCTCTTTGATTTATCCGAAGGAAAAGGTCAAAAAGGGAAAACCTATTTTGCATCATAGACACAATGCGGGGAAAGATCTAGGGTTCGGGGGTTGGTTAAGATTAGGGAAGGTATTAGCATCCTAAACTTCTGTAGTACTCTACAGGAACCTTTTGTTCAAATGTTTACTATTTGCTTTATTTATTTGCTTAAGGTATATGTACAAAGGATTAAAAGTGAGAAAAGAGACCTAAGGGGTTAATTCTAAGTTTACTCGGCAAGACATCGCATCTTGTGCCTACGTATCCTTACGGGAGTGGAATCAGAGTAATCGTAGTTCCCCTCAAAAGGGAGGTTAGAGACTTCTTGACTGTGGTCAAGGTCTCAAGGGGAATAAACGCATCTTAATGACACGCTTACGTGGAGTGTAGAAACTCCAAATCTCTACGTTGAATTGTTAAGTGAATTAGGGTTAAATTAGGTTAGGGATTCCGCGGCGGGAAACCCTAAAACAGAGTACGGCGACTCTTTGACCTAAAACTAGGGTAATTTTGTAATCTTGCCTGCGGCGAGGCATTTGTGAAAATTAGGGTTTGTAGTTGGTAAGGGTTTGAGGTTGAGGACTATTGGTGTCGCGACCAAAAGCTAGACCTAACCTTCGGATGTGTGTAATGTGACAGAATAATTGATGAATGTGTGAGATAACTGAATTGCAAACAGAGAATAATGACAGAAATTAAAACCATACAAACAGAAATTTAAAGGCAGAAATTTAAAGCACGATTATTAGGGTTCGCGGAGTTACAAATGAGGAGCAATTACAAAAAATAGTAATGAAATTTAAATAAACCAAACACGCCGTAAGAGCTGCAAATGATGAACACTGTTAATAAGCAAAATTAGACAGTAATTGGACAAGTCAGGAGAAAAAGTGTAATATTGAAGGTTTTTTATCATCTTGAAAGAAATGTTAAATGAATCTATATATAAAAAAAGTAATGTTAATAGAAAATATTAAATTTAATCTTGAAAAAGATTTTAACTTAGATATTTTTAAAAAAAGATTTTTTTGTAAGTTATTTATTGAAAGAAAGTTTTTTATTATTATTAAGTGAAAAGAGGTTTTCTAATTTTAAAAAAAAGTTTTTAAAGTTGTTTGTTTTATTTATTTTTAAAAATTAGTTTTTGATCATAAAATAAAATGGTTAAAAAAACAACTTAAAACAAAATAAAAGGGTAAAAAAACAAAATTTAAAAAAACAAAAAAAATAAAGGGGTTGGGCCGGTCATCACCCCGGACCCAACCCGGTTGGTGATGATATGAAGTAAGATGTAAGTTTTAGGGTTTCAGAACCCTAATGTCATTCGCGGCGCCGTTCGCATCTTCTTCTTCTCTCTCGATTCTTTCCATCTTCGCTTCCGTCTTTCTCTCTTGCGGCCATGTTTCACCCCTTGTTCGTATTACCTTCTCCACACTAAAAACAACAAAAAAGACAGTTAATATGTTGATAAGGGAATGGAGAGTTTACGGTGGGTTTTCGGTGATCGTTAACGATGATGAAGGCGATGATGATGTTATAATATGAGCCTCGAAGTTGATTGCCCGTCGTTTCTATGAACGGCGGTGGCGGTCTCCTTCGGTTTGTTCGCTCGTGGTTTTACGATGAGCTTCGTCTGTTCGTCGATGAACGGACCCTTGTGGCTTGGGTTTTCTGCTTGCGCCGTTGATTATCCCTCTTCGCTCTTGCGGCCACTCGTATTTTCCGTCTAGGGTTTTACCATGGTGAGATTGTCCCTTTTATATCACTCTGATTTATCTTTTGGGCCTTTAATCTGTGTTGGATTTGCGTTACTCTTTCACTTTCGTGTGATTTGATTTTATCTGGATTTGATTTTAGTGTGCTTTTCAGATATTGATTGGATTCCAATTGGATGCTTTCTGATACGAATTGGAGTCATCTGATACTGATTGAATCCTGTTTCCTCTTTTAGGATTTGATTGGGGGTTTTTGATTTCCAGCTGATATGATTTTTCTGATTTGATTCGAAGCTTTCCATTTTTGGGGTTTCTTGATTGACCCTATTTCGGATATGGATTCGCTCGGATTTTATCTGATTTGTTTTGATTTCGAACTGATTTGTATTATTCTTGATGCAGTTCGGGTTTTCGTTGGATATCTGCTTCTGATTTCTGGATTTCGGTTTTGAAACCTACATTAACTTTTCCTCTTCTTCTTTCAGGATAGGTACTACGGCTTCGGTCGCGTCAAACGCTGCCGAGGAAGGTATACGGCAATGATGACAATGTTCTGAGCCTTCGAGGGATATTCTTCGATGATGTCGCGGTTCAGAACATGAGTTCTGGGCTTGTTGCGATTTCCTGCTTTTTCTGCTATGGTTTTGTGAACTCATCGAACTGATATGTTTGATCTGAACCTTTCCCACTATTTCTGATATGGTTTTGTGAACCTGTTTCAATTCTGAACTGATATGTTTGGATTTGGGTTTTGTGTTGTGATAATCTAATTTGTCTTTTTTCTGACATAGGTCCAATCTACGATTTGATCATCTTCTTTAACCTCAGGTCCACTGCTTGTACCCAACTGCGAAGTTTGAACTCTCTATTTCTTGATTCTTAGGGCAATGATGCTCTGACTGAGCCCTTCGGAGAAGACACTATGATCTCGTGTTGTGAACAGGATACCATCTGGTTGTTGGTTTGTCATGGTGACTTGCACCTTTGATTCAGGCTTGCCCTGAGCTGATGTGATTACATGAGTTCATCCTTGCTCTTTCTGGTATGATTCGTGATATGATTCTGTGCTGTGATTTTGTGCTGTTGTCTGTTGCAATTCAGTGTTTTTCGTGACTTGCCATTCGAACTGGTTCGAATTGGAACTTGCCTTTAACTGATGCTGCTGCACCTTTTTGATAATTTGTTCGATGCAATTTGACGCAGCTTGTTTTGTGTCTCATTTTTCTGTTCTGTTTGAACCTGATTTTTATGGGCTCACTTATGTGTTGCAGAGTTGATGCAGCTTATGCATTGCTTTGGTTTTGAGTTCTGAATTCTGAATCTGGTACTGATGCTGTTGTGGAATTTCAGGTGTGGGAAAAACTTTGAACACAAAGTGATTCAGACCTGCCGGCATCCAGGTCCGAATCCAGATTGACTATGTTGCCTTACTCTCGTATCAGTTTGGAAATCCAATTGCGGCAAAAGCGAATCAGTCCCGCTTCTTTTATCACTTCTATCTCTCGGATGTCCCGTAATGATAAGAACAGGTGTTACCTGATCTGACGCCAACGGCTCGGATCGGTAACGGGGGTAGGACGCAGCTTCGGTTGTGCCACTCCCGGCACTCGATGATGATGATGTTCTGAGAGTGTCGAAAACAATTTCTAACCCTTTCCTATTCTGTTTGTGTTCTGTTTTCCTTTGTGCAGGTTAATCGGAGGAGCATGGAGAAATGTCCAAGGGATGAACATCATGAAGACACCAATGGATG
The DNA here is from genome assembly GCA_963859935.3 of Lathyrus sativus. Classification (NCBI taxonomy): domain Eukaryota; kingdom Viridiplantae; phylum Streptophyta; class Magnoliopsida; order Fabales; family Fabaceae; genus Lathyrus; species Lathyrus sativus. The sequence goes on from OZ012740.1 coordinate 397,998,330, forward strand.
CTTAGGACTTAGGATTTTTAGGATATACAATTCTTTTGTAACTTGTAACAAAAAATATTATGAATAAATTCAATAACATTTTTTTTTATCCAAATCATTTCCTCTTTGTAGACCATGACAAAATGTTATGAATAAACTTCACATTTCTATCCAAATTCACTTTACAAATTGTAATAATAATAATAAAATATTATGAATAAAATTCACATATTCTATTAAAATCATTTTCCAATTGCTTTTCCATGCTTTAATTTGCAAACACCTCAATATCCGATTAAACCTCAACAGTCAAATATCCCTGAACCAATCTTGCATAATAAGCTTAACACCTTCAACATGAATAAGTTCCATTAATCAGTCGAAGTTTTCACTGTTTTCCCTCTAAAATGGACTGGAAGATAGAAGAATGATTTCTTGTTAAAACCCTGTTCCACAGATCAGATTTTCCAACCCAAATTGATATCTTAACATAATCAAACCCACACAAATAAATGCCTCAGGAATAAAACCTCATTGGGCCCAAGATTACGAATTATGCTTCAAAATGACCAAAACGCCCCTAGGGTAGTTCCTGCAAAACAAAACGCACTTTATGACTGGTTAGTGGTTAGCAGATGCACAGATGAGATGCTATGCGAAATGACTGACTAAATATAAGGGTAAAATTTGGGGTATTACAAGATGCATCTGTTCTCCTTTCATTAGATAGTACAACATAAACTTTTGATCAACATTCACATAATCAGAAGAACTAGATGCAGGACTATGATGAATGCATCCCAGTATAAGCTTGAGCCAAACTCTAAGTTGGTTGTGAAGTTTCTGATTCTTATATTTTCTTTTAGAAACTTCAGAGAAAATAGTAGGATTAATTTCTTGACTCAGAATCTTAGATCTAGGGTTCATGTTGTAGACCTGTTTCCCTTTTGCATGCTCTATTCCAAGTAGAGTGGCAATTGACTTCTCAGTGATGACAACCTTATTTTCCAAAACAAAAGAGACGATGAATTTTTCATCAACATCAACAAATCTCCAGAATTCCTTTATCAACTTAGAAAAAATGGGACCGTAGAGACGATCAAAGTAATTTCCCCAGCCTTTTTTTTGCAGATCCTCTATTAAACCCAACCCATTTTATTTTAAGTTATTGAAGTCCACCAAAAATTCACGGAGAACTTCTAGTTCCTCAAAAGGTGTAGCCAAATTGATTTGCGCAGGCCGATCAAGGATGTGTTGGATGACAGTCGGTTGAAACACACCCAGAGATTGCTTTAAAGTCATGGATTTGGGTTGCATGGTGCCAGTAGTCACTTGTTGAGAAGATTCTGCTTGTTGCATTTGCTGTGAGAAATTGTATACCACTTGTTTTTGAGCATCTATGGAAGCAAGTAAGTAGCAGAGAAGAAGGGTTTTAGGGTTAAAGAGGATGAAGTATTGGTGAAGATTAACGTAGTGTGTGTGACAGTGAGAAGAGTGAATATATAAAACAAATGATTACAAAGTTTTGAAAGAGAGACAAAAGGGAGAGTAATAAATAGTAATTATGATTTTTTAACCTAATCTCAAGACGTGTCATCGCTCGAGGTGTATCTTTAACAGGTAACATGTAATTCAAAATAGACATGTGTCTAAGACAAATCATAGCCACACGTTTGAAAATGCACAATTTAGATGCTCTCAGAGTCAATAATACTAAAGGGTTTTTTTTGACTCGAGATGATTCTTACCAAGACACTTTCTGTTAGTTCTTGATTGACATGTATTTTGGTAAAACTAAAATGAATCACAAGATGTCCTACATGATGTCGTGATATCTGTAGTCAGAAATTAGCAGGTTGCTTTCTGTGCTGTGTAAGAGGTTTTCTCATGATGTCAAACAAGGTGTCTTGACATTCATGATCTAAACATTCTGTATGAATGTTTGTGTGAGCATATATTTTTGTGCAAGCTGGTTGCACCTGTCTGATGTGGAAACAATGTGTTTCTAGTGTGTTAATGCAGACGTTTCTGATGCACTTTCTGTGGATCAGATTGGATTTGATTTGGATTTAATATCAGGAGATCATTTGCATATTTGAAGATTGATATGATTAAATTTGATTAGCCAAATCAAATCTGATTGATTGCTGTTATTTATGAAGATTGTTGCTGTTACTTTTGGCATAGCCCAAACCCATTCTGCACTACTATTTATAGAGGCTAAAACCCTAGCTTAAAGATCAGAGAAGCAAAGATTAAAAACCATGTGCATCTGATTAGAGTTTAGGCTTCTTATGTGTTATTTTTGTGAGCCATTCACTCATTGCTTAATGTGTGAATTGGATTAGGTTGTTATTTGTAATTTGTTAATTGTTCACTCAAAGCTTTTAAGCAAGAGTGTATTGTACTTGATTGAAGCTTTTAAGCAAGATTAAGTTGTGACTTTGAAAAGTGTCTTCTAAAGTCTTTTTATTATGTATTGAAAGTTATCACTACTGTGATTGAGAGGGAGTGAGAGGTGTCTCTTGTCTAGTGGGTTCTAGGCAGAAATTGCATTGGGTAGAGATTAAGTGGGGAGTTGTAAACTGGGAGTTTATCTCTAAATTAATTCTACTGATAGTGAATTTCCTCCCTGGCTTGGTAGCCCCCAGATGTAGGTGTGTTTTACCGAACTGGGTTAACAATTACTGTGTCTCTTTTAATTGTTATTTGTTTAGCTGTGTTCTTTGTTCTTGACAAACATATATTTGTGTCGTGAACATCTCCTTCGATATCTAATATCTGATACCAGAATTTCAATTGGTATCAGAGTAGGCATCCTGATCTGGTTCTGGGTGAGATCTAGGGACGGTACTTTCTGGTACCATGGACAAAGAAGGAGGATTTGTGAACAGATCACCTGTTCTGGATGGAAATAATTATGACTATTGGAAACCTAGTATGGTTGCTTTCCTAAAATCTCTGGACAACAAAGCATGGAAAACTGTCATAAAAGGATGGGAACATCCAGTGATTATTGATAAATATGGAAAGGCTACATCTGATTTAAAGCTTGAAGAAGAATGGACAAAGGAGGAAGATGATCTGGCTCTGGGAAACTCCAAGGCCTTGAATGCCTTGTTCAATGAAATTGATAGGAACATATTCAGGTTGGTCAACAATTGTGTTGTTGCTAAGGAAGCTTGGGAGATTCTAAAGACTACTCATGAAGGCACATCCAAGGTAAAAATGTCTAGACTTCAACTCCTTACAACTAAGTTTGAAAACCTGAGAATGAAAGATAATGAAAGCATACATGACTTTCATATGAATATTCTGGAAATTGCCAATGCTTCAAGTGCTCTTGGTTAAAAGGTGTCTGAAGAAAAGCTTGTAAGAAAGATCCTCAGATCTCTTCCAAAGAGATTTGACATGAAAGTAACTGCTATAGAAAAAGCTCAAGACATTTGTTAAATGAGGGTTTATGAACTCATTGGGTCCCTTCTAACATTTGAAGTGGGAATAGGTGATAAAACTGACAAGAAAAAGAGCATAGCCTTTGTCTCAAATTCTGGAGGAAGAAAAGATGAATATGATGAGGATACAAATCTTGCAAATGCCATAGTTATACTGGGAAGACAATTCAACAAGATTGTGAAAAGAATGGATACAAGACCTAATGCCAAGAACATCTCTCTTGACATTGATAAGTCACATGATACAAAAAGAAGAACTGGGACTGAAGAAAAGACTATGAACAACAAAAGGGTAACGTGTCATGGGTGTGAAGGCTTTGGTCACATCAGATCCGAATTCCCAACCTACCTCAAGAAACATAAGAAAGGTCTAGCTGTTTCATGGACAGATGAAGACTCTGACAGTGATTTTGAAGAAGAATCTGCCAAACATATAACTGCCTTAACTAGAAGATATGAATCTGATGGAGATTCCAATGAAGATGATCTAACCTTCGAAGAACTGGCAGCATCCTACAAAGATCTGTGCCTCAGAAATGAAGTTGCTCAACTAACTTCTCAACTTAACCAACTGGGAAAATTTGTTAGAATGATGAACAGTGGTACCAAAATCTTAGAAGAGATTCTTCTATCTGGAAAAAGATCAGGAGACAAGGTTGGGTTAGGATTCCATGAAGACATCAACTCTGCCTCACTCCACAAACCTTATGGACTAAAGCAATTGATGTTCCAGCAGATGTCTCAACATCACAACAGTAAACAAACCAGTCAACCAAGGAAGTTCCAAAGATGGAGATGTCATCATTGTGGTCGCTTTGGTCACATAAAGAAATTTTGTTTCAAACTACATGGATATCCAAACTCTACAACTCAGAGAAAACTTAACCACAAGAATTGGATTCCCAAAGGGTTTGCCACTAAACAATGGGTACCTAAAACTGGTGTTACTTTCCTCATTGCTCATATGTCCCTAAAGGTTTCTGCTAAGGAAGATTGGTACTTCGACAGTGGGTGCTCAAGACACATGACTGGAATTGAAAACCTGCCGGTTAACATTAAACCTCACTCAACCAGCTATTTTACCTTTAGAGATGGGGCTAAAGGTGAAATTAAGGGAGTTAGTAAGCTAAACTACTCAGGAACACCTGACCTGGAAAATGTTCTATTAGTCAAAGGGTTAACTGCAAATCTGATAAGCATTAGTCAACTATGTGATCAAGGCCTAAGTGTCAACTTCACCAAACTTGAGTGTTTGGTTACCAATGATAAAGGAGAACTAATCATGAAAGGAGTCAGATCCAAGGCCAATTGTTATCTATGGGCTTCTCAGGACTTGAAGTGTGCCCTTGCCAAAGAAGATGAAGTTAGACTATGGCACCAGAAACTTTAACATTTGCATCTAAAAGGAATGAAGAAGATCATATCTATGGAAGCTGTCAGAGGTATGCCTAAGCTAAAAATTGAAGAAGGAAAAATCTGTGGTAAATGCCAAATAGGGAAACAAACAAGGATGTCTCATCAAAAGATCCAACATCTCACCATTTCTAAGGTGCTGCAACTTCTTCACATGGACTTAATGTGACTTATGCAGGTAGAAAGTTTGGGTGGAAAGAAGTATGCTTATGTGGTTGTGGATGACTTTTCAAGATACACCTGGGTGAAGTTTATAAGAGATAAATCTGAAGTATTTGATGTTTTCCAAGAACTGTATCAGAAACTTCAAAGAGAAAAAGAAAGTAAAATTGTCAGAATAAGAAGTGATCATGGGAAGGAATTTGAAAACCAGAAGTTTGCTGAATTTTGCTCCACCGAAGGAATTAAACAAGAATTCTCTTCTCCTATTACCCCTCAACAAAATTGTGTTGTGGAAAGAAAGAATAGAACCATCCAAGAATCAGCTAGAGCAATGATTCATGCTAAGAAACTACCTTATCATTTCTGGGTTGAGGCCATGAGCACTGCCTGCTATGTTCACAATAGAGTAACCCTAAGGACAAGAACTATAACCACTTTGTATGAAATTTGGAAAGGAAGAAAACCTACTGTTAAATACTTTCATGTGTTTGGTAGCAAGTGCTACATTCTCTCTGATCGTGACCATAGAAGAAAGATGGATCCTAAGAGTGATGAAGGGATATTCTTGGGCTATTCTGAAGGTGAGAAAATACTTAGAAGGGGGAGGGGGGGGGTTGAATAAGGATTTTGAAAATATTATGGCAATAAAAACACAAAGATTTTTATCCTGGTTTGTTGAACTCAACTACTCCAGTCCACCCTATCAAGAGTGATTTTCCTTTCTCCACAAGGACTTAATCCATTATAATCAAACTGATTACAATAACAACCACTAAGAACAACTGTCTTAGTCTTCTCAAGAACTACTGACCACAACTTGGTCTTCTCAAGGAACTTTTACAATCAAATGCAAACTAAGCAAGTATTTGAAATGCTTCTAAGTAAGCTATATCACAATTGTGATTTACACTTAAGTTTAAGAACGTATGAAAACTATTTAGCTAAGAATAATAATTTGTATGAGAGCTTTGAGAGATTTTTCAATGAATTGTTCAAATTCCGTCAATTGAAGAAAGTTGTTGAAGGCTTGCTTTTATAGACTTAGAAGTCCAAGACGTTGCAAGCTTGAAGACCGTGTACTGCAAAGTAGCTGTAGCCTTTTGTCTTTACATCACTTGACCTTTCCTAGAAGTAGAACATTCAGAGAAATCCTTTTTGCCTGAGTTCTTGTGTCTAGCATAGAAGAGGAAAGAGTCGTTTAGCATAACCAACGAATATAACTTTGAATAATCTTTTTCAACAAGTTTCTAATTTACAGCAATCAACATCAGAGCCTTGAGTGATCAGAGTCTTGATGTCTTCAGAGTTTGCTGTATCAGAGTGTTGCAGCAAGTGTGCTTCAGCGTGTAATCATTCAGAGCAGAGTTTGGAGATCAGATCCTCAGTATATGCAGCGAACAATACTATTAGAGTGTTCTGAAAAACACTGCTTGAAACTCTTCATACAAAGTCTTCAGTCTATGCTTCAAATGCTTCTGTAGGCAGCGCTCAAAGTCTTCTAAGAGATGCTTCTGACGCTTCAGAGCCTTGCGTAGTTCAATGTTCAAATCCATTTTTGCTTTCAGAAGAATATTAACTTTAATATCTGCAGCAAAAATACTTGAACAAATTTAGAGTATATAATTTCTTAATATAAAATTTCATAAGTGTTATCATCAAAACATAGAGATATAACTAAGAACCAATCTGTGTTCTAACAATCTCCCCCTTTTTGACGATGACAAAAACATAAGAAATTTTGTTCAATAAAGAGATAATATAACTCTCCCTGAGATTATGAATCTCCCCCTGAATTGAATACTAAGAAGGAATAGAAAATTCCCTTTTTGCATGAGTATTCTCTTCAGAATCAGAGCCTAAAAGTTCAAAATTAGAGCTTGATTTGGATGAACGTTTCAGAATCAGAGCCTAATTGGTTAAACCTTGATTTGGGGATCTCAGAGTTACTTTAATGATTTTTTGTCAGATTTATCATTATAGTTCTGAAAGACTAAAAATTCATGTTAGTTATGATTTGATATGTCTAAATTCCATTCAGGTAAAGTTTATTTGAACAGTCAGAATTTCATTTTCTCCCCCTTTTTGTCATAATCAAAAAGAAAAACTTTTAAAGACAAATAAAAGGAAACAGAGAGAAAAGATACAATCAGATAGAGAAAACATTCAGATTCATTCATTCATTCAAATATTCAGATAGAACAGACAAAACAACATATGATAAATTTAAAACAAGTGCTCAAACATCAGATAAAGAAAACATAAATCTAGGATTGTTTGGAAAGAAGCATCTTCAGAAGGTGGGTGATCTCAGAAGAAGATTCTTCTTGCTTGGACATCCACTTCTCAATATTCTCAGTCTTCTGATCTTGCCTTGCCATCCAAGACTTAATCTCAGATTGACTAGCTTCTAGTACATCAATCTTGTCTTCTAATTCTGGGTTCTCTTTCTTGATCTCAGAAGAAGTAGATGGAGCAGATTCTGATGCATGAGTAGGAGCAGAGTCAATTTCCATTGGAGTTGCAAAGTCTGGAAGCACAGATGCAGATGACTTGTCCACAATCATCAGAGCCAAAGGATTCTCTTCCAGAATGACTTCAGAAGCAGATCCTTCAACAGACTCAGAAGTAGCAGACACTCCAGAAGATGAAGGTGCATTCTCAAGAAGCAATGTAGGAGATATAGTTACATTCCAAAGCATTGTTATGGTAAGCTCAACGAATCTGATATTTGCATCATCAGAGCAGAAACTCTTTAGATTAGAAGCAACAGTGTTGAATCTGGAGATAAACTGATTCCAGCATTCTTCAGAAGCTTCTGGATTGATGCTTGAGAGACATTTCTCTTCCACAAAGTTTAAACTAATTCTGATTTCCTTCTTGAAACTAGAAAACAGAGTATTATCATCCAATCTGGATTTTGGTTTAAGGTAGGTTTCAAGAGGTGTTGGTTTGGGTTATTCTGGTGGAGGTGGTATGGTGAAAGTTGGGATGATGAATAGAGGACGAGGATAAGAAGGAAATGAGGGTTGTTCAGAAGATAAAGTGAAATTTTTGAATTTGGATGAAGATGAAGTGGGAAACAGAAATGGTTTAAAATTTGATGCAGAGGGAATGACATCAAATGGTTTAGAAGTGAATGGGGGTAAAAACAGAGTTACGAGAAAGCAGAGGTGCTGAAGGAATGATATCTAGAGGTTGTTTAAGATAGGTTTGAAGAACAGATGGAAGAATAGTTGAAGACTTAGGTATGGAGTGGTAGGGTTAGATGGTTCTATTCTGGTATAAAAGTGTTTAAGTTTTAGACTAGAAGGAAGGGGATCAGAGGGATGTGGTTTAAAGGATGTAAAAGATACAAACTCAGATCTTCTTGGTTTAGGTTTTAGAGTGGGTTTAAGAATGATTGTAGCAGAGGAAATAGATGTATCTGGTTGTTTAAGTTCATATCCTCTGAGAGAGGGGGGTGAGCTAACTTCTAGGTGAACATCAGATTCAGATGAATCAGATGAGGTAGAAGAGGGACAAGATGTAGAAAATACATCAAACATAGTTTTGAGGGGTTGGACATCCAGAACCTCAGAATCAGATATGTATGATTCAGTAGGTTTGGGTTGCTCAGGTTGAGGATTTGGTTGTGGATTGGAAGGTATAGATTTTGGTGGTTCAGATACAAAAGTTTGTTGATGTTCAGGTTGTTGTGGAGAAGGAACTTGTGGTGTTGATTCTGCTGGTTTTGTTGTTGGTGGTTCTGGTGGGGGAATTTCAGATGATTTTGGTGCAGGAGTTTGTTTGTCAGATGGGAGATTATCAGATGGTTTAGATTGTGTTGGTTCAGATGGATACTTTTCAGATGGAGTTGCAATAGGTGGGGGTACAGAAGAATTGGTAACAGAGGGTTTCCTAGGTTTAGAAACACGAGAAGGTGAAAGTGAAGGTGATGGTATAATGGGTTCATGAAGAGTTTGATCAGATGTTAATACCTCTTGTACAATTTCCAAAATATCTTTTAGACTTGCCTCTGGAGGATTGATTTCTGATTTCTTGACTCTCTTAGGCTTGACAGCAGCAGCTTCACCAGTAGCTTTCCTCTTAGGCTTAGAAGGTTCTTCTGAAGCAACGTTTCTCTTCTTCTTCTTATGTCTGGCCTCATACAGATCTGGAGCAGGTTCACCTGCCTTCTGAACCAGATTTGCTGGAAGAGGGATTCCTTCATTCAGACACTCTGTGATGTATTGCAGAACAATCTCCCTTGGTTCATTGGCAAAGAACATAGTGAAATTTTCAACAGAAACTCTTCTTTGAGTGACTTCTTCAGTGTTGAATTTCTTTGGAGCAGAAGTAACTTCTTCTACCACTTTCATCCTCTGAAGACTCTTCCCATTAAGAGGTTTTCCAACTGCAGAAGCCAATTCTTCCTTCATTCCAGCTTCAAACAGATGACTAACAAGACCATTCTCAGTCAGAATGTCTGAGATAAGTCTTCCCATTAGAATCCAGTTTCTAAGCTTCTGGTGCTTGTTTCTGAACTCTTCCCTTGACTGTTTAACATGCGTCCACAGATGATTAAACAGAAGATATGGCAGATCCACTTTGTTATTCTAACTCAGACAATACATGAAGTAAAGCTGATCAGTGTTGACATAATCTGGAGAATTTGAAGATTTTCTGTGGTGAATGCAGCTCATGAAAATCTTAGCCTAGATTCTGTAAACTAGTTTCAGATCCTTGACCTTGTTAGAAGCTACTCCAGATGAGCAAACTTCTTTATAAACATGAGTCATGTCCACACGCCCAGAAGATAGATTGGTGACTCCATCAGTCTCCTCATATCCTATGAGTTTCCTTCTCAAAGCTTCAGTAATGATGATTTCCTTCCCAAGAACAAATGACACTATGAACTTAGGGCAACAAGAAGCATGTATCCAAAATTCCTTAACCAGACGAGGGTAAACTGGTCTTGTTAATCTGTCAAAGAACTTGGTCCAACACTGTACATCAACAATGGGACGAAGATCATACCCATTTTCTGCAAATGATTCAAAGTTAACTATGGACTCACACAGAACTTCCAACTTGTCAACAAGCGTGAGTAATGTTCTGATAGGTTCCTTAAATGGAACATCACCCATGTCTGATGAAGAAACTGCAGCCATTGTGGATTGAAACTGACCTGAGGTTGAAGATGATGTAGCCATTGTTGAAGATGATGAAGGTTTAGGGTTTAGATGAAGGCTAAAGAGTAAACAGAAATGCATAAACGTGTTTGTGAGAGTGAAAAGTGTGAAATGGTGAGATTTGTGGAATTTATAGAAGAAATTTAGGGCACACAAAAGGTCACACGTTCAACACGTACGCAATTAGCATTTAATGGAATTTAATAAAAAGAAATTAATCATTTCAAACCATTAATGATTCTGACAATTGGGGGGAAAACGAGAAACCAACTATTCAAACGTTACTTCAAATGTCTCTTCAGTATTGTGCACACCATCTTTTCAGATTCAGCGTGACACGTGTTTTCTTGCATGTGCTTCTGAAATCTCTTTGAGAAATGAAACGTTAGCCAATGTTCAGATCCTCTGAGACTTGTTAGTTCAGATACACACATAATTAATAATTCAAGAAATTAAATAATTGACAGATGAAATACTTCAAAGTTTAAACATTTTGCATCTGAGAAATTTGCTTATGATAAATATTATTCTGGACAAAAATCCATACCAATATTTTTCAGAATAAACTTAAACCTATCTTCAGCAAGGGGTTTTGTGAAAATATCAGCCCATTGATGATCTGTATCAACAAAGTCTAATACTCTTCTGAACATAGTCTCTGATGAAGTGATGTTTAATTTCTATATGCTTAGCTTTAGAGTGTAAAATTGGATTTTTAGATAAGCATATAGTAGAAGTATTATCACAGAATATATAAATATTACTCTCAAAGATCTGATAGTCTTCTAGCTGACTTTTCATCCAAAGCATCTGCGTGCTACATCCTGCAGCAACAATATATTCTGCTTCTGTAGTTGACAGAGCAATTGTAGGTTGTTTCTTGCTGTACCAGGAGATTAAATTTCTTCCCAGAAATTGACAACTTCCAGAAGTACTTTTTCTTTCAACTCTGTCTCCAGCGTAATCAGCATCACATAATCCAACTAGTTTAAATTCATCAGATTTTCTGTAACACAAACCCACATTAGAAGTACCTTTCAGATACCTTAGAATCCTCTTAGCAACTGTTAAGTGTGATTCTCTAGGATCTGATTGAAATCTTGCACACAAGCATAAACTGAATAAAATGTCAGGTCTAGAAGCAGTTAAGTAGAGAAGAAATCCAATCATACCTCTGTAGAGTTTCTGATCTACTTTCTTACTTACCTCTTCCTTACCAAAAGTACTTGTTGGATGCATAGAAATCTTTGCCATCTTACTATCAGTCATGTTGAACTTCTTCAGAAGCTCTTTTACATATTTGGTCTGATGAATATAAGTGCAATATGGAGTCTGGTTGACTTGAATTCCCAGAAAGAATCTCAATTCTCCCATCATGCTCATCTCAAATTCAGCCTGCATACATTGAGCAAACTCCTTTCCCAGCATAACATTGGTAGATCCAAATATAATATCATCTACATATATTTGACAAATTAACAAATCTTTCTTAAATGTTTTACAGAAGAGAGTTGTGTCCACTTTGCCTCTGATAAAATTTTTCTCCAGAAGAAAATTACTTAATCTGTCATACCAAGCTCTGGGAGCTTGTTTTAAACCATAAAGAGATTTCTTAAGTTTAAAAACATGTTTTAGAAATTTATCACTTTCAAAACCAGGAGGTTGGTGAACATACACTTCCTCTTCTATAATCCCATTTAAGAAGGCACTCTTAACATCCATCTGATATAGAGTGATGTTATTTTGTGTAGCAAAAGAAATGAGTAAACGAATATACTCTAACCTAGCCACAGGGGCATAAGTCTCTGTGTAATAAATTCCTTCTTGCTGGCTATAACCTTGAGCAACAAGCCTTGCTTTGTTTCTTTCAACTTCTCCTTTTTCATTCAACTTGTTTCTGAAGACCCATTTAGTTCCAATTATATTGAATCCTTTTGGTATTGGAACCAAATCCTAAACGTCATTTCTTGTGAATTGATTGAGCTCTTCTTGCATGGAAATTATCCAGTCATTGTCTTGAAGAGCTTCATCCACAAAAGTTGGTTCAATAACTGACACCAAATCAAATAATGACGTTTCAGATGATCTGAGGTAAGGTCTTATTCTTATAGGTTCATCCTTCTTTCCAATGATCACATCCTCTGGGTGAGAGGCCTTGATTCTGGAAGATGATCCTCTAACATTTGATTCTTCAGAAATATTCAAGTTGTTCATTTGAGTAGCCAAAGGAGTTGCATCTGGCGTTGCTTCTGGCTCTTTCACTTGAACCTTTTCTGCCTCTGAGCCTTCAGAGTCTGTGAGAATTACTTCTCTATCTGCAGAACTTTCAAACTGCTTTGGCTTTTGAATGCCAAGCTTATCATCAAATCTAACATGTATAGATTCCTCCATAATCTGTGTTTCAGTATTGTATACTCTGTAGCCTTTAGAGCGTTCAGAATAGCCAAGCATGAAACACTTCTATGCTTTAGAATCAAACATGTTCAGATTCTCTTTAGTGTTCAGCATATAACATACACATCCAAAAGGATGAAAATAAGAAATGTTGGGTTTTCTGTTCCTCCACAATTCATAGGGAGTCTTTTCCAGAAGAGGTCTTACAGACACTCTGTTCTCAATATAACAAGCTGTGTTTATTGCTTCTGCCCAAAAATCCTTTTCCAGATTAGTCTCGTTGATCATGGTTCTGGCTATTTCTTGCAGAGTTCTATTTTCCCTCTCTACAACTCCATTCTGTTGTGAAGTTCTAGGGCAGGAGAAATCATAAGCAATGCCATTTTCATTAAAATATTTTTTAAAATATTTGTTTTCAAATTCGCCACCATGATCACTTCTGACTTTAATAATTTTAAAATCTTTTTCATTCTGGACTTGTTTGCAGAAGTCAAAGAACACAAAATGTGACTCATCCTTGTGTTTTAGGAATTTCACCCATGTCCATATGCTATAGTCATCAACAATGACTAATTCATACTTCTTGCCTCTGATGGATGCAATTTTCACTGGTCCAAACAGATCAATGTGAAGTAACTCTAATGGTCTTGAAGTTAAAACAACATTCTTAGTTTTAAAAGAAGATTTTGAAAATTTTCCTTTTTGACATGCTTCACAAAGAGCATTTGAGTTGAACTTCAACTTAGGAAGTCCTCTGACCAGATTGAGTTTATTAATCTGAGATATACGTCTCATATTAATATGTCCCAATCTTCTGTGTCAGACCCATTGCTCATCATTAACAGACATAAGGCATTTCATGTTCTGAACCTTAAGTTCTGAAAGATTGATTTTATAAATGTTGTTCTTCCTCTTTCCATTAAATAGGATTGAGCCATCCTTCTGACTAACAACTTTGCAACATTTTTGATTAAAGATTATGTCATAACCATTTTCACTTAATTGACTTATGGACAATAGATAATGCTTTAATCCTTCTACAAGTAAAACATTAGATATAGAGGGAAGGTTACAATTGCCAATAGTACCAGAACCAATAATCTTGCCCTTCTGATTCCCTCCAAACTTGACGTCTCCTCCAGATTTAAGCTCCAGGCTTTGGAACATAAACTTTTCTCCCGTCATGTGACGTGAGCAGCCAGAGTCCAGGTACCATGATTGGCGTCTTTACTTTGCTGCTAAATACATCTGCAACAGGTTTTATCTTATCCTTAGGTACCCTGATCTTTTTGGGTCCTTTTGGGTTAGTTGCCATAAAAGTTTGTCTGAACTTTTATCTTTTTACAACAGGTTTGTTCTGACTAACTTTTGGTTTAAACACAGGAACGTTCTGATCAGAACGTGTGTGTTTAATATCATTCAGATGACCAAACTTAAAATGAGAGTATAAGGGAGTATTCTTAATGATAATTTTATCAACAGGTATTGGATTTAAATCCTTTCCAGAGGAAGATTCATATCCAATTCCTTTCCTGTTGTTTCTGCTAACTCCATAGATCATTGAAGCCATTTTGCTTCTATCTATGCTTTTAACCAGAAACTTCTGAAAACTATAGTCATATTCTTCTAAAATATTTTTGCATTTTGACTTAGTTTCAGATTTAGAGTCTTGTTGAGCTTTTTCAAAATTGTTTTTCATTTTCAAATTGTTTTCTTTGAGCTCAACAACTTCTGACTTTAACAGACTATTCTCAGATTCAAGATTGCATTTAAGCTTCTTGCATTTGAGCTTAATCTGATTGTAGTTATTCAGGACTTCTGGTAAAACCTTAATAAATTCTTCCCTAGAGAGATCAGAAAGTACCTCTTCTGAGTCAGATTCAGAATCAGATTCAGATCCAGATGATCCTTCATCCTGATCTTCCACATCAGCCATCAGTGCCATGTTGGCACATTCTTCTTCTGACTCTGATGAAGATTCAGATGCATCTGAATCATCCCATGTAGCCATCAGAACTTTCTTTTTATGCTCAGGCTTTCTTCTTGGCTTCTCCTTCTGAAGCTTTGGACATTCATTCTTGTAATGACCAAGTTCTTTACATTCATAGAAAACAACCTCCTTCTTTCCAGATCTTTTGTGTCCAGAGGACTCTTTGCGTTGATCTGGCTTCTTGAAGTTCTTTAACTTCCTCTGTTTGTACTTCCAGAGTTTGTTGATCCTTCTGGACAGCAAGGACAGTTCATCTTCTTCTTCAGAAGAAGACTCTTCAAAACTTTCTTCTAACACCTGCAATGCTTTAACAGATTTGTTAAATTTTAAAGCAATTGACTTACCTTTCTTTTGAGGCTCATCTTCCTCAAGTTCAATCTCATGGCTCCTCAGAGAGCTGATTAGTTCCTCCAACGTGATCTTGTTTAGATCCTTAGCTAGCTTCAGAGCAGTGACCATTGGTCTCCATTTGATGAGCAAGCTTCTGATGATCTTCTTCACATGATCAGCAGTTGAATAGCCTTTGTCCAGCACTTTTAATCCAGCTGTGAGGATCTGGAATCTAGAGAACATAGCTTCTATAGATTCAAATTATTCCATTTTAAAGGCTTCATATTTCTGGATCAGCGCCAGAGCCTTGGTCTCTTTAACTTGTGTGTTCCCTTCATGAGTCATCTTCAAAGACTCAAACAAATCAAATGCTGTTTCTCTGTTGGTAATCTTCTCATACTTATTATGAGATATAACATTTAATAAGATTGTTCAAGCTTTGTGATGATTTCTGAACTCCTTCTTTTGAGCTTCAGTCATAGATTTTCTATCAATTTTCTTGCCATCCCCATCAGTGGGGTGAACATAACCATCAATGACTAAGTCCCATAAATCAGCATCATAACCAAGGAAGAAACTCTCTATTCTGTCCTTCCAATAGTCAAACTTCTCCCCATCAAACATAGGGGGTTTTGTGCTGATTCTATCCCTTTCTTCATATCTGTTGTTGCTGTTGGATGTTGAAGCTTCAGCCATAATATTAACCAAGAATATATATCAAGAGTTTTCTCACTGGATCTTTTCTGTTCACGGTGAAGTGATAACACACACAGAATCGGAGCTCTGATGCCAACTGAAAGTGAGAAAATACTTAGAAGGGGGGGGGGGGGGTTGAATAAGGATTTTGAAAATATTATGGCAATAAAAACACAAAGATTTTTATCCTGGTTCGTTGAACTTAACTACTCCAGTCCACCCTATCAAGAGTGATTTGCCTTTCTCCACAAGGACTTAATCCACTATAATCAAACTGATTACAATAACAACCACTAAGAACAACTGTCTTAGTCTTCTCAAAAACTACTGACCACAACTTGGTCTTCTCAAGGAACTTTTACAATCAAATGTAAACTAAACAAGTGTTTGAAATGCTTCTAAGTAAGCTATATCACAATTGTGATTTACACTTAAGTTTAAGAACGTATAAAAACTATTTAGCTAAGAATAATAATTTGTATGAGAGCTTTGAGAGAGTTTTCAATGAATTGTTCAAATTCCGTCAACTGAAGAAAGTTGTTGAAGGCTTGCTTTTATAGACTTAGAAGTCCAAGACGTTGCAAGCTTGAAAACCGTGTACTGAAAAGTAGCTGTAGCCTTTTTGTCTTCACATCACTTGACCTTTCCTAGAAGTAGAACGTTCAGAGAAATCCTTTTTGCCTGAGTTCTTGTGTCTAGCATAGAAGAGAAAAGAGTCGTTTGGCATAACCAACAGATATAACTTTGAATAATCTTCTTCAACAAGTTTCTAATTTACAGCAATCAACATCAGAGCCTTGAGTGATCAGAGTCTTGATGTCTTCAGAGTTTGCTGTATCAGAGTGTTGCAGCAAGTGTGCTTCAGCGTGTAATCATTCAGTGCAGAGTTTGGAGATCAAATCCTCAGTATATGCAACGAACAATACTATCAGAGTCTTCTGAAAAACAATGCTTAAAACTCTTCATACAAAGTCTTTAGGCTACACTTCAGATGCTTCTGTAGCTTCTGCTTCAGATCCTTCTGTAGGCAGCGCTCAGAGTCTTCTGTAGGCAATGCTCAGAGTCTTGTAAGAGATGCTTTTGACGCTTCAGAGCCTTACGTAGTTCAACGTTCAAATCCATTTTTGCTTTCAGAAGAATATTAACTTTAATATCTGCAGCAAAAATACTTGAACAAATTTAGAGTATATAATTTCTTAATACAAAATTTCATAAGTGTTATCATCAAAACATAGAGATATAACTAAGAACCAATCTGTGTTCTAACATATTCTACCAACAACAGAGCCTATAGAGTATTTAACTACATGACCAATACAATGATGGAATCTATCAATGTTGTCATGGATGACATGCATAAGGAAACTGATGTCCCAGAAGATGTTGGAACATCATTTGATATCGCAGCTGAATCTGAAGACAACAACAATGACTCTAATCCCACCATCACTGAGGCTGGACGTATTAATAAAGGACCTTCCATCAGAATTCAGAAAGACCATCGTATTGATCTTATCATAGGTGATCCAAACAAAGGGGTAACCACTAGATCTAGAGAAATTGTCTCAAGCTCCTGCTTTATGTTAAAGATTGAACCTAGGAACATCAAGGAAGCTCTAACTGATGAATTCTGGATAAATTCCATGCAAGAGGAATTGGGGGAATTCAAGAGGAATGAAGTTTGGGATCTTGTGCCAAGGCCTGAAGGAACAAATGTGATTGGAACCAAATGGGTTTACAAGAATAAAACTCATGAAAAGGGAGTGGTCACCAGGAACAAAGCTAGGTTGGTTGCTCAAGGATATACTCAGATTGAAGGGGTTGACTTTGATGAAACCTTTGCACTTGTAGCTAGACTTGAATCCATCAGACTCCTTCTGGGAGTTGCCTGCATTCTAAAAATCAAGCTGCTTCAAATGGATGTCAAAAGTGCCTTTTTAAATGGTTATCTAAGTGAAGAAGTCTATGTGGAATAGCCTAAAGGATTTATTGATCCAACCTTTCCTAATCAAGTCTTCAAGTTGAAAAAAGCCCTGTATGGCTTAAAGCAAGCCCCTAGAGCTTGGTATGAAAGACTAACAAAGTTTTTTGTTGAGAATGGATACAGAAAAGGTGGCATAGATAAGACACTGTTTATCAAAGAAAGAGATGGAAAACTCATGATTGCCCAAATCTATGCGGATGCCATTGTTTTTGGTGGGATGTCATAAGAGATGGTTCAACATTTTGTGCAGCAAATGCAATCTGAATTTGAAATGAGCCTTGTTGGTGAATTAACATACTTTCTTGGTCTTCAAGTTAAATATATGGAAGAATCCATTTTTCTATCTCAAAGTAAGTATGCCAAGAACATTGTTAAGAAGTTTGGAATAGAAAATGCAAGCCACAAAAGAACTCCTACACCAACCCATCTAAAACTGTCCAAAGATGAAAAAGGAGTTAATGTGGATCAAAGTCTATACAGAAGCATGATATGGAGCTTGTTATATCTTACATCAAGCAGACCAGGCATTGCCTTTGTTGTGGGAGTTTGTGCCAGATATCAAACTGAACCCAAGATGAGCGACATCAATCAAGTCAAGAGAATTCTTAAGTATATTAATGGGACAAGTGAGTATGGGATGTTGTAAACTCATGGATCTGGATGTGTGCTAACTGGATATTGTGATGCTGATTGGGCTGGAAGTGCTGATGATAGGAAGAGCACCTCTAGAGGCTTCTTCTTCTTGTGAAACAACCTCATCTCATGGTTTAGCAAGAAACATAACTGTGTGTCCCTGTCTACTACAGAAGCAAAATACATAGCTGCTGGAAGTAGCTATTCCCAACTTGTATGGATGAAGCAGATGCTTATAGAATATAATGTCACACAAGATGTCATGACATTACACTGTGACAATCTGAGTGCTATAAATATCTCTAAGAATCCTATTCAACATAGCAGAAGTAAGCATATTGATATTAGACACAATTTCATTAGGGAGCTGGTTAAGAATAAAATCGTCACTCTTGAGCATGTCACTACAGCAAATCAACTGGTTGACATCTTTACCAAAGCCTTGGATGCTAATCAATTCGAGATTTTGAGAGGAAAGATAGGTATTTGTATTTATGAGGACCTATATCAATTACTGTTAAGAGGGATTTTTGAGTTTAAAAGAATTTTTTCTAGAATAAAGATGTTTCAACTTCCCACTTTAATGCATAGCACGCCCTTGACTACTAAAGCTCGTTATTCCACACAAACATTTCTCTCTAACTGCACCAACAATTCCCACACCTTCTCTACTTTTCAAAATACCTCTCACACTCTGAACTTTGTGACTTATCTCCATCCTTCTCTAAACTTTCCTTCTCTCAACATCAAGATGTCTCCCAAACGTGATGCTTCCCAAACTAATGCTCCTAAGGCAACACCCCCCGCATGACACAAGTCTCAACAACCTTCCAAAGGTAAAAATTCTGATTCCTCTAATGACTACATCACTAAAATGAAAAACAAGGAAGGTTCTGCTTATGTGGACATATCCATTAGGGAACTTGTCACTAAGATTCTCCAGAAAGGTCATATTGTGCATGGTATTTCCATTCCTCTTGCCCGCATAGATCTATCACCTAGCTCTGATAATGCTAGTGGAAAAGATAGTGAGGCTGTGTCAGGGGAAGAATCTGAAGATGGTGAAGAAGATGTCTTAACTGATGTCGAAGAAGTTGCTTCCAGTTCTACTTTTGAGGATGAGGATTAGGTTGTCTGCTCTGGTGGTTTGCTGGTTGTTTTGGTTCATGTTTGAATTTGTTTTTGACTGGGCTGTTGGTATTGTTGTCTGCCTTGGCAGAATAGACTGATTCTGTTTCTCTACATGAGCATTCTGGGTTGTAATATTTTCTGAGGTCTCCATGCCCTTAACATATTTGTTTCTAACTGTTATGATCAATGCTATTCCATTAGTTTAGATCTATAAATTGTGGCTTAAAAGGGGGAAAAGATTGGCTGTATACTAGCATACAACTTTGTATTTGTCCCTATCAGGTGGAAGTGTGAAGTAGCTGTGCTGTGCTATTGCTTTGATTGTATACCTTGGGGTATACCTTGTTCAGGATTATTTTGCTGGTGTGTTGAGCAGGTGTGAAGATGGTAGCTGCTGCTCTATTGGTGTTAATAGGATGATTGATCCTATTAGATGTATGGCTATTGACAGGATGCTGATCTTGTTAGTTGTGTGCTTGTTCTTTTGGAACTTTGTAGTAGCCTAGTTGTTTGTGTATTGGGTCGTGCTGATGTGCTCTACAGGTTGCTGATAGTTTGTGTTTATGGGCTGTTTTTTTGGGCTTGTTCATGCATCAGTTGAGGGGGAGTTTGTTTTTTACTTCCCTTGATTTGGAGTTTTTCTGCTGTGCTGTACTCGTTTATGATGTTTTGTTCTTGTGATTGGTTTTAGCCGAAATTTGCCAAAGTGGGAGTTTGTTAGTTCTTGATTGTCATGTATTTTTGTAAAACTAAAAGGAATCACAAGATGTCCTACAGGATGTCGTGAAATTTGTAGTAAGAAATTAACAGGTTGCTTTTTATGCTGTGTAAGAGGTTGTCTCATGATGTCAAACAAGGTGCCTTGACATTCATGATCTAAACATTCTGTATGAATGTTTGTGTGAGCATATCGTTTTGTGCAAGCTGGTTGCACCTGTCTGATGTGGAAACAACATGTTTCTAGTGTGTTAATGCAGGCGTTTCTGATGCCCTTTCTGTGGATCAAATTGGATTTGATTTGGATTTAATATCAGGAGATCATTTGCAGATTTGAAGATTGATATGATTAGATTTGATTAGCCAAATCAAATTTGATTGATTGCTGCTGTTTATGAAGATTGCTGCTGTTACTTTTGGCATAACCCAAACCCATTATGCACTACTATTTATAGAGGCTGAAACCCTAGCTTAAAGATCAGAGAAGCAAAGATTAAAAATCGTGTGCATCTGATTAGAGTTTAGGTTTCTTGTGTGTTAGTTTTGTGAGCCATTCACTCATTGCTTAATGTGTGAATTGGACTAGGTTGTTAATTGTAATTTGTTAATTGTTCACTCAAAGCTTTTAAGCAAGAGTGTATTGTACTTGATTGAAGCTTTTAAGCAAGATCAAGTTGTGACTTTGAAGAGTGTCTTCTAAAGTCTTTTTATTGTGTATTGAAAGTTATCACTGCTGTGATTGAGGGGGAGTGAGAGGTGTCTCTTATCTAGTGGATTCTAGGCAGAAATTGCATTGGGTAGAGATTAAGTGAGGAGTTGTAAACTGGGAGTTTAGCTCTAAATTAATTCTGCTGATTGTTATTTTTCTCCCTGACTTGGTAGGCCCCAGATGTAGGTGTGTTTCACCGAACCGGGTTAACAATTACTGTGTCTATATTAATTGTTATTTGTTTAGCTGTGTTCTTTGTTCTTGACAAACAAATATTTGTGTCGTGAACATATCCTTCAACATCTAATATCTGATACCAGAATTTCACTTTCTAACTTTGTGAAAATATCATTGAGTCAGAAAGATACAATTTCTAAAAAAATATTTGCACAAGTCAGAATCATAATTTTAGTAAGAGTTGAACGCATAAGAAGGAAAAATTCATTCTGGACAGAGTTTCATTTTTAAATTTATCAGAATGAACAAAAACCTATCTTTAGCTAAGGGTTTTGTTAAGATATCAGCCCACTGGTGGTCTATATCTATGAATTCCAAAATAATAACCCCTTTCTGAACATAGTTTCTAATAAAATGATGTTTGATTTCTATATGTTTGGCTCTAGAGTGTAGAATAGGATTCTTACTTAGACAAATAGTAGTTGTGTTATCACAAAAGATAAGGATGTTACTCTCATGTAAGGGTGGAAAAACGGGCCGCCCACCCCTCCCCGCCCCACCCCACCTTAAACCCAAAAAAAGGGCGGGGCGGGCATGCCCGCCAAGTGGAAATGGGCATACAAATCTAACTCGTCCCGCCAAGGTGGCGGGTAGGTGGGCGCGCGGGCTTGCTCGCCTCTGTTTTCATTATTTTTTTCTTCATTTTTTAATAGATTAATAGGCTTGTTTTTACATTTCAATTATATTTTTCACTTATTTTTTAGAAAAACTTTTATAAAGCATCTTTTTAACAAAATTTACTTCAAAAAATATTGCATATATTCGCAAATGAATGTAAACCATCAAGAATTGGAATTACTAGAATTAACTAAAAAATAGAGGGTTTATGGTGGGACAAGCTGAATGAATAGGTGCGACGAGATTTTGCGGATGATGGGTTTTGGCGAAGCGGGTGGCTATCTTTAGCGGGGTGGGTTGGTGGGAGGTAGGCTTAAAATCCTAACCCAACCTGCCATTTTTTTGCGGGTGCGTGGGTCGGCCTGACGGGCCACGACTCATTTTGCCACCCATACTCATGTATATGAAAATTTTCAAGTTGATTTTTCATCTAGAGCATCTGAGTGCTGTAGAGTGATGTTGAGATGTATTATACTTCAGCGGTTGACAACACGATAGTTGATTGCTTTTTGCTATCCCATGAGACAAGATTGTTTCTCAGAAACTGACAGTTTCTAAAGGTGCTTTTTCGTTCTAATCTGTCTCCAGCATAATTTGCATCACATAAACTTGATAACTTATATTCTAATATTTTCTTATACATCAAGCTAAGTTTAGATGTTCCCTTCAGATACCTTAGGATTCTCTTAACAACAATTAAATGAGTTTCCCTTGGATCTGATTGAAATCGAGCACATATACATACGCTGAATAAAATATCTGGGTGAGAAGCAGTCAAATATAGAAGAGAACCTATCATACCATGATAGATCTTCTGATAAACCTTTTTACTTACCTCACCTTTCTCCAAAATGGTTGTAGGATGCATGAGAGTCTTTGCTGGTTTGCTATCTGACATGTCAAATTTCTTCAGGAGTTCTTTTGTGTACTTGCTTTGGTGAATGTAAGTGACTATTGGAGTCTAATTTTTTTGAATCCCTAGAAAATACTTAACTCTTGCATTAGACTCATTTCAAACTCTGCTTGCATTAGCTTAGAAAACTCTTGACACACATATGGATTAGCAGAACCAAAAATTATACCATCTACATAAATTTGGCATATCATCAGATCGTTTCCAAAGTTCTTACAGAAAAGAGTAGTGTCCACCTATCCTCTGGTAAAGTTATTTTCTATAAGAAAAGAACTTAGTCTTTCATACCAAGTTCTAGAAGCTTGTTTTAGACCATACAAAGATTTTTTAAGTTTAAAACATGTTCTAGAAACTTGACATTTTCAAAACCTGGAGGTTGATGAACAAATACTTCTTTAGAAATGTATCCGTTAAGAAACACTTTTGACATCCATTTGATATAAAATAATACCATGATTAACAACAAAGGAAATTAAAAGACGATTTGACTCTAACCTGGCCAATAGAGCAAAGGTTTCATTATAGTCAATATCTTCTTGTTGACTGTAACCTTGTGCAACCAGTCGTGCTTTGTTTCTGACGACTTCTCCTTTCTAATTTAGTTTGTTTCTGAATACCCTCTTGGTTCCAATAACATGAGTTCCTTTGGGCTTGGGTACCAGATCCCAAATGTCATTTATGGAGAATTGATTCAGCTATTCTTGCATTGCTAGAATCCGTTCATTGTCCTAAAGTGCTTCATCATAAAAAGTTGGTTCTATCAGAGACACCAATCCCATAAGTATTTCCTCTATTTGTTTGAAAGTATATCTTTTTTTGAAAGGTTCAACTTTATCTCCAAGAATCAAGTCTTCAGAGACAATATGTCTATTTCTTTGCCTTTTATGAGTTGGAGGATATTCAGTTGCTTCTAAAGTGTTTAAATTAGCATTCTTTGAATCTTTATCCTCATAGTATTTTGTCTTATCTCATGAACCTGCAAGTGTCATTTCTAAATTTACTATTCCATATCCTTTGATTCTTCCTTTCTGGTTTCCTTCGAAACTTGTGAATCCAATATCTTTAAGTTCTAGGCTTTGGAACATATGCCTTTTTCCCGTCATGTGTCACGAGCATCCAGAGTCCAGGTACCATGACTATTGTCTTAACTCTTCGGCATAGGATATCTGCAACATTAACTATCTTATCTTTTGGTATGCATAATCTTTTGGGTCCTCTTTAATTAGCTTTCTTAGAAATTCTAGTAACTTTTATTTTTGTGCATTATTAAATCTTTGTGTCTGTCTAGGTGTGTAATGATAAGAAAAATGAGATTTAGGTTTTTTCTTCTTTAAGTGAATTCTGATCATCATCATAAGGATCATGACCAATTTCTCTCTTCCCATTGTGACTAACACCATAGATCATGGAAGCCATTCTGCTTCTATCTATGCTACTGTTTAAGAATTTCAAAAATGCCTTATCATATTTATATAAGATGATTTCAGAGGTTAGAGAAGCTTTAGAAAAAGTTTCTTCAAGTTTTAAACATTTTTTGTTCAGAAAAGTATTTTCTTTTTCCAAGACAAAATTGTCATCTTTTTGTTTAGAAACTTCTTTTTCTAGCTTAACGCATTATTTAACTTCAAACTCATGAGCCTTTTTCAGGTCTTTGAATTTGCGTTGAAGTTTCTAATACCTATTCAGAGGTTGAAAGAAACATGATTCTAATTCAGCACAAGAAAGTTCAAAAAATACATCTTTTGATTCAGACTCAGTTTCTGTTGTGTCTCTTGTAGATGCCATAAGGGCTACATTGGCATGCTCTTCTTCAGAATTAGATCCAGACGCTTCAAAGTTAGAATCATCCCATGTTGCATGAGACCTTTCTTCTTGCATTTGAAAGTATCCTTCTTGAAACTTTCTTTTCTAGAGCTTTCCTTCTTTAGGTTTGGGCACACATTTCTAAAGTGTCCTGGCTCATTGCATTCATAGCATGTTATCTCTCTGCTTTCTTTTCTTCTTGAAGATGAATCTGGACGATCACCTCTGTTTTTGGATCTTCTGAAGTTGCTTTGTCTTTTCTTCTAGAGTTGTTTGAATCTTCTAGAGAGAAGGGTTAATTCATCTTCATCATTAGAGCCTTCTTCGTCAGAATCTTCTGTTTCTTCTTCCTCTGCGTGGAAGGGTTTAGTATTCTTTGATTTTTTTTTGTTCTGATATAGACCTTAGAGCGACATATTTTCTCTTTTTCTGAGGATCATCTTCCTCTAATTCTATTTCGCGACTTCTTAACGAGCTGAAAAACTCTTCCAAGCTTATAAAGTTCAGATCCTTGGACAGTTTAAGAGCTGTAACCATTGGTCTCCATTTCTTTGGAAGACTTCTTACAATCTTTTTGACATGATCAGCCATGGAGTAACCTTTGTCCAAAACCTTAAGTCTTGCAACTAGGGTTTGAAATCTTGAGAACATGATCTCAATGGTTTCTTCGTCTTTTATCTTGAAAGCCTCATATTTCTGGACTAATCCCAAAGGTTTTCTTTCCTTGACTTGAGTATTACCTTCGTGTGTTATTCTCAAGGAATCAAAAATATGCTTCTCCATATTTCTGTTAGTAATTTTTTCATGTTCGTTGTAAGATATGACATTCATAAGGATGGTTATGGCTTTGTGATGATTTTTAAACTCACGCTTTTGATCATCGTTCATCCTGTTTCTGAGAATGGGAATAGCAATTGTAGATTCGGTTATTTCATAACCATTTGTAATAATATCCCAGAGATCTACATTATAGCTTAGAAAGAAATTTCCTATTCTACCTTTCCAATAATTAAACTTTTCTCCATCGAAGACAGGAGGCTTGGCATTGTAATTATCTCTCACATTTGTGTTATAAGTAGCCATAATGTTTTTCTCACACTGGATCTCTCTACACAGTTAAGTGTTTGATATACAAATCAATAACAGAGTCGGAGCTCTGATACCAACTGAAGGTGGATAAAAACACAAGAGGGGGGGGGGGGGGGGAGGGGGAGGGTTGAATTAGGTTTTCACAAATGTAAGTTTTTTTCAACCACTACACAAAATAACCAAGAGAAGGAAGTTAAAGAGACACATGCATTTTTATCCTGGTTCACTGTTAACGAAGTTACTCCACTCCACCCGCCAAGGTGATTTTGCCTTCAACAAGGACTTAATCCAATAATCTCAACAGATTACAACAAGTTCGTCTAAGTGTTTAGAAAAACACCTTAGCCCTCTCAAGTCTACAGACTAACACTTAGTCACTTAAGGAAATCAATATCAATAAAGATACAAAGAAGATGTTTACAATGTTGCTTCTATAAAGCAGATGAAACAAATGTTTAAACACAAGAATTACACAATATGAGCAACAACTCTAGTGTATAAGAAATAGATTTAAGACTGTGCAACTCTTGTGTATAAGAAATAGATTTAAGACTGTGCGTGTTTCTCTTCTTTTTGGTGTAAATCGTTATATTCTTGTAAGAAGGAGTTATCTCTTTATATAGATGGATGTTTGAACCTTGAGGGGTAAGTGTAACTATCCAAGCCATCTGTCTCAACGGTAACATTTGACCTGTGAGAGAAAATAGTAGCAAAGCCTCACCATATCCCATGTAGCAGTACTGATTTAAAATAAGTTTATATTAATATAGGCATGTCTACAAGTACGGATACTTCCATCACACGATTCTATCTTGTCCATCTCTTCTAACCAACTTTATCTTGTAAGACCAGAGAATAAAAGAATGAGTGATATATGAGTCTTCAGTATTTTTAAAATCTTTAGAAATTCTATCTTCAGAATTTTTAAACTACGTTCAGTAGAAACTTGTATTTAGAGTCTTCAGAGTCATTTATCAGAGCTAGAAGCAAAGCTTTTTCTTAAAAGCACATTATCTTTCTTCATCTTCAGATGCATTCAGCATTCATCAGATCTACTGATGTTTCTTTTGAAGCATGAAACAAATTTCTTAAGGAATTCAAGAGATTTTGATCTATAATACTTTGAGAGTTCTCCAGAATCAGTTTTCATTAAATAACTGCATACTTTACGAAATTCATTAGAGTACATAACTGTTACATAGAAAATATATGTGTTGTTAATGTTATAATCAAAACTAGAGATTATACGTAGAACCAAAAGCTTGTTCTAACAATAACAATATTATCATGTCAAATACTTTTCTCTATTTGAATATGAAACCTCACATTTGAGAGTGTAAACTACTTGTAGTTATTACTAATTTGTCTACATTGTGGTCGTAGAAAATAAATTAAGTATATAAGATTATCGTCTCCATAGAAATTGATGCGATTTGAAATGTTACTTAACAATTTCTATAATTTTTAGAAAAGTTTGTAGAAGTTTGTTTTTTTGTAAAACTCAATAATGGATTAACGGTAAATAAAACTATTGTTTTAATGTGAGAAGGCTTGTTGGGGTTATATTTCATCGGTCTCATCCCCATGTATTATCATGATCCTCAATATACATTTCTAATCAACAATTAATATTACCACATATGGAACTGAATTCGTTGTTTATATCTAAATCATTAATGTAAAATCAATCCATTTGACTAATGCAATCTCTCAGCCTATTAAACAATACGATAACATTAAGATTTGATAGTATCTATAGATTCTATAGTTAAATCTATGTCCATAGTTTAGCATTTAAAATATGAAAATATTTGATCTAGTAAAGAAAATATTTCTCAATATAATTTCAAAACCATGAAAACATGTTCTAGTTAGCCACTCTAAAACAAGCATTAAACATGAAGATGAATATCAATGTTAAAGAATAATTAGAATTATATAAAACACCATGATCAAGATTGATATATGAGTGTTACACCCTAAAATTTGCCCAACCTTATCACTTGGTTTATGTTTCATTATCATTAGCATTTGCATATAGAGTCATGTACATAGGCTAATCATCTGCATAGCATAAGCATAGCAAGTCATTCAACAGGGGACCAATCATTATTCTCATCTCTAGAAGCCTATCAAGAGGTTATTATCCTAATTCCATCTCATTCAAGTCATCAGGAAAGAATTTGAAAGCAAAGAGTTCAGCAGATCAAGCCTTGAGTCCATCTCCTAGCTGAGGGTATCTGAGGGTCAACAAGAGGGTTGTGAGCTGTGAGTTGAAGGCATGGAGAGTATCTAGACATTATGAGAGACTTAAAAAGTCATTTGGAGAAGAAAACAAGTTGTTGATGTGATCACAAGAGTTGCAGTTGAAGGCAGTCAACTAGGGTTTCATCTGGGTCAACCCTAGGTCAACCCTAGGTCAACCCTAGGTCAATTGACTGACTTAAGGGGCATTCAAGTCTAGTGGAGAGATGGGGGGTTCATCATTGGATATATAAAGAAGGATATGGAGATATGCCAAGAAGAATTCAAGAGAAATCAAGGAGAAGAGGAGTTTCTAAATTAGGGTTTCTATGTAAAATCCCCTAGTTTAGGTCAAATTTCCAAGCAAGATAAGTCAAAATGCTAGCTTCAAATGGCTCCTTGGCCAACATGAAACTTGTAGAGGATCTCAAGACCTTTAATTTGAGTGGTGGAAGACATCAAGGAGATTTATATAACTCAAGTTATGGTCCTTACAAGTTACAGGTCATCTGAGGTATCTGAAATTTTGTCTGTGAAAGTGACTTGACTTCCAAGCAATTTTTACCCCTCAAGGAGATTTCAAATGAATTCTTGGTCAACATAAGAATTGTTCCTCATTGTCTTAGCTTTCTATAATGGTATGGTATGCCCTCATATGATGTGTGGAGCTCTACTTATGGTCTTGGCAAGCAAAGGGTATTTTGGGCATTTGTGAATTACAGGTCATTTTAACTCATGTCCAAAACTCATACAAGGAGGCCTCAAATGGAAAAACTTACAACATCAAACTTGCTCCAAATGACATTTTGAGTCTAGAAAGGAGGTCACAAATTGTTGGAAAAGCTCATAACATGAAGTTGCATGATTGGTCAAAATTTGAACTAAAATGGCTTATAATTTGAATAAAGTCAAAGTGAAAAATGGTTTGGGAGATTTATAAGTCCAAATGGAGACTTCCAATATATGATTTTGGGTCCAAAAGACATTTTAGAGACAATGGTTCAAACACTTTTTTGAGTTTAGAAGGAAAAAGAAAAGTTATTCATGGTTACTTGCATTTGAAGAAACATTTCAAAAATGGATCAAAGTTGGAAGGCAAGGGAAATTGTAAGATGGATCTAGAAAGTTCATTTGAGCCCTATATAAACATGAAATGAAGATTGATCAAGGGTTGGATTCATTTGTCACCAAAGTCTCCCAAAGTTTTCTCATTCTTTCTCATTGCAATTCCCTCCAAATTTCCCAAAATCTTCATCAATTCTCATCAACATTGATCCTCCTACATTCAATCATCATCATAGACCAGAATTCAACCAAGAACAGGGTGTGATCAATCCATTTTCGAGCACCATAATCATCAACATCAAAATTGCAATTTCCATTGGAACTCAAGATCCAGTGCAAGACTCCTCAAGGTGTTGCATACAGAATCAAGTAGTGCAATTGTAGATCAAGATCCAAGCCTCAAAAGCCTCAGATCCACGAATTTCATCATCATCCACAAGCTTTCACACCAGGTGCATTTTTTCTGCCACAGCTTGATTTAGTTAGTTTAGCATGGTTTTGTTAGTTTAGATATGATGTAGGATGTTAGTAGAGCAATTAGGATGAGTTTGGAGTAGTTTGGTGATGATTGTTAGCAGGTTGTTAGAACTGTTAGGATGTAGAACTCGTGGCATAGTGCATTATAATCTTAGGTTGTTAGCGCAGGATGATCACCATTAGTCATAGATTAGATTAGTATAAGTTTGATTGAGAATTATGCTGATGAGTTGCAGAGTATTTTCATGGAGTCAGAACTTAGTGCTATCGGTTTGAGTGATTTGTTAAGTTTCAAAACAAACAAAGACCATAGGCGTATAGAGGGAGGAATTCTGAGTGTTTTTCATGTTTGTATCGTGTTGATCCATGGACTGTGGAGGGAGAGCAGATTGGGGGAATTGTATGCGTGCATGGAGTTTCATGGAGTGTAAACCCTAATTCTCATGAACTAATGAAGAAGACGAAATCCTGGACGTTCATTGCTTGTTGGACCCTTGACTCAGAGAGCAATCCTGTGGCTCTCGTTTAATTCTGATTTTGGAGGGAATTAGCTGGGTGCCCTAAACGCACCGTTTCATTAATTGAAACGGGCGGGCCTAAGACTCCATTGATATCCCCACCCCCCAATGCCTGAGCCCAATTCATTTTGCACGTGAACTCCTACTATTTTCACCCCCTGCGTTTTTTTATTTTTCATTGTTTCTGACCTTGTTCTGGGCCTGATGTAATTTGCTATGCGCACCCCACCACTGCCTGGCCCATCCAAATATGAACTGAGCGTGATTGTTATTCTTACCCCCCTCCCTCTCATTTTAATTTCAATTGTTTTTAATTCCACTTTAATTTTACCAACTTTAAAAAATTCATAATAAATAGATAAAAAATCATTTTTGATCCATTCTTTTTATATCATTTTCTTTAAAGAGCCTAGAAAATTATAAAAAAGTAAAAATTGCATTTCATTTTTATTTGATATTTTTCTCATATTTTCTAAATAAATGACATTTTGAATAGCTTCATTTCATGCATGATTTTATTAATTTTTGTTCTATTAAATGCTTTCATATTTTTTGTTCATTCTTTTTATATTGCTTAGATGAGATATTGAACTTGTAGATCCAATTTAGTTCCCATTTTTTAGGAATTAATTTTAGGTGTTTAATGTAGGCTTGAACAACATGAACAAATTAGGGTTTTTAGGTGATGACTTAAGAAGCTTGATTCTTTCCCTTAGGACTTAGGGTTTGACTAGTTTAGTTATGGGATTATAGGGGCTATGGGTAGTTATTAGATCCCCTTAGAAAAAGTCAGGATTCCCCTACTGCTATTAATGCTCTGTGTATATCTGATTGACTGGTGTGGTGTGCCCTCTGGGGATTGTTGCTTGCTTGTTTGGGTATTGGGTTTGTCTGGGGACTTGGGAGAGCTGAAGACTTGAGGAGATAAAGACCATTGGAGATCCAAAGATTGAAGATCAACTGCCAGAGTTGGAGAGGAGGTTCTTGCTAGCAGCTGCTGAGGAGACTAGGGTTTAGGAGCTAGGCAGAGCTCTAGGTTAGAAAGCTTGTTTCTCAAACATGGATTGCCTTGTCTGCATCCATTCTTCTCTGTGATTCAGAGTCTCTCTAAGACACTCACCCCCTTCCTTTGGAAGGCTTGGTGATAGTGTCTAAGAGATAGAACTCTTGAGAGAAAATGTCCTTTGTGTTAGAAGCAGTCTGTTCACCACCCTTGGTAGTCAGCTGATTGCTTAACACCCAATTCACTCTTGTGACTGATCCCTCATCCTGGAGGTTTGAACTTGAAGAAAAGCCATTGCAGATAGAAGACTGATGATCAAAGCCCTTATCTGAAGGCCATGAAGATGGAGACTGATGCTTGTTGAAGCCTGTAACTGAGTGGAGATTACTTGGAGCCAGATGTTGAGTCAGAGCTGCTGATGCTGTTTATTTCTGTTGTATTTCATTGCTGATGTATTGATTGGTTTTCCGGACTGTATTGTTTGCTGTTTACCCTGTTGGGTTGAAAGTGAAGCCTGTTCACTTTTGCCTATTGTTTTCTAGGTTCGAGGTTGAGTGGGACTCCCTTTCCTCGCTTGTACTGTTGCATCCATGCATTTTACTGCTTTATTATATCTGTTATTGTTTCTGTTTCTGCCTATCCCGTAGGATCTCTGTTTCTCTCTGCGCAAGAGAGGAGCATGATAGACACTAGGTCTTAACCCATGCATGATAACATTAGGTTAGTTTGTTTCCCTTCGCAACCGTAGGTTAGAGTTCTGTCTCTTTCTTTCTCAAAACAAACAGAAAAACACATAAAGATTTCAAACACAATAAAAGACACTTCTTTCGTAAAAGAATGTGAACTCATCAAAACGTCATTTTTGTCCGCTTGGACCGCTAATCAGAAAACCTTTTTCAGAAAGAATAAAATCAACCAAGACAAGCTTGTGTCTTCCGTAGCCCGAACTACGTTTGCTCTGATCTTTCATGCTGTATGAAAGTACGTAGGCATAGGGTGCGATATCCTAGCGAGCAACCTTCCCCTCCTTTCCCGTAGGTAGGCGAACTACGTTGACTCTGATTTCTCGTTCCAGGCGAGAATACGTAGGCATAAAGTGCGATACTTTGCCGAGTCATTTTTATTTTCATTTTATTTTCTTTTTAACCCTTGACCTATGGTTTAGATAGAATAACAATCCATACCCGAAAACAAGCGTGGATCCCGTCGAGTACGACGGACGTGAGGGGTGCTAATACCTTCCCCTTGCGTAACCGACTCCCGAATCCAGGTTTTGGTTGCGACGACCATACCTTTCCCGTGTTGTGCGAGGTTTACTCTGAGCGTTTCCTTTCCCTCCCGTGGGATAAATAACGCACGGTGGCGACTCTTCTATTCAGCCGGCGCCGATTTTCGCAGTAGCGACAGCTGGCGACTCTGCTGGGGACCCAACATCCCCTGGCTGCTAAGAACTGCGATGGTTCTTATGCATTTGGGATCCAACGTCCCTTTGAGAGAGTCAATCCTAGCGCTTGTTTTCCCGTCGAGGATTTTGTATGGAGTAATTGTATATTTCTAACCTTGTATTTTCAGCTTTGTATATTGTTTATTATTGCTGTATCGGGGTGTGACGGGTGTTCTGATATTGAGAGATAAGCCGGACCTGGGCTTGAGTGCACCTAGAATTAGAGTAGAAATTAGTGGGCGCCCGCTTGCTTTGCTTGCTTTGGTGTCCCATGAAATCTACACTCAGACGAGGTTCCTCTGGTTGGCCTCCTGCCCCTTCCTTTGGTTGGCGTGGGTTGCTGGTTAGTTGGATTGTCGACTCTGGGGACCGATCATTTGGAAGTTGGCTAAGTGAGGCCTCTTCAGGAATTGATGATGCCACTCCTTCTGGGAATCGTATCATCAACCCTGAAAGTCTGTGACGCCGACGACCGCATAGGATGCCGTACCTTGTGCCAGTTATAGGGCCACCCACCTGTGAGAGGGTTTGGGGTTATGCAGGTAACTAGACCTTCAGACTACCGGTTATTTCTTGATCAGAGATCCTGGGTATTTATGGAGAGTTAGGAGGTCTGTCAGAGACCATTTGGGGATGTGTTTTGAGGTCTGTCAGAGACCAGTTGGAGAGTTCTGAGGTCTATCAGAGGCCAATTAGAGATGTGATTTGAGGTCTATCAGAGACCAGTTGGAGTTATGGTTTGAGGTCTGTCAGAGACCAGTGTTGGAGTTTTATTTTAGGTCTATCTGAGACCAGGGCTTGATGACTTCTGGATGGTCTATCTGAGACCTTTCTTGATTGGGTTCAGGCTATTCAGCTACAGCTTTGGTCCCTGTTGCATGTTACTTGCATTGCATTGCCTGCATATCCATTACCATTTGCATTTCACTAATGTGTGTCTGTGCTGCAGGTGCATTTGCATTTCCCTAGTTCTAGTGCCCGGACTTCTGAGTTTTGATCATGACTAGCTTAAGGAGAACGGTTGCTTACAAATTGCCTACTCCTGATATTGTTCCTTTACTGGGGTTGATCTCTCTTGCTGATGAGGGTGTTCGTAGGAGCTTCCGGATGAGCTATGGTAGATTACTGAGATTGGTGTGCAAACCTACAGAGGTAGAGTTGGATGGGTTGTATGCTTTGATGCAATTCTACGACCCTGCTTTGAGGTGCTTTACGTTCTCTGACTTTATTATGGGACCAACCCTGGAGGAATACGCTGAGTATGTTGAGTTGCCCGTGCAGAACCAGGTTCCATTCATTCATTATGACGCCAAACCCAAGCCGGAGGATTTGGCAAAAGCCTTGCATATTGATGCTTCTGAACTTGTGACTACTGTTTCCCGTGGGGTTCCAGGCTTCTCACTTCAGTTCTTAGTTGGTAAAGCCCAGGAGTACGCCAAGAGCGGGTGCTGGGTTGCTTTCAATGCTGTGTTGGCTTTGTGCATTTATGGCATAGTTTTGTTTCCCAACATACCGGATTTTGTGGACTTTGATGCTTTCTACTTGTTTGCCGCTGGTAATCCTGTACCTACCTTACTCGGAGATCTCTACCACTCACTGCATTACAAGAATGAGAAGGGAAGAGGAAAGAATGTTCATCTTTGTGTACCCTTGTTGAGTATGTGGTTTGAGAGTCACCTCCCTAAGAGAAGATCTGTTGCAGAGACTACAGTTCCAGCTGGTTGGCCAGAACGCCTGATGAGGCTATCGTCGGAAGATATGGAGTGGTTTGATCGAGACCTGTTGGGATCTGAGCTCATCTTCAGTTGTTCTGGGTACCCTAATGTGCCTTTGATAGGAAGAAAAGGGTGTATCAATTACAACCCTTCTCTATTCATTCGCCAGTTCGGATATGCACTAAAGAATCCACCTCAGGAGGACGAAGTACAGGAATCTCTGTACTTCACAGGTGATTTGAAGGGAGAGTTATTAGCCAAGTTGCAACATGCATGGGCGCGTATTAACCGTAGAGGGAAGCCACTGTTAGGAAAGAACGACTGTCAGTCCTATGCATCTTATAGAGTTTGGATTCAGGAGAGGGCTAGTCAGTTGAGGATGCCGTTTCCAGATGCACCAATTCTTGTTCCCGTTCCGGTAACAGAGCCGACTACTGTTTCTAGGGAAGCCTACGAGCAAGTTGTGAAGGAAAAAGAAGCCTTGATGAAGATTAATGAAGGGTTAGAGCAAGAGTTAGCCCAAGTACGCAGTGAGAAAAACAAGGCCGTATATGCTTTCCAACAACAGATCGAGCTAGTAAACAGACTAGGGGCTGAGTTGACTGAGGAAAAGAAAAAGCGCGAACGTCTGGGGCAAGAGTTCAGAAGTTCCCATGACATGCTGGAAGCCAAAAAGAAAGCGCTCGACGCAGCACACCGAGAGATATCTTCTTGCAATAAGACTTGGAATGCTACACTCACTAACAATAAGAAGAGGGAAGATAAGCTGAAGCAGCAAATTTCCGACCTCGAAGAGAAGTTGAAGTCTAGCATCAAGAAGTGTGAGGAAGAAGTGATGACCCGGTATAGTGTCCAGCATGCACTGAACAAGGCAATCAAATCCAGAGATGAAGCAGTGTCTCAGAAGCGAAAGCTAGAAGATTGCTTTGGAGAAGCAACATGGGAAGAAACTGCTGAAGACGTACGCCGTGTTCTTAAGAGGAGAAACCAGCTTGTTGAAGGGCTGCTTGATCGACCAAGTCATCCGGAGACCAAGAAGTTGATAGAGGAGTACCAGACTTTTGGGAGGATTTGATCATTTCATGTAGTAACTTGTATGCTTTATTTGCATAGTGCTGACCATCACCAGGATTGTTGGTTGAGGTCATGCCTTCTTTGTACTCTCAGTGATATTGTACCCTGGGCTTATTGATTCTCCCTGCAATATATGAGGCTTTCTATGATTCAGCTCCGATATTCCTATTATCAGCACTGTCACTGCACCGGCACCCTCGCACTAGAGCTGGGGGAATGAACTTCCCTAATGCACAGACACATTGCATTGCATTCATATTCATATTGCATTACAAGTAATCTTTGGATGGTGTCTTATTTCCTGCTTTGCACCAGGTACTTAACAGGATTGCAGATCAGCATCCGCACCGCTATTCTACACGCTCCAATTGTCGAAAAATCATGGACCAAATGCAGAACGAGATGCAAGATGTGCGCGAGAAGCTCGCTCTCTTCATGCAGACCATGGAAGCTATAGCAAAAGGGCAGGAGAATTTGCAGGCCATGGTCCAGCCTCTGTTGGCTCGAAACGCTGGTCATGGTAATGAAGATCATCAGTCTGTCCGGGTTGATACTGCTCATGGAGACGGCACTCCCACGCCAGTGGCTCCGCCCGTAGTCAATATACCTGCTGCTAATGTCAACAACGCTACCGCTGCTGTGAATGGTAACGTCGGAGTGGGGAATGAGACTGCTGTCCATAATGTTGGGCTGGGTGATGTCAATTTGGGAGATAATCTAGGAGGCAACGGCTTTGTCAATGCTGGATTCGGATTCAACGATCAGGGATTCGATAACACTGGGAAGTATGGCTTTAATGCTCAAGGCTTTGGGCAAGATGGTTATGGTATGGTCAATCAGGGTTACGGAGGCTTTGGAAATGGCAATGGTACTGGATTTATGGCTTTTGGTCCTGCTGGAGGTGTTCAAGGGTACGGCAACAGGGGCCGAGGTCCGGGGATGAATCAGATCAGAGCTGGATACGGGGCTGGAAATGGTATGTGGCAAGAAGATCAGCAGGAGGACGCCTTCTCCGGAGGAGGTTTTGAAGGGCCGATGGATGATTCCCAAAAGATTAGAATGCTGGAAGAGCAGATGAAGGGAGTCTTAAATCAAAGTGCTGTGGGATTGGACATGGCAACCATGGGCTTGGTACCTGGCTTGAGGGTGCCAATTAAATTCAAAGCTCCTGCGTTCGATAAGTATAAAGGAGACACATGTCCGAAAGTGCATGTACGAGCTTATTACAGAAAGATGTCTGCATACTCCACTGATGAAAGAATGCTAATGCATTTCTTTCAGGATAGTCTATCGGGCCCATCCCTAGAGTGGTACATGGGGTTGGAGCCAACTGATATCAAGACATGGAAGCAATTAGCAGAGGCATTTGTAGCCCATTACAAGTATAACAGCGACCTGGCACCCAATCGGGTCCAGTTGGCCGGGCTTTCGCAGAAGAAGGGGGAGAGTTTTAAAGAGTACGCGCAAAGGTGGCGCGATATGGCTGCCAGGGTCCGTCCTCCTGTAGAAGATAAGGAAATGAATGACATGTTTGTCGGCACATTCACAGGGCTGTTTCATGATATGCTGTTTCATACGTCTCTGGCCAGTTTTTCAGACCTGATTCTGATGGGGGAAAAGATTGAACGTAATATTAAGCAAGGAAAGTTCCAAGTCGAGGAATCAACTGCATCTGGCAGTAATAGGAAAGCTTATGGTGGGCGCCGTCAGGGCGAGGCAAGCGCGGTATTTGGAGGCCGAGGCCGAGGCCGAGGCAGGGGACGAGGTCAATATCGTCAGCCGCAGCAGGTGGCGAGTGTTACTATCCCATATCAACAACAACCACTCCAGCAACAACAACCGGTTCAGCAGCAGCCAATGCCACAGCAGCAGCAGCCTCAGCAGGGGGCACAGCAAGCTCAACGAAGATTCCAGGGTAGTAAACCGAGAAGAGTGTTTGAGAAGCCTCCCTCAACATATGCCGATTTGTTGCAGACATTGTTGGGATTGAATCTGGTAGAGAAAAGAACTCTGGCACCGATAACGGGAGCTCCCCCGTTCGGCTACGATGCAAGCAGGCACTGTGAGTTTCATTCTGGAGCCCCGGGTCACGATATAGAAGGTTGTCATGCTTTTAAGCATGTTGTGCAGGATCTTTTGGACAACAAGACTATCAATTTCGGAACGGTAGGTCCGAATATAGTCCAGAAACCCATGCCTAATCATGGGGCTAACGCCGTTCTGACTGAGGAGGGTCTGAATCGTATTATGAATGTTGAAGATTTAAAGACGCCGCTGAGCGAGATAAAGAGCCGACTGTTACAAGGAGGTGTCTACCCAGGTTGTAACGAGTATTGCTTAGATTGTTGGACCCTAGCTGGGGGGTGTGAGGATTTGAAGAAAGGCATTCAGGCTTTAATTGATGAGGGCATATTGCAGTTTGATCGAGCGGCAACTGATGAGCCTGCAGGGGCAGTAGTGGATAATCGGAGTGATGTGGCCACGGTAACAATTCCTCGGAAGACGATCACTATTGCAGCACCAGCTCAGCGCCCACCGATCACCATAACTAAGGCCAGGCCAATCCCGTACGAGAACACGAAAGCAGTCCCATGGTCATATGGGTTAGAGGTGTATTGTGATGGGATAAAGATTGATGTTAACAAGCAGCCAGCGGAGATTGTGGATAATGTTGTTGGCTCAGGAGGCATGGCAAGGAGTGGCAGGATCTTTATATCTCCTGAAGTGGAGGCCGAAAGACTAGCGAAAGGAAAAGGGAAAGCGGTTGAAAATGTTCCGGTACAAGCAAGTGAAAAAGAAGCAGCATCGAAGGATGTAGAAGAATTCATGCGCTTGATTCGAAAAAGTGATTATAAGATTGTGGAGCATCTGCAGCAGACGCCGTCCAAAATATCTATTCTATCATTGCTGTTGTGTTCGGAAGCTCACAGAAACGCTTTGCTGAAAGTCCTGGACACCTCTTTTGTACCCCAAGATGTCTCCGTAAATCAGCTAGAAGGAGTATTGGCACATGTGAATGCAGGCCACAGTCTGGGTTTTACCGATTTTGACTTGACTCCGAAAGGGAGAGATCATAATATGGCATTACACGTATCTGTTGAGTGTAGAGGATCAGTAATGTCGCACGTATTGGTTGACACCGGGTCATCTCTGAATGTGTTACCCAAGAAGGCGATGATGAAGCTGGATGTTCGAGGAATTTTGTGCACACCCAGTGATTTGGTAGTCAGAGCGTTTGATGGCACGCGGAGAACAGTCTTCGGATTGATTACCTTGCCTCTGCAAGTGGGGCCGGAAGTGTTTGCAACTGAGTTTTATATCATGGATATACAGCCTGCGTACAGCTGCTTGCTTGGAAGACCCTGGATTCATGGGGCGGGGGCAGTCACGTCTACCCTGCATCAGAAGTTAAAATACATGGTCGGAGACAGTGTAGTCACCGTGTGTGGAGAAGAAGACATCCTGGTCAGCCATCTATCGTCGTTTAAATATGTGGAAGTCGACGGGGAGATCCACGAGACGCCCTGCCAGGCATTCGAAGGTTTGCGCATCAAGGACAAAGGTCCCGGGCCGAGCAAAGTGCCAGAGATAGCTGTCTCATCGTATAAGGAAGCTCAAGCTCTAGTAGAAGCAGGAGAAACCAAGGGCTGGGGCAAAGTGCTGGACATTCCTGTGAAGATGGACCGGTTCGGACTGGGGTACCAACCGTCGTCATCAACTCCTTCCGTGGAGGCCCCCCGTTTCAGAAAGCCGATTACTATCTCTGCCAGTGGAGTATGTCATGAAACTGTCAATGCTGCTTCAGAGTCTGATGAAGGAGACAGCGACTGTGATATGGATGCCTGGATTCAGCCAAGCACGCCAGGACAAGGACTGTGCAACTGGTCTATTCAGGAGCTTGTTCCTGTGACTTTTAAACAGTAATGCTTTGCTTTATTAATTGTTGAATAATCTGATGTCTTTCCCGGGGCATCAGGATTTGCTTAGGGCTGTGTTGTTATAAACATTGCGTGTTAATCATTAAATAAATGGCGTTTTTTCATGTGCAAATACCGTAATCCCTGTCTTTCTTGTTTTATATTTTTTCAGTAAAATGGCAACGTGGTTATTCGCTTTATACGCATTTTGAAGCACTTAACCATTCCTTTTGCAGGATAACATTTTCAGATGACATCCTTGAACCACCTATGACTCGTCCCGACTTCGAGCACCCGGTATTTCAGGCTGAAGAAGAGGTTGTCGAAGATAGTGACGTTCCTGAAGAACTGTCTTGGTTAGTGAAGCAAGAGGAAAGAGCCATTCTGCCTCACGACGAGGTCATCGAAATTATCAACTTCGGGTCGGAAGGGGTTGAGAAGAATATTCGTATCGGAGCCGCACTGCAGAGTGATATCAAGCGAAGACTGGTTGAAATGCTTCAAGAGTATAATGATGTATTCGCTTGGTCATATGACGATATGCCGGGGCTCGATACAGATATGGTCGTGCATCGCCTGCCATTGAAAGAAGATTGCCCGCCGGTCAAACAAAAGCTTCGCAGAACACGACCAGATATGGCAATGAAGATCAAAGAGGAGGTGCAGAAACAGTGGGACGCTGGGTTCCTGGCTGTGACGAAGTATCCTTCATGGGTTGCCAACATCGTACCAGTGCCAAAGAAAGATGGCAAGGTTCGGATGTGCGTGGATTATAGAGATTTGAATAAAGCAAGCCCAAAAGACGATTTCCCACTTCCTCACATTGACGTGTTAGTTGATAATACTGCTCAATACTCCGTGTTCTCCTTCATGGATGGCTTTTCAGGCTACAATCAAATTAAAATGGCGCCAGAGGATATGGAGAAGACTACTTTCATAACGCCTTGGGGAACATTTTGTTACAAAGTGATGCCCTTTGGTTTGAAGAATGCTGGGGCAACATATCAGCGTGCGATGACGACTCTTTTCCACGACATGATGCATAAAGAGATCGAAGTTTATGTTGACGATATGATTGCCAAATCCCAGACGGAGGAAGAGCATCTGGTGAATCTGCTGAAGTTGTTTAAAAGACTTAGGAAGTTCAGGCTGAGGCTGAACCCTAATAAATGCACCTTCGGGGTGAGATCGGGTAAACTGCTGGGGTTTATCGTAAGCGAAAGAGGAATAGAGGTCGATCCTGCTAAAATAAAAGCGATTCAAGAAATGCCGACGCCTAAAACAGAGAAAGAGGTGCGCGGGTTTTTAGGGAGGTTGAACTACATTGCCCGGTTCATATCTCACCTAACGGCCACGTGTGAACCATTATTCAAGTTGCTAAAGAAAGATCAAGCTGTAACGTGGAACGAAAATTGTCAAAAGGCGTTCGATAAAATAAAGCAGTATTTGCAGGAGCCTCCTATTTTGATACCCCCAGTGGCAGGTAGACCCTTGATAATGTATTTGACGGTTCTTGAGGGAAGCATGGGTTGTGTTCTCGGTCAACACGACGAGACGGGGAGAAAAGAGCATGCGATCTATTACTTGAGTAAGAAATTTACAGACTGTGAATCTCGATACTCAATGCTGGAGAAAACTTGTTGCGCGCTGGCCTGGGCCGCCAAGCGTTTGAGGCAGTACATGCTGAATCATACAACCATGCTCATCTCGAAGATGGATCCTATCAAATATGTATTCGAAAAGCAGGCGTTGTCAGGTAGAATTGCCCGTTGGCAGATGGTCTTGACTGAATATGATATCCAATACGTCTCGCAAAAGGCTATAAAGGGGAGTGTGCTGTCTGAGTATCTGGCGGAGCAGCCTATTGAAGAGTACCAATCGATGAGGTTTGATTTTCCTGACGAGGATATCATGTACCTAAAGATGAAAGATTGCGAAGAGCCGTTGCCAGACGAGGGGCCAGAGTTGGGGTCCCAGTGGAAGATGATATTTGACGGAGCTGTGAATGCTTACGGTAGCGGAATAGGGGCAATCATCACCACGCCACACGGGTCGCACATCCCGTTTACTGCCCGTTTGACCTTTGCCGTTACCAACAATGAGGCCGAATACGAAGCTTGTATAATGGGGCTTGAAGAAGCCATTGATTTGCGAATCAATCATCTAGACGTATACGGAGACTCGGCTCTGGTGGTGAATCAGATCAAAGGGGAATGGGAGACGCGTCAGCCCAACTTGATACATTACATGAATTATGCAAGGAGATTGTTGCCTTTCTTTGACAAGGTTGAGTTGCATCATGTACCGCAGGCAGAAAATCAAATGGCTGACGCCCTTGCCACTTTGTCTTCCATGTACAAGGTCAACTTCTGGAACGAAGCTCCCCAAATCACTATCTCTCGGTTGGACAGGCCAGCTTATGTATTTGCTATCGATGAAGCATCTGATGACAAACCGTGGTATTTCGATATCCTTAATTTCCTGAAGAATAAAGAGTATCCGGCTGGGGCATCCAGTCAAGATCAGAAGACTCTCAGGAGATTAGCGGGTAATTTCTACTTGAACCCGGATGGCGTCTTATACAGAAGAAACCACGATTTGGTGTTGTTGCGTTGTATAGACGAGAAAGAGGCAAAGCTTCTCATGGAGGAAATTCACGAAGGTACCTTTGGTACGCATGCTGGTGGGCATGCTATGACGAGAAAACTGCTGAGGGCAGGTTATTTTTGGCTGACGATGGAAACTGATTGTTTCAAGTTCGCAAGGAAGTGCCACAAGTGCCAAATATATGCTGACAAGATACACGTGCCTCCGAGTCCTCTAAATGTGATGTCATCTCCATGGCCATTCTCGATGTGGGGAATCGATGTGATTGGAAAGATCGAGCCGACGGCTTCTAATGGGCATCGGTTCATCCTAGTAGCAATCGATTATTTCACCAAGTGGGTGGAAGCGGCGTCTTACGCGAATGTAACGAAGCAAGTGGTGGCTAGATTCATCAAGAGAGATATCATTTGCCGATATGGGATTCCCGAGCGGATAATCACGGATAATGGTTCAAATCTGAACAACAAAATGATGAAGGAGCTCTGTCAGAATTTCAAAATCGAACATCACAACTCCTCCCCTTACCGACCCAAGATGAATGGCGCTGTAGAGGCGGCCAATAAGAATATAAAGAAGATCATCCAGAAAATGGTGGTGACCTATAAGGATTGGCATGAAATGCTACCTTTTGCTTTGCACGGTTATCGTACGACGGTACGCACATCAACCGGGGCAACTCCGTTCTCGTTGGTATACGGAATGGAAGCGGTATTACCATTGGAGGTTGAGATCCCTTCTCTGAGGGTATTGCGAGACGTTCAGCTGGACGAGGCAGAATGGGTAACGAATAGATTGAACCAACTGAGCTTAATGGACGAGAAGAGGCTAGCTTCTCTAGCATACGGTCGTTTGTACCAAAGCCGAATGAAGAAAGCATACGACAAGAAGATACTTCCGCGAAGCTTTCAGACGGGCGACCTTGTGCTGAAAAGGATTCTCCCGCCGCAAGCAGATCACAGGGGCAAGTGGACCCCCAACTACGAAGGGCCATACGTTGTCAGTAAAGTCTTTTCAGGAGGAGCGTTGTTGTTGTCCACCATGGACGGAGAAGACTTCACATCACCTGTGAATTCGGACGCAGTTAAAAAATACTTTGCTTAAAATAGACCCGCTGGACAGAAAAAAGAGAGTCCAGGCAAAAATGGGGCATCCTGGCGAACCAAAAACAGAATGAAAGGTTCGGGCAAAAGTTAGGGATAAAATTGAAAAATGTACACCCGCGAAGTTGAAAACCTACACTGGGCGGCTTCGGCAAAAAAGGGTATCCCGGTGAACTGAAAACCCGTAAAGGGCGGTTCACGCAAAAGTTAGGGATTTGAAAAGCAAATGACTGCGGTCCGAATTTGATATTGCAATGAGCATCAATGCGGGAGAATACATTTGAGGAGTCAGTTATCGGATACAATCTCTTCAGAAGTGGGGATACCGGGAAAGCATTAGAGTCGGATGAGTCATAGGAGGATCAGTTCGTGGTGTTCATCCGCATCCCGTTGCCGACATGTGTACAAAATTTAATTTGTCAAAATATTCATGCTTCTTGTGCATACTTATGTATTTGCTTTGCGTAGCTTCCTCATTTCAGGAGTTACATCCCGTGTACAAAAAAAAAAAACTCCGCCCATTCAGGGGCCAATCAATAAAATACGTTATTCAGTACTTGACACTGTTCTTTACTGTTTTGTGCATGATTAACGCCTAAGTTTGATGAAACTAGCATGAGTATAACATCGCTGGCCCTTGCCAACAATTGTTAAAGCTTTGAATTAACTGAGTGTAACGTCACTAACCTGAATTGATTTGATTGCATAGGCTTGTCGTGTCTTGTTTGTGTTGTTGCAGGTTTCGTAACCATACGAAGAAGGTGATCAAAAGATTGCGATAACGAAAGACTCAGTCTTCACGCAGGTCATGCGTGTTCTTCCTGAAGAAGGATAGAATTTCCCAGCTAGCCGTAGCTTACTCAAAGGGAGCAGAAAAGTTATTCGTCCTCAATAGAGTTCGGCGATTCCAGGATCATAAGGCTGTATTCAGACAGGTTCATCTTTCCCCGCAGGGTCATGCACTCTCCCCCAGCGGAATCAGTTAATTTTCCCCAAGAGAATCATCCCATCCTCAACGGAGTTCTCTGTTCAGCAAGTTTCCATTCCTTCCAGTGGAATTCGAAGATTATGACTCTCCCAAGCAGAGTTGATGGGGGTTCCTGTCATTTGTTTTGTCAGGGATACT
Organism: Lathyrus sativus; assembly: GCA_963859935.3. Lineage (NCBI taxonomy): Eukaryota > Viridiplantae > Streptophyta > Magnoliopsida > Fabales > Fabaceae > Lathyrus > Lathyrus sativus. Next base: position 398,042,044 of record OZ012740.1, read on the forward strand.
GTGCAATATCAGTTCACGTTCCAGCAGAGAGTCCGATCGTACTATGCACATCTGATATTCCCCAGCAAAGTTATATTCCCCAGCAGGGGGTTACCTCAATAGGGTGTTTGGTTTGAGTTCCCAATTTCCCAGCAGGGTCGACTTCACCCTTCCAGCATTTATTTTGCTGGAATAATTCTGTAGCATCTGGCTATCCCCGGCGGAGTCGGCATTATCCTTCCAGCATTTATTTTGCTGAAGCAGTTTCTGTACTCTAGCAGTTCAGGTGGAGAGAACTCTCGCTCAAATGAATTACCAAACACTCAAGATCTCGGCATGAGATATTCAATGATAATGTCAGTTTCGGCAGTATTCCCTCAGAGTTACCAGGATAAGTTTCTCTTTATTCCCAGGCGGAATTAGTTGTCATCGGAGGTTCCATGAATCAGAATTTCAGAAGCCACCGCCGGTTATCAGAGCAGGCGTCCGATAGTTGGTTTCCAGACATCCCCAGTAGAGTTCATCTCAAAGTCGCTGTCACGTCAGTGTTAAGAAGTTTGTGGGTGTGGATCATTGGAGAACTAAGTCCTGACGCGGACAATTTACTCCTAGATTGACGAGATTTCTTCAGAAGTGGGCGTCCTAACGTGGACGGGTTTATTCCCCGGATTGGTGAAGTGTGTTAGTCCTAACGTGGACAGATTCGGGTTCTCGAAATTAGTGGAATGGGAGGTCATGACGTTGACAAAAGTGATTACTCTTTGTGTTGGTGCCCTGACGTGGACAGATCAGACCAGCGTGTGGGTCCTTACGTGGACAAGCCTCATTTCCTCAGCAGGTCGAAGACGCCTGAGTCCTAACATAGACAAATCAAGACTAGATCAGTGTCCCGACGTGGACAAATCAAAGAAATTATTATTCCTAACGTGGAGAAGTGGGTCCTAACGTGGACGATGTAGTCCTTACGCGGACATATCAAAAGAGGTGATTCCTAACGTGGAAAGATCAGAGTCCTTACGTGGACATATCAAGAGCATCCCTTACGTGGAAGAAAAATGGTTTCCTTACGTGGGAAGACGAGTTTATTCCTTACGTGGAAGAGTTTAGTCCTGACGCGGACATATCAAGATTGATTCCTGACGGGGAAAGAAATGGACTATTCCTGACGTGGAAGAGTTTAGTCCTGACGCAGACAGATCAAAGAAGTTATTCCTAATGTGGAAGAAGAAGATTTACTCCTTACGTGGAAAAATTGGGGTCCTTACGTGGACAGATTCAAGAAAAGTTGATTCCTGACGTGGAAGAATGATGTACTCCTTACGTGGAAAGTTGAGTCCTGACGTGGACAGGTTCAGAACCAATGTTGAATTCTTTACGAGGAAAGATTGGAGTCCTGACGCGGACATGTCAAGTGGTATTGGAGTCCTTACGTGGACAGATTGATATAGTTCTCCTTACGTGGAAAGAGACTTGTATTCCTGGCGTGGAAAGATGAAAGGGTTAGCCCTGACGTGGACAGATACAGAAGAAATGATTCCTAATATGGACAGGTGCTACTCCTAACGTGGAAGAATTTTATTCCTAACGTGGACGATTCAGTTTATGGAAATGCAGACGAATTATCCCCAGCGGAGTTGCCGAGATTTTCCTGGGTTAACAGCAAGTGGAGTCCTAACGTGGACAGGTTCTAGTTGAGAGTTCTTCGTGTTGATGACAGACAGAGTCCTAACGTGGACAAGCAAGCGATCTGTTATGACAGAATCCTCTTCAGAACGATGAAGACAATCCCCAGCACAGTCGCACGAGATCAGTGGGTTACTGTAACAGTCAAATTCAGCTGATGAATGTCATTCCTCAAGCAGGAGCGCAATTTAGTTTTGCGGTTGGCAAATTTCTGGTTTCACTAGTATTCAACCGTCTCGTACCGCGAATGTCTGAAGGCTCCGGGTTCTTCACTCAATCGGGTCCAAGTCGCTTGAATAGGGGCAGCTGTTACACCCTAAAATTTGCCCAACCTTATCACTTGGTTTATGTTTCATTATCATTAGCATTTGCATATAGAGTCATGTACATAGGCTAATCATCTGCATAGCATAAGCATAGCAAGTCATTCAACAGGGGACCAATCATTATTCTCATCTCTAGAAGCCTATCAAGAGGTTATTATCCTAATTCCATCTCATTCAAGTCATCAGGAAAGAATTTGAAAGCAAAGAGTTCAGCAGATCAAGCCTTGAGTCCATCTCCTAGCTGAGGGTATCTGAGGGTCAACAAGAGGGTTGTGAGCTGTGAGTTGAAGGCATGGAGAGTATCTAGACATTATGAGAGACTTAAAAAGTCATTTGGAGAAGAAAACAAGTTGTTGATGTGATCACAAGAGTTGCAGTTGAAGGCAGTCAACTAGGGTTTCATCTGGGTCAACCCTAGGTCAACCCTAGGTCAACCCTAGGTCAATTGACTGACTTAAGGGGCATTCAAGTCTAGTGGAGAGATGGGGGGTTCATCATTGGATATATAAAGAAGGATATGGAGATATGCCAAGAAGAATTCAAGAGAAATCAAGGAGAAGAGGAGTTTCTAAATTAGGGTTTCTGTGTAAAATCCCCTAGTTTAGGTCAAATTTCCAAGCAAGATAAGTCAAAATGCTAGCTTCAAATGGCTCCTTGGCCAACATGAAACTTGTAGAGGATCTCAAGACCTTTAATTTGAGTGGTGGAAGACATCAAGGAGATTTATAGAACTCAAGTTATGGTCCTTACAAGTTACAGGTCATCTGAGATATCTGAAATTTTGTCTGTGAAAGTGACTTGACTTCCAAGCAATTTTTACCCCTCAAGGAGATTTCAAATGAATTCTTGGTCAACATAAGAATTGTTCCTCATTGTCTTAGCTTTATAGAATGGTATGGTATGCCCTCATATGATGTGTGGAGCTCTACTTATGGTCTTGGCAAGCAAAGGGTATTTTGGGCATTTGTGAATTACAGGTCATTTTAACTCATGTCCAAAACTCATACAAGGAGGCCTCAAATGGAAAAACTTACAACATCAAACTTGCTCCAAATGACATTTTGAGTCTAGAAAGGAGGTCACAAATTGTTGTAAAAGCTCATAACATGAAGTTGCATGATTGGTCAAAATTTGAACTAAAATGGCTTATAATTTGAATAAAGTCAAAGTGAAAAATGGTTTGGGAGATTTATAAGTCCAAATGGAGACTTCCAATATATGATTTTGGGTCCAAAAGACATTTTAGAGACAATGGTTCAAACACTTTTTTGAGTTTAGAAGGAAAAAGAAAAGTTATTCATGGTTACTTGCATTTGAAGAAACATTTCAAAAATGGATCAAAGTTGGAAGGCAAGGGAAATTGTAAGATGGATCTAGAAAGTTCATTTGAGCCCTATATAAACATGAAATGAAGATTGATCAAGGGTTGGATTCATTTGTCACCAAAATCTCCCAAAGTTTTCTCATTCTTTCTCATTGCAATTCCCTCCAAATTTCCCAAAATCTTCATCAATTCTCATCAACATTGATCCTCCTACATTCAATCATCATCATAGACCAGAATTCAACCAAGAACAGGGTGTGATCAATCCATTTTCGAGCACCATAATCATCAACATCAAAATTGCAATTTCCATTGGAACTCAAGATCCAGTGCAAGACTCCTCAAGGTGTTGCATACAGAATCAAGTAGTGCAATTGTAGATCAAGATCCAAGCCTCAAAAGCCTCAGATCCACGAATTTCATCATCATCCACAAGCTTTCACACCAGGTGCATTTTTTCTGCCACAGCTTGATTTAGTTAGTTTAGCATGGTTTTGTTAGTTTAGATATGATGTAGGATGTTAGTAGAGCAATTAGGATGAGTTTGGAGTAGTTTGGTGATGATTGTTAGCAGGTTGTTAGAACTGTTAGGATGTAGAACTCGTGGCATAGTGCATTATAATCTTAGGTTGTTAGCGCAGGATGATCACCATTAGTCATAGATTAGATTAGTATAAGTTTGATTGAGAATTATGCTGATGAGTTGCAGAGTATTTTCATGGAGTCAGAACTTAGTGCTATCGGTTTGAGTGATTTGTTAAGTTTCAAAACAAACAAAGACCATAGGCGTATAGAGGGAGGAATTCTGAGTGTTTTTCATGTTTGTATCGTGTTGATCCATGGACTGTGGAGGGAGAGCAGATTGGGGGAATTGTATGCGTGCATGGAGTTTCATGGAGTGTAAACCCTAATTCTCATGAACTAATGAAGAAGACGAAATCCTGGACGTTCATTGCTTGTTGGACCCTTGACTCAGAGAGCAATCCTGTGGCTCTCGTTTAATTCTGATTTTGGAGGGAATTAGCTGGGTGCCCTAAACGCACCGTTTCATTAATTGAAACGGGCGGGCCTAAGACTCCATTGATATCCCCACCCCCCAATGCCTGAGCCCAATTCATTTTGCACGTGAACTCCTACTATTTTCACCCCCTGCGTTTTTTTATTTTTCATTGTTTCTGACCTTGTTCTGGGCCTGATGTAATTTGCTATGCGCACCCCACCACTGCCTGGCCCATCCAAATATGAACTGAGCGTGATTGTTATTCTTACCCCCCTCCCTCTCATTTTAATTTCAATTGTTTTTAATTCCACTTTAATTTTACCAACTTTAAAAAATTCATAATAAATAGATAAAAAATCATTTTTGATCCATTCTTTTTATATCATTTTCTTTAAAGAGCCTAGAAAATTATAAAAAAGTAAAAATTGCATTTCATTTTTATTTGATATTTTTCTCATATTTTCTAAATAAATGACATTTTGAATAGCTTCATTTCATGCATGATTTTATTAATTTTTGTTCTATTAAATGCTTTCATATTTTTTGTTCATTCTTTTTATATTGCTTAGATGAGATATTGAACTTGTAGATCCAATTTAGTTCCCATTTTTTAGGAATTAATTTTAGGTGTTTAATGTAGGCTTGAACAACATGAACAAATTAGGGTTTTTAGGTGATGACTTAAGAAGCTTGATTCTTTCCCTTAGGACTTAGGGTTTGACTAGTTTAGTTATGGGATTATAGGGGCTATGGGTAGTTATTAGATCCCCTTAGAAAAAGTCAGGATTCCCCTACTGCTATTAATGCTCTGTGTATATCTGATTGACTGGTGTGGTGTGCCCTCTGGGGATTGTTGCTTGCTTGTTTGGGTATTGGGTTTGTCTGGGGACTTGGGAGAGCTGAAGACTTGAGGAGATAAAGACCATTGGAGATCCAAAGATTGAAGATCAACTGCCAGAGTTGGAGAGGAGGTTCTTGCTAGCAGCTGCTGAGGAGACTAGGGTTTAGGAGCTAGGCAGAGCTCTAGGTTAGAAAGCTTGTTTCTCAAACATGGATTGCCTTGTCTGCATCCATTCTTCTCTGTGATTCAGAGTCTCTCTAAGACACTCACCCCCTTCCTTTGGAAGGCTTGGTGATAGTGTCTAAGAGATAGAACTCTTGAGAGAAAATGTCCTTTGTGTTAGAAGCAGTCTGTTCACCACCCTTGGTAGTCAGCTGATTGCTTAACACCCAATTCACTCTTGTGACTGATCCCTCATCCTGGAGGTTTGAACTTGAAGAAAAGCCATTGCAGATAGAAGACTGATGATCAAAGCCCTTATCTGAAGGCCATGAAGATGGAGACTGATGCTTGTTGAAGCCTGTAACTGAGTGGAGATTACTTGGAGCCAGATGTTGAGTCAGAGCTGCTGATGCTGTTTATTTCTGTTGTATTTCATTGCTGATGTATTGATTGGTTTTCCGGACTGTATTGTTTGCTGTTTACCCTGTTGGGTTGAAAGTGAAGCCTGTTCACTTTTGCCTATTGTTTTCTAGGTTCGAGGTTGAGTGGGACTCCCTTTCCTCGCTTGTACTGTTGCATCCATGCATTTTACTGCTTTATTATATCTGTTATTGTTTCTGTTTCTGCCTATCCCGTAGGATCTCTGTTTCTCTCTGCGCAAGAGAGGAGCATGATAGACACTAGGTCTTAACCCATGCATGATAACATTAGGTTAGTTTGTTTCCCTTCGCAACCGTAGGTTAGAGTTCTGTCTCTTTCTTTCTCAAAACAAACAGAAAAACACATAAAGATTTCAAACACAATAAAAGACACTTCTTTCATAAAAGAATGTGAACTCATCAAAACGTCATTTTTGTCCGCTTGGACCGCTAATCAGAAAACCTTTTTCAGAAAGAATAAAATCAACCAAGACAAGCTTGTGTCTTCCGTAGCCCGAACTACGTTTGCTCTGATCTTTCATGCTGTATGAAAGTACGTAGGCATAGGGTGCGATATCCTAGCGAGCAACCTTCCCCTCCTTTCCCGTAGGTAGGCGAACTACGTTGACTCTGATTTCTCGTTCCAGGCGAGAATACGTAGGCATAAAGTGCGATACTTTGCCGAGTCATTTTTATTTTCATTTTATTTTCTTTTTAACCCTTGACCTATGGTTTAGATAGAATAACAATCCATACCCGAAAACAAGCGTGGATCCCGTCGAGTACGACGGACGTGAGGGGTGCTAATACCTTCCCCTTGCGTAACCGACTCCCGAATCCAGGTTTTGGTTGCGACGACCATACCTTTCCCGTGTTGTGCGAGGTTTACTCTGAGCGTTTCCTTTCCCTCCCGTGGGATAAATAACGCACGGTGGCGACTCTTCTATTCAGCCGGCGCCGATTTTCGCAGTAGCGACAATGAGTGTCGCTACTCGAAAAATACGCGCAACGACGGGGAAGGCGAAAAGAAAAAGGACAGAAGAGTCGCCACCGAACTTTATTTATCCCATGAGGGGAAAGAGAAATATCGAGAAAACCTTAAGAAAAGAAAGGATAAGATGGTCTCGTAACCAAGAACAGGTTCGGAAGCCGGTTATGCGAAGGGAAGGTATTAGCACCCCTCGCATCCATCGTACTCGATGGGAACCATTTGTTTGTCGTGTGTAATTTATTTGCTTAAAAATTATGCTATAAAAGAGTGTTCCAAAGGATAGAGGGAAAGGTTAGAAATTGGGAAAAGAGAGATAACAGGGGAAGGAAGAGAAAGAACGGACTCTGTAGGACTTCGCGGTCCTAGGCCTACGTATTCTCGATAGACATGAGAAAATCAGAGTCGACGTAGTTCGGGGAACTACAGATATAAGGGGGAATGTGCTCGGCAAGGATTGTGGCCCTTGTGCCTACGTATCTTTACTTGAAAAAGTAAAGAATCAGAGCAGCCGTAGTTCGGCCTACGATTTGTTGATGTTTTTATGGATGATGTTATCATACGCATTCTAGCAGTTAGGTGTATTGCTGCTCGCTCGTTGGAGACTTAGGCATTACCTGTTTGCGGTAGAACGGACGTATCATATCCTTTTCGAAAGATAAGTTTTCGCCATGCGAGGCAAGATGTCACATTTGATTTGTTGAATTGTTTTTTAGGGGCGAAATAGGTCCTCGGATAGTAACCCCTGCGGGTAGTACCCAATTCTTCATCTCAAAGGTTTTGTTATGAAAGGGTGTGGCGAACATAGCGTCTTCATATTGAAAGACGAGTATCAAAACCACCCACACTACAGTGAGCATCTCGACACTCGGAGAGGAAGAAGTCTACACTTAATCCTCTCTTTTTAGATCAATACAAAGAGAACTTCATTCTCTTATTAAAGTGTTTTTGGTTTTGAATGGTAAGTGCTTTTACGACAGAGAACCCTACGGTAAACGTCAGCACTCGGGATAGGAGAAGGCCTACGCCTAACCACTCCACGACCATTCAAATTTTTGTTATGAAAAGAGTTTAAAAATGCGCTCGGTACGGGACCGAGGTTTTTAGGTGTGAAATGTTGCGAAAGGAAATTGTGGGAAGATAGGTGGCGGATAAAGTCACGTCTTCGTATTGAAAGACGAGTATCGAGACCACCCACACTACAGTGAATATCCCAACACTCGGAGAGGAAGAAGTCTACACTCAATCCTCTCTCTTTAGTTCAATACCAAGAGAATCGATTTATTTATTGTAAGTGTTTTGAAAATGCACTCGATACGGGGCCGAGGTTTTTTAGGAGAAAAAGGTGTGGATGAAAACGTCTTCGTATTGAAAGACAAGTATCAAAACCACCCACACTACAGTGAGCATCTCGACACTCGGAAAGGAAGAAGTCTACACTCAATCCCTTCTCTTTAGTTAAATACAAAGAGAACTTTACCCTTTTATTAAATATGGTGAATTGGCTTAACAATCGTTTGAGAAAATCCGCTTGACGTTGGGTCAAGGATTTAATTGTTTAAAAAGGTTTGAGGTGAAGCGAGCAAGGTCGATGGCGGACGCACAAGGCGGCCGACTTACAAGGGTTAAAAATGGCTCGATAAAATCGAGAGTTTGCTTTTGAAAATGGTTTTTGGAATCAAAAGTCACCAAGGACAATAGCAACATTACTACTAAAATCATACAACATATGGGATTAGTCGGCTAAAAAAAAATCGAGAAAACAGTGGGGTAACACGGGTGGCCGTGTTGTATGACACGACCCGTGTCATAGGGTACCTGCAATGTGAGTTTTTAGGGCATGACAGAGGTGCAACACGGGTGGCCGTGTTGTGTGACACGGCCCGTGTTGTAAAGTCTGGGTGAAAAAATGATTTTTTAGGGTAAACAGAGGTGCAACACGGGTGGCCGTGTTGTGTGACACAGCCCGTGTTGTGAAGCCTGGGGTTTTTGGATGTTGAAACCTCAAACAGAAGTGCAACACGGGTGGCCGTGTTGTGTGACACGGCCCGTGTTGGGCGACACGGGTGGCCGTGTTGTGTGACACGGCCCGTGTCAGGCTACCAGAGTGAAAAAAAACTAACTTTTCTATGTTTTTCTTTCGCTTTTGTGGTTTCTTGAGAATGGTTTCTTGGTCCCTTTGAAACCTTACATGATACATACAATACAATAACACATAAAAGAGTAAACAAAATGAATGTAAATAGCAGAAAAGTAAAGAGGGAAAGGTTGGAGGAAATGGATACCCAAAAGCTTTCTATCCTTCTTGCAAGTCCTCCTTGGTCTTAGTTGAAAGTACTTCACTCCTCTTCACTCTATGTTGTGAAGGTTTTGTTTCTCAACGATCCTCTTGGTTCTATATCACTCTCTTTTTCTGGTTTGCAAAGCTTCCTATTTTTCTGGTTTTTAGGGTATTGTTTGCTCTCTCTATTTTCTGGTTTTGCAAGTGTGTGTAGAAATGAATGTTGAATGAATGAATCCTTTTGTTTACAGCCCCCTCCTTTTATCTCAGCTCCTAGGGTTTTCTCTTCCCCCCAAACATCAGATTTTTTCATGGGGCAATGTCTCTTGCCACCTTTTCTCATGTCACTCTCTTTCTTTCCATTTTCATGCAAGGTGCTATGCTGCATTTTCTGCACTACTTTCCTATGCTATTTGCTGCAGCACCTTGTGCCTTGCACCCATTTTGTTTGTTTGTGTTTGGACAGCTCCTCTTGGTCAATGCCACCAACTCTTGACAGCATTTTGAAAATTCTGATATGTAGAAGCATTGTCACATGTTATTCCTTTGGTCTTGTGACATGTGATCTTGTGACATGAAGAAATTTGTCACCTCTTGCATGGGACTGTTTTGCCATGATTTAAACATGTATATTCTTGGTCCTAAAACATTCCAATGTTGATTTAATCCTTGCATGTTTCTTGGATGTTTGTAAGCATAATGTAGACTTGGTGTGGCATTACCATAACATGAATTTGACTAGAGACTTGAATGAAGTATAAGAAATAAATTAATTTCTAAGCATTACTTAGAGTTGATAATCTTGCAACAAATGACATTCTTGTAATGTCACAAAATTTCTCTTTATAATATTCTTGCCTTTAATCTTGAATTCATGATGGATTTCCTTTATGTCATTGAATTTGAAAGAAATGAAGAAATGAGTCAAGCCTTGAAAGAGGGCAAATTTTGGGGTGCAACAATGAGTATTCATACGACTACATCTAACTCCAAAAAAAGAGAAATTAGCTACTCTAACTCATAGTAGTTGTACAATGACAATCTAGAAGAAAGAATTGGAATAATGTAACACCCAACTCTACCCATTCGTATAAAAATTAAAAATACAAAAATATTTGAGGAAATAGATCAAAGTTTCACACATAGGATGTCACATCCATAAAACGTCATCATGAAGTATTAAATCACTTCATCACTTATTCATTAATAAAACAAGTTCTTTGGTTAAACAGTGGAATTAAATCACAGGTTTAGCATTAAAGCTCCCATTACATCAAATCTCCACATAATACATGACTCAACAACAATTAAAAGAAAGTATGATACGTAACAAATGACAACGAACAAATACTAAATGAAGAACATAATGAAATCCCCATCCTTCCTGTGTTACATATTAGAGCGACTCCTAAGATCCGATCAAATAGCAACACACGCTCCAAGCACCACTCAGATACCTGATCTTCTGTACTCACCAAGGAGCACATCCACAACAAACAGAAAAGGGGTGAGAACTACATTCAATAATACACGGTGAAAATCACATGTTAATGAGTAGTTGTTGCACCCTAAAATTTGCCCAACCTATTTTACATGGTTTATGTTTTAATTGCATTATCATTTGCATAGTTACATCATGTACATAATCTAATCATTTGCATAGCATAGCATAGCAAGGCATCCAACAAGGGATCAAGTGCCATTCTTATCTAAAGAAGCACATCAAGGGTTTATATTCAAGCTTAAGACCATCCAAGTCATCAAGAAATGTTTAAAGCTTTGAGAAGTTTGAGGGTCAACCAGTGGACTTATCTCCTAATTTGAGGTGTATTGAGGGTCATCAATGGGGGTATGAGCTATGAATTGAGGGTATGGAATGTGTACAAAGCTTATGAAATGCCTAGAGGGTGATATTGAAGATAAGACAAGTCATTGATTCAAGTACAAGAGCCACAGTTGAAGTGCAGTCAACTAGGGTTTCATTTGGGTCAACCCTAGGTCAACGGAGTGATTGAAGAGCATCAAGGCTTAATTGGAGGTTATGGGATTCATGAATTGATATGTTGATACATGTGTGGTGTTGTGCCAAGGATAAATCAAAGAGGATCAAGAGGGGGAGGAGTTGCCAAATTAGGGTTTCAGTGTAAAATCCCCTAATTTAGGCCTAACTTCCAAGCCAGATAAGTCAAAATGAAAGTTTCAAAGGGATTCTTGGACAACATGAAACTTGTAGATATTCTCAATAGCTTTAATTTGAGTACTAGAAGTCTTCAAGAAGATTTGTATAACTCAAGTTATGGTTCTTGCAAGTTATGGGTCATCAGAGGACACTGAAATTTATCTGTGAAAGTCACTTGACTTCCAAACAACTTTTGCCCATCAAGGCGTTTTCAAATCAATTCCTGGCCAACATAAGAATTGTAGGGTTTGGTCTTAGCTTTAATTTGAGTACTAGAAGTCCTCAAGAAGATTTATGGAACTCAAGTTATGGTCTTGGCAATCCAGGGATATTTTGGGAAAGTTGAATTATAGGTCATTTTCCAACATAGGTCAAAATCTCTATCTTCCACTCCTCGAATGGAAAAATGTTCAACATGAGATGTGCTTAAAATGATGTTTTTGGGCTAGGTAAGAAGTCATGAGAGCTTGGAAGGGCTTGTATCACAAAATTGCAAAAATGGCCTAAAATAAGGATGGATTTTAAATGAACCAAAGAGGAAAATTGAGTTTTTTGAGCCATAGGTCCAAACCAAGCCATATGACATACCAAATTGATTAAACACATTTTGGACACAATGACATTGCCACATTTTTGAATTGAAGCTTAATTCCATGACTTGCTTTGTAAAGTGATTTCTTACATCATAAGTTACATATGCAAATTCATTCCTTGGATCAGCTACCATGTACCATTCAATCCAAACACTTCCTAAATATCATTTGGAGAGAAATTGAATACAAAGTAAGTGCAAATACCAGCTGCTATGTGACTGTCATGTATGGAGCTTATCATGAAAATGTCAAGAGATGAGAAATTGGATTTCTCGTATAGAGCTTTCCAGAAGTTTCTAGATCATTCATACACCTTCTATATAAGTATTAGAAGAGGTTCAAGGCATTGGTTGGTGCAGATTGAGAGAGATTGGAGAGATTGAGTTTTGAGTTTTCATCTTGCAAATCCAAATCGGTTACACAAATTGGAGAGGTTTCAATCCATTCTTTTGCACTCAGAAGCTCTACTTTGAGTTGGAGATTGATTCTAGATAGATTGCTGATCAAGATTATGGAAGAATCGTGAGATAGAACTTTGAACTCATCTCTTGCAAGTCAGAATCGAGTTTGGCAATTCAAGAAGATTCAACACCAATTGATGCATACAGAAGCTTGATTATCACTCATAGATCGTATCTGGAAGATCTTAGAGCTTGATTTGAAGCTTTGCTTGGTCTGTTCACTCGATTTTTGTAGGTTGGTAAACTTCATTCTATGGCTCGATTCATGTAGATTCCTTAGGTTTTAAATGGTGATATTCATTGTAGAACATGGCTAGGTGGATTCTGGTAACAATTTGCATGTTTTAGAGACAAAGTTAGGTTGAGCACATTTTCTGTTGGTGGATGTATCTTACAGTTCTTGGTGATTTAATCCTAGTTAAATAGTGGAATTAATTCAGTGTAGCATGGTGATGAATCTAGGCTTATCAATTTTAGGTTTAGTGAGGTTTGAATCTTGAGCAATTTCTGAAAGTTGCTTTGTGTTTTTAGAATGAGAAGGTTTCAATACAATTGGATGATGTGGTTGAGTTCCTTGTGGAGAAACGATTTGAATGATGTTATTAGGGTTGAGTTTTGGTGAGGATCAATGGAGTTGTTTTTGGAGAAGATGAAGGTCGCGACTCTGTTCACCCATGGCTTCTTTCTCCCTCAAAAATTCAAAGGTAGAAGATGAGCTTATCACCCTTAGATCTTATTGGACTTTGACTGGAATGAACATCCAACGGCCACGAGCGAGTCTTAATTTGTGAAGGATTTCTGAGAGAGGATGATACGCAGCGTTTCATTAAACGTTTGCTTTGGGCCTAAGTGTATTAGTTGCTAGTGACACCCCTTGTCCAAGGCCCAATGGAATTTACACGTAAAAACATTGCTATTCACACGAACGTTTTTCCATTTTCATTTGTTTTTTTCATTTTATTTTCTGAAGTTGATTGGGCTTAAGAAGCGCTTCGCTACTAGCACCCCCTCCTGAGCCCAGTTGGTGAAATGTACTGCATATAATTGCTATTTGACACGCCTGTTTGTCAATTTTCTTGAATTTCTTTTATTTTCATGGTTTTAGCATATTTAATTAGAAAATTCATAACTAATTGAAAAATAAACATTTTTGGATGGGATTTTTTTCTCTGTTTTCCTTAGAGTTTCTAGAAAATAATAAAACAATAAAAACATTAATTCATGCATTTTTCATTTTCTGGCATGTTTTACATTTTTTATTGCTTTTATTTTGCATTTATTTGATACTCCCACTTTCTGATTTTTGTATGAGCATTTCATTTTGAGTTTTAAGGTGATTCTTTTTGCTCTAGTTAGAGTAGAGACACATTCTCCCTTAGTGATTTTTCTCATATTTTTATGATGAAATTTAGGTTAGTTTTGAATAATGAACTTTAGGGTGCTAGGATTAGGGTTTTACAACACTTAGGTGTAGTTCAGGGCATAGTTTGGAGACTTAGGGTTTGATTTAGGCCTTGGGGTTTATGTGGAGTATAGGGTATATAGTTAGGTTCCCTTATAAATTAATCTAGGATTTTATGATGAGTATTGCTATTTTACTTGATTTTTGCAACTTGTATGATGTTTGTGTGTTTCCCCCTTGGGCATTTGGCTTGTTTGCTTGGTTTGGGCTATTCTGATTGGGCTTAGGGCTTGAGTTTTGCTTGTTGGAGCTCATGAAGACATTGAAGATGATTGGAGACAAAGGATGGATCTTGGAGCATGAAGATTCTTATCTTTGAAGGTTGCTTTTGAAGACTTAGGAGATAGGAGATATAGGGAGAGCTTTAGATTAGACTGGTTTCTTCTTCCAAACATAGAGAGGTTCTTGTGCCTCTATTCTATCCCATGACACAAGGTCCCCCAAAGAAGTTCCATCTCTCCTTAGGAGGGATGTAGAGCAAGCTTTGGCTGGGTAGAACCTTGAGGATACTTTTTACTTGCTGTGTTAATATCTTAGTGATTTCCCTGGGTTGTCACTGAGCCTCTTAACATCTCAACTTCATCTATCATTAATTGATTCTCTTCTGGAGTGGTGGCATTGAAGATAAAGTTCATTGAAGATTGGTGAAGATGAAGCTTGTGCCTGTCAAAGCTGGATATCTGTTGAAGCTAGGGTTTGCTGCTGTTTGAAGCTGTCTATTTGTTGGGGTTCATTGCTTGCCAAAGCTTGGAGATTTTTGGAGACAGGAGCTTATCTAAAGCTTGGGGATCATTGAAGATTGAAAATGGGGTCTTACTTGAAAGGGTTACTGTCAACCTTTTTGCTGTTGATCAACTGTAGCTGTCAGAGCTGTTGCTGTTTGAGTTGCTTATAGTAGGAGCTGGTGTTGCTGTCAGAGCTGGTGTTGGGTGTTATTTCTTTTTTCTATTGTTTGTTGGCTTGTTCAGCTTGCCCTTCATGTTTGAAGTGAAGCTGTTTCACTTTGCCTATTGTCTTCCCAGGTTCGAGGTTGAGTGGAACTCCCTTGCCTCGCTTGTATTGATGGATTGCATGCATGTTTACTGTTTACTGTATATCTGCTGTGTCTTTTCCATTTATCCCCTAGGATCTTTGTTTTTCTCTGTGCAAGAGAGAAATATGGCAGACATTAGGTTTTAACCCATGCATGACAACATTAGGTCAGTTTTACTCCCTTTTCAAACCCTAGGGTTTTTAGAATTTCTCTTCTCATCTTAAAACAATTCAAAACACAGTAATAAGGATAATCGACGTTGTATGCTACGAGCCTTAAGCTATTTGAGAGAGGGTTGCTGGAGGGTCACTCTTCAGTAATCTGACTGCTTAGTGTGTTACCCCTAGGGTGACATACGACGTAGTCACTCTCAAATCATAGTCTCTAGTGCGTCAGAGATTGCAAACAAACTAAAGAAAACAGTTCTTGCATAGAAGACTGAAAACAAACATCAAAGCGTCATTTTTGTCCGCTTGGACTCTTAATCAAAAGAAAACCCTTTCATAAGGTAATAAAAAACAGTCAGATAACCCTGTGTCTTCCGTAGCCCGAACTACGTTTGCTCTGATCTTTCATGCTGTATGAAAGTACGTAGGCATAGGATGCCGTATCCTATCGAGCAACCTTCCCCTCCTTTCCCGTAGGTAGGCAAACTACGTTGACTTTGATTTCTCGTTCCAGACGGGAATACGTAGGCATAAAGTGCGATACTTTGCCGAGTCATTTTATTTTCTTTTAACCCTTGACCCTTTAGTGTAGATAGAATAACAATCCGTACTAGAAAACAAGCGTGGATCCCGTCGAGTACGACAGACGTGAGGAGTGATAATACCTTCCCCTTGCGTAACCGACTCCCGAATCCAGGATTTGGTTGCGACGACCATTCCTTTCCCGTCTTTGCGTGAGGTTTACTTCGAGCGTTTCCTTTCCCTCTGTTGGGATAAATAACGCACGGTGGCGACTCTTTTGTTTAGCCGACGCCGATTTTCGCAGTAGCGACAACTGGCGACTCTGCTGGGGATAGGAATATCCCTTATGCGAGTCAATCCTAGCGCTTGTTTTCCCATCGTGGGTGTTGTATAGATTTACTTTTCTGTCTTTACTTTCCGCATTTTATTATCGGCTTTATATCGTTATTGCTGTTATGGGGAGGGGGTGATCTGTTGAGAGATAAGCCGGACCTGGGCTTGAGGTTACACATAGACTTAGAAGTAGAGAGTAGTGGTTAGCCTGCTTGCTTAGCTCGCACCAGCTAGCCGCGAAATCTGCGCTCAGACGAGATTCTCTTTGATGCTTCTCGCCTGGCCCTTAGGGCTCGACAAGTTGTCTAACCCGAGGATTGTCGACTCTGGGGACCTATCAATTGGGATTCAGCTAAGTGAAGCCGCTTCAAGGGATGATGATGCCACACCTCCTGGGTATCGTATCATCGCTCTTGAAAGTCTATGACGTTGAACCCGCATAGGATGTCGTACCTCGTCTACGAGTTATGTACATACCTGTGAGGGGTAGGTAGGTCTGTTTGCAGGAAACCTTTGACCTCAGAGTACCTGATTTATCTCTGTCAGTGAGATATGGTTACATGGTTCATTTGAGTGGTTGGTTTGGTTTGATATGAAGATTTGATGGTTCTCAGGCTTCAGTACAAAGCAGCACAGTTCATCAGCATTGCACTTGGTCCCTTGTTTGCGTATGCATGTGCATTTTCATGACTGCATTTCATTAACACGTATTTATGTTGCAGGTGTGATCATTCCCCTCTGATTCTAGTGTATCTCCTAGCCAGACGATGGAGTCCCTGAAGAGGACAGTTGCTTACCGGTTGCATTCGCCAGATATCAGTTCCTTGTTGGGTTTAGTCGCTCTAGCAGATGAGAGAGTGAGGGCTGAGTTCAGAGTATCTTATGGGAGATTGCTTAGTTTGTTGTACAGACCTTCAACATTTGAGACAACTGGGGTGTATACTTTGATGCAGTTTTATGAGTCGCAGCTGAGATGTTTCTTATTTCCCGACTATATTCTAGCACCCACTTTGGAGGAGTATTCTGCTATGTTGAGAGTTCCTGTGTTAGACCAGATGCCCTTTATACATGTTAATGCTGAACCTGAGTTGGCTACATTTGCTGAGGTTGTCAGTTTAGACGCTTCTGAGTTCCCTGGAGGCTTGGTCAAGCTGAACGGAGCTTATGGTTTTCACCTGTCTGTCCTGGTTGAGAAGGCTACACAGTGCGTGAAGAGTGGATGTTGGGTTGTCTTCAGTGCCATTCTAGCTGTCTGCATCTACGGGATTGTCTTGTTTCCTAATGTGCCGAATTTTTTCGACTCAGATGCCTTCCTGATCCTTGCCTCGAAGAATCCAGTTCCTACTCTCTTGGGCGATGTTTATCATTCTATTCACTACAAGAATGAGAAACGTCGTGGCAAGAATGTTTCCTGCTGTCTTCCTCTTTTGTACAGGTGGTTCCAGGGGCATCTTCCGAAGACAGGGCCTTTTGTTGATACTGTTGATACTTTGGATTGGTCTTCCCGATTGATGGGGCTGTCTGCTGAGAATATCATTTGGTTTGATCGGAGCATGCTTGGCACTGATATTATATATAGTTGCAGTGGCTTTCCGAATGTCCCCTTGATTGGACGGAAAGGCTGTATTAACTATAACCCTTCACTGCTGGTAAGACAGTTCGGTTATGCTTTGAGGGATGCTCCTATTGATAAGGAGATACAGGAATCTCTGTATCTCACAGGCTTATTAGACACGGCAGTTTTGATCAGATTGAGACACGCATGGGCTAACATCTATAGGAGAGGGAAAGCTTTGCTCGGTAAGAGCAACAGCAAAGCTTATGATCCTTATTTGGCTTGGGTCTGCGAGAGAGCTAGTATGTCCTTGATGCCTTATCCTGCTACGAAACCCCTGTATCTTCCATTGATTGAGGTACCTGCTTCGGTAGAAAGTGAGAAGTATAACAAATTGTTGGCTGAAAACGAAGAACTGAAGAAAGCCAATGATGAGTTAGAGAAGGAGATCTTCCAGTTGCGTCATGAGAAGAATGAAGCTACCTTCACTGTGAGGGAACAAACTGAATTGATTAATAGGTTGGGCTCGGAATTGACGGAAGAGACCAATAAGAAGGAAAAAGTGGGGATAGCCTTGAACGGTGTCAGCAAGGTGCTTACTTCTAAGAAGGAACTTCTAAGAAAAGCTTATTCCCGTCTCAGCAAGTGGGAAGCTTTGTGGAATGCCACGCTTACCAAGCAGAAGGAGCGTGAAGACGAACTGAAGCTGCAGATTGCCACGCTAGAGGCACAGATTAGAGCCCAAGACGCAAAGATTTCCGAAGAGACATCACTTAGAAGCGCTGTTGAGCTTAGAGTAAGTAACCTTGACGAGAAGCCAAGAGGTTATGAAGTAAAGGCCGGTTCCAAGAGGTACAGACTTGACGAGAGTTCTGGCGAAGGAACCTGCCAGGATGACGCCAAGAAGCTGAGATCCATTGCCGAGCGACATGCCTTACTGATACAGGAGTTGATCTCTCGACTAGGGCATTCGGAGACGTTGAGGATATTGGAAGATGTCAGAGCACGCCATTTAGCCTGATTTATCTTTGCCTTGCCTTTGTTATCTGTACTTGTATTTTGACCATCGCCAGGCTTGTTGGCCGAGGTCTCTTCAGTTGTATTCAGTTGTACTCTTGTACTCGGCCTCTTGGCATTTGCTTATATATGAGGGTTTTCTGATTCCTTGATTGCTTGATGGGGACTCCATTGTCATGATGGCCTTCTCTCCGAAACTAGAATCGGGGGGGGGGGGGGGGGGGGGAATATAACCTGTAGCATATTTACACAATTGCATCTGCATTCATCTTGCATGACCGGTATTCTTGAATCTGTATCTTATCTCCTGCATCTGCAGGTTTTTCAGGATTGACGAACAAAGAGTCCACCGCTACTCAACCCGAAACAACTGCAAGAGAATCATGGATCAAGTCCAAGTGGAGATGCAGGAAATCCGTGAGAAGCTGAATCTGTTCATGCAAGCAATGGAGAACATTGCTAAGGGCCAGGAGAGCCTCCAGACTTTGGTACAGCCGCTGCTGACGCGGGCTAATGGGAATGGCAACAATGACCACAATTCTGCGCACGTTGAGACTATTCCGGAGGATGGGCCCCCTACGCCTGTGGTTCCACCTGTGGTGACCCCACCTGTTGTGGTTGTAAACGATGGCGCCGGCGCTGGCAATGGCAACACAAGGAATGAAAATGAGACTGTTGTTAACAATGTTGGATTTGGGGACGCCAACCAAGGCAGTGGTAACAACAATGGCGGTAATGGTTTTGGCAACAATGGTTTTGGCTACAATGATCAGGGATTTGATTATGTCAATCAGGACGGGAAATTTGGCTTCAACGCTCAGGGTTTCGGTTATGACGGTTTTGGTAACGCTAACCAGGGGTATGGTGGATTTGGTAATATGAATGGTGCTGGGGTGATTCCTGTCAACATTGGGTTTGGACCTGTTAGGGTCAACTAGGGTTTCGGTAATGGGGGACGAGGTCCCATGATCAATCAACAAGGGTTTGGTCGCAACACTGGTTACGATGGGTATGGAAATGAAAATGTGAATTGGGGCGAAGACCGCCAGGAGGACGCCTTTTCTAGAAGAGGCATGGGATTTGAAGGACCTGTTGATCCTGTGCAGAGGATCAGAATGCTTGAAGAACAGATGAAGGGGGTAGTGAGTCAGAACTCCACCGGTTTGGATATGACTACAATGGGCTTGATACCGGGGCTGAGGGTGCCGTTGAAATTCAAGGCTCCCACTTTTGACAAATACAAAGGGGACACCTACCCTAAGGTCCATGTCCGCTCTTACTACAGAAGGATGTCCGCGTATTCCGATGATGAAAGGATGCTCATGCATTTCTTTCAGGATAGCTTGTCAGGACCTTCACTTGAATGGTATATGGGGCTGGAGCCCACGCAGATTAAAACCTGGAAGCAATTGGCCGATGCTTTCGTGACACATTACAAATATAACAGCAATCTGGCGCCAAACCGGGTCTAATTGCAGGGTTTGTCACAGAAGAACGGTGAAAGTTTTAAACAGTATGCGTAAAGGTGGCGCGATATGGCAGCGAGGGTGCATCCTCCTTTAATTGAAAGGGAGATGAATGATATGTTCATTGGGACATTTACGGGGGTGTTCTACGAAAAACTATTTAGTGTGTCATTGAGCAGTTTCTCAGATTTGATTCTTATGGGGGAGATGATCGAGAACAAGATTAAAGTTGGAAGGTTCCAAGCAGGTGAGTCTACTTCAGCAGGAGGTGCCAGAAAAGCATTTGGTAGTAGACGACAGGGTGATACTAGTGCCGTGTTTGGTGGCAGGGGCAGGGGCAGAGGAAGAAATCAGTATGTTCAGTCGCAGCAGATAGCTAGCGTCACTATCCCGCTTCCTCAACAGAGGCAGCCACAACAACAACAACCACAACAACAACAAGGACATAATCCCGGCCAGAGAAGGGTACAGAATGCGAGACCAAAAAGAGTGTTCGACGCACCTCCTTCCACGTATGCGGAACTCCTCCAGACCCTGCTAGGGTTGAACTTGGTTGAAAAGAGGACTTTGGCACCGCCTATGGGGGCAGTACTCCCTTATGGATATGATGCCATCAAGCATTGCGAATTCCATTCCGGGGCACCCGGGCATGATGTGGAAACTTGTCAGGCATTTAAACACAAGGTTCAGGATTTATTGGATAGAAAGGCTATCAATTTTGGACAGGTGGGTCCAAATATCGTACAACAGCCTATGCCGAATCACGGGGCAAACGCCATCCTGACAGAGGAGAATTTGAATCTAGTGATGGATGTCAACGAGCTGAAGACACCGTTGGGTGAGATTAAAAGCACACTGTTAAAAGGGGGTGTATTCCTGGGTTGTGATGAGTTTTGCTTGGATTGTTGGATACAGCCAGAGGGTTGTAATAAGTTGAAGCAGGGTATTCAGGCTATGATGGATGAAGGTACCTTGCAATTTGACAGAACCGTGGTTGAAAAGCCTGTAGAGGCGTTGTGTGAGGAGCAGAACGATATTGCGACGGTGACGATTCCGAGGAAAACAATAACGATAACGGCGCCTGCCAGGCGGCTGACAATCACAATTACTAAAGCAGGACCGGTTCCTTTCGAGAGTACTAAAGCAGTGCCGTGGACTTATGGATTGGAGGTATATTGCGACGGTGAGAAAATTGAAGTCAATGGACAACCAGCTGGGGTTGTAGATAATGTTGTCGGAACAGGGGGTATGACCAGAAGCGGAAGAATCTTCACGTCACCTGAGGTAGAGGCGGAAAGACTAGCCAAGGGCAAAGCCAAGGTAACTGAGGGTGGTCCTTCTCAGTCGGATGAAAAGGAAACGTCACTTAAGGATGTGGAGGAATTTATGAGGCTCATTCGTAAAAGTGATTACAAAATTGTGGAGCATCTCCAGCAAACGCCATCAAAGATCTCGATCTTGTCGCTGCTATTATGTTCTGAAGCCCATCAGAATGCTTTGCTGAAGATTCTAGACACGTCGTTTGTTCCTCAAGAAGTTTCTGTTAATCAGTTAGAAGGGGTGATGGCGCATGTCAATACGGGGCACAGTCTGGGCTTCACAGACTTTGATTTGACTCCGAGAGGGCGAGAGCACAATATGGCATTGCATGTGTCTGTCGAATGCCGGGGCACGGTCATGTCCCATGTTTTAGTAGACACTGGATCTTCCCTGAATGTGCTACCGAAGAAAGCCATGATGAAGTTGGATATCAGGGGGATTATCTGCACGCCCAGTGACTTAGTGGTGAGGGCGTTCGATGGAACGAGGAGGTCGGTTTTCGGATCGATAACATTACCATTGCAGGTGGAGCCTGAAATATTTGAAACTGAATTCTATATAATGGACATCCAGCCAGCGTATAGTTGCCTTCTGGGGCGCCCATGGATTCATGCTGCCGGGGCAGTCACATCCACATTACACCAAAATCCGAAGTATATGGTGGGAGATAGTGTCGTCACTGTTTGTGGAGAAGAAGATATTCTGGTTAGCCATTTGTCTTCGTTCAAATATGTGGAGGTCGACGGCGAAATACACGAAACACCGTGTCAAGCCTTCGAGGGGTTGCAAATTAAAGATAAAGCTCAGGGTTCCAGCAAAATATCAGACGTGGCAGTGTCATCCTACAAAGAGGCTCAAGCTCTAGTACAGGCAGGTAAAACCAAGGGCTGGGGGCAGGTATTGGAGATTCCCGTGAAGAATGACAAGTTCGGGCTTGGATATCATCCTTCGTCATCAGGATCATCTTCAGGAACACCCAAGTTCAGAGGGCCGATAACCATTACACCAAATGGGGTGAGCTTCGAGACTATCAATGTTGTTTCCGATTCTGAAGAAGGAGATAGCGACTATGATATGGACGCGTGGATCAAGCCAAGCGTGCCAGGACAAAGCCTCTGCAATTGGTCTATCCGGGAAACTGTTCTTGTGACAACTAAACAGTAATGATTTATTTTCTTAATTGTTGAATAATCCTATGTCCTACCCGGGGCATAGTGATTTTGCTTAGGGCCATTTGGTTATGTACATTACATTGTTTAATCATGAAATAAAGGCGTTTTTCATATACAAATGTTGTGATCCCTGTTTATTCTGTTTTTATCTTTTACAATAAAATGGCAACGTGGTTATTTGCTTTGTATGCGTTTTGAAGCATTTAACCATTTCCTTTGCAGGATTACTATTTCAGATGACATCTATGAACCGCCTATGACTCACTTCGACTTTGAGCACCCGGTATTTCAGGCTGAGGAAGAGATTGTTGAAGATGGCGACGTACCAGAAGAGTTGACCTGGTTATTGAAACAAGAAGAAAGAATCATTCTGCCTCATGAGGAAGTCATTGAGATTATCAATTTGGGGTCGGAAGAGGTTGTGAGAAACATCCGTATAGGGGCTGCGCTGCAGAACGACATCAAGCAAAGATTGGTTGAGATGCTCAAAGAGTACAGTGATATATTTGCTTGGTCGTACGAGGATATGCCTGGGTTGGATACGGATATGGTTGTTCACCGTCTGCCACTGCGAGAGGAATGTCCGTCTGTTAAGCAGAAACTCAGAAGAACCAGACCGGACATGGCTATGAAGATTAAGGAGAAAGTTCAAAAACAGTGGGATGCTGGTTTCCTAGCTGTTACAAAATATCCCGCATGGGTCGCTAATATTGTGCCAGTGCCAAAGAAAGACGGTAAAGTGCGAATGTGTGTAGACTACCGTGATTTGAATAGGGCGAGCCCGAAAGACGACTTTCCACTTCCTCACATTGATGTGCTGGTCGATAATACTGCTCAATTCTCCGTATTCTCCTTCATGGACGGCTTCTCAGGCTACAATCAGATCAAAATGGCTCCAGAAGACATGGAGAAGACTACCTTTATTAGTCCCTGGGGAACATTTTGTTACAAAGTGATGCCCTTCGGATTGAAGAACGCTGGGGCAACATATCAACGTGCTATGACGACTCTCTTTCATGACATGATGCATAAAAAGATCGGGGTTTATGTTGATGATATGATTGCCAAATCCCAGACAGAGGAGGAGCATTTGGTTAATCTGCTGAAATTGTTCAAGAGGCTTAGGAAGTTCAAGTTGAGACTGAACCCTAACAAGTGCACCTTCGGGGTGAGATCGGGTAAACTACTGGGGTTTATCGTGAGCGAAAGAGGAATGGAGGTTGATCCTGCGAAAATAAAAGCAATACAAGAAATGCCGACGCCTAAAACAGAAAAAGAAGTGCGTGGGTTTTTAGGGAGGTTGAACTATATCGCCCGACTCATATCTCACTTAACTGCGACATGCGAGCCGTTATTCAAGTTGTTAAAAAAAGACCAGGTTGTGACCTGGAATGAAAATTGTCAAAAGGCGTTCGACAAGATAAAATAATACTTGCAGGAACCTCCTGTTTTGATACCCCCAGTGGCCGGGAGACCGTTGATTATGTATTTGACGGTTCTTGAGGAAAGTATGGGTTGTGTTCTTGGTCAACACGACGAGACAGGACGTAAAGAGCACGCGATCTACTATTTGAGTAAGAAGTTTACCGACTGTGAGTCCAGATACTCAATGCTCGAGAAAACATGTTATGCGCTAGCCTGGGCCGCCAAACGTTTGAGGCAATACATGCTAAATCATACAACCTTGCTAATTTCAAAGATGGATCCAATCAAATACGTGTTTGAGAAGCAAGCACTCTCCGGAAGAATTGCCCGATGGCAGATGGTGTTAACTGAATACGATATTCAGTATGTCTCGCAAAAGGCTATTAATGGTAGCGTTTTGTCAGAGTACCTTGCGGAGCAGCCTGTTGAGGACTACCAATTGATGAGGTTTGATTTTCCTGACGAGGATATCATGTACCTGAAGATGAAAGATTGTGAAGAACCATTGCCGGACGAAGGACCAGAGTTGGGTTCCAAATGGAAGTTGATATTTGACGGAGCTGTAAATTCCTACGATAGCGGAATAGGGGCAATTATCACTACTCCTCAGGGGTCGCACATCCCCTTTACTGCCCAATTGACCTTTCCTGTTACCAATAATGAGGCTGAATATGAGGCTTGCATCATGGGTCTGGAAGAAGCTATTGATTTGCGAATCAAGCAGCTGGATGTGTACGGAGACTCAGCTCTGGTAGTGAATCAGATTAAAGGAGAATGGGAGACACGTCAGCCCAATTTGATACCATATATGAACTATGCACGGAGATTGTTGCCTTTCTTCGACAAGGTGGAATTGCATCATGTGCCGCGAGTAGAAAATCAAATGGCTGACGCCCTGGCAACATTGTCTTCAATGTATAAAGTTAACTTCTGGAACGAGGCTCCCCGGATTGTTATCTCTCGGCTTGATAGGCCTGCATTCATATTTTCCATTGATGAGGCTCCCGATGGTCAACCCTGGTATTTTGACATCCAGAATTTCCTGAAGAACAAGGAGTATCCGGCTGGGGCATCCAGTCGAGATCAGAAGACTCTCAGGAGATTGGCTGGCAATTTCTATTTGAATCCTGACGGTGTCCTATACAAAAGAAACCACAACTTGGTGTTTCTACGCTGTGTAGACGAGAAAGAAGAAAAGTTGCTCATGGAAGAGATACATGAGGGTACATTTGGTACACATGCTGGTGGGCATGCTATGACGATAAAACTGCTGCGGGCAGGTTATTACTGGCTAACTATGGAAACAGATTGTTTCAAGTTTGCAAAGATGTGTCATAAATGCCAAATTTATGCGGACAAAGTCCATGTGCCTCCAAGTCCTCTGAATGTGATGTCATCACCGTGGTCGTTCTCGATGTGGGGAATTGATATGATCGGGAAGATTGAGCCTACGACATCAAACAGACACCGGTTCATTTTGGTGGCAATTGATTACTTCACCAAATGGGTGGAAGCAGCATCATATGCCAATGTCACCAAACAAGTGGTCGCCAGATTTATCAAATGAGATATCATCTGTAGATATGGAATCCCTGAGCGGATTATCACCGACAACAGTTCGAATTTGAATAAAAAAATGATGAAAGAGCTGTGCCAGAATTTCAAGATTGAGCATCACAACTCTTCTCCTTACCGACCCAAGATGAATGGAGCTGTTGAAGCGGCCAATAAGAACATAAAGAAGATTGTCCAGAAGATGGTTGTGACGTATAAGGACTGGCACGAGATGCTACCTTTCGCTTTGCACGGTTATCGTACGACGGTACGCACATCAACCGGGGCAACCCCTTTCTCATTGGTATACGGAATGGAGGCAGTGTTACCGTTGGAGGTTGAGATTCCTTCCTTGAGGGTTTTACGAGATGTCCAACTTGACGAGGCAGAATGGGTTAAAGATAGACTGAATCAGCTCAGCTTAATGGATGAGAAGAGGCTAGCTTCTCTCGCATACAGTCGGATGTATCAGAGCCGGGTGAAGAAAGCTTATGATAAGAAGATATGCCCTCGAAGCTTTCAGACGGGCGACCTTGTGCTGAAGAGGATTCTCCCGCCACAAACAGATCACAGGGGCAAGTGGACCCCTAATTACGAAGGTCCCTACGTTGTCCGAAAAGTCTTCTCTGGAGGAGCCTTGCTACTATCTACCATGGATGGTGAAGACTTTTCGTCTCCTGTGAATTCGGACGCAGTTAAAAAATACTTTGCTTGAAAGTGACCCGCTGGACGGTAAAAAGAGAGTCCAGGCAAAAATGGGGCATCCTGGCGAACCGTAAAAAATGAATAAAAAGGTCCGGGCAAAAGTTAGGGATAAAATTGAAAAAAGATGTACACCCGCGAAGTCGAAAAACCTACAAAGGGCGACTTCGGCAAAAAAGGGTATCCCGGTGAATCGAAAACCCGCAAAGGGCAGTTCACGCAAAAGTTAGGGATTGAGAAAGCAAATGACTGCGGTCCGAATTTGACACGGCATTGGTTAGTGGTTTGGGAGTACCTGAGGGTTCGTTTATCCGACACAATCTCTTCCGAAAGTTGAATACCGGGAAAGCGCCAGAGTCAGGCGAGTCATAGGAGGATCAGCTCGTGATGTTTGTCTGCACCACGTTGCCGACATGTATACAAATATTGTTTTGTATTTTATGCTTTTTGTGCGTATATGTATGGGTGTGTGCGTAACTTCCTCTTTTCAGGAGTTGCATCCAGTGTACAAAACTTTTCCTATTCAGAGGCCTGTTATTAATAAAACATGTTATTCAGTATTTGATGTTTGTGCTTTATTGTTTTGTATGTGGAAAACGCCGATGTTTGTGATGGACTCGCTTGTGCATAACTTTGCTGGCCCTTGCCAATAATTGCTAAAACTTTGAATTGACTGAAGTAATGTCACGGAAGCTAACTCGAATTGACTTGGTTGTATAGATTTGTTTTGTCTCGTTTGTGTTTTGCAGGGTTCTCGCCCTCGAAGCGGACAATCAGAAAATGGTATCCCCAGCTAGAGGCCCTGGAGGAAGGACTTGACCTTATTTCCCAGCAGGTCGCACCTCATCCCTAGAGGTTGAGACGATGATTATCCCTTACCGAAGGAAGGATTAGTTTCCCCAGAAGAGTATCCTCATGGAAGCTGCCCATAGGATATCTCCAGCAAGTCGAGATCAGTATCCCATGCAGAGGTTCAGAAGGAGTATCCCCACCGAGATTGGTTTTCTTTCTCCCCGCACGTCGTCGTGCTGTCATCAGGATGATTATCCCCAGCGGAGTGATAGTTCCGAGTTCGTAAACTGTACCCAGATAGTTGTCCCCTCAGAAGGGTTGATTCTCCCTCAGTTGAGTTAATCTTCCCGGCAGGTGTTGTTCTTTCCTCCCAGTGGAAATCGATGTGTAATCTCTCCCCGACAGAGTTGGTTGTATTTCCGGCATTTATTTTGCCGGAATACTTCGCGATACCCGTTCATCCCCAACAGGGTGGTATTCGTCCTCAACAGTCGTGATGAAGCAAGCTTGTCAGAGCTTCCCCAGCAGCCTGAACCTGCATTTGCATTTGCATACATTATCATGTTTGCATCTACCCACAAACGCGTAGCATTTCCATGCCGTATGGAGCATTACGCCATTTTCAAACATATGCATTTCGAAACATAGATCAGATCGGTTAACCTTTTGCTTTCAGGCGTGTTTCTCAGCAGGAGTATGAAGTTATAATTCAGATCTATTTCCAGATATTCGAAGTCTCGCTGTGAGACATGTGATGATGCAGTCCTCGTTATTATTCCCCCCAGAATTACTGGCTGAATTTTCTCTTATCCGACCAGCGGAATGTTGTTCTTCAGGTTTGTTGTCGCGACAACATTTCAGGGTTTCATGAAGCAAAATTTCAGAAGAGGTCACTTGTTATCGAAACGGGTGTCGGGCAGTTATTTTTAGAACATCCCCAGTGGAGTTAGCTACTACCAAGAATAGGCAAAGAAGCTATATCCAAGATGGATTTTCCCGTAAGAATCAGGCGGATGAACTTTCCTGTATGAACCAGACAGATGTGTTATGTTTTCTCGTAAGAATCAGGCGGATGAACTTTCCTGCATGAACCAGGCAGATGTGTTATGTTTTCCCGTATGAAGCAGGCGGATGAACTTTCCTGTATGAACTAGGAAGATGTGTTATGTTTTCCCGTAAGAAACAGGCGGATGAACTTTCCTGTATGAACCAGGCAAATGTGTTATGTTTTCCCGTATGAAGCAGGCGGATGAACTTTCCTATAAGAATCAGGTAGATGTGTTTTCCCGTATGAAGCAGGCGGATGGAGTTTCCTGTAATCAGGCAGATGACTTTTCCCGTATGAAGCAGGGGGATGAATTTTCCGGTACCCAGATAGATAATTCTCCCGTGATACACAGAGTATGTGAGTTGTGTTCCGATATTTGACCAAAGTATTTTCCCCAAGGAAGTCGCCGTGATTTCCTCGTGTTACTGTCCCCAGTAGAGTCCTCCTCAGAGTCGTTTGTGGGTTGGGACCAACGAAGGTAGCTACTGCAGAGGTAGGCAGAGAAACAGTATTCAGATAATCTTCCCGTATGAAGCAGGCGGATGGAGTTTCCTGTAATAAGGCAGATGGCTTTTCCCGTATGGAGCAGGCGGATGAACTTTCCTGTGTTCAGGCAGATGGGCTTTTTCCCGTATGAAGCAGGCGGATGGAGTTTCCTGTAATCAGGCAGATGGCTTTTCCCGTATGGAGCAGGCGGATGAACTTTCCTGTGTTCAGGCAGATGGGCTTTTTTCCGTATGAAGCAGGCGGAGGGATGTTCCTGTAATCAGGCAGATGACTTTTCCCGTATGAAGTAGACGGATGGGGTTTCCTGTGTTCAGACAGATGACGTGCCTGTATGGATAGGCAGATGAGTTCCTTGTGACTAGACGGAAATGTTTCCCCAGTGAAGTCGTCAGGATTTTTCTGTGTGGACAGAATGTAGACAAAGTTCTATCCCCACGATGATAGAGTCTTTTTCGGGTTGATGAAAATAATCCCCAGCACGGTCGCTAATTGATCAGTTTGTTGCCGTAACAACCGGATCCAGTCAGCAGAGGTTGTTTTCCAAGCAGTTTGTGCAGTTTATTTCTGTGGTTGGCAAATTTCCGGGTTCTTGGTATTCAATCGTCTCGTACCTCGATTGTTTGAAGGTCGTTCGCTCTTCACTCCGTCGGGTCCAAGCCGTTTGAATAAGGGCAGCTG
Organism: Lathyrus sativus; assembly: GCA_963859935.3. Classification (NCBI taxonomy): domain Eukaryota; kingdom Viridiplantae; phylum Streptophyta; class Magnoliopsida; order Fabales; family Fabaceae; genus Lathyrus; species Lathyrus sativus. The sequence goes on from OZ012740.1 coordinate 398,071,033, forward strand.
TTGCACCCTAAAATTTTCCCAACCTATTTCACATGGTTTAGGTTTTAATTGCATTATCATTTGCATAGTTACATCATGTACATAATCTAATCATTTGCATAGTTACATCATGTACATAATCTAATCATTTGCATAGCATAGCATAGCAAGGCATCCAACAAGGGATCAAGTGCCATTCTTATCTAAAGAAGCACATCAAGGGTTTGTATTCAAGCTTAAGACCATCCAAGTCATCAAGAAATGTTTGAAGTTTTGAGAAGTTTGAGGGTCAACTAGTGGACTTCTCTCCTAATTTGAGGTGTATTGAGGGTCATAAATGGGGGTATGAGCTATGAATTGAGGGTATGGAATGTGTACAAAGCTTATGAAATGCCTAGAGGGTCATATTGAAGATGATACAAGTCATTGATTCAAGTACAAGAGCCACAGTTGAAGTGCAGTTAACTAGGGTTTCATCTGGGTCAACCCTAGGTTAACCCTAGGTCAACTGAGTGATTGAAGAGCATCAAGGCTTAATTGGAGGTTATGGGATTCATGAATTGATATGTTGATACATGTGTGGTGTTGTGCCAAGGATAAATCAAAGAGGATCAAGAGGGGGAGGAGTTGCCAAATTAGGGTTTCAGTGTAAAATCCCCTAATTTAGGCCTAACTTCCAAGCCAGATAAGTCAAAATGCAAGTTTCAAAGGGATTCTTGGCCAACATGAAACTTGTAGAGCTTCTCAATATCTTTAATTTGAGTACTAGAAGTCTTCAAGAAGATTTATAGAACTCAAGTTATGGTTCTTGCAAGTTATGGGTCATTAGAGGACACTAAAATTTATCTGTGAAAGTCACTTGACTTCCAAACAACTTTTGCCCATCAAGGAGTTTTCAAATGAATTCTTGGACAACATAAGAATTGTAGGGTTTGATCTTAGATTTAATTTGAGTACTAGAAATCCTCAATAAGATTTGTGGAACTCAAGTTATGGTCTTGGCAATCCAGGGGTATTTTGGGAAAGTTGAATTATAGGTGATTTTCAAACATAGGTCAAAATCTCTATCTTCCACTCCTCAAATGGAAAAATGTTCAACATGAGATGTGCTTAAAATGATGTTTTTGGGCTAGGTAAGAAGTCATGAGAGCTTGGAAGGGCTTGTATCACAAAATTGCAAAAATGGCCTAAAATAAGGATGGATTTTAAATGAACCAAAGAGGAAAATTGAGTTTTTTGAGCCATAGGTCCAAACCAAGCCATATGACATACCAAATTGATTGGAAAACACATTTTGGACACAATGACATCGCCACATTTTTTAATTGAAGCTTAATTCCATGACTTGCTTTGTAAAGTGATTTCTTACATCATAAGTTACATATGCAAATTCATTCCTTGGATCAGCTACCATGTACCATTCAATCCAAACACTTCCTAAATCTCATTTGGAGAGAAATTGAATACAAAGCAAGTGCAAATACCAGATGCTATGTGACTGTCATGTATGGAGCTTATCATGAAAATGTCAAGAGATGAGAAATTGGATTTCTCGTATAGAGCTTTCCAGAAGTTTCTAGATCATTCATACACCTTCTATATAAGTATTAGAAGAGGTTCAAGGCATTGATTGGTGCAGATTGAGAGAGATTGGAGAGATTGAGTTTTGAGTTTTCATCTTGCAAATCCAAATCGGTTACACAAATTGGAGAGGTTTCAATCCATTCTTTTGCACTCAGAAGCTCTACTTTGAGTTGGAGATTGATTCCAGATAGATTGCTGATCAAGATTGTGGAAGAATCGTGAGATAGCACTTCGAACTCATCTCTTGCAAGTCAGAATCGAGTTTGGCAATGCAAGAAGATTCAACACCAATTGATGCATACAGAAGCTTGATTATCACTCATAGATCGTATCTGGAAGATCTTGGAGCTTGATTTGAAGCTTTGCTTGGTCTGTTCACTCGATTTTTGTAGGTTGGTAAACTTCATTCTATGGCTCGATTCATGTAGATTCCTTAGGTTTTAAATGGTGATATTCATTGTAGAACATGGCTAGGTGGATTCTGGTAACAATTTGCATGTTTTAGAGACAAAGTTAGGTTGAGCACATTTTCTGTTGGTGGATGTATCTTGCAGTTCTTGGTGATTTAATCCTAGTTAAATAGTGGAATTAATTCAGTGTAGCATGGTGATGAATCTAGGCTTATCAATTTTAGGTTTAGTGAGGTTTGAATCTTGAGCAATTTCTGAAAGTTGCTTCGTGTTTTGAGAATGAGATGGTTTCAATACAATTGGATGATGTGGTTGAGTTCCTTGTGGAGAAACGATTTGAATGATGTTATTAGGGTTGAGTTTTGGTGAGGATCAATGGAGTTGTGTTTGGAGAAGATGAAGGTCGCGACTCTGTTCACCCATGGCTTCTTTCTCCCTCAAAAATTCAAAGGTAGAAGATGAGCTTATCACCCTTAGATCTTATTGGACTTTGACTGGAATGAACATCCAACGGCCACGAGCGAGTCTTAATTTGTGAAGGATTTCTGAGAGAGGATGATACACAGCGTTTCATTAAACGTTTGCTTTGGGCCTAAGTGTATTAGTTGCTAGTGACACCCCTTGTCCAAGGCCCAATGGAATTTACACGTAAAAACATTGCTATTCACACAAACTTTTTTCCATTTTCATTTGTTTTTTTCATTTTATTTTCTGAAGTTGATTGGGCTTAAGAAGCGCTTCGCTACTAGCATTCCCTCCTGAGCCCAATTGGTGAAATGTACTGCATATAATTGCTATTTGACACGCCTGTTTGTCAATTTTTTTGAATTTCTTTTATTTTCATGGTTTTAGCATAGTTAATTAGAAAATTCATAACTAATTGAAAAATAAACATTTTTGGATGGGAATTTTTTCTCTGTTTTCCTTAGAGTTTCTAGAAAATAATAAAACAATAAAAATATTAATTCATGCATTTTTCATTTTCTGGCATGTTTTACATTTTTTATTGCTTTTATTTTGCATTTATTTGATACTCCCACTTTCTGATTTTTGTATGAGCATTTCATTTTGAGTTTTAAGGTGATTCTTTTTGCTCTAGTTAGAGTAGAGACACATGCTCCCTTATTGATTTTTCTCATATTTTTATGATGAAATTTAGGTTAGTTTTGAATAATGAACTTTAGGGTGCTAGGATTAGGGTTTTACAACACTTAGGTGTAGTTCAGGGCATAGTTTGGAGACTTAGGGTTTGATTTAGGCCTTGGGGTTTATGTGGGGTATAGGGTATATAGTTAGGTTCCCTTAGAAATTAATCTAGGATTTTATGATGAGTATTGCTATTTTACTTGATTTTTGCAACTTGTATGATGTTTGTGTGTTTCCCCCTTGGGCATTTGGCTTGTTTGCTTGGTTTGGGCTATTCTAATTAGGCTTAGGGCTTGAGTTTTGCTTTTTGGAGCTCATGAAGACATTGAAGATGATTGGAGACAAAGGATGGAGCTTGGAGCATGAAGATTCTTATCTTTGAAGGTTGCTTTTGAAGACTTAGGAGATAGGAGATATAGGAAGAGCTTTAGATTAGACTGGTTTCTTCTTCCAAACATAGAGAGCTTCTTGTGCCTCTATTCTATCCCATAACAAAAGGTCCCCCAAAGAAGTTCCATCTCTTCTTAGGAGGGATGTAGAGCAAGCTTTGGCTGGGTAGAACCTTGAGGATACTTTTTACTTGCTGTGTTAATATCTTAGTGATTTCCCTGGGTTGTCACTGAGCCTCTTAACATCTCAACTTCATCTATCATTAATTGATTCTCTTCTGGAATGGTGGCATTGAAGATAAAGTTCATTGAAGATTGGTGAAGATGAAGCTTGTGCCTGTCAAAGCTGGATATCTGTTGAAGCTAGGGTTTGCTGCTGTTTGAAGCTGTCTATTTGTTGGGGTTCATTGCTTGCCAGAGCTTGGAGATTTTTGGAGACAGGAGCTTATCTAAAGCTTGGGGATCATTGAATATTGAAGATGGGGTCTTACTTGAAAGGGTTACTGTCAACCTTTTTGCTGTTGATCAACTGTAGCTGTCAGAGCTGTTGCTGTTTCAGTTGCTTATAGTAGGAGCTGGTGTTGCTGTCAGAGCTGGTGTTGGGTGTTATTTCTTTTTTCTATTGTTTGTTGGCTTGTTCAGCTTGCCCCTCAGGTTTGAAGTGAAGCTGTTTCACTTTGCCTATTGTCTTCCCAGGTTCGAGGTTGAGTGGGACTCCCTTGCCTCGCTTGTATTGATGCATTGCATGCATGTTTACTGTTTACTGTATATCTACTGTGTCTTTTCCGTTTATCCCCTAGAATCTCTGTTTTTCTCTGTGCAATAGAGAAATATGACAAACATTAGGTTTTAACCCATGCATGACAACATTAGGTCAGTTTTACTCCCTTTTCAAACCCTAGGGTTTTTAGAATTTCTCTTCTCATCTTAAAACAATTCAAAACACAGTAATAAGGATAATCGACGTCGTATGCTACGAGCCTTAAGCTATTTGAGAGAGGGTTGCTGGAGGGTCACTCTTCAGTAATCTGACTGCTTAGTGTGTTACCCCTAGGGTGACATACGACGTAGTCACTCTCAAATCATAGTCTCTATTGCGTCAGAGATTGCAAACAAACTAAAGAAAACAGTTCTTGCATAGAAGACTGAAAACAAACATCAAAGCGTCATTTTTGTCCGCTTGGACTCTTAATCAAAAGAAAACCCTTTCATAAGGTAATAAAAAACAGTCAGATAACCCTGTGTCTTCCGTAGCCCGAACTACGTTTGCTCTGATCTTTCATGCTGTATGAAAGTACGTAGGCATAGGATGCCGTATCCTAGCGAGCAACCTTCCCCTCCTTTCCCGTAGGTAGGAAAACTACGTTGACTTTGATTTCTCGTTCCAGACGGGAATACGTAGGCATAAAGTGCGATACTTTGCCGAGTCATTTTATTTTCTTTTAACCCTTGACCCTTTAGTGTAGATAGAATAACAATCCGTACTAGAAAACAAGCGTGGATCCCGTCGAGTACGAAGGACGTGAGGAGTGATAATACCTTCCCCTTGCGTAACCGACTCCCGAGTCCAGGATTTGGTTGCGACGACCATTCCTTTCCCGTCTTTGCGTGAGGTTTACTTCGAGCGTTTCCTTTCCCTCTGTTGGGATATATAACGCACGGTGTCGACTTTTCTGTTTAGCCGACGCCGATTTTCGCAGTAGCGACAGTAGTTAACACACAAATTACACCAATCATACAATTACAAAGCACATACAATTGCCACATCAATATTTGGCATAATCAGCCTACATACAATCATGTACATATGCAATGTGACTCAACTAACACGACACAATGCATGAGGTACCATCACAATTACATATAGTTCACCCTAGAGCCCGATTCCCGTCAGAATCCAGATAAGTAATATACGCTCCTATGAACTACAACTTATCTCCACTCGACTCCCACATGGAATTTGGATTGAAATCAACAAGTCTATCACTCAACATCCAAGTGGAAGATGTCAACACTTCTCTACATTACTATGGAAGTATAGGAGTTGCATCACTACAAGAACACCACTAATGACTATCCTTAAGGAAAAGGTTTAAAAGGAACAAGGTGCACAAAGGCACAAAAGATTTGATTTTTTTTCTTGTGAAATTATTTTGATATGCTTAAGATGTCTTAGCATTTATTTAATAAAAGGTTTTGAAAATAATTTGACAAAGTCAAGTTTTATTGGGAAAGTGGTTCAAGTTTGAAAACAAGAAGGTTTTTAAAAAGGAAGAAGATTTTGAAAATTTAAGAAGAGGAGGAGATGAAGAGACTATCATAATGCATAAAATAAATAGCAATAAATAAATGGTCTTATTGTAAGGTATCCCAAGAGGAAGTCTTTGTGTGTGTGCATTGTGAACTAACCAGGATCTAGCCAGCACTTAGCAAGATTCAAAACCAAAATTCCATTCCTTTGGAGTAGGTCACAAGAAACAAGTGAGCACAAGATAAGACAAGCATCAGTTAAAAGAAGAACTCAAGCTATAAGGTCAAAGCTATGTATCAGAGCCAAGTCTTCAAAGGTCAACCAAAAGTCTCAAGCATCAGATGAATCCAATAACATAAGGAAAAGTAACCACAGAGTCCATAGGTCCAAAAATAAAACTCTAAGTCAAGCTAAGGATAGTAACCATTAGTCCAAAGATTAGAGAATCAACTTTTAGGGGTTTTTCCTTTATTAATGTCTTTAAAAGAAAAAGAAATGTCCAAGGGGAAAAAGGAAAAAAACATAAACATAAACAATATGAAATGTAATGCTAAAAGACAGGGCATAAAAGTAAAGATCAAGAAATTAAATGACAAGAAAATTAAATAGCAAGAAAATTAAAAGACATAAAGTAAAGTTAGCACAATAATAATATTAGTACTGATGTTAAAGTTAATGAATCGGTTCAGGATAAATTTAGAGCTATGTTAAGCAATCGTAGCACAATTTATTAGGAAGATCATAATATGGGAGGCCGATCAATAAAAGTTTATGTACCATACATGTTAGAGATATGGTAGAAACCATACTCCTAAAACATGTAGCACAAGTAAACACAAAGGAGGGATCAAACTCTAAGGGAAGGAGATTGGTCCATTACATCAATCATTCTTCATGATAACTTAGGATAAACTTATGCATAAATCCAAAGTACTTCAAATGATGAAAGTTCATCAAGCATCAATCCAAACTTCATGAACAAGATGGACTCTTACTCATCCAATTGATTAAGAGAAAAATAAAAAATAAAAAGAAGAAGAAGGAGATGAAGAGAGAAACCAAATTGGATCATGACTTGAGATTCATCTATCATCAATTTCAATCACACCACTTAGTGGATTAAGGTACTAAACCTATCATCAACCCAAATCATAAAAAATAATTCAACTAATCATTTAATGATATATTTGAATTGATAAAGATTCATCCAACCTCATCAACACCCAAAATCCATTGAGATTGAGGAAGATTTTGATCAATCAAGCGTTAATCCAAGTCAACAAAAGTTAAACTATATTAAAAAAGCATAAAAGAAATAAAATAAAGCATTAAATGATTTTTTAATATGATTTTAAAATGAAAATAAAAGAAAAATAACAAAGTAACATCAAACTATCAAATAAATGGCAAACAAAAATATAGAAAAATGAGAAATGACTTAAAATATCTTTAGGAATTTTTGGAATATTTTTTAAAATAGAAAACTATTTTAAAACTAATTAAAACAAGGCAAATAAGAAAAAATAAAAGAAAATAGAAAAAATTAAAATAAAAATCTCAAAAATCACACAAAGTGTGAAATGAGAAGTAATATTTTAAAGAATTTATTGATATTTTTTTAGTGAAAATATGAAATAAAAGAAAAATAAAATAAAAGAGAAAAAAAGAGAGCCATCAGATTGAAGTTATTTGGCCAAGGTACGCACATCCAACGGATCTGGTCAAAGGCACATGGTGGATCTTACTTAAAAACCTACATCAGATCATACTTGAGATCAAACACCTCCTGTCATCTTCTCTGGTGGCTTGCTCACCAGAGTTTGGGAAATGGCAAAGTCAGGTCATGAAACCTATGCCATTGTGACTATCTCATCAGCGCAAACTCAACCATATGCTTCACTTTAATTTATTGAAAGTGAGCATGGAGAAGTTTGAAGAAAACTCAGTGAATGAAAACATGAATAGTAAAATTAAATGTCATATAAGATCAACCAAAACTAGATAAGTTAGAGGAAAGCATCAGAGAGTATCAGGCTACATTGTGGTAACTTGTTTGAGTGAAAACGAAACCTCTAACTACCTTGTCCAAATACGATCAGAAGGTGCTGCAAGGTTGATTTGGTTAGCACGATTCAGAGGCTCTCAAGGCTTGGGAATTGTTGCTATAGCTTCAGAGGATGCTGAAGGTGCTAATGGGATTAAGAAATGGAGTTGAAATTGCTTAGAATTTGAAAATGAATTCTCAAAATTTCAGTGAAAAGTGTGAGCTCGACTGAGGTTCTAGAGGGATTTCTAAGCTTGAAATTGAGCGCAGAAGCTTCCTCTATTTGCAGTTGAGGTGAATGAATGAACTATGTGTGAGATTTGGTTAGAATTTGCATGATCCCATGTGCAAAGTTTGTGATGAAAACTTGATTCCAAAGCTAACCAAAATGCAGCCAAAACCTTGCCAATTCCAGTTGCTTTTGCTCAGCAACTATCACTTAACATCATCATGGGAAAAACATGTGCAGAGCTAGGCTCAATTTGGAGTAATTTGTGATTTGTAAATTCTGACCATGAGCAATTATCAGTTCCATGAGGCCAATTTTAAACCAATGGGAAATATTGTAAACTTGACCTTTAATACTCATTACTTTTGTAAAATTATCACATCATAACAAATAATACAATGTGAAAAGAAAGACTTCATTTGGATGCTTGAGTAAAAAGTTATATCCTTATAAAGTTGGCACCATGACTTGTAATTAGAGGTCAAAATAATTCTAAGTCCAAAATGACCTATACTGTCTTCAAACTTTTCACAGCTTTCCAAACATAGTTGGCCTTTGATCCTTGACACAAACTTGTAGAGGGAATCAAATATGATAATTGGTAAAAAGAAACGCCCATAAAAGTTGAAAATTGAGAGTTATGATCTTTCGAAGTTAGGAAAATATCACTTGAATTTAGGTTAAATTTCACTAAGTCCACAAAGTAACCTCTAATGTTTCCAAACTTTTGATGATCTTCCAAGCATAATTGGCTCTTGAATTGTAAAAAGAAGATGTAGGGGATGTCAAGAAGAGTATTTTTCTCAAATAAGCACTAAAAAATGTTAAAATATGAAGAAGTTATGATATTTGGAAGTTGGACTTAGAATGTTCACTTTTTAGGTCAAACCTCTTTGAACAAACTTGCAACCTTGGACTTTTTCTTGAATTTTAAGGTACATTGATGATCATAGGAACTTAAAATGATGTATTCTTGAATGTACTTTGATGAATATTGCAATGGCTTGAGGAAACTTGTTGATGAAGGCATGGAAATAACACATGAACTTTGAAGTTTCTTGAGAAACAAGCTATCAAACTTTGAAATATATTTGGCCAAATGAAGTTGAATGATTCTTGAGACCCTATTCTTTGAGATTAGAGGTCATGCTTTGATAATAGCCTTTGGAAATCAATGGGTGACCACACTTTGACTTGAGGAACTCAAACCCTAGCTGAGGAGACAATTACTTGATGTTCTTGATTCGAAACCCTACCTTGCAAAAGAAACAAAAGGGACAAGGCATGTTTTTTTTTGTATTTTAATTAATGTTTAGTGAATTATAAAGCATATACATAAAATATGTAAAAGATATACAAAGAGGTGCTTGTTGATATTTGCAAAGGCAAACCCAAGGATGAGAGGGTTAGAAGACAACCAAGTTTGTGGTCTTGATGCATTGCAAATATGTGAATGAGGTGGAATCTTAGGGGTAGAAATTAGGGTATGACACTGCGGATCGAACCCAAAACTTTTTAATTTCTAACCTCGGCTTTAGATTCTCCAAGTTGACAAGTGATTGCTTTTCATGTCTCTCTCTGTTACCTCGCCTGTGTAGCTGAGGTTAAATGCAATTCGCGGCTGACTATAAATGTGTTTTTTGTAGTAGTGTATCTAAGGCATTTCAAATAAATTATTATCCAAAAATACCACCTAAGAATCATCATAATAAAATATATTAAAAATAAAATAGTAACGATGCAAAAGAACTTTGGGGGACTAGACCAAAATCCAAGGTATAAGAATCCATACGTCTCATTCAAAACCTTAAAAGAGGAAACCCAATGTGATAGAACCTTGGTGAAGGGAAAAATAATGCACAAATAAGACAATGAGCCTAACATAAATAACCAAATAGACAAAACCTCTACAAAGATAAACCTATCATGTTATGATCTAAATCATTCAAAATAGAGCTATACAAGTTGTTCCATGAAGTTAAACTTGTAATAGATAAACCAAAGTTGGTCATTTTATCAGCAAATCAATTTCCTTCTCAGAAAATACGAGTGATTTTAAAATGAATTCAAGAAAGAAGTAGCAGATAATTCCTCCATTTGTGATGAAGAATCTAAGATGTAATGTGAGATTGCTTGAAAGGTAAGGTAACAATCTAGAATTCAATTCCTAGCCATAAATGATTCCAACCTTTATTAAAATGAATTTTGATGGCTAAAATTGATCCCATCAAATTACATGAAGAGCAAAGAAAATACCAATATTAGAAGCATAACAACCTAAAAAACTAGCTTGATAGTCTCTAAACACGCCTCCATTGACTGCAATGTCAAAGCTATCAATAACTACACTTTTAAGTTGAATTTTATCCAAGATATCATAGGAGGATGCCATAAGATCCTTTTGATTTTAGGAGCCTTACGAGGATGAATCTTCACATTAAATTTTTAAGGATCATAAATTCTACCATGTTAGGAGCATAAAAAATGTTTATATGATATCACTAAGGGGACTTTAGATATAATATAATTGATATTAGATCCCCAATCTATTTTATTAATTTTTGAAATCTATAATTTCCTATATAATTAAATAGTGTTAAATATATTAATAATAGCACTCCGGATGACAAGCTTGCACTGTCCATGTAAAATATTGTTATAAGAGGTAAGGATATGTTGCACTGAACTAGTGTCAATAATGATACAAATGATATTCTGCAACCCACTCCAATTTTTTTGGATCAAAAGGACACAAGAAAAATAAGTATAAAGATGATTCAATGCTATTACCACAAAAACCACATTTGGAAACAATGTCACAAACTCTAGAGCGCAAGTTGTCATCACTAGGAAACTTATTATAAATTAGTCTTCAAATAGTGATATACTTACATGATGAAATGGTGTATCAATGTACTTGTAGGTATGACCATCAATTGGTTTCGATGATAACAAATTATGAAGCATGTTTGAAGATAATAACTTTATATAGGTCAAATGACCTGTGGATGTTAAGAGTTCTCTATGATAGGGGGAGTTAATTTCAACTTTTAAAGTAAAGATTCAGATGAGGACATCTAATCAAGAAGATATCTCAAGCATTATTGTTTAGAAGATTCAAGATCCAATTGAATTGCTAAGTCATTGGTATATCAAGTGAGGGAATTTTAAGATATGACATTGTGAAAGTTTGAAAGCTCTCATGATCGTGCACTTCATGTCTTAGAATGATAAGTTAAAATGTAAAAGGTCAAGAGTAAGTCTTGAAGTACTATGAAAATCACACACATACACATAGATTTTTTTTTAAAAAAAAACCCTCCATAATTTCATAAAATTTCTTGAAACTCTATCAAGGCTTATATGTAATTGATTAAGAAGTATTTCTAATCAATTGCGAATTTTTTTACACTGCCAAATAGATTGTTGACTTAGTCCAATTGATTAGATAAAGGTAAATGGTCTCTTAATTAATTAGAAATTTTTTTAACTGATTAAAGCATCTAGTCATTTTAGGATTTCCTTTTTTGGATTAGTGTTGTGTATTTTTAAATCCCTTAACCAATTATCAGTTAAGGATAATCAATTAAGTCATTAAAGTGGCCCTTGGATTATTTCCATTTGAGCTAATTTTTTTTCTATATAAAAAAAGGTTTCACCTCATTTTATTTTTCTTCGAATTTATAATTAGAAAACCTTCTTTCTTTTTTCTAATTTATCTATTTTAATATTTTTCTTTTCATGAAGGTTGTCTTAGTCTTGAAAGATCGAAAAACCCTTATGAAAGTTTTGTTGTAATGGGTATTGTGCTTTAATTTACTGTATTCAAGAGTGTGATTCTCTTGTGGATTATTTTTTAAGGTTGAAGTATAAACCCATATAAAGGCTTAGTTTTATGTTTTTAATCTTGACCTATATAAAAAATCTAGTTATAGGTTCTTGAGCTTGTCATGTGTAAAAGCTCTATTTGAAGGTTCCTGAGGAAAGCCTATGTAAAATTTTTGTCTGTTGCTTCCTGAGCTTAGCCTGTGTATAAGCTCTATTCGTATGTCTTTAAAATTTTGTAGACAAATCCTTTAAAAATATCAAGTTTATTTAGTGTAACTCTCAAGAGGAAACTCTTGGAGACAAGAGTATGTCAAGTGATTAGATCAAACCCGTATAAATCTTGAGTGTACACTCTCCATCTCTTATCTCTTTTATTTCTATTGTTTATGTTATTTCCATTGCACATATATCTTCATATCAATCTTCTTTCTTTATCTTTGTTGCCTTATCTCTTTGAAAGTTTCAAAATTAAAATAATTGATTAAAGGACAAAGTTTTTACAAATTGGTTTTGATTTCCAATCAACATAATTCACCCCCTATTGTGTTTGGAGTCACTTGGCCAAAAAAAATATATTTGTGGCAAACCATTTTGTTCTAATGTGTCATCTGATCAGAAGGCCTTTAAGAGTTATATTATTATTTAAAATTAAGCGAGTCATTCACATGATGAATCCAAACAAGCTTGTTAGGAAATTTAACCCTAGGAATAATTATCTAGGTAAAATTTTTATACAAATTAGGAATGTTTCATATAAAAGAGGAAGGGATGTGACATTGATCATTGAGTATGAAATCTCCCACCTTAGCATTGTGGACCATGTTGAACAAGGGATTTCAAACACAAAGAGGGGGGGGGGGGGGGGAGGGGGTGGATTGTGATATTTAGATTTTAAAAACTTTTTCACACAAACAATTCATTTAAAATGAATTATATTAGAAGTAGAGAATGACCAGCGGAAAATATAAAATAAATAAATAAATAAATAAAAGATAAAAATATAAAGAGATAGGATAAGAAAGATCACCCTAGAGATTATGTTGGTTTGGCCTTAAGCCATGCAACCTACTATAGTTCCCAAGAGATTCCTCTTGAGTTTTCCATTAAAACCAAATTTAGATTTTACACATGATCAAACCATAAATTTAAAACATCTTGGGCTTTTTGCACATGATCAACCCAATAACCTTACACAAACAACTAGAGCTTCTGCACATGGTCAGCCCAACAACCTAAGTCAAACAAATTATGCTTTTACAAAAGTTCAACTCAAAAACCTTAACATAATATTTTTGCAGGTTTAGCTTGCAACCTTCAATTATATAACAATATCACAAGATAGACACGCTCTTCAATAAACAAACTTAACACAGCAAAAAAGCACCACAAATCTTAGATGAAGCTTTTCACTCTCTCAACACTAAGACAATGATAACACTAAAATACAACATAGTTCATTTTGACTCGATTTGCATACGTTTTAGTGTCATTTTATTAAGTTTTTTAGTTTTATGCTGGTAGTTTGTGTATGTTTCTGGTACTTTACAAGTAGGAGTCAATATATGGAGAAATCGGATGAAAACAACATGAAATGGAGAAAATGCGGCGAAAATACACTGGTGACGACCTCCATGGTGCCTGCCATGATGCTAGATATCACTAGTATAAAATGGGACCCACCAGAGAGTGAGGAAGAAGCAAAGAGAGGGAGTCAAGGGACTGTGACGCCCTCCATATGCCTCATGGCGTCCGCCATACAGTGCCAACTGGTCACTGTTAGAACAAGATTTGTTCTTGACATATTCTCTTTTAGTTTTGATGATAACAAATGTATTAAAAGAACAATGTTTTATTTGATGCATGTTTTATTTATGCAGGTTCTTGTTCTTGTACATAAATAATTAAAATCTGTTTTACTTAGACACACTTGAAGTTGCTTCATTACTAGCTTCTGGAAGAGTCTGAAGAACAATTGCTAGTGTGGTTTGACGCAGACTTTGAAGTGAAGGCCTCAGCATTCAGACGAGTTTCTACACTTAGTAATTATATATCAACATCTGGTACGATTTAAAGTTGGTGATAAAGTTGTGGATTATCCGTACTACTGAAAGTAAGCTCTATTGCCTTATCATCATGTCAGCTCAAGTCTACATATTGCAAGGCTCAAGAAAAGATGGTACGTACTATCGATGTCTGCTCCCAATAGCTTTATTAGTAAAAACCTCTTGAAGACTCAAAGGTTAAATGTGTTACACACTGGATTAAGAATCTGTTGTGCATCCATCTTCAACGTCTCTTGTACTGTGGAGCAAAAGCAAAGACACTTGATCAATTCACTTCCTCAACGAATAGTTTCTGGAAAGTCTATATATATGGCTGAAGATTCAAGTTTGAATCTCAACAAGAATTCTTCTAATAAAGGAGTAGCAAGATCAAACAATTATCAGCTCTATGTAATATGCATATTTTCTATTTTAGGTTGTAGTTGTAAAAGCCTTAAGATTTCTTACCTCCATATATGTTAGAAATATTAAGTGCTTTAAGTGTTTGTTATGGTGATTTCCCGTACCTTTGATGCTTGAATCATGTACACCTTGTTCTCTATTCTACTGAGCCTTCAGTAGTTTAAATTAAGTCTCCTGCTATGTGCTTGAGTAAAAAGTCTTGTCTCATTGGGATTCGAGCAACAAGTCTTGAGCTAAGATGCTTAAGTCATGTAAGTCTCATTGCTTAAGTGCTTGAGATGTGAAAGTCTTATTCAACTAGTCTGATTGAGCAGGTGGGAAAGTCTCCATATGACGGGTGAGAGTAAGAAGTCTCGAGTGCATCTTGAGCAAGGGAATTCTTAGTCTAGATGGCCAGAAGAGCAGGTGGCTCGGCCAGATGATGTGAGTAAAGGGATGTCTTAGACACATGCTCTAAGCAAAGGGAAGTCTCAACCAGAAGACAGATGAGCAGATGGCTCAGTCAAATGATATGAGCAAAGATTAAGTCTTAGACATGTGGTCTAAGATAGGAAAGTCTCAGACAATTGGCCTTTGCAGTTGTAAAAGTCTTACGCAGAAGCATGAAGGATTGTAATCATGAAGTGGTTATAATGAAAATCTCTTGTGAGGAAAGGGGACTGGACTACTCTCAGTCAGGGGAGGAACCAATATAAATATTGTGTCTTCTGCTTTTATTTTATTTACTTCTATTGTATCTGATGCCAAACGAACTAACTCAGAATTTGAACATCAGTTCTGATTCTAAAACTCTGACCAGAAGCTAAATTAAAAGAAAACGTGAAACACAACTCAAGCCCCCTTCTTGTGTACATGATCTGCAATTTTCACTTGTGGTGACTGCCACAATGCACGACGTACACCATGTACTTCGGTTCGTAAAAAACTACAACAGAAAATGACTCATTCTTCCCCCATTCCACCATATTTTTCTCCTACGACTTCCACACATTTTGATCTCATATTTTGCACTTGTAACTTTTTAAATAGGTAGGTTTATGAGAATTTTGGCATCCATGTCTTAAGCTACTTTAGAGAGTTTTTAGTTTTAAATAGATATTCACCTTTGTAATGTAGTAACATTCTCACATTGAGGGACTACTACACCTTAGTGTTTTAAGCATCTGTTGTATGCTTGGATTAAACAATTTTGCCGTCATTTGAAGTTTTAATTCCATTTATTTTTAGCTTTACATTTTAGGTTCATTTTAATTCAAATTCTTTTTAATATTTAGCTTTTATTTTAAGTCATTTAAATTCTGCTTTAACTATTTCCCTTCCATTATTGTTATTGTCTTCTTTTCCATTCCTTTACGATTTATTACATGATTGACATTTTTAACACATTAGCACTCATTTCTATTAATCATTTTCAATTATATATCATGTTTGGAACTCTGCTTGAAATGATTATTCATAATAGCATGTTTATTTCCGCAACCATGTCTGGCTAAATTTGTAGATTCTCGACGTGAGGACTGTCGTTTCAACGAGACTCAGTATATTAAATTGTCGTATAATTTCAATATCAATTTATTTTTTTGGTTCTGATTTTTACTTTTAAAATCAAAAAGGTTTTGCGCGAAAGCGAAAACACTCAGATACTAGTCAAAATTACAACATGCGAGACCCATGCCCGATCGTAAAAATTGGATTTAATTTCTAAAAACACCGATAACACTTTAGGGATTAACTAGAGTTTATAAGTTTTCAAAAGTTGTTTCAAAATTGTAACTGAGATAGAGATAACAAATCATTTATGGATTCGAAATATAACACAGGTTGCGCGAAAGTGAGCAGTGTTTTTAAGTTAATATTTTCTTCCGAAAAATATTTTTAGAATAAAAAAGAACGCCAAGAACTCATTGAGTCCTAGAGGTGCGTTTGGAAATAACATTCCGATCCCACTTTTAATTAATTTCTCCTAAATCGACTTCATTTCTTGTTCTACTTTCCTTCTAAAATCCAAAAATATATTCGACTAGCCATATATTTACATAGCAATAGTTGGTAATAATAGTATTGACTGTTGCTCTCTACGGGTTCGATATATTTTGTATTACTTTGATAATATCCGTGCACTTTCTGATAAGCTACCACACATAGACAGATTAAAGTATTTGACGCCATTGTCAGGGACCAATTCAGTAAAATATCGTAACTCCATTATTGTGCTGTAGACTAAGGCAAAATTTTCCTTTTATTTATCGGTTGTATACCAACTACTCTCTTCCAAGGAGAAGAACTAGAGCAACCAATCGAAGAAGTAGCGTATTTCCTTCATATAAGGCACAATATCGAACAATATCGAGCTATATTCGCATATATGGCCGCTCCTGATACGAAACCCCTTAAAGATTACGTTGTTTCATCGAGGAAGAGCAACATTCAAGAACAGTTCCATGTGTAATCCAGGCGAACAATTTCGAATTGAAACCATCTCTACTGTAAATAGTGCAATAGGACCAATTCTAGGGAAATCCCATCGAGGACCCACATCTTTATTTATCAGTTTTTGTGGAATATACAGACAGTTTAAAATCTAATGGTGTAAATGCCGAAGCCATTTGATTACGTCTATTTCCATTTTCCCTTAGAGATAGAGCCAGAGCATGGCTACAGTTTCTACCTGTGAATTCAATTATGACTTGGAATGGACTTAAGAAGGTATTCTTAGCCATATATTTCCCACCAAGCAAAACGAAAGTGTTGAGAAATCACATAATTACGTTTAAACAAGCCGAAGGAGAGTCACTATTCAAAGTATGGGAACAATATAGGGACATGATGAGACTATGTCCTCATCATGGATTAGAAAAATGGCTGATAATCCACAACTTCTATAATGGCCTGCTTTACAACACAAAGATGACCATAGACGTTGCTGCTGGAAGAGCCTTAATGGATAAACCCTTCAACGAAACTTATCAGCTTATTAAAAACATGGGTCAAAACCATTACCAGTGGGGAATTGAATCAGCACAAGTTGAGAAAACCCAAATGAAAGGAGGTATGTTTGACGTTAATAGAATTGATCACATGAATGCCAAAGTCGAGGATCAGGACGAGACTCCAACACCATCCGAGACTCCTCCCTTTCCTAAATATCACCCTACTCCTTCATCAAATGTATCTTCAGCATCCTCTTCTGCATATTCTACTGACAGATGCAATGTTGACTATGAGTTCAACATGCTACAAAGAGAAGTAATAGCTCTCTGACTTGCCATTTAAGATCAATGAAATAAATCGGTTGAGCAGATGGACCATCTTTTCCAATAAATATATTCTTTGAGGAGAGCATTGAGGCATCAAGCCAGGCACCGTGACACATAAGATGCAAAGTAGTTTATTCTTTCTTTCATCCCGTTTAGATGAAAACATTGAGGCCAATGTTGAGGTTTAAGTGTGGGGGAGGAGAATATCGTTTCCTATTTTGTTTTGAATTTTGAATTTTTCTTTTCAGTGGTTGTTTAACTTTTTCACTTTCTTTTCATTAATTTTTTATTTCAGTTATTTAATCATTCTAAAAATAATATATCCGTTTTTTTGTCCAACTATCGACGTTAAACAAAGCGATGCGTGGAAGACAACCCACACAATTTTCATTTTTTATGCATTTCATTTGAAAATTTTAATTATTTATTTTTGATTTTTCAAATTTGTCAAAAATTATGCACCATTAACCATGACGCAGGCCCAAAAAGAGAGTTGAGAAGCCCATAAGATCAAACCCAACACCAAAAATCATAAAAACTAGTGTAAGGTCGTTTCTGCATTGCATGGCGCTCGCCACGACCTACATGGCATCCACCATATAGTTCAAATGGCCAAAATATGGTTTTACACTGCATGGCGCTTGCCACAACCCACACGACACCTGCCATGCTGTCAAAAACGAGAAAACTCAATTTTTAGACCTTCTAACTTCCCATGAACTCCATTATTTCATCTTCTAAACCTCCCTCTACCCAATTTACTCTTTCTTAAATCCAATACAACCACCCACATTTACTCTACACATTTCCCACACCTATCATAACCTTTTCACTTTAAATCTCCCACCTACCCACTCCTATTTAAACACAATCTTACCATTCTTATCTTCGCCATATTCAAAATTCTCAAACCTTCATCCACACCAACCTTTACAACTTTCTTTATCATTATAACAATGGCTCAAGGAGGAGAAGCTGATTTTGATGGAGTAATCTTTTGGGAAGGCAGAGTTGGTCGGAGGTGAAGGGAGAAATATGAAGCTCTACAGAACCAAGAAATTCTCTCGACCAGGTATAACAATGATTCTTGTTTATGTGAGTTAAGATTATTTGATAGTGTTTATTGGATAATGGATAGAGTGAGTTTTACACATTTCCTTGGATTTAGAGACAATACATATGTTAGCCTGGCCTTAGAATTCCTTAGTTCACTGATTTACAACCCCACCCTTAACTCTGCTAGCACCTCATGCATTGTTAGTTTTTGAATGTTCATTAAGGAGTACCAGTATACTTTTGATCAGACTTCTGACTTATTGCTCTTTCCTCATAGAAAAGGTATCGCTTGTGAGACACTGTTAGAATTTAATTGGTTATAGGGTATTAGTCAGTTTTGGGAGGGATTAACAGGGCAGACTACTTAAATTTTGAGGGTAACATCGTGTCTTTGATACATAACCTAACCATGCATTACTTTTGCCAATTGTTGGCATGCACTATTTTTGGCTGGGAAAATTCCAACAAAGTCAATGCTAGGGAGTTCTTTTACTTATTTGTTGTATTCGCACCTGAGCGAGTTAACTAGGCCCCATTTATGTTGGCCTAAATGTATGCTGTTAGCACCACCAAGAGAGGACCTATTTCCTTCGAAGGATTAATAACCTCTATAACTCGTGCCATAGGGCTCGATGCTGAGCTCACCACACTAGAGCGTCTTCCATCACGATCCCTTGATCTTGCCACAACTAGAAATATGCGTCTTGTAAAAAGCAGGTGCGATGGGAGGTTTAATTTAATGATTAATAACGGGACCCATGCCTAATCGTAAAAATTGGATTTAATTCTAAAAACTGCGACATCGCTTTAGGGATTAACTAGGATTTATTAGTTTTCAAAAATTGTTTTGAAATTGTAATTGAGACAATGACAGCAAAGCATTTATGGGTTCGAAACATAACACGGGCTGCACGAAAGTGAGCAGTGTTTTTAAGTTGATACTTTCTTTCGAAAAATATTTTGAGAATCAAAATGAAAGCAAAGAATTCATTGAGTCTGTCGCACCTCGAAAATTCATTCAAACATACGACCCTCGCGCGAAAGGCGCGGAAATGCGGTTCGACAGAGTCGCCACCGAACTTTATTTTTCCCGGATAAACGGGAGAGGAAAATATCGAGAAAACCTCTTGAAACGAAAGGATAGGAACAGGGCTGTCGCAACCATGTTCCGGGTTCGGGAGTCGGTTACGTGAGGGGAAGGTATTAGCACCCCTCACGTCCGTCGTACTCGACGGGAACCTCTTAAGGTAATTGTGGGGAGTGTTGTTTAGGTTTACTTGTTTTCTTCTCGTTGTTAAGGGAAGAATTGGTAGGGTAAAAGGTTAAAGACGCAAAGGAGAGATGGGTGGTTAGAGAATAGGGTGCTCGCCAAGGATTGGGGCCCTTGTGCCTACGTATGCTCATTCGGACGAGAATGAGAAATCAGAGCGTCGTAGTTCGACTACGGGAAATGATGGGGGAAATGGGAAGATGGAGGGAATTGTGCTCGCCAAGATCATCGCAATCTTGTGCCTACGTATCTTATATTCAAGAATGAATAAAGAATCAGAGCGTCCGTAGTTCGTGGCAACAACCACGAAAATATGAGGTTGAATAGATTGGAAGTTTGAGAAAAGAGACGAAAGGGTGACTGACAAGCAACCCAAAAGCGCGCCTCAAGAGCTTGTCACTCAAGAATTCAAGGAATGCGAGATCCCAAGAACTCAATTCTTTCGGGAATTGACTGAATAAGATGAAGATAAAAAGTTGGATGTTTTGAAAACGAAAGAATGAACTAATAACAACTCAAGGGCGCGCCTCGAGAGTTACTCATTCAAATACTCAAAGAATGCTAGATTCTAAGAATATCTCTCTTTCGTAAGTTTTAAAAATGTTTGTGAAAGGTTCGAATCGAAGAATGGCATGCGATGCCAAAAGGAAGTTGTTTTGAACTGGCTCGACGACGTGTCGAGGATTTGATTGAAAATGCAACCGACTTGACGACGTGTCATGGGTTAGGATTATGAGAAACGATATTAGTCCCTGAGGGTGCTCCTAATATCGAGACCACGAGGAATTGTTAATGAAATGTGTTGCGAATGCGGATGATTGCAAATGCGTACGAGCACTCGACTTAGGATACGTTTGAAAATGTTTGAGTTTGAAAAAGAGTCGAAAGGTTGAGTGAATAACAACTCAAGAGCGTGCCTCGAGAGCTATTCACTCGAAAATTCAAGGAATGCTAGATTCCAAGAACCTTCTTCTTTCTGTCGAGAAAGATATTTTGAAGAATTGAATCGAGGGTATGAAAAAGGATTATGGTACGAGAGGTGAGAATACGATGTTGGATTTAAAAGAGAAATGACAATTATTTGATAAATGAGACGTAGGTCTCACAACCAATTAATTGGGGTATTATCGAAATGCTAGATCTCAATGACACCTTTTTCACTTGGAGAATGTTTGAATGAACGACAGAAATATCACACAGAATGCTAGATTCCTATAATATTTCTTTGTCCAAAATAGTGTATTTAAAACGAAAAGTTGAATAATACATTATTTAAGGTGTACACCTCGCTAATGATCATTCAAAAATCCAAGAAATGCTAGACTTCAAAGATTTAATTTGCTTTGAAAAAGTACTCGAGGTGAGTCGAGGTTTGTATGGTGATCAAAGGTCGATGGCGAGGATTTGAAAACACTCGGCTTACATGGGTAGAAAATGACTCGATAAATCGAGAATTTTAACTTTAAAAATGATTTTGAAGCATTAAAGCATAATTAAGAAAAAAAAAACTATACAAGCTATTACATTTGTGTGAGTCGGGATACATTTTGTCAAGTAGGAATAAGGTAATACAAGAGTGAGCACAAAAGGTAAATCAAACCGAGTTGTTCACAATGCGCTCCAAATCCAATTTGTATTTAACGAATAAGCGGGGAAAAAAAGAATTATAAATATAATATCATGAAAAATAAAAAAGTCATTAAAACTCTAATGATTAAAATTCTATAATATCAAAAATGTGTGTGAAATTTAGGTGCAAATATAAACACATTCAAAGCCTTTAATTAAAATTTCCAATTCCAATATATTTCCAATTCTAATATATGATGATAATCATGATACACGGCAGTATTCAATTTCTCCCTGCGTAAAATGCTCATGCCGGTATGAAACATATCCACGAAGCAAATCATGAATCACAAAAACTTTATACATGATATATATAAAAAAATGCTCATGATAAAATCATAGTAACAAAATAATATCTACAATATTTCTCTTTACAAACCTATTTACAATTAAAACTCAGCAAATTAATTAACAAACTATCTGAAAAACGACAAATTAATAAAAGAAATTAGCAACACCATAAATTCTGACCGTATAGATACCGAATTTGAGTATTCACACAAATTAACAATCATAAAATGGAACCAAAATTGAAACAAATCTAGAAAAACATTGTAAACCAAAATTAAAATATGAATGTGAATCATTTTCATCACAGTTAAATCGAAGTGGAGTATAGCCTGAACAAGAAAATTACCGCTCAAAAATGCAAAAACCTGACAGTGCGCTACATAAAAGGCAATTTGACTAAAATCACTACCGCAATATCGATGCCAAGGATCAGCTCAAATTTAATACAAGTTTATAAGTTCAAAGCAATGTGACATAAACTGTTACTGAGAAATAAACAAAATGATCACAGTAGCAGCAACATTTTCAGCCAAACTATATCAGTCCACCATATTTGAAACCAAGTGCAGCAAAATAATACCTTTAAATCACAGCCTATGAAAAAACTATGCTTATTACAATCTAAATCGCCTGTTTAATCTGAATAAGAAAGTTCGGTCGAGACGAGACTTAAGCAACAACCGTACTGAATTTTCAGAAGTAATGCATCTATGAAATTTCATAAAAGACCAAGTGTAAGCACACAACCTTGAATTGAAGCTAAATAAAACTAACACCGGCAATATCTTAAACTAGCACCAACTACTGATATACATTACAATTAACAGGGCAAAGTTTAGGCAAAAAAAAAATTCACTTGAAGACCGGGCAGTATATATGTATCAAAATTTCACATACAGCAAGAACTGCAATCTAAATGAAAAGAAATTTAATCTGTAAAATATTAATGAACATGATTGAATCGCAAAAGGGATCGTTACCGCGCTGAAAAAACTGTATTGGCAAGATCTGAACGAACGTGATAACGGTTGTTGCCTTGGAAGCGTGATGAAATGATCTATGGATTCGTTTCTATGCTGATCACAGCATAATTGAAGCTGCAAACTGTCGGCATAATGCGCATCTATCACACTCTCTTGATTCCTGCTAACATGGAACTTGGATCGCTTGTTGTTGTAATATTTCTATCGCCGCTGATTTCGACCTCAAGCCATGACATTGAGTTTGCTTTAAAACGCTTAAATTCGCCCGGGTTGAGCTATCACAACCATGGTGTTGTGGTCTGAAGTTGATGCGTTAAGCTATGTCGTCATCGCTTAAACGTAATCTTTTCCAATCATTCAAAACCTGTACGTGACAACAGACAATAACATAATTTTACGAAAACAGAGTAAAGACGCGAGCTTAGATATTGACACAATGCTCCTCCTTCTTGCGATTGAAGGAGATCGAAGATGAATATGGAAGAGGGTGATTGAGTCGCGGATTTGGGGTGAAAGGGGTGATGGTAGTAGGTTGGATTGAAGGTGCGTTGAAATAGAAGGAGGAGGTTGAGGGATTCAGATATGAAGATTTGAAGAAAGGGGGTATGGTTTGTGGGCGGCGGATTGGTGTTGGGAGATGGTGAACCGCGATTAGGTTCTTCCGTTGGAGGGCGGATCCGGTTAATGGAAGAAGGTCAAGTTTGGGAGGAGAAGGAGAAGGATGTGTTTGGAGATGGTGATGATTTGAAAATAGGGGCGTGAGGACGATGACGACAGGCGGATTTGGAGAGAAAAAATTTAGGGTTTGCTGAGGTGGGTTGCGGCGCCGGTAGGGTTTGAGAAAAGGTGATGAACAATAGCTTCTTTCTCCTCTTTTCATCGGTTCCTCTCCTCCTTTTAATAACAAGTCAATGCAAAAAAAAACCTAACGGGCCTTTGGAATGGGCCTCAGCACCCCAATTTCTCTTCTTTTTTTAATTATTATTAACAACATAAATAAATAAAATATTTAATTTACATTAAATTAAAAAAAAGCTGTTTAAATACATAAATGCTAAATAATATATAAAAACAAAGATATTGATAAGTATATAAGTAAAACACAAAAAATAATATTTTTAAAAAAATAAAAAATAAAAGAACTATATATGTGCATATTAAAAAGATTTAGGAAATCTAAGGAAAGGATAAATATTCACAAAAAACTCTTCTAGGCCACGTGTCACGCCTTAATTGGTCAGAAAGAATTTTTTTTGAAAAAACGCCCAATTACGGGTGGACACGTGTCTAAATGGCATGAAACGATAAAATGCGAAAATATTTACAAAAGGGTAGGACAAATTTAGGGTATGACAGAGTCCTAGAGGTGCGATTGAAAATTACATTCCGGTCTCGCTTTTAATTAATTTTCTCCCAAATTGACTTTATTTCTTGTTCTATTTTCCTTCTAAAATCCCAAATTATACCCGATTAGCCTTAGATTTACATAGAAGTAGCTGGTAACGATAGGATTGACTACTGATCTCTATGGGTTCGATATCGTTTGTATTACTCTGATAATATTCATGCACTTTCGGATAAGCTACCACGCGTAGAGAATGTTTCTTTTGCATTGACAACTTTTATTCCATGTCCTTAGAAATGTCCCTTTGTTGTGAACATAACCAAGCTACAACCTTACAAGCCCTTAGTGATCTTTTTTCTTCCATAATTTCATTTGTGATTATTAGATGAATGTATGAATTGAATTGTTATTAGCATTGTTTGTTAGGTGAGTGAAATTTCCCCACGGTTGCAAAAACGTTAATTTCTTCATTCTTATTTTGAAGAGGAGTGTTATTGTGATTCAAGCATGACAATTAGTTGTTATTTTAAACATTGCATGATAGTTGTTTAAGAACTAAATTCTTTATCATTGTTCGATTCTAACAAGTGGTGAACATTTCTTGTGTGCATCTGTATGTTTAATTTGAACCATAAATCTATTATTGGTTGAATTAAATGCTTGAGAAAATCCTGTTGTTTTCAATGAGAGGCATACTTTCCTTGAGAACAAACAAACATCTAGTTGGGGAGAGTTTGTTGAATGCCAAACATGTCTTATTTTGATCCATATTTTTTGGCATTTTCAACTCATTTGTTATGTTTCAATGGATTTATTCCATGTTTCAATACGATTCTTCGATTATGTTGCAAATACCTTTGGTTGCTTTGATATGTGTGTTTTTATGCATGATTTAGGCATAAAAAATCAAATATCAAGTCACAAGTGAATTGACAAGGAAGCCAAAGAAGAGAAGAGGAATTAACATGTACACTGTGCGAACACCAGCGAGGTGAAAGCGAATGTTCGCTGTGCAAGCTCTTGGCAAAGCCCTAATGAACCATATTAGATTAGAGGCAGTAAGAAAAGGACCCTAAGTTTGTTGTGCAAACTTGTAGAGAAGAAGTTCACTAAGAGAAGAAGTGTTCGCACTGCGAACTTAGATATTTCCTCGAGGGCAGTTTAACTCTTCAAAGGCACTTTAGATGCCATAAAGGGGTCTTTGTTGTGCAAAGAATGTGTTTTCTAGGTGAACTTGATGGATTTTGGAAGTACTATATATGTACTTTTCACACTTTTTTGGGATCATAACCCCATTTTCCACCTAGGAAACCTATTTTCTGCATTTCTTCACCAAAGAGTGATATTTTGCAAATAAAAGCTGGATTCGCATCCAAGATCGATTCTTCGACATGGATGCTCATTCATGTTCTCTCATTACTTGTAAAGCAAGCTACCATGGTTATGAGTATCTAATTTCCTTTGTATCAAAGGTATAGGTAGTTTACCTGAACTTTATGTATTTCTTTTGATTGACCTTATATGCGAACAAGTGATGATTAATATATGATGAATATTTTGTTCTTAATGATCCATTCTTGTTTTGTAAAACTCTAGACATAGATTTTATGGAACTTGACCTAAAATATTCATCTATAAATTCATAGATTGGAGTAGGTGTCATCTTGGGTTATTATTTCTCTCTCCCCAATGAAGTCGCCAGAAACAGTTGGTTTTCGCAGCAAGTCACAACCTAATCGTCCTTGGTGTTTCCTCAGCAAAGGTAATTCCTCTTGGAGAGGCAGAAGATCAAATCTCAATGATCTTCCCCAAAATTCGTTTGTTGTTCCTTTTATCTCGCAAAATGGAAGTTTGGTTGGGATATCAAGCAGGGTTGTGATCCCTAGAGACATTTCAGTTTGTCATCCCCAACGGAGTTGGCTTCAGCATTTATTTTGCTGGAGTGGTTCTTTTGCATCCAGCTTACCCCGGCAGCCTGAGCCTGCGTTTGCATTTTTGCATATAGATATCATATTTGCATTTCATCCTCAAACGCGTAACATTTCCATTTCGCATGAAGCATTACGCTATATTCAAACATACGAATGTAAAACATAAGCCAGGTTGTTACCTCTTTGTTTGCAGGTGTATTTCCAACAGATGGTTGATTTACTTTGTCCGCTTGGTGTTCAGACCCGACAAGCTTTGAATGATATCTTCTGCCCGTATGGTATCCGGACCATGGCGATTTCCAATTTGTTTACGTCCGTTGAGCGTTCAGGCTCCGGACAATCTCGTTGAGTATCCAGACTCCGGCCAATTTCGTTGAGTATCTAGACTCCAGTCAGTTATGTTGAGTTTTCAGACTCCGACCATTTGAAAAGTTATCTTTTGCCCGCATGGTATCCAGACCATGGCAAGTTGTGATTGATGTAGTTGCTCGTATGGTGTTCAGACCTTGATGACTAGTGATTTCCTATAGCCCGCGTGGTATCCAGACCCCGAATTATGTTATTCCTAAGCGGTGTCGCTAGACCTCAGCTGTTGTTATGAACCCATGTGGTATTCAGACCCTGATAAGTACATTTGTGGTGTATCCCTTCGTTCTTTGAGCATTTAGGCTCCGGTTATTTTGTTGAGCGTCTAGGCTCCAGTTATTTCATTGAGCGTTCAGGCTCCGGTTATTTCGTTGAACATTCAGGCTACGTATATTTCGTAGAGTATTCAGGCTTCGGTTATTACATTGAGCGTTCAGGCTCCGGTTATTTACGATGAGCATTTAGGCTTTGGTTAATTTCGTTGAGCGTTCAGGCTCCGGTTATTTCGTTGAGCGATCAGGCTCCGGTTATTTCATCGAGTGTTCAGGCTCCGGTTAGTTTCGTTGAGCGCTCAGGCTCCGGTTATTACGTTGAGCGTTCAGGCTCCGATCATTTTCGTCGAGTATCCAGACTTCGATTATTACGATGAGCGTTTAGGCTGAGGTTATTTTGTTGAGTATTCAGGCTCTAGTTATTTTTGTTGAGCGTTCAGGCTGCGGTTATTTCGTTGAGCATTGAGGCTCCGGTTATTACATTGAGTATCCAAGCTCCTATTATTTCGTTGAGTATTCAGGCTCTAGTTATTTTCATTGAGTATCCAGACTCCGGTTATTTCGTTGAGCTTTCAGGATCCGATTATTTCGTTGAGCATTCAGGCTCCAGTTATTTCGTTGAGCATTCAGGCTCCGGTTATTTCGTTGAGTATTCAGGCTCCGGTTATTTTGTTGAGCGTTCAGGCTTCGGTTATTATGTCGAGTATTCAGGCTCTGGTTATTTTCGTTGAGCGTTCAGGCTCCGGTTAATTCGTCGAGCGTTCAGGCTCTTATTATTACGTCGAGCGTTCAGGCTCCGATTATTTACGTTGAGCGTTCAGGCTCCGATTAATTTTGTTGAGCGTTCAGGCTTCAGTTATTTCGTTGAGCGTTTATGCTCTGGCTATTTCGTTGAGCGTTCAGGTTCCAGTTATTTCGTCGAGCGTTTAGGCTCCGGTTATTACCTCGAGCGTTCAGGCTCCGGTTATTACGTTGAGCATTCAGGCTCCGGTCATTTTCGTTGAGTATCCAGACTCTGGTTATTTCTTTGAGCGTTCAGGCTTCGGTTATTTTCATTGAGTATCCAGACTCCGGTTATTTTGTTGAGCATTCAGGCTCCGATTACTTCGTTGAGCGTTCAGGCTCCGGTTATTTTCGTCGAGTATCCAGACTCCAGTTATTTTGTTGAGTGTTCAGGCTCTGGTTATTATGTTGAGCGTTCATGCTCCGGTTATTTTGTTGAGTATCTAGACTCCGGTTATTTCATTGAGTATTCAGACTCCGGTTATTACGTTTAGCATTCAGG
Source organism: Lathyrus sativus (assembly GCA_963859935.3). Lineage (NCBI taxonomy): Eukaryota > Viridiplantae > Streptophyta > Magnoliopsida > Fabales > Fabaceae > Lathyrus > Lathyrus sativus. Next base: position 398,099,043 of record OZ012740.1, read on the forward strand.
CTCCAGTTATTTTCGTTGAGCTTTCAGGCTCCAGTTATTACGTTGAGCGTTCAGGCTCCAGTCATTTTCGTTTAGTATCTAGACTCCGATTATTACGTTGAGCATTCAGGCTCTGGTTATTTTGTTGAGTATTCAGACTCCGATTATTTTCGTTGAGCGTTCAGACTCCGGTTATTACGTTGAATGTTTAGGCTCCAGTTATTTTCGTTGAGTGTCCAGGCTCCGGTTATTACGTCGAGTGTTCAGACTCCGACATAGTCCATTGACTCGTTTTGTATACAGATTTTGGTAATCTAAATTTGGTGTTTTAAACCTGTATGGTATCCAGACCATGGCGCAATCTTCGATGGACGCGTTCATCTTATTAGAGGTGTCCTCAATCAGAGTTTGCAGTTTATTTCTGCGGTTGGCAAATTTCCAGGTTCTTTGGTATTCAACCGTCTTTTACCTTGATCGTTTGAAAGCCGTTCTCTTTTCACTCATTCAGGTCCAAGTCGTTTGAATAGGGGCAGCTGTTGTACCCTAAAATTTGCCCAACCATTTCTTTACTTGGCTTATGTATTCGCTACATTGTTCTAGCATTTGTTCTCTGCATTTTTGCATTTTTGCATAGCATAGCATTTATTCTGTAGGCAGGGGATCAAGGTTTTCCCGTGGCTCAAGGCTCCTTTAGTGCAAGAGACTGAACAACAAGCATTATCAGTTCCGGCATTTATTTTGCCCGGCGATCAAGCGGTCGTTTTTATTTTATTTTGCAGGAAATTTTTAGATCAGAAGGTAGAATTCAGGCTATATCGAGCATTCTCATGGTTATAATATTCAAGAACAAGTTTCAGAGGCTAAACAGGGTTTAAAACGATTGAAAACGGGCAAGTGTGCATATTTCCCTCCAAAAGGCGCCAAAATTCAAATTTTGAAGATGTTAATCGATTAACCAAATGGTTAACCGATTAACCAAGTCAAAATCAGGTCAAAGTTGAAGTTTTGAGGGTGTTAATCGATTAACCATATGGTTAGCCGATTAACCAGTGCAAATTTCTGCTCTGCACGTGAATTTTCAAGTGAAGTCACTTTGGGGTCTAATTTTGATCACTTGTAAGTTTATTTTACACTAAGGGAAGGATCTAGAACCATTTTGAATTTTGGTTAACTTTCAAATCATTTCAAATTCCCTCCAAAATTTCCACTCCTCATTCCAAAGCAATTTTCACAAACCACACTCCAAGCCTCATTTGGATCCAAGCCTAAGGGGTATTTAATTGATTTGCTCCAAACCTCACACATCTAATCCTCATAATTTCACTCTCATTTCAGAATTCATATTCACTCTCTCAATTTTCTCTCAACTTCTCCATTCCCCAAACCTTCACCAAAGCTCTTCTTTGTTTGAATTCATTGATTCTCTAGTGGAATCATTGATTTCTAAGAGCTAAACCTTCATCCATCATCCTCATTGAATCGATTTCTTCATCCAATTTTCGTGCAAGTTTGGATCTGAATTTTGAAGTTGCTTTGAAGGAGCCTATTTGGACTATTTTGGCTTAATTGTGGTGGATCTTCACTCCTACAAGAAGAACACACTGGGATCTTGAAGAATTTCTGGGTTTCTTGCTTGGATCTTCTTAATTAGAGTAAATCAACACTAACCAAAGCAATTCTCCGCTTCGTAGGTTGGAATTCTTGATCCGATTTTGATTTTGAGCTTATTTGCATAATTAGCATGTGGATCTTCATTTTTGATTAATTTTGCTAATTTGATTCATATGATCTGTGATCGTGCTGGTTTAATGCGTTTACATGTTGATTAGATCACTGTTTGCTGGTTTAAATTCGTGTATAATTGATTATGTGATAATCCGGATCATTGGATAAGTTCTTATGTGCTGAAAATCCTGTTCTGTTGCTGTTTTTCTGCTGCTGGTACAGGGTTAACCAATTAACCCAGGGTGTTAACCGATTAACCGTTGCGAATTTTCAAAATTTCAAGCATTTTTCAATGGTTAACGGATTAACCCCTGGCGTTAATTGATTAACACTGTGCCAACAGGCCTGTTTTGTTGTTTTTCATGCTTGGTTTGATATCGTTTCACTTCGAATCTTCATAGAACAATATGATGCATTAGGAGTGAGATGTTTTGGATATATGTCGCTGTTCTTGATTGTTTAATAATGATTTTGTCGGCACGTGTGTCCGTTTTCCACTTGAATGCACACTTTTGTAGTTCTTGTTCAAGGTGATGATGTGCTTGCATGTTCATGTTTGCTTGCCTTTGTTCTTCCTTCTTCTTTGCATCTCTCATATGCATGCTTGAGGTTGAGATGTGCTTGTGGTGGTGTTTACCCCACACTTTGTTCCTCCCTCACTTTCATTCTAATTGTGCATTACATGTTTGCATACTTGCACTTTCTTATGCCTTCTTCTTCTTCTTCTTCTTCTTCTTCTTCTTCTTCTTCTTCTTTTGTCTTACTTTGCCATGTTCCATTAGGACCTCTAATCCTTCTTGTTCAAGATGGATTATGATAGACCTTAGGCTTGAATCCATGCATGATAACATTAGTTAGCATTCCTTTTTATCCCAATCATAGGTGCATTTTGTATGAGAACATTAGGTTGAGTCTTAGTCTCCCCTTAGAGTGTCTTTCTCTTCTCATTCTCAAAACACTTTCAAAACACCTAATAAAGGTTAAGGATTATTTTACGTTACGAGCCTTAAATACTTGGGAAATGGTGATTAGGGGCCTCCTCTCAATTATCTAGAGTGTTTAGCGTATGCCCTTTAGACGATATGCGACGCATTCGCTCCTAGGTCATAGTCTTTAGTGCAACATGAATTATAAACAATAATCAATGCACTTCTTCTCTAAAAAACACAAAAACAAACTTCAAGCTTTTTTATCCTTCGGGATCTTAATTTGGAAAACCTTTTTTTCTTCAGAAAAAAGAGTGTTGTTAAGCTTTGGTTCTACCGCAAACAGGCATCGTCCCTAACTGCTAGAACAGAGGTTTAACCCTACCCGGGTAAAACATTTTGAACCAATCGGTGTTCTTGTTAGCCCGAACTATGTTTACTCTGATTTCTCATACTAGATGAGAATACGTAGGCACAAGACAGCGATGTCTTGGCCAGCAACATTCCCCCACCTTTCACTCTTAGTTAGCCGAACTACGTTGACTTTGACTTTCCCATTGCACGAGGGAATACGTAGGCATACATCGGCGATGCTCTATCAAGTCTCTTTTATTTTCTTTTGTCCCTGAGCCGTAGCTTATATAGTAAACACCCTTTTGTCATACCCTAAATTTGTCCTACCCCTTTCGTAAATATTTTCACATTTATTGTTTCATGCCGTTTAGACACGTGTCCACCCGAAATTGGACGTTTTTTCAAATTTTTTCTTTTAACCAATTAAAAGCGTGACACGTGGCCTAAAAGGGCATTTTTGTGAATTTTAGTTCTTTTCTTAATTTTCTAAATCTTTTTCTTTTTTTTTAAATATTATTAATAATAATATTTTATGCACATATATAGTTCTTTTATTTTTAAATATTAATTTTTGTTTTTTTTAGTTTGCTTTACTTATATATTTGTCAATATCTTTTTTTTTATATTTAATATTTATATATTTGAATAGTTTTTAATTTAGTTTAAATCAATTATTATATTTGTTGATGTTTGTTAATAATAATGGACAAGAAAATAGAAAACAGGATTTGAGGAAGGCCCAGTTGAGCGACCCGTTAGGGTTTGGCCGTTGGCTTGTTATTAAAGGAGGAGAGGAACCGATGGAAATGAAAAGGGAGAAACACTGTTCATAACCCTAATTCAGACCCTAAAATGGCGCCGCGACATCTCTCAAACCCTAAGTCGCCGCAAAACATCTCCATCGTCCTATTCTCATAATCTCTCAACCTTGCCATCTTCACCTCATTGAACCTTCACCCTCTCTTTCAATCGCTGGTTTCCCCCTCAAAACCTCCGTCTTTATCGATGTTACCTTCTCTCACCCTTTCCGTTTCCGTCCAATCTTCGAAAGGCCTCGGTTCGCACTATAGTTTCATAGCCGCAGCCCCAAGAGGTTATCAACTCGTCCCATTCTTCAGCTCAAATCACGGCGAAACCGCATCCTATTTGAAGGTTCTGCAACAACATTTCAGCAATTCTGAGCGGGATCTCGATTCGCAATCACGACACGCAACGGCGTTTCAAGTTTATTACGGTTGGTTTTCGGATATATATGTATATTCTCTTTACCATTTCTGTTTCATAGCATGTGTTCGATTTCGACCATGATTTTGGTTTTGAGCTGGCTGTTTCCAAAACATGGAAAACTTTGTTGTTCGGCATTGTTATTATGTAAATTCAAATCTATTATTCTGATTGTGCCAATATAACTGTGATGCTATGAATATTGAGTTCCCCGACTTTACATTAAACTTGTGTTCCAGCTAGGATTTTACTTTTTCGAATCCTTAAGTTTCGGTCGAGGTCTCAACAGTGTTGGTGTGTGTTGTTCTGAGTTCTGTTATAAACATTGATGTAGTTATATTGTGGCTATGTAGCATTATTCATATTTCAAAATCAGTTTCGGCAGTATTACTTTCTTCGTGTATTTGATTTCTGCCCAATTCATTTACATTGTCCAATTATGGCACTACGTTGTGATTACGTAGTACAGTTTAGACTCAGAGTTCTTGAGCATGGTGTCATGATATTTCTGTAACCTGTTTTGAATGAGATAGCCTGTTTAATTGACATGCCATGTTGTTTGCTAATAAGGACCACTCAAACAAACTAGGAACAAGTTTCTAGGATAATATATAGGTGATATGGTTGTTGAGATTGGTGTAATTGTGAGAGCTGTTGTGATTGCTTTTCTGTGCTTGCTGGCTTCAAATAGGATTGTATTAAACTTTGTTTCAGTTCGAATCAACGGTGAAAACCATAAACATGTCTGAACTTTGGTTTCTGCGACTACCCCTATGTTTTCTTGATGTGTTTGCTGCAAATTTCGCTTTAATCCAACAACCCATCCAGTTCAAAAACTCTGTTTGTATATGTGTGTATTTTCAAATTATCATCAGGGTGTTTCGATGTTATATGGATAGCAGATACGCTTCGGTACCGTAGACTATTTTCACTCATTTATATCATGTGAATGAACGGTAATGGCTTCAGTTTTAGTGTATAATTTTGCATTTCACTTTGTTCTAAACATTGTATTTTAACTGCAATTTAATTCTGGTATGTATTGCGAATGTTTACGGTACTGCGTTGATGTGTTTAGAACATTTTGGTATATTACTTTCCAAGCACTTGTATGCTACTACTGATGCTTGTACTAATTTTATAACTGTTATTAATTCTGTTCAAAGTATCAGATTGTTTGCGTGGCCGTTTGAGCTATTGGATGATCTTTGTTACTGTCCATAGCTACGCTTATTTCTTGTGTTTGGCCTGCCATTCCAACTGGTTTCACAACGATTTTAATCATCTAATTTCGGTTGTGTAGAATTTCGATAATTTTGGATTAATATCGTATGTTAAATTAAGATCTCAGTCATGGGTACTGTGGTAATGACAGACGAGTTTCATAATTTATTTCCATGATTTTTTTGTTTCGATTTTTGCAAGATTTTGTTTAATTTCTTGATGAGTTTTATGTTGTTGAGAATGCATAGTATTTGATTTCTTCTTATGTCTGCAATAGCACTGCTTTACAAAGATTTCTATAGCATTATCGTGATTAATTTGAGTTAATGCGTAGATAAAGCTAGCTTTAATTTCATGCCGAATTCGCACGGGTTAACCTTCTGCCATAGAAGGTGTTGATGTGCCTGTTCTGTAGAACATTTTGGCTACTAGCAGAGTGTTTTCAAGGCAGCAGCATGAATCATGCTTTGATTAATGTCATTAATATCTTTATGTATGTCATGAAAAATGGTGATGCTAATATCATGCTATATGAATGAGACTATGTGCTAAAGTTATACCTTGGATATGCAATGGTGTTTTTTTTTCACGGTAAAAGGACTACGATTTTAGGCCGCAGACCCTCTTGGTTTAATTGTTTTTTTTATATAAATTTCAATACTTATTTTTAATTAGAACCACTTTTTTTTTATTACTTGGATAAACTTTAATTTATTAACTAGTTCGTTTTTTAGACAATTCAAATTAATTTGAATATTTTTTTTAAGGAAAAATTGTAAGACAATTTTATAAATAAAATCTAGATTTTTTTTAATTATTCTTTTTCAAATTTAAATCATTTTTAAAGATAATAATTTTTTTTCTAACCTTCATTTGACTAATTTTACTACAATTATATTTTCAATCAAATCACGAAAAACTAAATCCTTGAAATCTAGCATTTCTTGGGTTTTTTAACGGTCATTATTAAGGCGTACGCCTTAAGTAGTGTACCGTTCGACTTTTTTTTCATTTTAAAATACACTCTTTAATTATTTAGAAAAGGAAATATCATTGGAGTCTAGCATTCCACGTGATACTTTTGTTGTTTGTTCAAACAATATGTTATAAATTGAAATCAAAATCGTTTATTAAGTAACTTATTTTATAAGACAAATTCAAAATAGATTTTCCTTTAAAGAGAAAGAATTTTGAAACAATAATATTATTTTTAAATACTTATTTTCGCTACTAAATTACTAATTAAAAATTTAACATCATTATCTAATTAATAATGATAATTTATTAATGACCTGTTAGTTAGAATCTTATGTGGATTTTTGGACGAACGTTATTGGGGTGTACACCTTAAATAATATGTCGTTCTACTATTCGTTTAGTATGCTATTTTGGGCAAAGAAATATCATAGGAATCTGGCATTCTGTGTGATATTTCCGCTGTTCATCCAAACATTTTTCGAATGAAGAAGGTGTCGTCGAGATCTAGCATCTCAATAACACCCCGATTAATTAATTGTGAGGCCTGCGTCTCATTTATCAAATAATCGTCATTTCTCCTATACTCTTCAAATCCAATCTCGTATTCTCACCTCTCATACCGCAAACTCTTTTCATACTCTCGATTCAATCCAATTTATTTTAAAATATTTTCTCAATCAAACTTCGAAAGAAAGAGGTTCTTGGAATCTAGCATTCCTTGGATCTTCGAGTGAATAATTCTCGAGGCACGCCCTTTGATTTTTTATTCACTCAACCTTTCGACTCTTTCAGATTCAATCATTTTCAAACATTCTCCAAAGTCGAATGCTCGTCCGCATTCGCAACCCACATTTCATTCACAACTCCTCGTGGTTTCGATATTAGGGGCACCCTCAGGGACTAATATCGTTTCTCACAATCCTAACCCTTGACACGTCGTCAAGTCGGTTTCATTTTCAAACAAGTCCTCGATACGTCGTCGAGCTACTTCAAAACAACTTCCTTTTGGCCTCGCATGCCATCTTTCGATTCGATCTTTTCACATACGTTTTTTTTAACTTACGAAAGAGGGATGTTCTTAGAATCTAGAATTCTTTGAATATTCGAATGAGAAACTCTCGAGGCGCGCCTTTGAGTTGTTATTAATTCATTCTTTCGATTTCAAAACGTCCAACTCTTTATCTTCAACTTATTCTGTCAATTCCCGAAAGAACTGAGTTCTTGGAATCTCGCATTCTTTGAATTCTTGAGTGACAAGCTCTCGAGACACGCTCTTGGGTTGCTTGTCAGTCACCCTTTCGTTTCAAACTCAAACTTCCAATTTATTCAACCTCACCTTTTCGTGGTTGTTACCACGAACTACGATTGCTCTGATTCTTCATTCTCGTCCGAATGTAAGATACGTAGGCACAAGATTGCGATGATCTTGGCGAGCTACCTCCCCTCCATTTTCCCGTATCCTTTTCGTGGTTCTTACCACGAACTACGGACACTCTGATTCTTTATTCATTCCTGAATATAAGATACGTAGGCACAAAATTACTATGATCTTGGCGAGCACACTTTTCATTTCCCCCCTATTCCACACTCCTATCTTCCTCCATTATTCCATCCACACATTCCCAACCTTTCCCGTAGTCGAACTACGACGCTCTGATTTCTCATTCTCGTCCGAATGAGCATACGTAGGCACAAGGGCCCCAATCCTTGGCGAGCACCCTATTCTCTAACCACCCATCTCTCCTTTGCGTCTTTAACCTTTTCCCCTACCAATTCTCCTTTATCATCGAGAAGAAAACAAGTAAACCTAGATAACACTCTCCACAAATACCTTAAGAGGTTCCCGTCGAGTACGACGGACGTGAGGGGTGCTAATACCTTCCCCTCGCGTAACCGACTCCCGAACCCAGGAACTTGGTTGCGACAGCCCTGTTCCTATCATTTAGTTTTTAAGAGGTTTTCTCGATATTTTCCTCTCCCGTTTATTTGGGAAAAATAAAGTTCGGTGGCGACTCTGTCGAACCGCATTTCCGCGCCTTTCGCGCGAGGGTCGTTTCTCCGAAATGTCTCCGTGATTTTTCGAGGTGCGAAAGCTGGCGACTCTGCTGGGAAATTTGCTCCATGCAAAGAGAGAGTCGAGCCTATCTTTTGGTTTGTGAGGAGTGTTTATTTGTTTTTTCTTCTCGTTTTTTTTATTCGTTCTCTTGTGGTTTTTTTTATTTGTGCTTGTTATCTTGGTTGCCTGTTGGGATGACATCATGAGTAAAGCTCTACACCCGAGCTTTGGTAAAAGCAGAGAGAACACTTAGTTTAGAATTGGTAGTCGAGTAGTGTTAGTCACCAAGGATTCGCTCCTTGTGTGCTTAGCATGAAAGCTCCTCCAGAGGAGACCTATTCGTAGATCTCGTTGTAACACAGCTAGCCTGTTGCACAACTTGATTAATGAAAGGTCCGTGATTCTGGGAACCTTTTGTTAGCACTAGTTCCGATATTGGTGGTCGTGTAGTGTTAGTCTCCAAGGACTCGCTCCTTGTGCGCCTAGCATGAGGACCCCGCCCAGGAGAGACCTTATCGTCATTATTGTTGTAATACAGCCAGCCTGTTGCGTGACGCTAATACGACTAGTGTCCGTGATCCTGGGAACCAAACGTAGAAACCATCCCATAAGTGGGTTTATGGGTATAATGTTTAGACCTTCCCGTATAGGTTGTACCTGTCGGTTTTGATCGGAAATTGTGGTTACTTATCTATTACAGTTATCAGCTTCAGGAGCTGTCTGAACTATGATCCTGTGATCCTGGATCTTGTATCTTGCACTGCATCTTGCATATCATTTGCATTGCATTTCATATGTTGTGCATTTTGCATTTCCAGTCTTTCAACAGAATCTTATGTCTTCGTTCATTCCTCTCCAGTAAATCAAGCTGATTCCTCGACACCAGTACGCAACTAGAGCCAATATCAGACGAATGATGGAGCAGATTCAGCAGGAGCAAGCTGCCTTCAGGGAAGAGTTGGATTATATGAAAGGAAAGATCGACCAGATCCTCGAAGCCATCCTCACGGCCAGAAGAGAGGAAGAACAGCGTGAAGCCGCCGCTGTCATCAACAACAATGGTCAAGGACAAGGGTCTATTGCCATCCCTTTGGTTCCAAATCCAAATCCTCATGGGATGCCGTTGAACTTCAATAACACAGCCGAAGGAAACACTTCTCAGCCAATCCCAGCGCCTGGAGTTACTGTTGGAGTTATCCCGCAGGCCCAGCCTACTGCTGTGCAAATCCCAGTTCCTCATATCGAAGATACTCTGATGGATCAGTATGACGATGTTCAGAACTATCATGCTGCTATCCCCATTGCCAGTCTTGTTGCTGCTCAGGATTCTGAAGCCATGAAGATGTGCCGAGATCTAGCCGAGAAACTCCGAGCCATGGAGGGGCACAATTCAAATTCTTTCAGTGCTTTGGAATTGTGTTTGGTGCCTGATGTTGTCATTCCTCCCAAGTTCAAGGTACCCGAATTCTCGAAGTACAAGGGTCTCAGTTGCCCAAACATTCATCTGAAGATGTACTGTCGCAAGATGGCTGCCTATGCCAGAGACGAGAAGCTCATGATCCATTGCTTCCAAGACAGCTTGTCTGGGGCATCACTTGAATGGTATATGCAGCTGGAACGTAACAGTGTGCGCACTTGGGCCGAGCTAGCCGATGCATTTGTCAAGCAATATAAGTATAATACCGATCTCGCTCCAAACCGTACTCAGCTTCAGAGTATGACTCAGAAGGACAGTGAATCCTTCAAGGAGTACGCGCAAAGATGGAGAGAGCTAGCCGCAAGGGTGCATCCACCTCTTGTTGATCGTGAATTGATTGACATCTTCATGGGTACTTTACAAGGCCAGTACTACGAAAAGCTGATCGGTAGTGTCTCTGCTGGATTCTCTGACCTAGTGATCATCGGTGAGAGAATTGAAGAAGGGCTGAAGAGTGGAAAGATCCCAGGAGGTTCCAACAACCAGGCCAATGCCAAGAAGCCTTTCAATGGATACAAGAAGAAGGAGGGCGAAACAAATGCCATCTTTTTGCAAAAAGGGCAAGCTTCTCAACAAGCTCCTGCTCCTATGCCTTATCAAGTTCCCTACTATCAGTATCCATATGTTGCTGCTGCGCAATATGCTCCAATGCTTTATCAGCCAGCTGTTCAAGCAGTGCAAGCTCAGATGCCACGGCAACAGGCTCCTCAGCAACAAGCCTACAACCAGCAAGGATATCAGTATCCTCCTCAGCAACAGCAGATGCAAGCAACTCAGCAACGACAAGGCACTCGCCCACAGCGTCCGCAGAGAACATGGAGACCAAATAGAGTCTTTGATCGTCTGCCAATGAAATATGCTAGTATCTTTGCTCAGTTGATGGAGAAGAAAGTTGTTGTTCCGAGAGATTTGGCTCCTCCAACTGTCATTCCTGCCGATTACGATGCAAACGCTCATTGTGAGTTTCATAAGGGCGCTCCAGGTCTTACCATTGAGGACTGCAGAGCTTTCAAGCACATAATTCAAGACATGATCGATAGGGATGCTATCAACTTCAATGGAAAGTCTCCGAATATCATCAATGATCCGTTGCCATCGGCTAGCTAGTGCCAACATCGAATCCAATCAAGTCAAGTTTATCCCAAAGAAGGCAGTCATGATGCCATTTCATATTTCATTTTCCTTGTGTTTTGTCTTTGTTTGTTTAAGTATTGTATGCTTTGAACAATTGCCATTCGTATTTGGTTTTCATTAATGTATTGTTTATGCATGTTTTGAATTAGTTATGTCGTATTCACTCATTTTTCACTTATCACCGACATATTCATTCATTGTTGTTTAGCCTGATTTGAGAGAGGATGATGAAAACGAGATACCCATAATTGCAAACTGTATGCTTTCAGACAGAATCTCGTCAATGATGTACATGCATTGCTTCAATTCCCCAAACACTGGAGATATAAGGAGTTAATCCCTAGTAAACCACTTCGAGCCTAGAAGTAGCAGTTTCCTTCGGATATTCAAACCTTTACACTCAACCTGGGGCAGGGTAGTGTTCAGTTAATTCAACTTCGCACTTGAATCAACAAGCAATGACCCATGACCTGGCAGTCACGACCCTCCAACAAAATCCAAAAAAAAAATCAAAAGCCTGCTAAGTCAAATACCTCAGAGGGGACTTAGGCAAAATCAAGGCAATCCCGATAGATCTGACAAGCAAAGACAATCCATGCAAAAGTTAGGGATCAAAAACAAAAGCAAAGGAGGACCCCGAAACCCTCAACAAAAAACAAAAAAAATTCAGTGGCCACCCAGATCAAAGGGGCACTAACACGCCAAACTAAGGTGACTGCCACGTCGGGCAAACCTTGAACCTTCAAGCTTACACCGTCCAGACAAGTGCAGAATTAACTGAACGTAGGACTGGAGATCATTAAGAAGAAGGGGTGGGTACAAATCATACTTTGAGCCTAATATCCTTTGTTTCATAACCGTGAACCAGACCACGTTACAGCCCTCGAAAGACCTAATTGAGGCGAGGTTTATTCTGAAAGCATACTATCGCAAGGTTGCGTAACCTGACTCCTCACATGATTGTTAATCATCAGCATTTGTGTCATTATCCTTACAATATCTTTTACACCAATCCAAGTTAGCATAATGTTTGGGCTAACTGTCCATTCGTCTCACTACCATGACACTCTCAATAAATGACACACTTTTTCAAAACTTACATTAAACTTTGCATTAATATTACCATTTATGAATGTACAATTTTAATTGCAAATCAGTGCTAGGTATTCAAAGACATCTCAACAAGGAGCAATCAGGGAGGAACCCGGCTTTCAGTGGTGTACACGAGACAAGATTGTTTCAAAGCCCATAGGCTGGGACAAATTACTCAAGAGCTCGAGCAGGGGCAGACCATTGCCATGTTCGAACTGGGGCGAGACCAGGTCGTCCTGACCATCAAGCAAAGTTGCAATCTTCTCTGAAGGAAATTCACAACAAATCACCAAGTACCCATACTTGGAGCATCCAGAGTATCTTCGCCTGTGTCAATCATGGCGTCTTCAACAAACTGCGTGTCGAGGAAGTCAATTCCTCCCACCACCCGAAGTCCAATCCGCATTGGCAATTACCCAAAGTCCACCACGCTGGCATCTCCACCTTGCATTTCCAATTACCCGTTTGCATCATGTGCATCATACGCATTGCATTCACTATCATAAGCATCTTGCATCATATGCATACTCCAATCAATTATACCTCCCTAGATCTTGCATCTCCGCGCGTCAGCATTTGCATTTTGCACTTCCACTCATATGGAATATCATTTATCATCCAGCATTCATATATGCAAGTCAAGGTCCAGGATCAACCTCGAAGACTTCCAAGAATATCATCAACCCAGTCAGGGGAATCTTCCGCAAGATTGTTGGTTTGTCCCATGATTTTTAAGAGCTTCAAAGCAATCGTCAGCCTAGACAGGGGAAATCTTCTGCAATTGTGGGTTTCTCCCACAAAATTTCAAAACATTCAAAGCAAGATTCAACCTAGTCAGGGGCATTCTTTTCAAGACCATGGGTATTTCCCATGACGTATTTCAACCTCGTGTTTGATCAGATCTTCAAGTTAATATACATCCTAGCCAGGGGCATACCATTCAAGACCGTGGACGTTCTCCACGAAGTTGTTCAACCTTTTGTTGGGCAAATCCAAGAGGTTTAATGCAAGATCCAGCCCGAGCAGGGGCATTTTCAGCAAAACTGTGAGCGTACCTCATGAAGTTGTTCAGCCTTTTGTTGAGCAAGACAAGACGTCAAGACAAACTCAGCCCAGTCAGAGGCATCCTCTTCAGAATTCATGGGCGTAACCATGAAATCATTTCAGCAAAACTATAATCTCCGAACAAGACGGTGGGCGTACCCCGTTGACTCATTTTAATTCAATCTTCCTCTTGGGGGTTCCCCAATGAGTTGTACCCAGCAAGCGTGACTGTTGTCAATTGCCTTACTATCATCCTTTTGGTGATAGTCGAACCTCGTCAGTTCAATCTAGCCTGCATCCTTTTGGTGTTGGTAAATTTCAAGTATGTGTTGTCCTATCATCCTTTTGGTGATAGCAACCTGTGTGTGTGGGTTTCGCTCCGTCATCCTTTTGGTGGGGGGTCTATCATAATCATTTATGATAGATTGTGCGATGTGTGTGTGTTTCGCTCCATCATCCTTTTGGTGGTGGGTCTGGCATTTCGTCGATGTTAGATTGTGCGATTGTGTTTGTCCTATCATCCTTTTGGTGGTAGTGGCTGGTGTGAGTTTTGCTCCGTCATCCTTTTGGTGGTGGGTCTGGCATTTTGTCGATGTCAGATTGTGCGATTGTGTTTGTCCTATAATCCTTTTGGTGGTAGTGACTGGTGTGTGTTTCGCTCCGTCATCCTTTTGGTGGGGGGTCTATCATAATCATTTATGATAGATTGTGCGATGTGTGTTGTGTTTCGCTCCATCATCATTTTGGTGGTGGGTTTGGCATTACGTCGATGTCAGATTGTGCGGTGGTGTTTTCCCTATCATCCTTTTGGTGGTAGTGGCTGGTGTGTGTTTCGCTCCGTCATCCTTTTGGTGGTGGGTCTGGCATTTCGTCGATGTCAGATTGTGCGATGTGTGTTTGTGTTTGCCCTATCATCCTTTTGGTGGTAGTGGCTGGTGTGAGTTTCGCTCTGTCATCCTTTTGGTGGTGGGTCTGGCATTTCGTCGATGTCAGATTGTGCGATTGTGTTTGTCCTATCATCCTTTTGGTGGTAGTGACTGGTGTGTGTTTCGCTCCGTCATCCTTTTGGTGAGGGGTCTATCATGGTCATTAATGATAGATTGTGTGATGTGTGAGTTTCGCTCCGTCAACCTTTTGGTGAGGGGTCTATCATAGTCATTAATGATAGATTGTGCGATAGTTTGTTTGTGTTTCACTCCGTCATCCCTTTGGTGAGGGGTCTGTCACTTGGATTGGTGTCAGATTGTGCGATTTTGTTTGTGTTTTCGCTCCGTCATCCTTTTGGTGAGGGGTCTATCATAGTCATTAATGATAGATTATGCGATAGTTTGTTGGTGTTGCTCTACCGTCCTTTTTGGTGGTAGCGGCCGTGTTCATTTCTTTCCATCATCCTTTTGATGATGACGACTTTTTGCCTATCATTCACAGTTTACTCAGAGTTTTACCTCATCCAGTTTTTTTCAACTCTCAAGCATCTCTCTTTCTTTAGGACAAATTCAGGGTCTTTTTTATATCTAATTGACTTCTACCTCAGGAAAACGAACGCCGTAGCAGTTTATTTCCCTAGGTTTAAGCCTATTAGATAGGGGCATCTGTCATACCCTAAATTTGTCCTACCCCTTTGTCGCTACTGCGAAAATCGGCGCCGGCTGAACAGAAGAGTCGCCATCGTGCGTTATTTATCCCAACGGAGGGAAAGGAAACGCTCGAGGTAAACCTACCGCAAAACCGGGAAAGGTATGGTCGTCACAACCAAAACCTGGATTCGGGAGTCGGTTACGCAAGGGGAAGGTATTAGCACCCCTCACGTCCGTCGTACTCGACGGGATCCACGCTTGTTTGGGTTGTCTAAAGGATGCAAAAACAATCTATCTACGGCTGCTAAATCTAAACGGAAGGGAATTGACTCGATAGAGCGTCGCACTCTATGCCTACGTATTCTCAAGAGAGAAAGTCAGAGTCAACGTAGTTCGGGACTACAGGAAAATTGGCTCGACAAGACCTTGCGTCTTGTGCCTACGTACTTCCACACTGCATGGAAGATCAGAGCTTTACGTAGTTCAGGCTAACTACGGCTAAACAGGGCGTTCTCACACAGCAGCGAGAAATCAAACTGGTTTCAAAGGTACGGGAACCTATGGAAAAAACTACGGTCTGGTCTCAAATGCACTCGGGCAAGAGAGAAGGGTAACAATCAGTTGTCAGTGGGAAAGTCTCGATCGCACAGCAGCGAGAGAACAAAAGGTCAGTTGTTAGTGTGCTCGCTAGGATATCGCATCCTATGCCTACATATCCTCGTCTGGTACAAGGAATCAGAGCAGCTGTAGTTCGGCTACTTTGGGACCACAGCTCAAATCTCGTTTTATTAACATTCTGAAAAATGGTTACAATGATTGAATACTGAAAATAAACCCCTAAGAAATACCATCCTATCCTATGAAAAATCGAATGGAAAAGTCCCCTAACAAGTGGACTTCTAAAACTATCTCTAAAAGTGTAAAATAATCTCTATGAAAAATTATACCCTAAAAGAAAAATATTAAATCTACAATGTAATATTTTTTTACTATTTTTCCCAAGTATCTTTCTTTTTTCAATATTATTTTCTCTTTTTTTTGTTCAATATTTTTCTATATTTCTTTTTTCAATATTTTTTCATATTTCTTTTCTTTTTCTCCTCAATATTCTTTTTCAATATTTTTTCTCATTTCTCCTTTCTTCTTTTTTATTATTTCTCAATATCTTTTTTTCAATAGAAAAGAAAAGAAAAAAAACAAAGGAGGGGAGGGGGTACACAGTTCAGGGGATGTTAAGTAACAAAAAACTAAAAACAGCAACAATATGGGCCCAGCCCAATATCTCAACAAAAAAGGAAAAGGAAAAGGGGGGTGCAGTTGAAAATTGGAGGGTGTGGCTAGTAAAACGCAGGGGCCCGGCCCAATCCTACACTGCACACACGCAGGAGGGGGGTGAAGAAGAAAAACGCAGGTGTATGCCAAAAAAAAATCCAATGGGCTTGAGCCCAATCCCACACAATCCAGCACCAACCCTAATTCTTCCCAATCTTCCCCTTGCACTGTTCATCATCCTTTGTGCCGTTCTTCTTCCATCAACCGCTCTCTCTTTCGTTCTCTCTCCCCTAACACTCTCAGCTCTCTCAATCTCTCTCTCAGATTCTCTTGCTCACAAACCATTCGATCCATTGTAATGCTTAACAGGAAATAAGAAAAGACGGTGAAAACAATGAGTGGAGACGACGATCCATGGAGTCGTTGTGGATTTCTCATCCACATTCGATGAAGATCTCAGACCGTTGATGGACGTTCTTGAGGCTTTTCTAGAGATTGATGAATGAAGGTTCAAGGAGCTTGATGACGATCTTGAAGATTCTGGGGAACCGATGATGAAAGTTGTTTAGAGGTTCGTATGAAGTTCTCTGATGAACGAGATGAAGGCAGATCTGGGAAAATATAGAGTCGTTGAACATTTCTGGATATGGATCTTGAACGCTTTGAGGAGATCTGATGGATTCTTGGAGGTCGTGAGGATATGATGATGAATGTTTTTCACGGCGGAAATTGAAGACAATCATGGTTTGTTCATCAACGGATTAAGATATGATGGAAGTTTCCAGAGAAGACTAACGAAGATGATGAAGTTCTTGAATTTGTGTGAAGTTGAGGGAGATCTATGAAGATTGCATGTTGGTGGATCTGTTGAGCATTGTTGAGAGATATTGGAGGATCTTGAACGATTTCAGAGATGAGAACAATGTTGATTACTGATGATGAACGAAAATCTTGATGATGATCGATGATGAACTTCTGGAAATTCCTTGCAGATTGAGGGAGATCGATGAACACGCATGGAGGTTTTCTGAGAGCTTGCTGGAGATTCAATCAATTCTGGCGAATCACTGTGCTCGTTGATGGTTGATGATGATCGGAGATGAATGTTTCTGGATTTTGTTGATTACGGATGATGAAGGTTGATCGGAGAAAGATGAAGGAAGATTGAAGAATTCTGGGTTTTTTGGTGTCTCCGGCGGAATTGACGGTGGCCGGAGTAAGTTAGGGTCGCCGGCGATTGGTAGTTGTGGTGGCCAGAATATGGCGGTTGGGGTGGTTGCATGGCCGCCGGCCATGCAATCGGCGAGACTCAGACGTTAGACAAGTGGCAAGGGTTGGGGGAGAGGTTACTGCATGTGTGCCGCGTGGCACTGGGCGTGGCAGAGAGAGGGAGAAGTGCGGTACGCGTGGCAGTGTGGAAATAATGATATGTGGCCAGCTCCTGGGTGATACACGTGGATCAGACTTTATATACACATGCAATTGATTTTCTGGACTGCAGAACTGGGCCTGGGAAACTCTGGACCTCCACATGCAAGGGCCCAATACGAAAATGATTGAAAAAACCCAAAAAATCTGAATTAAGATGATTAAAAATGGATTAAAGGCTAAAACTCTAATTAAATGCTACTGATTAAAACCTGAATGGAAATTAACGTGAATTAAAGGGATTAATGAATGGATTAATACTAACTAATGGACCAATTAAATTCTAATCGAAGAATTAAACTAATAAACTAATTATTGATTAAGCTAGTCCTAATTAAAACTAACCTAAAAACTCTATTAACTCTAATTAACTTCTAAACTAATAAAGCTCTAATAATTCCACTAATTAAAAAAAATCTAATAATTCTCTATTTAACATTTTATTAAATTTCCATTTAGTATCTAACAAAATTTATGCTATTTATTTAAAAGAAATTCTATTAATAATAAAAGAAAAACCTATATTCTTTCTATATTAAAATCTATTTAAAACTAATAAAAGAAAAATCTATTATTATTCTATATTATTCTAAAAACATTTAAAAGCTGTTTATTATCTATTAAAAATCTATTATAAAATGATTAAAAAATCTATTTAAATTCTAAAAAAATTATAAAGCCTATTTAAAATCTACAAGAAGCTATTAAATTCTAAAAAATGCAGACAAAGGCAAATAACCAATATAAAAGAGAGCGCGAGACCAGATCGAAGCAAACAGTAACCCGAACACCAAAAATCTCAAAAATCACTGCGTAAGCCGAAAACACCCAGGAATAACCTCCGATTATCCGCACCGGTCTGAAATACCCAAAATGCGACAGCAGGGCTGTAATCCCGATAAAATCACCATGATTGAGAAAATGCACTATATGCAGTATGTGAATGCGAATGCGAAATGCGTCGAAACATAGGACCAGATACGAGACCCGGTTGGTCAAATTTTAGGGTGCAACAGCTGCCCTTATTCAAGCAGCTTGGACCTGAATGGTTGAAGAGCGCCCAGCCTTTGATCATTCAAAGGTAGAAGATGGTTGAATACAAATGGAACCCTGAAATTTGCCAACCGCAAAAATAAACTGCAAAACTGCTTGAGAAATAGCGTCTAATAAACTGAAGTCTGGTTGTCACGGCAACAACTGGTCAATTAAAATTTTTTCAACATCAATCACCTGTGTGACGCCACAGATACTGATTCTTCGGAATAATGCTTCAAAAAAGAAAACACCTTCCCATCTGTTATGGGATCTTTTCTGTCGACTCACGGTTCACGGCGAACCTGAGGAAACTCTCCTAGGGAATTCTGAATTGAACTGCCTGACACCTATTTCGACGAAGGCGGCAGCTTCAGAAGTTCGATATGTGTCAATCTTTCTTTTGTTTTTTTTCGATGCTGACGTAACAACCAAATGTGAAGAAATCACTCCGCTGACGGAGAAGAGAAGCTTAGCCAAACAACTCTGCAGGTGAACAAATTCGGAAGCCAATAGGTAATCGTCCTGGTCTATGTTTCGACATGCGTATGCTTGAAATGATGCAATGCCCTATATGACATGTAAATGTTATGCGTTTGTAACTGCAATGCCCCGTACGGCATGAATATGCTATGCGTTTTGATAGATGCAAATCTAACGATATATGCAAATGCTAATGTAAGCTCGAGCTGCCAGAGAACACCAGGTCTACAAACCGTCTGGCAAAATAAATGCCGGAGGCAAGGTCAATTCAACTGAAGGTAACCTGGTATCACAGAATCATCTCAGCAAAATAAATGCTGGAAAAGGGAAACCAAATCCGCTGGGGATAACCATCCTGCTGGAGAAATGGAAAAGCAACCCTGCTTGGGGAGAAAGGGAAAATAACTCTGCTCGGGGATGCTCCCTTCAAACCATTGGCAACTGATTGTGCTCTGTGGGAATTGGCCCGAACTGGGGTTGATTATAAACGGCCCACTGCTGGAAAATGCCCCTTCTGTCAAGGATATCAATCGTAATCTGCTGAGGATACTCCTGATCCTACTCTGATGCGGGATAAAATACAATCTCGACTCTTCTGGGGATAATACACAACTTTCATCTGCTGAAGAGTAACAATTCTGATTTAACAACATCCACAAGGAATTCAAACATTAATCGGAGCACTGGTATCCATCGAGCTTCGTATCGGGGAACATGTCAAATTATTGTATCGGGTATTTACACATTTTTTTTTGGTTTTTCTAGATAAACAGCGGGTTATTAACAAGATGGAAAATACTAGACGAGAACTAGCATTCAAAGGTAGACTACCAGGCGAGAACTGATAGCAAAATAGATTAGGAAAATTGAGCGAAAATTGGTTTTTTATGTTTTGAACGTCAAATGGGGCTGACTGGATATAGGCTAAGAAAAGACAACCAGGCGAGAACCGGCTGAAAGCTGACATGTACCAGACGAGAACTGATACAACAATAGGTTAAAGAAAAGAAAATAACCAGACGAGACTGGTTGGAAGTTGACATGCATCAGGCGAGAACTGATGTTTACGGAAAAAGATCGACGATACGAAAGGCAGTACCAGGCGAGAACTGGTATTTACGGAAAAAGATCGACAATACGATAACTGGGTTAAACGAAAACAGGTACCAGGCGAGAACTGGTATTTACGGAAGCATGGGCCAGACGAAAACTGGTTACCGGTTTGCCAGGCGAGAACTGGACTTTGGAAACGACTGGTTACTGACACGTAACAGGTTTAAACTGTAGGATAATGATCCAACAACAGCAAGGCCTTTTCGGAATGATAAGGGTTTTTGATAAGGGTAATGACGCGATTCCCCGATACTCAACTCTTGCTGGGGATAAACAGACTGGCTGAACAACTTGCCCCAGTACACTGAACTTGCCCCAATCTAACTCTTGGGAATATTGCTCTGAACAGCTCTCTACGAGACGACCTCGAGATTACTTGCCCCGGCATCTATACGACAACAGGAATTCAACTTCAATTAAACACCTAACAACCCAGTTGGTTTCAACACTCTCTGCGATGACTTGCCCCTGAATGAGCGTTCTAGCGACTTAACCTGATCTGATTATCCACCTAAAGTATCTGCTTTCAAATCTCCACGTTCTGCGCAATTGCCCCTGATTGGCTCTCGAGAGAATTCATTTCTGATCAACTGCTTCTTAAGCAAACTGCCCCATAATCAACTGAAGCTTCGGGGCTTGTCCTCAGACTAACTGATTCCGAACTCACTGGAAGTCAATGCCCCGGATTCACAGGTCTTCACAACATATACCATTCTGGTTCAGACTGCTGAATTATCCAGTCCTGCTTGACGATTCCCTGTTGGAATTTCTTTCATGTCAACTACTAACCTGCAATAAGAATTGTCTGTTCACGAATGGTAATCTTAATGCAATGTTCATGCAGATTTTGAAAAAATTAGAGCTGTCACTCATTTACATGTCATGATTGAGTGACGAAAGAGTTCAAACGTAGTGCTTACGTGGTCAGTGAAAAACACAACAAGGATGTGACTAGCAAGTCAAGAAGGAGTCAGGTTACTCAACCTTATCGTAATGATCTTTCAGAATAAACCCTACCTCAATTAGGTCTTTTAAGGGTTGTATCGTGGTCGGGTTCACGGTTCGTGAAACAAAGGATATTTGGCTCAAATTTTGATTTGTAGCCACCCCTTCTACGTGATGATCTCCGATCCTAAAGTTCAGTTAACCTGGCTCGAGCGCTCGCCTCTTCGAGAGGTATGTTGAATGGTAAGAACCACAATTAAGGAACTCACAGGGCTTTTCCGGAGTGATAGTTACTCCTTTTCGTTTTCGGTGTCTGTGTACACGACTTTGTGACTTGCTGGGGAAAATTTTTATTGATATCCCCTCTTTTTCGTTCTTTTGATTCCCTAATTTTTGCCTGGACTGACTCCTTTGAGTTCTCTTCGTTTTTCGTTTTCTTTTGAAGTCCAGTGGGATGCCCTGATTTTTGCCTAAGTATTAGCTTTCCAGCTTTTTCTTTCTTTTCACTTAGCGGGCTTTCTTTTCGTTCTTTTGGAACAAAGTCGTGTAACACTGGTTGTCTTGATTGTTCTGAAAGGATTGTAACTGTCTCACTCCTGATTGGTGAGGTTTGACCTCTTGAAAGGTGTAAACTGTTTGGTCCTTGAAAGACAACACTCCTCTGTAAGACGTGAATGCTTGGTCAAGCTAACTGACAACTACCCTGCCCCGGGTTAAGATGTGAGGGTTTTAAAAAGTCCGAAAAACTTCTACTTCCTGGCTCGAAGTGGTTAACAAGGGACTAACTCCTTATATCTCCAGTGTTTGGGGATTTGAAACAATGCCTTGTACGTCATCGGTAAGGTCTTATCTGAAAGCATACGATCATCGGTTATGAGTTTAGTTTCGTCATCCTCCCTCCAGTCTTCGCTAATCACGGTGATAAAGTGGAGTGAATAAAATGCAAGTGTCAGGGCAATGCAGTATGTAACACCCATTTTATTTATTTAGTCATTTTGGTGTTAATTTAATTATTTTATGTTGGTGTGCCCTTAGGGGGGGTGTGTTGGTATGTGATTGGTGAGTATCCTTGATATATAAGGATCATTGGTGGTGTGGAGATAGTAATATAATAGTTAATAGTAATATTTGTGGTATTATTATTATTATTATTATTATTATTATTATTATTATTATTATTATTATTATTATTATTATTATTATTATTATTATTATTATTATCATTATTATTATTATTATTATTATTATCATCGGTATGAATATTATTATTGGTGGGTGTCCCTGATATGGGAGATTATTGGTGGTGTTTTGGTGAATATAATAATATAGTGTATAGTATTGATATTGGTGGGAATATTATTATTATTATTATATTTATTATAGTTACTATTGTTATTAACATTATTATTATTTTGGTGAGATAATAATAGGATTATTATTATTATTATTATTATTATTATTATTTTATTAAGTTATTAACATTATTATTATTTTGGTGAGATAATAATAGGATTATTATTACTATTATTATTATTTTCTATTATTATTATTATTATTAAGTTATTATTATTATTGGGATTAGAGAATTAAAATAGAAACGTGAGGGATTAGTAGTTTTACGATACATTGTGAGAAGTTAGAGAAAGTGGAAAAAGAACGATAGAAAGGAGAGAACGGAAAAGGGAACGGAAAAGGGAGCAAAGAACGAAGGATACAAGGGAAAATCAGAATTGGCCAAACCTTGGAGGGTTCTTTCATCGATCAACCGATTAACAAGGTAAGGGGGGAGAAACTTGATTTGGGATGGTATATACATGTATAGGGTAGAGGGGATTCCTTAACCCCGTAGGAAAATTCCGATCTATGAAGTTTTATATTGTCATGCTTGTTATTATTGTTGCTGATGATAAATTGATGCTTGACATTGATGAATTGTTGATTGGTATTGGTGAATTTGGTGTATATATATTATGGTGATGTTAGTGAGATTATATGTTGTTACTGCAGTGTTGATAGTAACTATAAATAGAGTTTTGGTGAGGTTCTGTGTTGTTACTGTAGTGTGGGTAATGACCATGATTATAGCTTTGGGGAAAATTATATGTTGTTACTGCAGTGTTGATAGTAACTATAAATAGAGTTTTGGTGAGATTCTGTGTTGTTACTGTAGTGTGGGTAATGACCATGATTATAGCTTTGGGGAAAATTATATGTTGTTAATGCAGTGTTGATAGTAACTATAAATAGAGTTTTGGTGAGATTCTGTGTTGTTACTGTAGTGTGGGTAATGACCATGATTATAGCTTTGGGGAAAATTATATGTTGTTACTGCAGTGTTGATAGTAAATATAAATAGAGTTTTGGTGAGATTCTGTGTTGTTACTGTGGTGTGGGTAATGACCATGATTATAGCTTTGGGGAAAATTATGTGTTGTTTCCCTATAGTGTCGTTAATGACTATGGTTAGGACCTTGGTGAGATTCAGAGTGACTCTGAAGTGTCGGTAATGTACCGTAATGTTGGTTCTAGAGTAGGAAGTATAGGATAATTGGTAAGTATAATGTTTATTGGTGTGTTTGTGTTTGATGATAACTAGTAATTGATAGTGATGGAGTATAAGTCAACGTTAATGAATTGGTGTTTTGGGATGATTTGGCATATAGGGCATATAGGGTGTTTTACAGTTTTTAGGGAAAATTCTGTATGGCTTTTGAGGTATCGATAGAGTGTGTAGGTGATGATTTTGGGAATAGGAATTAAAAGCCTATTGGTTATGGTAATGTGCAAGATTGGTACTAGAATAGACTGAGGATCTGAGTTGAGATGATAGGTACAACTTGGCCTTGATGCACTGTAAGAATGATGAGTGTGGGAACTAACTTGTGTACTTGGTGATAGTGCATGTTTCCCGTAATAATGACTGGGGGACAATTAGTTGATGTATGTGTATGTAGTGATCAGTAGTGTCGTGTATCCTCGAGTAGTGGGATGTGTTTGCATCTTGGTGATAGAATATGAACTTGTTTACTAACTGATTGATTTATATGGTGTTGGTGCATGTTATATCTATGCATATATATGTGATGTATAATGATGCGATCAGGTGGATCGTGTGCACTTAGTGTGCCTGAACATAATAGTTATGCATTGGTGTGTGCATATCATGGTGTCTTGGTGGGATGGATCATGTCTCGGATGGAGCGTAAGTGATCTGTCCGTACTCCTTTGTGGAGAATGGTGGGGTTGAATCATGTCTCGGATGGAGCGTAAGTGATTCACCCGTACTCCTTTGTGGAGAATGGTGGGGTCGAATCATGTCTCGGATGGAGCGTAAGTGATTCACCCGTACTCCTTTGTGGAGAATGGTGGGTTCGATTGAATGAACCAATGAGTCGGTACCGCATGCATGGTGTTGAGTTGCATTTTGCATTATAATATGTTATATTATAATTTGAACAGTAGGTTCGTTATATGGTGTTGTTGGGGTGAATATTGGTGTGTTGGTGTGTTTTACTACCTTATTTACATGTATTACATTACCATTATATTCTGATCATTATTTCTCACCCCTTTGTTGTTGTTGTGGTCTGTGCTTCTTCGGAAGTACAGATAATCCAGGTGTTTAGCTAGCTTGGATATTGGTGTGACCGTCGAGTCTAGGATGCTCTGATACGTAACACGGGATATGGGTGTTGTAATTGTTTTATGTCAAACGTGTTGAAATCCTGTGACGTATCATGTTTTGATGTATTTTACTTTATGAAACAAATTCCGCTGTATCATTTTGAAAAGAATGAATAAAGTATTTTTATAAAATTTGGAGGCGTGATATCCCACTTTTTGGTGAAAACTCTGATTATTATTATAATATTTATATTTTATTTAATACGGGAAGTGGGGTGTTACAATTGGTATCAGAGCAGGTCGGTCCGTCTGGCCAGTGTTGTTGAGTTGAGTTGAGTCTGTCCTTTGGGATGGAGACTGTGTGTTGTTTAACCTGGTGTTGTGGTTTAAATCCCTAGTATACGGCATGTGTGTGAAAACACTGTCGGTACGTGTTTATTCCCTAACCTTGTCTGCAGAAGCAGGAATGATTCCAGTGGGGGAGAAGTTTGTAATTCTCCGGAATGCTACGGTGTGGTGGCTTAGTGTGTTGAGGAATGCTATCATAGTTTGGTAAAGATAGTTTGTACCCCATCATGATTTCGGCTGTCTATTAACAAATTGAGGAACTGATCACCCTTAATCTCTTTTTAATAGTAGACGGGATTGTGTTGGATGGGATAGACGTGTCTTGCAAGCTTGTGTGGCATGAGCAATGAATTGTCCTGAGTTAAGCTAAGTGCTTAAGGGATTATTTTGAGGAGTTGGCGTAATACGGTGTTGAGACGTTTATTTTGACGGAACCTTCGAATGAGAAGGAAAGTGAGAAAATTGGGATTTGTCAATTTGTTGAAATTGTCGGAGGTTCCCTGAGGAAGTAAGCGATTTACTATCGGAGTGTGAAGTAAAGCTTACACGTTTATTTTGTTTTTGGGACGAGTCTGATATTGATGACTCCATATTGTATGTTTACGTTGGGATTGGAGAAGTTGAAGATTCAACTTGAAGACCCGCTGGGGGAGAGGTCCTTTTGTTTGAGTGTGTTATCGTAAGGTGCACCAATTTTGTTGGTTAGACAGACAGAAGGTTTTGTGAAGCTTTGGGTGAACTATAGATAAGTGAACAAGGTGACTGTCAAGGATAAGTGTTCGCTTCCCAGAGTTAATGATTTGATGGATCAATTGATTGAAGGACGTGAGTTTCCGTGTTTGTGATATCGCGAGTAGAATTATTTTGTTGTGGTGTCGAAGGTCGAAGTGGTATCGTAATAGGAGGCTCCACGATCTGCTGTTGAGATTGGAAGTAATCGGGTTTTAAAATATTTAAAGATTGAAAGTGTGTTGGACGGCCTCCTAAGTATGAAATTGTGGTTATACGTTGAATTCCGAGATCGCAGCTTTTTACGGAATCAAAATCGGACACTCGGAAGTCAGATAACGGTCAAAAATAGAATTTCGGGACTATCATGTTCGCCGAGATTCGCCTGGCGAAGTGCCCTGAGCAGAAAAATGTTGTTGTGGTATTTTTGTCGTAACGGGAGAACCGTAACTCGGAATGACGCCCGGTTCGAAGCGTTGGAAAGCTATTGAAATTATCTATGAGATGGTGAAGTATTGACATGGAATTAAGCTATTTATTGATTAAGTGTGTTTGAATGTTGCAGTAAGGGCTGGCAGTACGGTACGTGTTCCCGCCATAACTCACAACTTGTTTGTCCATTTGGCATGGGATCTTCTTTAATTATTTATATAAGGCAATGGTTGTGTTAATAAATGATATTTTAAGGTATTCGAAGAGTATAGAGGATTATGTTGAGCATAAGGAACTGGAGTTATCAGTGTTAGAAAAAGAGCGGTGATATACTTCCGTAAGGAAAGTTCTGCCGAATCCGATAGAACTAATTGTGGTGTTTGTGATGCTTGTTGATATAATTAGGGGATTTGCTAAAGACAACTTCAGCGAGTTTCAGTTATGCAAAAGGCAACTCGAAGTGTGTAAGAGAAACCATCCGACCAGTGATTTAGAGTTGGTTGCTATTGTGGTTGTACCGGAGTCGGAGGCTTCGAAAGTTCAGACTGAGATCGGAGATGTTTGGTGATCTTAAGAGTTTAAGGTGTTTGTTTGATTTGAAAAAGTTGAAAATGAGGCAGAGGAAATAATTAGGATTTCTGAAGGATTACGACTTTGAGTGTAATTACCCTTTGGGTAAAGTGGATGTGGTAGATGATGCGGTGAGTTGGAAATGTTTGTGTTTACCGAAGATGATGGTGAAAAGAGGTAGAACTGATTGAGAAATTTCATAATATGCGTTGTGTGAGTAAGGATACTTCTTATGGAGTTAATCTTTTATTATTAAGATCTGACTAGTGATATCCTTGAGAAGAACCGAGAAAGTCAGAAATCTGGGTCGAGTAGTGAATTAGTTGAAGTTGATAAATTAGAGTCGAGGAGTGAATTGTCGGGCTTGTGGAAATAATACCACGAGATGTTATGATAGAGTATGTGTACCAAATGTTGTTGAGGGGAGTAGAAGTACTCGTGAAGAAATACATTGGGGTAGATGGAGTATCCATCCTAGTGCTATGAAGAAGTAACCGAATTTGAGTAGATTGTTTTGGAGACCATGGATAAGGGGAGGAGTAGTTGAGGTGGAATATGCTGGTTAGAATTGTAGGAATTCGAAGAGTGAGCATCAGAGACTGTTGAGTCTGATGCAGTCGTTAAATATTCCAGAGTGGAAATCAGGTAGTATTTTCACGAAATTGGTGTTGAGATTTCCAAAGAATTTGTAAAGACATAATTTTAATTTGAATTGTTAGGAGTGGATTAACTATTTCGTGTTGAGAATATATGAGATGCATATTGAGAAAGTGGTGAAGTTGGATGAGATACTGACGAATATTGTGTCAGATGGAAATTTGAGGTTTATATTGAGATTTTGGAAGGGCTTACAGGAAGCTTCGGGTACTAAGTTGAAGTTGAGTTTGACTTACCATCCGCAAACTGATGGTCAGTCAGAGAGGACTATTGAGTCTGTAGAGAATTGGTGAGAGCTTGGGTGTTGGATCGAGGTGGATTGTGGGATGATTAATTACCGTTGATTGAGTTACCTATAATAACGGTTACCATCCTAGTGTCGGAATGGCACTATATGTGGCTTGGTGAAATAGGGAGTGTAGGACTCTACTGTGTTGGAATGGGTCGAGTGAGAGTGTTGTGCTCAGACCTGAAAATTATGTGGAGATGGCTGAAAAATCAAGAGGATCCAAGGAAAGATATGTTTGGAGAGTCACGCCGATGACTGATGTTGGTCGAGCTTCGAAGTCTCAGAAGTTCGCACCGTGTTCTGTGGTTTGTATCAGAGTGGCGCAGCACAGGCATGGGAGGAGTAACATGTTAGATTGTTTTTCCGTTGTTGCTATGAATTGGCATGATATGTTTCATGTGTCTTAGTTGAGAAAGTACATTGAACCAGGTGGATGATGTACAAGTGAAAATAATTTGATGGTTGAGGCATTGCTATTTCGTTTGGACGAGCGAGAAACAACTCCGAAGGGAGGGGATATCTTTGGTGAAAGTAACTTGGGGAGGTGCTGCAGAAGGCAGTGTGACCTGTTAGTTGGAATGAAGGATGCGGGAAGCGTACCCGGAAGTGTTCCATCAGGTAATTTTCGAGGACGAAAATACTTAAAGTGGGGGAGAGTTGTAACACCCATTTTATTTATTTAGTCATTTTGGTGTTAATTTAATTATTTTATGTTGGTGTGCCCTTAGGGGGGGTGTGTTGGTATGTGATTGGTGAGTATCCTTGATATATAAGGATCATTGGTGGTGTGGAGATAGTAATATAATAGTTAATAGTAATATTGGTGGTATTATTATTATTATTATTATTATTATTATTATTATTATTATTATTATTATTATTATTATTATTATTATTATTATTATCATCGGTATGAATATTATTATTGGTGGGTGTCCCTGATATGGGAGATTATTGGTGGTGTTTTGGTGAATATAATAATATAGTGTATAATATTGATATTGGTGGGAATATTATTATTATTATTATATTTATTATAGTTACTATTGTTATTAACATTATTATTATTTTGGTGAGATAATAATAGGATTATTATTACTATTATTATTATTATTATTTTATTAAGTTATTAACATTATTATTATTTTGGTGAGATAATAATAGGATTATTATTACTATTATTATTATTTTCTATTATTATTATTATTATTAAGTTATTATTATTATTGGGATTAGAGAATTAAAATAGAAACGTGAGGGATTAGTAGTTTTACGATACATTGTGAGAAGTTAGAGAAAGTGGAAAAAGAACGATAGAAAGGAGAGAACGGAAAAGGGAACGGAAAAGGGAGCAAAGAACGAAGGATACAAGGGAAAATCAGAATTGGCCAAACCTTGGAGGGTTCTTTCATCGATCAACCGATTAACAAGGTAAGGGGGGAGAAACTTGATTTGGGATGGTATATACATGTATAGGGTAGAGGGGATTCCTTAACCCCGTAGGAAAATTCCGATCTATGAAGTTTTATATTGTCATGCTTGTTATTATTGTTGCTGATGATAAATTGATGCTTGACATTGATGAATTGTTGATTGGTATTGGTGAATTTGGTGTATATATATTATGGTGATGTTAGTGAGATTATATGTTGTTACTGCAGTGTTGATAGTAACTATAAATAGAGTTTTGGTGAGGTTCTGTGTTGTTACTGTAGTGTGGGTAATGACCATGATTATAGCTTTGGGGAAAATTATATGTTGTTACTGCAGTGTTGATAGTAACTATAAATAGAGTTTTGGTGAGATTCTGTGTTGTTACTGTAGTGTGGGTAATGACCATGATTATAGCTTTGGGGAAAATTATATGTTGTTAATGCAGTGTTGATAGTAACTATAAATAGAGTTTTGGTGAGATTCTGTGTTGTTACTGTAGTGTGGGTAATGACCATGATTATAGCTTTGGGGAAAATTATATGTTGTTACTGCAGTGTTGATAGTAAATATAAATAGAGTTTTGGTGAGATTCTGTGTTGTTACTGTGGTGTGGGTAATGACCATGATTATAGCTTTGGGGAAAATTATGTGTTGTTTCCCTATAGTGTCGTTAATGACTATGGTTAGGACCTTGGTGAGATTCAGAGTGACTCTGAAGTGTCGGTAATGTACCGTAATGTTGGTTCTAGAGTAGGAAGTATAGGATAATTGGTAAGTATAATGTTTATTGGTGTGTTTGTGTTTGATGATAACTAGTAATTGATAGTGATGGAGTATAAGTCAACGTTAATGAATTGGTGTTTTGGGATGATTTGGCATATAGGGCATATAGGGTGTTTTACAGTTTTTAGGGAAAATTCTGTATGGCTTTTGAGGTATCGATAGAGTGTGTAGGTGATGATTTTGGGAATAGGAATTAAAAGCCTATTGGTTACGGTAATGTGCAAGATTGGTACTAGAATAGACTGAGGATCTGAGTTGAGATGATAGGTACAACTTGGCCTTGATGCACTGTAAGAATGATGAGTGTGGGAACTAACTTGTGTACTTGGTGATAGTGCATGTTTCCCGTAATAATGACTGGGGGACAATTAGTTGATGTATGTGTATGTAGTGATCAGTAGTGTCGTGTATCCTCGAGTAGTGGGATGTGTTTGCATCTTGGTGATAGAATATGAACTTGTTTACTAACTGATTGATTTATATGGTGTTGGTGCATGTTATATCTATGCATATATATGTGATGTATAATGATGCGATCAGGTGGATCGTGTGCACTTAGTGTGCCTGAACATAATAGTTATGCATTGGTGTGTGCATATCATGGTGTCTTGGTGGGATGGATCATGTCTCGGATGGAGCGTAAGTGATCTGTCCGTACTCCTTTGTGGAGAATGGTGGGGTTGAATCATGTCTCGGATGGAGCGTAAGTGATTCACCCGTACTCCTTTGTGGAGAATGGTGGGGTCGAATCATGTCTCGGATGGAGCGTAAGTGATTCACCCGTACTCCTTTGTGGAGAATGGTGGGTTCGATTGAATGAACCAATGAGTCGGTACCGCATGCATGGTGTTGAGTTGCATTTTGCATTATAATATGTTATATTATAATTTGAACAGTAGGTTCGTTATATGGTGTTGTTGGGGTGAATATTGGTGTGTTGGTGTGTTTTACTACCTTATTTACATGTATTACATTACCATTATATTCTGATCATTATTTCTCACCCCTTTGTTGTTGTTGTGGTCTGTGCTTCTTCGGAAGTACAGATAATCCAGGTGTTTAGCTAGCTTGGATATTGGTGTGACCGTCGAGTCTAGGATGCTCTGATACGTAACACGGGATATGGGTGTTGTAATTGTTTTATGTCAAACGTGTTGAAATCCTGTGACGTATCATGTTTTGATGTATTTTACTTTATGAAACAAATTCCGCTGTATCATTTTGAAAAGAATGAATAAAGTATTTTTATAAAATTTGGAGGCGTGATATCCCACTTTTTGGTGAAAACTCTGATTATTATTATAATATTTATATTTTATTTAATACGGGAAGTGGGGTGTTACAATTGGTATCAGAGCAGGTCGGTCCGTCTGGCCAGTGTTGTTGAGTTGAGTTGAGTCTGTCCTTTGGGATGGAGACTGTGTGTTGTTTAACCTGGTGTTGTGGTTTAAATCCCTAGTATACGGCATGTGTGTGAAAACACTGTCGGTACGTGTTTATTCCCTAACCTTGTCTGCAGAAGCAGGAATGATTCCAGTGGGGGAGAAGTTTGTAATTCTCCGGAATGCTACGGTGTGGTGGCTTAGTGTGTTGAGGAATGCTATCATAGTTTGGTAAAGATAGTTTGTACCCCATCATGATTTCGGCTGTCTATTAACAAATTGAGGAACTGATCACCCTTAATCTCTTTTTAATAGTAGACGGGATTGTGTTGGATGGGATAGACGTGTCTTGCAAGCTTGTGTGGCATGAGCAATGAATTGTCCTGAGTTAAGCTAAGTGCTTAAGGGATTATTTTGAGGAGTTGGCGTAATACGGTGTTGAGACGTTTATTTTGACGGAACCTTCGAATGAGAAGGAAAGTGAGAAAATTGGGATTTGTCAATTTGTTGAAATTGTCGGAGGTTCCCTGAGGAAGTAAGCGATTTACTATCGGAGTGTGAAGTAAAGCTTACACGTTTATTTTGTTTTTGGGACGAGTCTGATATTGATGACTCCATATTGTATGTTTACGTTGGGATTGGAGAAGTTGAAGATTCAACTTGAAGACCCGCTGGGGGAGAGGTCCTTTTGTTTGAGTGTGTTACCGTAAGGTGCACCAATTTTGTTGGTTAGACAGACAGAAGGTTTTGTGAAGCTTTGGGTGAACTATAGATAAGTGAACAAGGTGACTGTCAAGGATAAGTGTTCGCTTCCCAGAGTTAATGATTTGATGGATCAATTGATTGAAGGACGTGAGTTTCCGTGTTTGTGATATCGCGAGTAGAATTATTTTGTTGTGGTGTCGAAGGTCGAAGTGGTATCGTAATAGGAGGCTCCACGATCTGCTGTTGAGATTGGAAGTAATCGGGTTTTAAAATATTTAAAGATTGAAAGTGTGTTGGACGGCCTCCTAAGTATGAAATTGTGGTTATACGTTGAATTCCGAGATCGCAGCTTTTTACGGAATCAAAATCGGACACTCGGAAGTCAGATAACGGTCAAAAATAGAATTTCGGGACTATCATGTTCGCCGAGATTCGCCTGGCGAAGTGCCCTGAGCAGAAAAATGTTGTTGTGGTATTTTTGTCGTAACGGGAGAACCGTAACTCGGAATGACGCCCGGTTCGAAGCGTTGGAAAGCTATTGAAATTATCTATGAGATGGTGAAGTATTGACATGGAATTAAGCTATTTATTGATTAAGTGTGTTTGAATGTTGCAGTAAGGGCTGGCAGTACGGTACGTGTTCCCGCCATAACTCACAACTTGTTTGTCCATTTGGCATGTGATCTTCTTTAATTATTTATATAAGGCAATGGTTGTGTTAATAAATGATATTTTAAGGTATTCGAAGAGTATAGAGGATTATGTTGAGCATAAGGAACTGGAGTTATCAGTGTTAGAAAAAGAGCGGTGATATACTTCCGTAAGGAAAGTTCTGCCGAATCCGATAGAACTAATTGTGGTGTTTGTGATGCTTGTTGATATAATTAGGGGATTTGCTAAAGACAACTTCAGCGAGTTTCAGTTATGCAAAAGGCAACTCGAAGTGTGTAAGAGAAACCATCCGACCAGTGATTTAGAGTTGGTTGCTATTGTGGTTGTACCGGAGTCGGAGGCTTCGAAAGTTCAGACTGAGATCGGAGATGTTTGGTGATCTTAAGAGTTTAAGGTGTTTGTTTGATTTGAAAAAGTTGAAAATGAGGCAGAGGAAATAATTAGGATTTCTGAAGGATTACGACTTTGAGTGTAATTACCCTTTGGGTAAAGTGGATGTGGTAGATGATGCGGTGAGTTGGAAATGTTTGTGTTTACCGAAGATGATGGTGAAAAGAGGTAGAACTGATTGAGAAATTTCATAATATGCGTTGTGTGAGTAAGGATACTTCTTATGGAGTTAATCTTTTATTATTAAGATCTGACTAGTGATATCCTTGAGAAGAACCGAGAAAGTCAGAAATCTGGGTCGAGTAGTGAATTAGTTGAAGTTGATAAATTAGAGTCGAGGAGTGAATTGTCGGGCTTGTGGAAATAATACCACGAGATGTTATGATAGAGTATGTGTACCAAATGTTGTTGAGGGGAGTAGAAGTACTCGTGAAGAAATACATTGGGGTAGATGGAGTATCCATCCTAGTGCTATGAAGAAGTAACCGAATTTGAGTAGATTGTTTTGGAGACCATGGATAAGGGGAGGAGTAGTTGAGGTGGAATATGCTGGTTAGAATTGTAGGAATTCGAAGAGTGAGCATCAGAGACTGTTGAGTCTGATGCAGTCGTTAAATATTCCAGAGTGGAAATCAGGTAGTATTTTCACGAAATTGGTGTTGAGATTTCCAAAGAATTTGTAAAGACATAATTTTAATTTGAATTGTTAGGAGTGGATTAACTATTTCGTGTTGAGAATATATGAGATGCATATTGAGAAAGTGGTGAAGTTGGATGAGATACTGACGAATATTGTGTCAGATGGAAATTTGAGGTTTATATTGAGATTTTGGAAGGGCTTACAGGAAGCTTCGGGTACTAAGTTGAAGTTGAGTTTGACTTACCATCCGCAAACTGATGGTCAGTCAGAGAGGACTATTGAGTCTGTAGAGAATTGGTGAGAGCTTGGGTGTTGGATCGAGGTGGATTGTGGGATGATTAATTACCGTTGATTGAGTTACCTATAATAACGGTTACCATCCTAGTGTCGGAATGGCACTATATGTGGCTTGGTGAAATAGGGAGTGTAGGACTCTACTGTGTTGGAATGGGTCGAGTGAGAGTGTTGTGCTCAGACCTGAAAATTATGTGGAGATGGCTGAAAAATCAAGAGGATCCAAGGAAAGATATGTTTGGAGAGTCACGCCGATGACTGATGTTGGTCGAGCTTCGAAGTCTCAGAAGTTCGCACCGTGTTCTGTGGTTTGTATCAGAGTGGCGCAGCACAGGCATGGGAGGAGTAACATGTTAGATTGTTTTTCCGTTGTTGCTATGAATTGGCATGATATGTTTCATGTGTCTTAGTTGAGAAAGTACATTGAACCAGGTGGATGATGTACAAGTGAAAATAATTTGATGGTTGAGGCATTGCTATTTCGTTTGGACGAGCGAGAAACAACTCCGAAGGGAGGGGATATCTTTGGTGAAAGTAACTTGGGGAGGTGCTGCAGAAGGCAGTGTGACCTGTTAGTTGGAATGAAGGATGCGGGAAGCGTACCCGGAAGTGTTCCATCAGGTAATTTTCGAGGACGAAAATACTTAAAGTGGGGGAGAGTTGTAACACCCATTTTATTTATTTAGTCATTTTGGTGTTAATTTAATTATTTTATGTTGGTGTGCCCTTAGGGGGGGTGTGTTGGTATGTGATTGGTGAGTATCCTTGATATATAAGGATCATTGGTGGTGTGGAGATAGTAATATAATAGTTAATAGTAATATTGGTGGTATTATTATTATTATTATTATTATTATTATTATTATTATTATTATTATTATTATTATTATTATTATTATTATTATTATTATTATTATCATCGGTATGAATATTATTATTGGTGGGTGTCCCTGATATGGGAGATTATTGGTGGTGTTTTGGTGAATATAATAATATAGTGTATAATATTGATATTGGTGGGAATATTATTATTATTATTATATTTATTATAGTTACTATTGTTATTAACATTATTATTATTTTGGTGAGATAATAATAGGATTATTATTACTATTATTATTATTATTATTTTATTAAGTTATTAACATTATTATTATTTTGGTGAGATAATAATAGGATTATTATTACTATTATTATTATTATTATTTATTATTATTATTATTAAGTTATTATTATTATTGGGATTAGAGAATTAAAATAGAAACGTGAGGGATTAGTAGTTTTACGATACATTGTGAGAAGTTAGAGAAAGTGGAAAAAGAACGATAGAAAGGAGAGAACGGAAAAGGGAACGGAAAAGGGAGCAAAGAACGAAGGATACAAGGGAAAATCAGAATTTGCCAAACCTTGGAGGGTTCTTTCATCGATCAACCGATTAACAAGGTAAGGGGGGAGAAACTTGATTTGGGATGGTATATACATGTATAGGGTAGAGAGGATTCCTTAACCCCGTAGGAAAATTCCGATCTATGAAGTTTTATATTGGCATGCTTGTTATTATTGTTGCTGATGATAAATTGATGCTTGACATTGATGAATTGTTGATTGGTATTGGTGAATTTGGTGTATATATATTATGGTGATGTTAGTGAGATTATATGTTGTTACTGCAGTGTTGATAGTAACTATAAATAGAGTTTTGGTGAGGTTCTGTGTTGTTACTGTAGTGTGGGTAATGACCATGATTATAGCTTTGGGGAAAATTATATGTTGTTACTGCAGTGTTGATAGTAACTATAAATAGAGTTTTGGTGAGATTCTGTGTTGTTACTGTAGTGTGGGTAATGACCATGATTATAGCTTTGGGGAAAATTATATGTTGTTAATGCAGTGTTGATAGTAACTATAAATAGAGTTTTGGTGAGATTCTGTGTTGTTACTGTAGTGTGGGTAATGACCATGATTATAGCTTTGGGGAAAATTATATGTTGTTACTGCAGTGTTGATAGTAAATATAAATAGAGTTTTGGTGAGATTCTGTGTTGTTACTGTGGTGTGGGTAATGACCATGATTATAGCTTTGGGGAAAATTATGTGTTGTTTCCCTATAGTGTCGTTAATGACTATGGTTAGGACCTTGGTGAGATTCAGAGTGACTCTGAAGTGTCGGTAATGTACCGTAATGTTGGTTCTAGAGTAGGAAGTATAGGATAATTGGTAAGTATAATGTTTATTGGTGTGTTTGTGTTTGATGATAACTAGTAATTGATAGTGATGGAGTATAAGTCAACGTTAATGAATTGGTGTTTTGGGATGATTTGGCATATAGGGCATATAGGGTGTTTTACAGTTTTTAGGGAAAATTCTGTATGGCTTTTGAGGTATCGATAGAGTGTGTAGGTGATGATTTTGGGAATAGGAATTAGAAGCCTATTGGTTACGGTAATGTGCAAGATTGGTACTAGAATAGACTGAGGATCTGAGTTGAGATGATAGGTACAACTTGGCCTTGATGCACTGTAAGAATGATGAGTGTGGGAACTAACTTGTGTACTTGGTGATAGTGCATGTTTCCCGTAATAATGACTGGGGGACAATTAGTTGATGTATGTGTATGTAGTGATCAGTAGTGTCGTGTATCCCCGAGTAGTGGGATGTGTTTGCATCTTGGTGATAGAATATGAACTTGTTTACTAACTGATTGATTTATATGGTGTTGGTGCATGTTATATCTATGCATATATATGTGATGTATAATGATGCGATCAGGTGGATCGTGTGCACTTAGTGTGCCTGAACATAATAGTTATGCATTGGTGTGTGCATATCATGGTGTCTTGGTGGGATGGATCATGTCTCGGATGGAGCGTAAGTGATCTGTCCGTAATCCTTTGTGGAGAATGGTGGGGTTGAATCATGTCTCGGATGGAGCGTAAATGATTCACCCGTACTCCTTTGTGGAGAATGGTGGGGTCGAATCATGTCTCGGATGGAGCGTAAGTGATTCACCCGTACTCCTTTGTGGAGAATGGTGGGTTCGATTGAATGAACCAATGAGTCGGTACCGCATGCATGGTGTTGAGTTGCATTTTGCATTATAATATGTTATATTGTAATTTGAATAGTAGGTTCGTTATATGGTGTTGTTGGGGTGAATATTGGTGTGTTGGTGTGTTTTACTACCTTATTTACATGTATTACATTACCATTATATTCTGATCATTATTTCTCACCCCTTTGTTGTTGTTGTGGTCTGTGCTTCTTCGGAAGTACAGATAATCCAGGTGTTTAGCTAGCTTGG
The DNA here is from genome assembly GCA_963859935.3 of Lathyrus sativus. Lineage (NCBI taxonomy): Eukaryota > Viridiplantae > Streptophyta > Magnoliopsida > Fabales > Fabaceae > Lathyrus > Lathyrus sativus. The sequence continues at coordinate 398,136,356 of OZ012740.1, forward strand.
ATATTGGTGTGACCGTCGAGTCTAGGATGCTCTGATACGTAACACGGGATATGGGTGTTGTAATTGTTTTATGTCAAACGTGTTGAAATCCTGTGACGTATCATTTTTTGATGTATTTTACTTTATGAAACAAATTCCGCTGTATCATTTTGAAAAGAATGAATAAAGTATTTTTATAAAATTTGGAGATGTGATATCCCACTTTTTGGTGAAAACTCTGATTATTATTATAATATTTATATTTTATTTAATACGGGAAGTGGGGTGTTACACAGTAAATGAGCGACAGCGACATGATTAATTCAGAAAAATGCATAGTCACTTTATTATTATTACCATTCGAAACATACAATGTTTAAAAGCAAGTAGTGACTAACAGAAAAGAAACTACAAATGCAAATGATATAAAAGTCTGAGGACTGCCAATGCTGAGGCGCCCGCCTGTCTGGACCACTGGCTTCTTTGCTGGGGAATACTTTCCGAGTCTATGAGCTTAGACAGCTGAGCGGTTGGTATGAACAAATAGAAATCCTTCTCGGAAGGAAATGCGATCTTGGTCGATCAACTGTTGTACTTTCGCCTGAAACGCTTTGCAATCTTCAGTCGAATGTCCCGGTGATCCGCCGTGATAACCACACTGAGCGTGGGGATTGTACCCAGGAGGGTAAGGTTCTGGCACGGGCTTGAGAGCTTTCGGCTCCACCAAAGAACTCTGGATCAAAGATGGTAGCAGCTGGCTATACGGCATAGGCACTGGGTGAAAAGGAGCTTTCCTTCGTTCCAAATTGTTGCGAGGTCTGTTCTGATTCTGACGCTGATTCTGATAACCTCGGCCACGAGTTTGCTGCTTTGCAATGGAAGCGACATAAGATTCTTGATATGGTGCCCTAGGCACGGTTGTCTGTTCAGTATAACAAGCCACAGGAGGCAATGATCTCTGATAAGATGAAGAACCAACAAAATTCACTGATTCGCTTCGAGGATATTCAACCTTTGGCATGACTGCATTGATCACAAATCCTTCTTCACTCTGATAGTCACAAGGATATTCAGTTTCACCAGCTTGATCGTTTGAAGTAATCTGAATTTTCCCAATTCTTATGGCATACTCAAGGCGTTCTCCTAATGCTACCACGTCAGAGAAACTTAACGGAAGTCCAAGCAATCTTTCGAAGTACGGATCTTGTAGGGAATCTACAAACATGCTAGTCAACTCTCGGTCTAACAGCGGTGGATGCACTCTAGCAGCAAATTCTCTCCATCTCTGAGCATACCTCCGGATAGGTTCATTGTTCTCTTGAGACAATTCTTGCAACTGCATGCGATGGGGAGCTATGTCTAGGTTATAATCGTACTGCTTCAGAAAAGCTCTGGCTAAATCCATCCATGACTGAATCTGATTTCTCTCTAACTGCATATACCACCTCAAAGATGCCCCAGTCAGACTATCTTGAAAGCAATGGATCATCAATTTGTCATCTCGCACAAACGAAGTCATCCTTCGACAGAACATCATCAAATGTTGCTTCAGATAGCTATCTCCCGTGTACTTCTCAAATTTCAGAACTTTGAACTTATAAGGCAACACCAGGTCAGGAACCAAACACATGTCTGCAGCATTCAGGTTAACAACATCTTTCATTTTCAAAGCTTTCATTCCTTCTTCCAGCGCTCGGAGTTTTCTATCCGTCTCAAGAGCTCTTGGATCTACCATCCTGGCCATTGGAATATCTCTTCGGTAATTCATCACAGGGAAAACAACACCTTGATTGTTAACAGGAGGAGGATGTTCATTTCGGGCAACAAACTGCTCATGTCGATCTCGGTTCTCAACAGGAGGCTGTACAACTTGGTCTGCAGTAACGTTGTTCACTTGCGGGAAGTCTTCCATGGAATCATACAGAGGGTTGGACGTCATAGTGAACCCCGTCAAGGTGTTAGGAGACTGGAAATTGCCTTCAGACATAGCTACCAATAGTCTTCAGCTGACTTCAATGCTCGATTCTGCTCAAATCTACTCAACCCCTAGGTAGGTCTTCTGACAATCAACAGTTGCTCAATCCGAACTCCGGGTAATCACCTTCAGGAAACAAAGGCTGGATCAGAACTCTGGCTAACTGGAGGATGATATGCAATATGATGCAACACTGTTATGCACATGATATGCAAAATGCAGCAAACAACGGGACCACAGCCCCCCACACAATCTCTGAATACTGCTGTACTGCTGACGGAGTACGTTCGTTCTGAAGAGAAGATCAAAATAACGGGTAGGTTGGAAGTCAAGGTTCCTGCAAAACCCCCCCCCCCCCCCACTCATAGGTATGGACCTATATCTGTCAAGGTACGGCATCCTATGCGGTCGTCAGCGTCACAGACTTTCAAAACTGACGATACGATTCCCAGAAGGAGTGGCATCATCAAGTCTTGAAGAGGCCTCACTTAGCTAACTTCCAAATGATAGGTTCCCGGAGTCGACAATCCAACTAACCAACAACCCCTTCGACCCAAAGGGTAGAAAAAGAAGTCAACCAGAAGAACCTCGTCCGAGTGTAGATTTCGCGGGACACTAGTACAAGCAAAGCCGGTACGCGCCCACTAATCTCTACTCTAAGTCTAAGGTGCACTCAAGCCCAGGTCCGGCTTCTCACTCAATCATAGAACACCCGTCACACCCCAACAGCAACAGATAATATCAATAAATAAACCTCAATAGACAAGCAAACAAGCGCTAGGATTGACTCTCTTAGGGGACGTTGGATCCCACATGCATAAGGAACTATCGCAGTCCTTAGCAGCCAGGGGGCGTTGGATCCCCAGCAGAGTCGCCAGCTGTCGCTACTGCGAAAATCGGCGCCGGCTGAACAGAAGAGTCGCCACCGTGCGTTATTTATCCCAACGGAGGGAAAGGAAACGCTCGAGGTAAACCTACCGCAAAACCGGGAAAGGTATGGTCGTCGCAACTAAAACCTGGATTTGGGAGTCGGTTACGCAAGGGGAAGGTATTAGCACCCCTCACGTCCATCGTACTCGACGGGATCCACGCTTGTTTGGGTTGTCTAAAGGATGCAAAAACAATCTATCTACGGCTGCTAAATCTAAACGGAAGGGAATTGACTCGATAGAGCGTCGCACTCTATGCCTACGTATTCTCAAGAGTGAAAGTCAGAGTCAACGTAGTTCGGGACTACAGGAAAATTGGCTCGCCAAGACCTTGCGTCTTGTGCCTACGTACTTCCACACTGCATGGAAGATCAGAGCTTTACGTAGTTCAGGCTAACTACGGCTAAACAGGGCGTTCTCACACAGCAGCGAGAAATCAAACTGGTTTCAAAGGTACGGGAACCTATGGAAAAAACTACGGTCTGGTCTCAAATGCACTCGGGCAAGAGAGAAGGGTAACAATCAGTCGTCAGCGGGAAAGTCTCGATCGTACAGCAGCGAGAGAACAAAAGGTCAGTTGTTAGTGTGCTCGCTAGGATATCGCATCCTATGCCTACATATCCTCGTCTGGTACAAGGAATCAGAGCAGCTGTAGTTCGGCTACTTCGGGACCACATCTCAAATCTCGTTTTATTAACATTCTGAAAAATGGTTACAATGATTGAATACTGAAAATAAACCCCTAGGAAATGCCATCCTATCCTATGAAAAATCGAATGGAAAAGTCCCCTAACAAGTGGACTTCTAAAACTATCTCTAAAAGTGTAAAATAATCTCTATGAAAAATTATACCCTAAAAGAAAAATATTAAATCTACAATGTAATATTTTTTTACTATTTTTCCCAAGTATCTTTCTTTTTTCAATATTATTTTCTCTTTTTTTTGTTCAATATTTTTCTATATTTCTTTTTTCAATATATTTTCATATTTCTTTTCTTTTTCTCCTCAATATTCTTTTTCAATATTTTTTCTCATTTCTCCTTTCTTCTTTTTTATTATTTCTCAATATCTTTTTTTCAATAGAAAAGAAAAGAAAAAAAACAAAGGAGGGGAGGGGGTACACAGTTCAGGGGATGTTAAGTAACAAAAAACTAAAAACAACAACAATATGGGCCCAGCCCAATATCTCAACAAAAAAGGAAAAGGAAAAGGGGGGTGCAGTTGAAAATTGGAGGGTGTGGCTAGTAAAACGCAGGGGCCCGACCCAATCCTACACTGCACACACGCAGGAGGGGGGTGAAGAAGAAAAACGCAGGTGTATGCCAAAAAAAAATCCAATGGGCTTGAGCCAAATCCCACACAATCCAGCACCAACCCTAATTCTTCCCAATCTTCCCCTTGCACTGTTCATCATCCTTTGCGCCGTTCTTCTTCCATCAACCGCTCTCTCTTTCGTTCTCTCTCCCCTAACACTCTCAGCTCTCTCAATCTCTCTCTCAGATTCTCTTGCTCACAAACCATTCGATCCATTGTAATGCTTAACAGGAAATAAGAAAAGACGGTGAAAACAATGAGTGGAGACGACGATCCATGGAGTCGTTGTGGATTTCTCATCCACATTCGATGAAGATCCCAGACCGTTGATGGACGTTCTTGAGGCTTTTCTGGAGATTGATGAATGAAGGTTCAAGGAGCTTGATGACGATCTTGAAAATTCTGGGGAACCGATGATGAAAGTTGTTTAGAGGTTCGTATGAAGTTCTCTGATGAACGAGATGAAGGCAGATCTGGGAAAATATAGAGTCGTTGAACATTTCTGGATATGGATCTTGAACGCTTTGAGGAGATCTGATGGATTCTTGGAGGTCGTGAGGATATGATGATGAATGTTTTTCACGGCGGAAATTGAAGACAATCATGGTTTGTTCATCAACGGATTGAGATATGATGGAAGTTTCCAGAGAAGACTAACAAAGATGATGAAGTTCTTGAATTCGTGTGAAGTTGAGGGAGATCTATGAAGATTGCATGTTGGTGGATCTGTTGAGCATTGTTGAGAGATATTGGAGGATCTTGAACGATTTCAGAGATGAGAACAATGTTGATTACTGATGATGAACGAAAATCTTGATGATGATAGATGATGAACTTCTGGAAATTCCTTGCAGATTGAGGGAGATCGATGAACACGCATGGAGGTTTTCTGAGAGCTTGCTGGAGATTAAATCAGTTCTGGCGAATCACTGTGCTCGTTGATGGTTGATGATGATCGGAGATGAATGTTTCTGGATTTTGTTGATTACGGATGATGAAGGTTGATCGGAGAAAGATGAAGGAAGATTGAAGAATTCTGGGTTTTTTGGTGTCTCCGGCGGAATTGACGGTGGCCGGATTAAGTTAGGGTCGCCGGCGATTGGTAGTTGTGGTGGCCGGAAAATGGCGGTTGGGGTGGTTGCATGGCCGCCGGCCATGCAACCGGCGAGACTCAAACGTTAGACAAGTGGCAAGGGTTGAGGGAGAGGTTACTGCATGTGTGCCGCGTGGCACTGGGCGTGGCAGAGAGAGGGAGAAGTGCGGTACGCGTGGCAGTGTGGAAATAATGATATGTGGCCAGCTCCTGGGTGATACACGTGGATCAGACTTTATATACACATGCAATTGATTTTCTGGACTGCAGAACTGGGCCTGGGAAACTCTGGACCTCCACATGCAAGGGCCCAATACGAAAATGATTGAAAAAAAACCCAAAAAAATCTGAATTAAGATGATTAAAAATGGATTAAAGGCTAAAACTCTAATTAAATGCTACTGATTAAAACCTGAATGGAAATTAACGTGAATTAAAGGGATTAATGAATGGATTAATACTAACTAATGGACCAATTAAATTCTAATCGAAGAATTAAACTAATAAACTAATTATTGATTAAGCTAGTCCTAATTAAAAGTAACCTAAAAACTCTATTAACTCTAATTAACTTCTAAACTAATAAAGCTCTAATAATTCCACTAATAAAAAAAAATCTAATAATTCTCTATTTAACATTTTATTAAATTTCCATTTAGTATCTAACAAAATTTATGCTATTTATTTAAAAGAAATTCTATTATTAATAAAAGAAAAACCTATATTCTTTCTATATTAAAATCTATTTAAAACTAATAAAAGAAAAATCTATTATTATTCTATATTATTCTAAAAACATTTAAAAGCTGTTTATTATCTATTAAAAATCTATTATAAAATGATTAAAAAATCTATTTAAATTCTAAAAAAATTATAAAGCCTATTTAAAATCTACAAGAAGCTATTAAATTCTAAAAAATACAGACAAAGGCAAATAACCAATATAAAAGAGAGCGCGAGACCAGATCGAAGCAAACAGTAACCCGAACACCAAAAATCACTGCGTAAGCCGAAAACACCCAGGAATAACCTCCGATTATCCGCACCGGTCTGAAATACCCAAAATGCGACAGCAGGGCTGTAATCCCGATAAAATCACCATGATTGAGAAAATGCACTATATGCAGTATGTGAATGCGAATGCGAAATGCGTCGAAACATAGGACCAGATACGAGACCCGGTTGGTCAAATTTTAGGGTGCAACACCCTTTCGTAAATATTTTCGCATTTATTGTTTCATGCCGTTTAGACACGTGTCCACCCGAAATTAGACGTTTTTCAATTTTTTTTCTTTTAACCAATTAAAAGCGTGACACGTGGCCTAAAAGGGCATTTTTGTGAATTTTAGTTCTTTTCTTATTTTTCTAAATCTTTTTCTTTTTTTTTAAATATTATTAATAATAATATTTTATGCACATATATAGTTCTTTTATTTTTAAATATTAATTTTTGTTTTTTTTAGTTTGCTTTACTTATATATTTGTCAATATCTTTTTTTTTATATTTAATATTTATATATTTGAATAGTTTTTAATTTAGTTTAAATCAATTATTATATTTGTTGATGTTTGTTAATAATAATGGACAAGAAAATAGAAAACAGGATTTGAGGAAGGCCCAGTTGAGCGGCCCGTTAGGGTTTGGCTGTTGGCTTGTTATTAAAGGAGGAGAGGAACCGATGGAAATGAAAAGGGAGAAACATTGTTCATAACCCTAATTCAGACCCTAAAATGGCGCCGCGACATCTCTCAAACCCTAAGTCGCCGCAAAACATCTCCATCGTCCTCTTCTCATAATCTCTCAACCTTGCCATCTTCACCTCATTGAACCTTCACCCTCTCTTTCAATCGCTGGTTTCCCCCTCAAAACCTCCGTCTTCATCGACGTTATCTTCTCTCACCCTTTCCGTTTCCGCCCAATCTTCGAAAGTCCTCGGTTCGCACCATAGTTTCATTTCCGCAGCCCCAAGAGGTTATCAACTCGTCCCATTCTTCAGCTCAAATCACGGCGAAACCGCATCCTATTTGAAGGTTCTGCAACAACATTTCAGCAATTCTGAGCGGGATCTTGATTCGCAATCACGACACGCAACAACATTTCAAGTTTATTACGGTTGATTTTTGGATATATATGTATATTCTCTTTACCATTTCTGTTTCATAGCATGTGTTCGATTTCGACCATGATTTTGGTTTTGAGCTGGCTGTTGGCAAAACATGGAAAAGTTTGTTGTTCGACATTGTTTTTATGTAAATTCAAATCTATTATTCTGATTGTGCCAATATAACTGTGATGCTATGAATATTGAGTTCCCCGGCTTTACATTAAACTTGTGTTCCAGCTAGGATTTTTCTTTTTCGAATCCTTAAGTTTCGGTCGAGGTCTCAACAGTGTTGGTGTGTGTTGTTCTGAGTTCTGTTATAAACATTGATGTAGTTATATTGTGGCTATGTAGCATTATTCACATTTCAAAATCAGTTTCGGCAGTATTACTTTCTTCGTGTATTTGATTTCTTCCCAATTCATTTACATTGTCCAATTATGGCACTACGTTGTGATTACGCAGTACAGTTTAGACTCAGAGTTCTTGAGCATGGTGTCATGATATTTCTGTAACCTGTTTTGAATGAGATAGCCTGTTTAATTGACATGCCATGTTGTTTGCTAATAAGGACCACTCAAACAAACTAGGAACAAGTTTCTAGGATAATATATAGGTGATATGGTTGTTGAGATTGGTGTAATTGTGAGAGCTGTTGTGATTGCTTTTCTGTGCTTGCTCGCTTCAAATAGGATTGTATTAAACTTTGTTTCAGTTCGAATCAACGGTGAAAACCATAAAAATGTCTGAACTTTGGTTGCTGCGACTACCCCTATGTTTTCTTGATGTGTTTGCTGCAAATTTCGCTTTAATCCAACAACCCATCCAGTTCAAAAACTCTGTTTGTATATGTGTGTATTTTCAAATTATCATCAGGGTGTTTCGATGTTATATGGATAGCAGATACGCTTCGGTACCGTAGACTATTTTCACTCATTTATATCATGTGAATGAACGGTAATGGCTTCAGTTTTAGTGTATAATTTTGCATTTCACGTTGTTCCAAACATTGTATTTTAACTGCAATTTAATTCTGGTATGTATTGCGAATGTTTACGGAACTGGGTTGATGTGTTTAGAACATTTTGGTATATTACTTTCCAAGCACTTGTATGCTACTACTGATGCTTGTACTAATTTTATCACTGTTATTAATTCTGTTCAAAGTATCAGATTGTTTGCGTGGCCGTTTGAGCTATTGGCTGATCTTTGTTACTGTCCATAGCTACGCTTATTTCTTGTGTTTGGCCTGCCATTCCAACTGGTTTCGCAACGCTTTTAATCGTCTAATTTCGGTTGTGTAGAATTTCGATAATTTTGGATTAATATCGTATGTTAAATTAAGATCTCAGTCATGGGTACTGTGGTAATGACAGACGGGTTTCATAATTTATTTCCATGATTTTTTTGTTTCGATTTTTGCAAGATTTTGTTTAATTTCTTGATGAGTTTTATGTTGTTGAGAATGCATAGTATTTGATTTCTTCTTATGTCTGCAATAACACTGCTTTACAAGGATTTCTATAGCATTACCGTGATTAATTTGGGTTAATGCGTAGATAAAGCTAGCTTTAATTTCATGCCAAATTCGCACGGGTTAACCTTCTGCCATAGAAGGTGTTGATGTGCCTGTTCTGTAGAACATTTTGGCTACTAGCATAGTGTTTTCAAGGCAGCAGCATGAATCATGCTTTGATTAATGTCATTAATATATTTATGTATGTCATGAAAAATGGTGATGCTAATATCATGCTATATGAGTGAGACTATGTGCTAAAGTTATACCTTGGATATGCAATGGTGTTTTTTTTTCACGGTAAAAGGACTACGATTTTAGGCCGCAGACCCTCTTGGTTTAATTGTTTTTTTTGTATAAATTTCAATACTTATTTTTAATTAGAACCACTTTTTTTTATTACTTGGATAAACTTTAATTTATTAACTAGTTTGTTTTTTAGACAATTCAAATTAATTTGAATATATTTTTTTTAAGGAAAAATTGTAAGACAATTTTATAAATAAAATCTAGATTTTTTTTAATTATTCTTTTTCAAATTTAAATCATTTTTAAAGATAATAATTTTTTTTCTAACTTTCATTTAACTAATTTTACTACAATTATATTTTCAATCAAATCACGAAAAACTAAATCCTTGAAATCTAGCATTTCTTGGGTTTTTTAACGGTCATTATTAAGGCGTACGCCTTAAGTAGTGTACCGTTCGACTTTTTTTTTCATTTTAAAATACACTCTTTAATTATTTAGACAAGGAAATATCATTGGAGTCTAGCATTCCACGTGATACTTTTGTTGTTTGTTCAAACAATATGTTATAAATTGAAATCAAAATCGTTTATTAAGTAACTTATTTTATAAGACAAATTCAAAATAGATTTTCCTTTAAAGAGAAAGAATTTTGAAACAATAATATTATTTTTAAATACTTATTTTCGCTACTAAATTACTAATTAAAAATTTAACATCATTATCTAATTAATAATGATAATTTATTAATGACCTGTTAGTTAGAATCTTATGTGGATTTTTGGACGTATTGGGGTGTACACCTTAAATAATATGTCGTTCTACTATTCGTTTAGTATGCTATTTTGGGCAAAGAAATATCATAGGAATCTGGCATTCTGTGTGATATTTCCACTGTTCATCCAAACATTTTTCGAATGAAGAAGGTGTCGTCGAGATCTAGCATCTCAATAACACCCCTATTAATTAATTGTGAGGCCTGCGTCTCATTTATCAAATAATCGTCATTTCTCCTATACTCGTCAAATCCAATCTCGTATTCTCACCTCTCATACCGCAAACTCTTTTCATACTCTCGATTCAATCCAATTTATTTTAAAATATTTTATCAATCAAACTTCGAAAGAAAGAGGTTCTTGGAATCTAGCATTCCTTGGATCTTCGAGTGAATAATTCTCGAGGCACGCCCTTTGATTTGTTATTCACTCAACCTTTCGACTCTTTCAGATTCAATCATTTTCAAACATTCTCCTAAGTCGAATGGTCGTCCGCATTCGCAACCCATATTTCATTCACAACTCCTCGTTGGTTCGATATTAGGGGCACCCTCAGGGACTAATATCGTTTCTCACAATCCTAACCCTTGACACGTCGTCAAGTCGGTTTCATTTTCAAACAAGTCCTCGATACGTCGTCGAGCTACTTCAAAACAACTTCCTTTTGGCCTCGCATGCCATCTTTCGATTCGATCTTTTCACATACGTTTTTTTTAACTTACGAAAGAGGGATGTTCTTAGAATCTAGCATTCTTTGAATATTCGAATGAGAAACTCTCGAGGCGCGCCTTTGAGTTGTTATTAATTCATTCTTTCGATTTCAAAATGTCCAACTCTTTATCTTCAACTTATTCTGTCAATTCCCGAAAGAACTGAGTTCTTGGAATCTCGCATTCTTTGAATTCTTGAGTGACAAGCTCTTGAGACACGCTCTTGGGTTGCTTGTCAGTCACCCTTTCGTTTCAAACTCAAACTTCCAATTTATTTAACCTCACCTTTTCGTGGTTGTTACCACGAACTACGACTGCTATGATTCTTCATTCTTGTCCGAATGTAAGATACGTAAGCACAAGATTGCGATGATCTTGGCGAGCTACCTCCCCTCCATTTTCCCGTATCCTTTTCGTGGTTCTTACCACGAACTACGGACGCTCTAATTCTTTATTCATTCCTGAATATAAGATACGTAGGCACAAGATTACGATGATCTTGGCGAGCACACTTTTCATTTTCCCCCTATTCCACACTTCTATCTTCCTCTATTATTCCATCCACACATTCCCAACCTTTCCCGTAGTCGAACTACGACGCTCTGATTTCTCATTCTCGTCCGAATGAGCATATGTAGGCACAAGGGCCCCAATCTTTGGCAAGCACCCTATCCTCTAACCACCCATCTCTCCTTTGCGTCTTTAACCTTTTCCCCTACCAATTCGCCTTTATCATCGAGAAGAAAACAAGTAAACCTAGATAACACTCTCCACAAATACCTTAAGAGGTTCCCGTCGAGTACGACGGACGTGAGGGGTGCTAATACCTTCCCCTCGCGTAACCGACTCCCGAACCCAGGAACTTGGTTGCGACATCCCTGTTCCTATCCTTTAGTTTTTAAGAGGTTTTCTCGATATTTTCCTCTCCCGTTTATTTGGGAAAAATAAAGTTCGGTGACGACTCTGTCGAACCGCATTTCCGCGCCTTTCGCGCGAGGGTCGTTTTGCTGAAATGTCTCCGTGATTTTTCGAGGTGCGACACCTTTTAATATAGACAATAAAGCGTGGATCCTGTCGAGTATGAAGGACGTGAGGGGTGCTAATACCTTCCCCTTGCGTAACCGACTCCCAAACCCGAGATATGGTTGCGATGACCTGTCTTTTCCCGTTTTTGTTAGGTTTCCTATGATCATTTCCTTTCCCTCTTTTGGGATAAATAACGAATGGTGGAAATTCTTGTGTCCTTGCTGGCCCCTCTTCGCAGGGATGCGACAGCTGGCGACTCTGCTGGGGACCTTTCCCATCCCCTAGGCGAGTCAATCCTAGCGCTTGGTTGTTTATCTCTTTGGGTGTTGTATATATATGTGTTGTACTTTATTTTCCTACATTTACTTTCAGCATTGTATATATCAGTTTTGTTGTGCTGTTGAGGAGGAAATGCTCCATCGAGAGATAAGCCAAAACCCAGGCTTGAGTACAAACATAGCATTAGAAGTGGAAAGTAGTGGTGAACCTGTATGTTCGACATGCACTAGTTCCCACGAAATTCGCGTTCAGACGAGATTCTCTTTGATGACTTCTTTTCTGTCCCTTTGGGCTCGAAGGGATTTTGGATATGAGGATTGTCGACTTTGGGAACCGACCATTTGTGATTCAGCTAAGTGAGGCCTCTTCGGGAGATTATGATGCCAAACCAAAAATGGTGAACGTATCATCATGTCTCAAAAGTCTGTGAAACTGATGAACGCATAGGATGTCGAACCTTGTCAGTGATAGGTCCATACCTGTGAGAGGGATTGGGTTATTGTAGGAAACCTTGACTTTCAGACTACTAGGCTCTCTTTGCAATGTGAATCTGTGTTCTTGATACAAGGGGTTCCTATCAGTGACAGTGCTATATTTATGCTAAAGCGGAGCGCTGGTTTTTCTCAGTCAACAACACAGCAGCCTTCATCCCATGTCTTTGCATCTGCATCATCATAACATGTTTGCATTTGGACATACATGTTCTTGTATTTCCAAGGATCTTAACTCTGAGACTCGCTGTTGAGCATTAAATCTTTTTCTTGTGGTTCGTCAGTATAAAACATGAATCAGAGAAGACAGATTCCTTGGAAATAGTCGAACATGACATTTGCATTTCATTTGCATAACAGGTGTTTGAGGCTGGGTTTCATGATCCTGATCCGGTTTTTCTTCAGAATTCAGACTTCAACTTGTAGAGAAGACAGAAGATGGCTATGGAACAGATGCAAGCGGAGTTGAGGGAAGTCCGAAGCCAGATGGGAAAATTCATGGTGGAAATGCAAGCTTTGTGTCATGATCAGAAAATGCTTAGGGAGGAAGTTCAGCAACTGAAGACTCAGATGAGACTGATCACAGAAGTCATAAGAAATGTGCTAAGGAAGGAAGGCGATCATGTGCCTAAAGCCACACCAAAAATGGTTATTCCACCTTTGCCCGCGGAGTCTCTCCCAAAGTGTGATGTGCCTCAAAGACCTTCTGCACGACCTGAGGTTCCAGGACTAGCCCGTCAGCAGTTACCTCCTGTTCCCCGAGACAATCTTAAGACTAGGAGGTATGCTCTGAGGCCGAAGCAGCCCGATAAAATCTTCGACCAGATCCCTATGACTTATGCTCAACTGTTGTAACTCTTGCTTCAACTTTGATTGGTTGAACTTCAGACCCTGTCTCCATTGACTGGGGAGCCACCACTAGGCTATGATGTAAGGGCCCCTTGTGATTTCCATTCTGGGGCGTCGGGGCATAACATCGAGAACTGCAAAGCTTTTAAGCACCAAGTTCAGGACTTAATCGATTCAAAGGCAGTTGAATTCACACCGGGCGGTGTGAGCGTGCTAGGCGGTCTTACTCTGGTCATTGCAAAAGAGGTGGATGTTCCTATTCTCTTCCCTAAAGATGCATCAGGTCAGAAGTATATCTTGCAATCCATGACTTCAGAATCTCCATGCCCACAACTATTGCTTGTCCCTGGGCTCAGTCTGAGAATGAAAGTGCCTAAACGTGAGGAATACCCTAATCAGCGCCAACAACCTCCTGTTGCTCAGCAACAATACTATCAGCGTCAAAATTAGAAGAAGCCTCGTAATAACTTGGAAAGAAGGAATGCTCCTTTTCATCCAGTTCCCATGTCATACAGTCAGCTTCTGCCACATCTGATTCAGAACTCATTGGTGGAGCCTAAGAGTCTCAAGCCGGTGCTGGAGACGTACCCTCCTGGGTATAATCCCAGTGCACAATATGGATATCATGGAGGATCTATGGGGCACTCAACTAAAGATTGCGAAGCCTTTCAAGCCAAAGTGCAACGGTTGATCGAGAAGAGGTACATATCCTTTCCGGAAGGAAAGTTGAGGATGCACGTCAACTTCTCAGATGTTTAAGTTAAAGACTGCAAGGGTTGTCCTTTCTGTCATGGCAAGTATCATTTCTTTGTTGCATTGTTCATTTGCATTTTTCATTGTCTGTTAATGCTTTATTTGCATGTAAAAACTTGTTTGTTTGAATGATAATTTTAATGCAATGAGTATGTTATCTTGAAGTAATCCATTTGTGTTAACTCATATATATATATATATATATATATATATATATATATATATATATATATATATATATATATATATATATATATATATATATATATATATATATATATATATATATATATATATATATATATATATATATATATATATATATATATATATATATATATATATATATATATATATATATATATATATATATATATATATATATATATATATATATATATATATATATATATATATATATATATATATATATATATATGTGTGTGTGTATATATATATATATATATATGTATATGTATATATATATATATATATATATATATATGTATATATATATATATATATATATATATATATATATATATATGTATATATATATATATATGTATATATATATATATGTATATATATATATATATATATATATATATATATATATATATATATATATATATATATATATATATATATATATATATATATATATATATATATATATATATATATATATATATATATATATATATATGTATGTATATATATATATCTGTGCATTGCAATACCAATTTTCTTGCTTAAACTCTTTGAGGGAGGATGATGAAGCGAAAAGGCAAACTTTCTGGTTGTATGCCTTCGAATAAAATCTGTTGATGATGTACATGCATTGTTTCAAATTCCTAAACACCAGAGATATAAGGAAGATAATCCCTTGTCAACCCCTTTGAGCCTAGTAGTAGGAGTTTCTTTTTGAAAACGAAAAAACTCTCAATCTTAACCTAGGGCAGGGTAGGTGTTAGTTAATTTGACCAAGCATCCAAATTGAAAAAAGGAGTGTTCCCGTTCGAGGATCAATCACACCTCTAGAGGTCGTGCTTAAAAACTGCAGTGGTTAAACCTCACCAACCAGGAGTGAGACAGTCATAACCCTTTCGGAGAAATTAAGATAACCAGTGTCACACAACTTGTTTCAAAATAAAAAACAGAGGAGAAATAGAAAAAAGAAAAAATCAAAAGAAGAAGCACGCTAAGTCGAATCTTGAAAACAAGCGACTTAGGCAAAAAAAAATCAGGGCATCCTGCTGGACTTCAAAAAGAAGATATACTCAAAAGAGTTAGTCCAGGCAAGAATAGGGAGATCGAAAAAAGAATGACGATAAGCAAGTCGTGTGACTCCAGGTACACAAAAGACGAAAAGTGGGTGATTGTCACTCCAAAAACTTGTGGTTTCCTGAACCATCACTCCCGTCATTCAACCTCTGAGAGGTGAGCGCTTGTGTCAAGTTAAATTAATATAAGACTGGAGAACATCAAGGAGAGTGGATGGGTTGAAACAAATTTTTGAGCCAAAAGTCCTTTTTCTAAAACCGTGAACTTGACCATGTTACAACCCTTACAAGTCCTAATTGAAGCAGGGTTTATTTTGAAGGCGTACTTCAACTAGATAGCGTTCCTGACTCCCATGATTTATGCTAAAAGACTTCGTTGGTATTGCATGCGCATATTGTTATTTCAAAAAATCAGTGTTGCATTTTAACTAGTGACTTGTTCACCAAGTTTGGCGATACCTTTTCAACAAAAACTTCAAGAGTAGCATGTGCGTTGCATTAGAACTTTCATTCTCAAAATAAATATTTTTTGCTTGCATACAGGTATTTGGCATCAATGAGGATTACATAATGAATGTCAGTCAAGAAGTCTTATCTTGTCAAGAGGAAATTCCTGGACAAATATGTTGAGAAGCGTGAGGCTAATGAGCTCAGTCAGAAAATGCCAATCTGGGGCAATTACGTAAGGAAGTTCCCCCATAGTTCAGTTGATCAAGGGCAGCCATGTCAGCGAGGTCCCCCAAAATTCAGTTAACATGGGGCAGTTATGTTGAGAAGTCTCTCTAAGGATTGGTTAGTCTGGGGCAATCAAGTTGAGATTCATCAAATATTTTCGAAGATCAATCAGACAGGGGCAAAGTTACTTCAAAGGCTCATTTTGAAATATATAATTTCAAGAACACGAAGTCCCCCAACAAGCTGGCATACATGATCATTTCCCCAATAGGGAAGTGAGGCTGGCATTATCCCCTAATGGATTGGGTGTCATCTTGGGTTATTATTTCTCTCTCCCTAATGAAGTCGCCAGAAACAGTTGGTTTCCGCGGCAAGTCAAAACCTACTCGTCCTTGGTGTTTCCTCAATAAAGGTAATTCCTCTTGGAGAGGCAGAAGATCAAATCTTAGTGATCTTCCCTAGAAGTCATTTGTTGTTCCTTTTGTCTCGTAGAATGGAAGTTTGGTTGGGATATTGAGCAGGGTTGTGATCCCCAGAGACATTTCAGTTTGTCATCCCCAGCGGAGTTGGCTTCAACATTTATTTTGCTGGAGTGGTTCTTTTGCATCCAGCTTACCCCGGCAGCCTGAGCCTCCGTCTACATTTTTGAATATAGATATCATATTTGCATTGCATCCTCAAACGCGTAGCATTTCCATTTCGTATGAAGCATTACGCCATATTCAAACATACCCATGTAAAGCATAAGCTAGGTTGTTACCTCTCTGTTTGCAGGTGTATTTCCAACAGATGGTTGATTTACTTTGTCCGCTTGGTTTTTAGACCCGACAAGTTTTGACTGATATCTTCTGCCCGTATGGTATCCAGACCATGGTGATTTTCGATTTGATTACGTCCGTTGAGCGTTCAGGCTCCGGTCAATCTCGTTGAGTATCCAGACTCTAGCCAATTCCGTTGAGTATCCAGACTCTGGTCAGTTACGTTGAGTTTTCAGACTCTGGCCATTTGAAAAGTCATCTTTTGCCCGCATGGTATCCAGACCATAGCAAGTTGTGATTAATGTAGTTGCTCGTATGGTGTTCAGACCTTGACGACTAGTGATTTCCTATAGCCCGCGTGGTATCCAGACCCCAGCTTATATTATTCCCCAGTGGTATCGCCAGACCTCAGCTATTGTTATGAACCAATGTGGTATTCAGACCCTGATAAGTACATTTGTTGTGTATCCCTTCATTCATTAAGCATTCAGGCTCCAGTTATTTCATTGAGCGTTCAGGCTCCGGTTATTTCGTTAAGCGTTCAGGCTCCAGTTATTTCGTCGAGCGTCCAGGCTCCGGTTATTATGGTGAGCATTCAGGCTCCAGTTATTTACGTTGAGCGTTTAGGCTCCGGTCATTTTCATCGAGTATCCAGATTCCGGTTATTACATTGAGCGTTCAGGCTCCGGTTATTTCCTTGAGTATTCAAACTCCAGTTATTTTCATTGAGCGTTCAGGCTCCGGTAATTTCGTTAAGAATTCAGGCTCTGGTTATTACGTTGAGTATCCAGGCTCCGGTTATTTTATTGAGTATTCAGGCTCCGATTATTTTCGTTGAGTATCCAGGCTCCGGTTATTTCGTTGAGCATTCAGGATCCGGTTATTTCGTTGAGCATTCAGGATCCGGTTATTTCGTTGAGCGTTCGAGCTCCGGTTATTTTGTTGAGAGTTCAGGCTTCAGTTATTTCGTTGAGCGTTCAGGCTCCGGTTATTACGTTGAGCGTTCAGGCTCCGGTTATTTTCGTTGAGCGTTCAGGCTCCGGTTATTTTCGTTGAGCGTTCAGGCTCCAATTATTTCGTCGAGCGTTTAGGCGCTGTTTATTACGTTGAGCGTTCAGGCTCCAATTATTTACGTTGAGCGTTCAGGCGTCGGTTAATTTCGTTGAGCGTTCAGGCTTCGGTTATTTCGTTGAGCGTTCAGGTTCCAGTTATTTCGTTGAATGTTCAGGCTCCAGTTATTTTGTCAAGCGTTCGGGCTTCGATTATTACGTCGAGCGTTCAGGCTCTGGTTATTATGTTGAGCGTTCAGCCTCCGGTCATTTTCATTGAGTATCCAGACTCCGGTTATTTCGTTGAGCGTTTAGGCTTCGGTTATTTTCGTTGAGTATCCAGACTCCGGTTATTTTGTTGAGCATTCAGACTCTGGTTACTTCGCTGAGCGTTCAGGCTCTAGTTATTTTTGTCGAGTATCTAGACTCCGGTTATTTTGTTGAGCGTTCAGGCTCCGGTTATTACGTTGAGCATTTAGGCTCCGGTTATTTCGTTGAGTATCCAGACTCCAGTTATTTCGTTTAGTATTCAGACTCCAGTTCTTTTCGTTGAGCGCTCAGGCTCCGGTTATTACGTTGAGCGTTCAGGCTCCGGTCATTTCCGTCGAGTATCCAGACTCCGGTTATTAAGTTGAACGATCAGGCTCCGGTTATTTCGTTGAGTATTCAGACTCCGGTTATTTTCGTTGAGCATTCAGACTCCAGTTATTACGTTGAGCGTTTATGCTCCGATTATTTTCTTTGAGCGTTCAGGCTCCGGTTATTACGTCGAGTGTTCAAACTCCGGCATAGTCCATTGACTCGTTTTGTATACAAATTCCGGCAATTTGAGTTGGGTGTTTTAATCCTGTATGGTATCCGGACCATGGCACAATCTTCGATGGACGCGTTCATCTTATTAGAGGTGTCCTCAATCAGAGTTTGGAGTTTACTTCTGCGATTAGCAAATTTCCGGGTTCTTTGGTATTCAATCGTCTTTTACCTTGATCGTTTGAAAGCCGTTCGCTTTTCACTCATTCAGGTCCAAGTCGTTTGAATAGGGGCAGCTGTTGTACCCTAAAATTTGCCCAACCATTTCTTTACTTGGCTTATGTTTTCGCTGCATTGTTCTAGCATTTGTTTTTTTCATTTTTGCATAACATAGAATTTGTTCTAGAGGCAGGGGATCAAGGTTTTCCTGTGGCTCAGGGCTCCTTTAGTGCAAGAGACTGAACAACAAGCATTATCAGTTCCGACATTTATTTTACTCGGCGATCGAGCAGTCGATTTTAATTTATTTTGCAGGACATTTTCAGATCAGAAGGCAACATTCAGGCTATATCGAGCATTCTCACTGTTTTAATATTCAAGAACAAGTTTCAGAGGCTAAATAGGGCTTAAAACGATTGAAAACGGGCAAATGTGCATATTTCCCTCCAAAAGGCACCAAAATTCAAATTTTGAAGGTGTTAATCGATTAACCAAATGGTTAACCGATTAACCAAGTCAAAATCAAGTCAAAGTTGATGTTTTGAGGGTGTTAATCGATTAACCATATAGTTAACTGATTAACCGGTGCAAATTTCTGCTCTGCACATGAATTTTCAAGTGAAATCACTTTGGGGTCTAATTTTGATAACTTGTGAGTTGATTTTACACCAAGGGAAGGATCTAGAACCATTTTGAATTTTGGTTAACTTTCAAATCATTTCAAATTCCCTCCAAAATTTCCACTCCTCATTCCAAAGCAATTTTCACAAACCACACTCCAAGCCTCATTTGGATCCAAGCCTAAGGGGTATTTAATTGATTTGCTCCAAACCTCACACATCTAATCCTCATAATTTCACTCTCATTTCATAATTCATATTCACTCTCTCAATTTTCTCTCAACTTCTCCATTCCCCAAACCTTCACCAAAGCTCTTCTTTGTTTGAATTCATTGATTCTCCATTGGAATCATTGATTTCTAAGAGCTAAACCTTCATCCATCATCCTCATTGAATCAATTTCTTCATCCAATTTTCGTGCAAGTTTTGGATCTAAATTTTGAAGTTGCTTTGAAGGAGCTTATTTGGACTATTTTGCCTTAATTGTGATGGATCTTCACTCCTACAACAATAACACACTTGGATCTTGAAGAATCTCCGGGGTTTCTTGCTTGGATCTGCTTAATTGGGTTAAATTAACACTAATCGAAGCAATTCTCTGCTTCGTAGGTTGGAATTCTTGATCCGATTTTAATTTTGAGCTTATTTGTATAATTAGCATGTGGATCTTCATTTTCAATTGATTTGCTAATTTGATTCATATGATCTGTGATCGTACTGGTTTAATGTGTTTACATGTTGATTAGATCACCGTTTGCTGGTTTAAATTCGTGCATAATTGATTATGTGATAATCTGGATCATTAGATAAGTGCTTATGTGTTGAAAATGATGTTCTGTTGCTGTTTTTCTGCTGCTGGTAGATGGTTAACCGATTAACTGTTGCGCATTTTCAAATTTTCAAGCATTTTTCAATGGTTAGTCGATTAACCCCTGGTGTTAATCGATTAACACTGTGCCAACAGGTCTGTTTTGTTATTTTTCATGCTTGGTTTGATATCATTTCACTTTGAATCTTCATAGATCAATATGATGCATTAGGAGTGAGATGTTTTGGATATATGTCGTTGTTCTTGATTGTTTAATAATGATTTTGTCGGCACGCGTGTCCGTTTTACACTTGAATGCACACTTTCGTAGTTGTTGTTCAAGGTATGATGTGCTTGCATGTTCATGTTTGCTTGCCTTCGTTCTTCCTTCTCTTCTTTGCATCTCTCATATGCATGCTTGAGGTTGAGATGTGCTTGTGGTGGTGTTTACCCCCACACTTTGTTCCTCCCTCACTTTCATTCTAATTGTGCATTACATGTTTGCATACTTG
This sequence comes from Lathyrus sativus, assembly GCA_963859935.3. Classification (NCBI taxonomy): domain Eukaryota; kingdom Viridiplantae; phylum Streptophyta; class Magnoliopsida; order Fabales; family Fabaceae; genus Lathyrus; species Lathyrus sativus. Next base: position 398,157,075 of record OZ012740.1, read on the forward strand.
CACTTTCTTATGCCTTCTTCTTCTTCTTTTTGTCTTCCTTTGCCATGTTCCCTTAGGACCTCTAATCCTTCTTGTTCAAGATGAATTATGATAGACCTTAGGCTTGAATCCATGCATGATAATATTAGGTAGCATTCCGTTTTATCTCAATCATAGGTGCACTTTGTATGAGAACATTAGGTTGAGTCTTAGTCTCCCCTTAGAGTGTCTTTCTCTTCTCATTCTCAATACACTTTCAAAATACCTAATAAAGGTTAAGGATTATTGTACGTTAAGAGCCTTAAGTACTTGGGAAATGGTGATTGGGGGGCTCCTCTCAGTTATCTAGAGTGTTTAGCGTATGTCCTTTGGAAGATATGCGACACATTCGCTCCTAGGTCATAGTCTTTAGTGCAACATGAATTACAAACAATAATCAATCCACTTCTTCTCTAAAAAAACACAAAAAAAACTTCAATCTTTTTTATCCTTCGGGATCTTAATTTGGATAACATTTTTTTTCAAAAAAAAATAGTGTTTGTTAAGCTTTGATTTCTACCGCAAACATGCATCATAACTAACTGCTAGTACAGAGGTTTAACCCTACTCGGGTAAAACATTTTGAACTAACCGGTGTTCTTGTTAGCCCCGAACTACGTTTGCTCTGATTCTCATACTAGATGAGAATACGTAGGAATAAGACGGCGATGTCTTGGCGAGCAACCTTCCCCCACCTTTCACCCGTAGTTAGCTGAACTACATTGACTCTAACTTTCCCATTGCACGAAGAAATACGTAGGCATAGAGCGGCGATGCTCTATCGAGTCTCTTTTTCTTTTCTTTTCCCTGAGCCCATAGATTAGATAGTAAACACCCTTTTTAGATAGACACAAAGCATGGATCCTGTCGAGTACGACGGACGTGAGGGGTGCTAATACCTTCCCTTGCGTAACCGACTCCCGAACCCGAGATTTGGTAGCGATGACCTGTCTTTTCCCCTTTTTGTTTGGTTTCCTCTAATCGTTTCCTTTCCCTCTTTTGCGATAAATAACAAACGGTGGCGACTCTTCTGTCCTTGTCGGCCCCTCTTCGTAGCGATGCGACAACTACATCGTGACAATTTATGAAACAAACTTTGAAAAACCTTTTCTTGAAATGGTATACTATTGAATGGCAAGCATCCCATATCAGAACAATCTCTGCGGAGATGATAAAAAAAAAACCCCTTACATCTTACAATTCTAACAGTTTCTCAACGACTGGAAATGACTATAAATCAAAACATATCTTTTTATGCTCAAATAGTCTATTAGCCTAATTGATTAAATGAATTAAAATTTCCAAAAAATGTTTCTAAATTTATACCATACTTAGGCATATAAAAGAGAGCCGCACTATCACTTTTTCACATCTAGAAAATGATCTTTGATTTAATTTCTTATTCTCTCTCTTTTTTTAATTATAAATCCCTTGGTTTCACATACAAAATTTTCAATAGTGCTTCGAGAGTATACTTAAGTATAAGTGAGGATCATTATTCTGAGTGAGGGTTTAATTATAATTTACCAAGAGTGTAATATATCTTGAGTAAAATATCCTTATATAAGAAGTTATTTGATGGAAAACTAAAACCAATAAAAGATCTTGTTTGTTTTGGGAGATTGTCTTAAGAAGTCTCTATTTTGATTCATGAGTTTCACAAAGAAGAAAAATGTATATTTTGGTTTGTGAAGATCAACCATCCAAATCTACGCAATGGTTCTTGAGCTAAGCCCGATTAAATAGCTCTATCATTTCAAGATTAGCATGTGTAAAATCTCATTTTTTCACGAGTTTAGCCTAGTGTAGAAGCCTAGTCGATTCAAAAGTTACTCTTGTAAAATCTTAATTTAGTTCGATGTCAGCCTATGTAAAACCTCATTTGGTTCAGAGGATAGACAACTCAAAACTCCATCTCGGTTTAGAGGATAGAAAGCACTAAACTCCATATTTATTTGAGATCATACCTTGGAAAATGTTTGTTTGGTTTGGAGGATAACCACTTTAAACCTTGTTCATTTCTTGGTTGGAAGTTAGCCTTAAAACTTCATTTCCTTGTATAAGGAAGTTTGTGGGCACATCCTTCTAAATATCTCAAGTTTATTGGATACTTAAAAAAAATAATTTTTGATGACATGAGTAGGTCAATTTAGGTTGAACTATCTAAATCTATGATTTCTCTCTCTCTCTCTCTCCTCTCTCTCTCTCTCTCTCATCTCTCCTCTCTTCTCATCTCTCTCTCTCTCTCCTCTCTCTCTCACTCTCTCTCTCTCTCTCTCTCTCTCTCTCTCTCTCTCTCTCTCTCACCTCTTTCTTATCCATATTTTGGTTTTTCGTCTATCTTTTTATTCCGCTCCATATTTATTTGTTTTTTTACAAATAATTCTTTGAATAAGAGTATATCAATTAGGTCCAAACTTGTATAACTCTCTCCTCTCTCTCCTCTCTCTCTCTCTCTCTATATATATATATATATATATATATATATATATATATATATATATATATATATATATATATATATATATATATATATATATATAATATATATATATATATATATATATAAATATATATATATATATATATATATATATATATATATATATATATATATATATATATATATATATATATATATATATATATATATATAAAGTAAGATGACTTCTAACCCTTCTCCTTACAAGAGGACTTTTTTAAATCCACCTCCATCGTTTAATAGTTATAGGTTTGACTTGTGGAAAGTTAAAATTCAATTTTCATTCAAAGTATTAATCGTAAATTGTGGTAAACTACAATAAATGGTCTGCTTATCTCTACTCACTAAATCAATGGTGAAGTAGTAGATAAATCTATTTTCCTTTGAAACAAAAAAGACAAGAGAAAGTTTGAATTTAATGTTAAAGCAAATTTTGTTGGTTATATCCTTAAGTGAAAATCAATTTATTTATGTCTATAAATATATTTATTCAAGAAAATGTTGGACACCTCTTGAAATGGTCTATAGAGGCTCTCCAAGTATCGAACAAGAGGGAGTGAGCACACGAGGCAAATAAGTTGAAACACTAGATGAATGTGAATGTTATCTTCACAGATGGTGCTCAACCATTAGAAATATTGAAAGCCATTTTAGAACCTTTTTAGCTAAAAAAATATTTAAGATTTAAGAATTGATTGAGAAACCTCATTTAATCCTTAAATCAAGAGATGAGAATGTTTATAATTTTTAGTAAAATCCAAGAAGAAAAAGTCATCGAGAAAATTAACGAGTTGATTCAACTTTTAAAAGATGAAGGAATGAATTCATTACTTCTATAAGAATCTTCAATAACATCATCAAAGGTATCTTTTGAAGAATAAAAATAAGAAAATTCAAATATGACCATTACATTTGAAAGAACTATCTCGGTGTACGAACGATCCTAAAAATATTTGTCGTCTGATAATGGAGAAACTTCATCAAGATTATTTGCTTCATTCAATGAGGAAGATGAAAAATCTTCATCTAGTGGAATCTTCAAAAGAAGAAATAGGAAGAAGTCTCAACAAACACATTTTTTAGAGACTTAACTTTGAGAAAAACTCTAGAAAAATCAACCTCGGTAGAATCTTTGATGATCCTTTATCCGACGAAGAAGAATAACACGTTTGCGTGAAAGCTTCTGATGAAGAAGATGGTTGTGAGGTAACAACTCCTTCCAACAAGAAATGATTTAATTAAATGCTAAATTAATTGAGGAACATTATAGATTCAAAAGAGTAACTTCGATCTTAAAGATTATATTGAGTCTCTAGAGAATAACAATGAAATATTAAGATATGAAAATTTGAGACTTATGTCTCGATGAAAAAGGAACTGAAAGCATTGCATGAAATCCAAGTAAATTTACTAAGGGAAAAGATAACTAGATTTGATTCTATCAAATCAAAGCTCTTCCTTTAATAAAATTAGATTAGGCTTTAAATCAAGTAGATCACATAGTAAAGTCGTTAATAGGAAGAAAGCTTCCTATTCATAAATGCTCGTTTTTGTAATAATTTGGCCACTTAAAGCCATTTTTTTAATGATAAACTAAGAGGGTATATAGGTAATAACCTTAGACCTTTTAGAAATACTAACGCACCAGAACCAAAAGAGATTTAGGTATCAAAAGTGAAAACCTAATTTATTTTGCAGGAATGCTTTGTAGGTTTAATGAAGCCTTAACGCATATGAAATGAAGTTGTGTAAAGAAATATATATATATATATATATATATATATATATATATATATATATATATATATATATATATATATATATATATATATATATATATATATATATATATATATATATAATATATATATATATATATATATATATATATATATATATATATATATATATATATATATATATATATATATATATATATATATATATATATATATATATATATATATATATATATATATAGAAAGTCATGCGTGATGGTGCTTGATAATACCGTGATTAAAGTATTTTCGATGATGGTGTATTTCAACGATGTGATCAAGTGCTCTTGTTGAGTGTCTCTCTTAACATCTGTTATAATCTTTGATGATCATGTAAACTCTTGATAGATTGAGGTGATAAATCTATAATGAGTTTATCGGTCTTGTGGTTTGAATTACTCTCGTGTCAAACGAATTGCAAAGAAGAATTTAAAATAATATTTTTGAAGTTACGTCAAAAGGGAGAGTTTTTATCAAGTCATCTTGAGAGTTTGAGGCAGCACACTTAATAGAGGTTGGACAATTGAAAAATATGATTAATCTAAAAAAATGGTTTAATAAAAATTTAATCATTTAAAGTTATTTTTACTAATCTCCCACTTAAGTTTAAAGTAATTCTTAAGCAAAGAGGTGCAATTTGGAAACAAAGGAGGTGCCAAAAGCAATATGTATATAGTCTAATGTCAATCCAAGGCCTAAAAGATCAAGTAGGCTTAAAAAGGGTGTCCAAAATTTTCTAAGGAAAGTTATTATCTCCTGAAAAGAATCTCAACAAGAAATAAGTAGATTCCAAAAGAAATAAGTAGATTCCAAAAATGCTCCTTTATTAGATAACTCAATCCACTCCATTTGTACAATCATGTGATCTTTGTGCTTGATTCTTTCCATTTATGTTTATGGGTCTACCTGTTATTTTTCTCGTATTTTTGATGATACCAAATGGAGAGTAGTATACTTTTAAGAAGAGTAGAGTATACTCTCTACCTATTTGAAGGAGAGTTTAATCACTCAAAACTTTATGTGTTTTCACTTTTACTATCTCCTTAAAAAATGCATTGTCATAATTAAAAAGGAAGAATGTGAATCAATGTATGAAGAATACATCAAATTACAAATTGTTTAAGAAATATACAACGGTTAATTTTTAATAAAACCCTTTTAAATTTATAAAGTACTACAAATTCTTTCAACAAGGCTAGGTCATATTTATACAAATCATATTTTTATTTTAATGATAATAAATATGCAAACTCATTCTAGTTATTTCTTTTTATAAAATGTCATATCATAAAATCATCTCATCATTCATTTTTTATTCTATAAATAGATAAAATATATGATAACTAAATATAAGTGTTGGGTTACTAGGGGATTTGAGGATCATCACATCGGATTTTTTATGGCATTGGATATCACATATTAACACAAAATCTTAAGGCATTGGATCTATGAGTATTCTCATTTATAAAGTGTTCAACATTCACTTTTC